>LR738710.1:518751512-519072507 GCA_902687465.1 Secale cereale
GGGTTGACGAGGCAGGGTGGCGCTCCCCTGACCCTTGTGGACACCTCGTAAGGCAGTTGGTGCCCTTCTTTCGGCGCAAGAAAGCCAATATCCGGATACAAATCATGTTAAATTTCAGGCCAATCGGAGTTACGGATCTATGGGAATATAAGAAATGGTGAAAGGCCACAATCTGGGAGCGCAGAAATAGAGAGAGACAGAGAGACAGATGCAATCTCAGAGGGGCTCCCACCACTCCCATGCCATGGATACCAAGGACCAGAGGGAGAAACCTTCTCCCACCTAGGGAGAACTAGAAGGAGGGGGCTTGCTACTTCTCGAGCTTGCGTTGTATTCCCTCGAAAAGGAAAGGGTGATGCAGCACAGTAGCGTAAGTATTTCCCTCAGTTTTTGAGAACCAAGGTATTAATCCAGTAGGAGACCACGCGCGAGTCCCTCATACCAGCACAAACAAATAAGAACCTTGTAACCAATGAGATAAAGGGGTTGTCAATCCATTCACGACCACTTGCAAAAGTGAGATCTCATAGAGATGAAAAGATAATATTTTTGGTATTTTAATATAGATCGAAAGTAAAGGAAATAAAATAAAATAACGGCAACAGAAATTGGCAAGTTGACGGTAACTAATATGATGAAAGATAGACCTGGGGGCCATAGGTTTCACTAGTGGCTTCTGTGATGATAGCAGATTTCTACGGTGGGTGAATGAATTACTATCGAGCAATTGATAGAAAAGCGCATAGTTATGAGAATATCTAGGCATGATCATTGTATATAGGCATCACGTCCGTCAAAACTAGACCGAAACGATTCTGCATCTACTACTATTACTCCACACATCGACCGCTATCCAGCATGCATCTAGAGTATTAAGTTCATAAGAACAGAGTAACGCCTTAAGCAAGATGGCATGATGTAGAGGGATAAACTCAAGCAATATGATATAAACCCCATCTTTTTATCCTCGATGGCAAGAATACAATACGTGCCTTGCTGCCCCTACTGTCACTGGGAAAGGACACAACAAGATTGAACCCAAAGCCAAGCACTTCTCCCGTTGCAAGAACTACCGATCTAGTAGGCCAAACCAAACCGATAATTCGAAGAGACTTATATGGATATTAAATCATGCATAAAATATTTCAGAAATGAATCCAATATTGTTCATAGATAATCTTGATCATAAACCCACAATTCAACGGATCTTGACAAACACACCGCAAAAGGAATTACATTGAATTGATCTCCACGAAGATCGAGGAGAACTTTGTATTAAGATCCAAAGAAAGAGAAGAAGCCATCTAGTTAATAACTATGGACCCAAAGGTTTGCGGTAAACTACTCACAACTCATCGGAGGGGCTATGGTGTTGATGTAGAAGCCCTTTGTGATCGATGCCACCTCCGATGGAGCTCCGGAAGAGGCCCCAAGATGGGATCTCATGGGTACAGAAGGTTGCGGCGGTGGAATTAGGTCTTCGTGGTGCTCCTCGATGGTTTCAGGGTACGTAGGTATATATAGGAGGAACATGGACGACGGTGGAGCAACAGGTGGCCCACGATGGTGGGGGCGCGCCTACCCCCTGGGCGCGCCCCCTACCCTCGTGGCCGCCTCTCTCGTTTCCTCGCATGTACTCCAAGTCTTCTGTGTTGATATCGTTACAAAAATAACTCTCCCGAAGGTTTCATTCCGTTTGGACTCCGTTTGATATTCCTTTTCTGCGAAAAACTGAAATAGGCAAAAAACAGCAATTTGCACTGGGCCTTGGGTTAGTAGGTTAGTCCCAAAAATAATATAAAAGTGTATAATAAAGCCCATTAAACAACCAAAACAGATAATATAATAGCATGGAACAATAAAAAATTATAGATACGTTGGAGACGTATCAAGCATCCCCAAGCTTAATTCCTGCTTGTCCTCGAGTAGGTAAATGATAAAAACAGAATTTATTGATGTGGAATGCTAACCAACATAATTATCAATGTAATATTCTTTATTGTGGCATGAATGTTTAGATCCGAAAGATTCAAGACAAAAGTCTATATTGACATAAGGATAATAATACTTTAAGCATACTAACAAAGTAATCGTGTCTTCTCAAAATAACATGGCCAAAAAAAGTTATCCCTACAAAGTCATATAGTCTGGCTATCCTCTATCTTCATCACACAAAATATTTAAATCATGCACAACCCCGTTTTCAGCAAAGCAATTGTTTCACACTTCAATTCTTTCAAACCTTTCAACTTTCACGCAATACATGAGCATGAGCCATGGATATAGCACTATGTGGAATAGAGTGGTGGTTGTGGAGAAGACAAAAGAGGAAGATAGTCTCACATCAACTAGGCGTATCGATGAGCTATGGAGATGCCCATCAATAGATATCAATGTGAGTGAGTAGGGATTGCCATGCAACGGATGCACTAGAGCTATAACTGTATGAAAGGTCAACAGGAGAAACTAAGTGGGTGTGCATCCAACTTGCTTGCTCATGAAGACCTAGGTCGTTTGAGGAAGTCCATCATTGGAATATACAAGCCAAGTTCTATAATGAAAATTCCCACTAGTATATGAAAGTGACAAAACAAGAGACTCTCTATCATGAAGATCATGGTGCTACTTTGAAGCACAAGTGTGGAAAAAGGATAGTAGCATTGTCCCTTCTATCTTTTTCTCTCATTTTTCTCATTTTTTTTTCTTTGGGCCTTTTTTATGGCCTCTTTTTTTCTTTTCTTCTCGTTTGGAGTCTCATCCCGACTTGTGGGGGAATCATAGTCTCCATCATCATTTCCTCACAGGGACAATGCTCTAGTAATGAAAATCATCACACTTTTATTTACTTACAACTCGAAGCTAGAACAAAATATGACTCTATGTGAATGCCTCCGGCGGTGTACCGGGATGTGCAATGAAAATCAACAGTGACATGTATGAAAAATTATGAACGATGGCTTAGCCACAAATACGATGTCAACTACATGATCATGCATGGCAGTATGGCAATGATGAAGCGTGTCATAATAAACGGAATGGTGGAAAGTTGCATGGCAATATATCTCGGAATGGCTATGAAAATTCCATAATAGGTAGGTATGGTGAATGTTTTGAGGAAGGTATATGGTGGATGTATGGTAGGATGAAAATTGCGCGATACAAGAAAGGCTATCAATGGTGGAAGGGTGAGAGTGCGTATAATCCATGGACTCAACATTAGTCATAAAGAAGTCATATACTTCTTGCAAAAATCTACGAGTTATCAAAACAAAGTATTTCAACGCATGCTCCTAGGGGAAGGGTTGGTAGGAGTTAACCATCGCGCAATCCCGACCTCCACACAATGGATGACAATCAATAAATAAATCATGCTCCAACTTCATCACATAACGGTTCACCATACGTGCATGCTACGGGAATCAAAAACTTGAACACAAGTGTGTCTCAAATTCACAATTACGCCACTAGCATAACTCTAATATCACCATCCACATATCTCAAAACAATCATCAAGTATCAAACTTCTCATAATATTCCATGCACTTTTATGAAAGTTTTTACTATACCCATCTTGGATGCCTATCATATTAGGACTAATTTTATAACCAAAAAACATCACCATGCTATTCTAAAGGACTCTCAAAATAATATAAGTTAAACATGAGAGGTCCATATTTCTACAAAATAAATCCACCACCGTGCTCTAAAAGATATAAGTGAAGCACTAGAGCAAAACTATCTAGCTCAAAAGATATAAGTGAAGCACATAGATTATTCTAATAAATTCCGAGTCATGTGTATCTCTCTCAAAAGGTGTGTCCAGAAAGGATGATTGTGGTAAACTAAAAGGCAAAGGCTCAAATCATACATAACGCTCCAGGAAAAACACATGTCATGTGGTGAATAAAAATATAGTCTCAAGTAAAGTTACCGACAGACGAAGACGAAAGAGAGGATGCCTTCCCGGGGCATCCCCAAGCTTAGGCTTTTGGTTGTCCTTGAATTTTACCTTGGGGTGCCTTGGAAATCCCCAATCTTATGCTCTTGCCACTCTTTGTTCCATAGTCCATCAAATCCTTACCCAAAACTTGAAAACTTCACAACAAATAACTTAACAAAAATCTCGTGAGCTCCGTTAGTATAAGAAAACAAACCACCACTTTAAGGTACTGTAATGAACTCATTCTGTGTTTATATTGGTGGTAAACCTACTGTATTCCAACTTCTCTATGATTCATACCCCCTGATACTACTCATAGATTCATCAAAATAAGCAAACAACACACGGAAAACAGAATATGTCAAAAACCGAACAGTCTGTAGCAATCTGTGACATTCGAATACTTTTGTAACTCTAAAAAAATTGAAATAAATTGGTGGACGTGAGGAATTTGTCTATTAATCATCTGCGAAAAAAATCAACTTAAAAGCACTCTCCAGTAAAAAATGGTAGCTAATCTCGTGAGCGCTAAATTTTCTGTTTTCTCCAGCATGATCGCATAAACTTCACCCAAGTCTTCCCAAAGGTTCTACTTGGCACAAACACTAATTAAAACACAAAACCACATCTAACCAGAAGCTAGATGCATTATTATTACTAAACATAAGTAAAAGCAAAGAAAATAAAATTGGGTTGCCTCCCAACAAGCTCTTTCTTTATAGGCATTAAGACAGGCTTGACAATTCAATGATGCTCACATGAAAGTAAGAATTGAAGCACAAAGAGAGCATCATATAGCATATGAAAATGACATCTAAGTCTGACATAGTTCCTATGCATAGGCATTTTATAGGAAAATAAATTAGCAAGACAAGCAAGATCTAACATATGCAAGGAAGAAGAAAGAAACAAGATCAATCTCAACATGAAGAGAGGTAATTTAGTAACATGGAGATTTCTACAACCATATTTTACTCTCTGATAATAATTGCATGTAGGATCATAAGCAAATTGAACAATATAGCTATCAAAAAACATATTCTCAACACAATCCACATGCATACGAAGTTGACACTCTTCCAAAATAGTGGGATCAACATTAACTAAAGTCATGACCTCTCCAAACCCACTTTAATCAAAAATTTCATAAGATTGAACATTCTCCAAATATGTGGGATCTAAAGTTGACAATCTTCCAAATCCAGTTTCAATATTATTGCAAACATTATTATCAATCTCATATTCATCATGGGGGTTAAATAAATTTTTAAGATCATAAGAAGAAACACCCCAATCATGATCATTGCTACAAGTAGTGGGCATAGCAAAATAAGCATCCCCAAGCTTAGGGTTTTGCATATTATTAACACAACTGACATTAAGAGAGTTTATAATAACATCATTGCAATCATGCTTTTCATCGAAGGATCTATCAAGTATGGGTGCAATAGCAACGATCTCATGTTTAACATAAGGAACTATAGCAAATTCATCTTCACAAATATTGGCATCATAGCCAAAAGAATAGCAAGTGTCATGTTCGTCAAGGGATATTTCAATCAAATCGCCAGAATCATAATTATCTATAGATTCATGCATATCATTATTTTCTTTCAAAGCAACGGACATTCTTTTAATAAATTCTTTGACATAGTCATTATGAGCATAGTTTTCAAAGCAATATTTAAGTATGTCAAAATTTTCAGATTCGTAGAGAGTAATATCATACTTTTCAATCAAAGAAGCAACTTCATAAGCACCCTTAAAAGCAACAAATTCTTCAATTTGTTTGATATCGTAGTAACTATAAACACCTTTTGCATAGGAAGATAATATTTCATTATCATTAAACTCACATAGGTAGGGGAGGTGTTTTTAGGGTTCTTAGAGCAACAAGTAAAATCATAAATTTCACAAAGATTCCAAGCATAACACAGCAACATGTTTATTTGATCCCATAAGAGTCTCCCTTTTTTAGACAAACGGTGACGCACAAAATGAGCATGCTCATCTAAAGATTTCCCATCAACTAGGCTAGTTGGGGTTTCAGCACGAGCGCATAAGGACCAAAGATGATCCAAGTAGAACACTTTAAGTGGATCCATATCAATAGATATTTAGCAAGCAAATATGCAAGCAAATAGTAGGCACATGGCAACACAAGCAAACAAAAAGGTGAACGAAAAAGGGAGGATAAAACAGCAAAGGTGAAGTGGGGGAGAGGAAAACAAGAGGCAAATGGCAAATAATGTAATGTGAGGGATAAGTGTTTGTGATAGGTACTTGGTATATGACTTTTGCGTAGATCTCCCCGGCAACGGCGCCAAAAATTCTTCTTGTTACTTCTCGAGGTTGAGTTGTATTCCCACGAAGAGGAAAGGGTGATGCATCACAGTAGCATAAGTATTTCCCTCAGTTTTTGAGAACCAAGGTATCAATCCAGTGGCATACCACGCGCGAGTCCCTCGTACCTGCACAAACAAATAAAACCTTGCAACCAATGCGATAAAGGGGTGTCAATCCCTTCACGACCACTTGCAAAAGTGAGATCTGATAGAGATGATAAGATAATATTTTTGTTATTTTTGATATAGATTGAAAGTAAAGGAAACAAAACAAAATGACGGCGACAGAAATTGGCAAGTTGACGGGAACTAATATGATGAAAAGACCCAGGGGCCATAGGTTTCACTAGTGGCTTCTCTCATCATAGCAGATTTCTACGGTGGGTGAATGAATTACTGTTGATCAATTGATACAAAAGCACATAGTTATGAGAATATCTAGGCATGATCATTGTATATAGGCATCACGTCTGTGACAAGTAGACCGAAACGATTCTGCATCTACTACTATTACTCCACACATCGACCGCTATCCAGCATGCATCTAGAGTATTAAGTTCATAAGAACAGAGTAACGCCTTAAGAAAGATAACATGATGTAGAGGGACAAAATCAAGCAATATGATATAAACCCCATGTTTTTATCCTCGATGGCAACAATACGATACATGCCTTGCTTCCCCTACTGTCATTGGTAAAGGACACTGCCAGATTGAACCCAAAGCCAAGCATTTCTCCCATTGCAAGAACTACCGATCTAGTAGGCCAAACCAAACCGATAATTCGAAGAGACTGCAAGGATATTTAAATCATGCATAAAAGATTTCAGAAAAGAATACAATATTGTTCATAGATAATCTTGATCATAAACCCACAATTCATCGGATCTCGACAAACACACCGCAAAAGGAATTACATCAAATAGATCTCCACGGAGATCGAGGAGAAATTTGTATTGAGATCCAAAGAGAGAGAAGAAGCCATCTATTTAATAACTATGGACCCGAAGGTCTGTGGTAAACTACTCACAACTCATCGGAGGGGTATGGTGTTGATGTAGAAGCCCTACGTGATCGATGCCCCCTCCGGTGGAGCTCCGAAACAGGCCCCAAGATGGCATCTCACGGTACAGAAGGTTGCAACGGTGGAATTAGGATTTCGTGGTGCTCCTTGATGGTTTCAGGGTACGTAGGTATATATAGGAGGTAGAAGGAAGGTGAAGCAACAGGTGGCCCACGAGGGTGGGGGCGTGCCTACCCCCCTGGGCGAGCCCCCTGCCCTTGTGGCCACCTCCTTTACTTCCTGGCGTGTACTCCAACTCTTCTGTTTTGATATTGTTCCAAAAATAACTCTCCCAAAGGTTTCATTCCGTTTGGACTCCATTTGATATTCCTTTTCTGCGAAACACTGAAATAGAAAAAAACAGCAATTTGCACTAGGCCTTGGGTTAGTAGGTTAGTCCCAAAAATAATATAAAAGGGTATAATAAAGCCCATTAAACATCCAAAATAGATATTATAATAGCATGGAACAATAAAAAATAATAGATACGTTGGAGACGTATCAGGGCTCTCTCCCCCTCGCTTCCGGTCGCGCTGGAGTGCCAGCGGGGCCATCATCATGCGATGGCAATCTACACCAACACCTCCGTCATCTTCACCAACATCTTCATCACCTTCCCCCGTCTATCTACAGCGGTTCACTCTCTCGCAACCCGCTGTACCCTCTACTTGAACATGGTGCTTTATGCTTCATATTATCATCCAATGATGTGTTGCCATCCTATGATGTCTGAGTAGATTTTCGTTGTCCTATCGGTAATTGGTGAATTGCTATGATTGGTTTAATTTTCTTGTGGTTATGTTGCTGTCCTTTGGTGCCCATCATATGAGCGCGCGCGTGGATCACACCATAGGGTTAGTTGTATGTTGATAGGACTATGTATTGGAGGGCAAGAGTGACAGAAGCTTCAACCTAGCATAGAAATTGATGCATACGGGATTGAAGGGGGACCAATATATCTTAATGCTATGGTTGGGTTTTACCTTAATGAACGTTAGTAGTTGCGGATGCATGCTAATAGTTCCAATCATAAGTGCATAGAATTCCAAGTCAGGGATGACATGCTAGTAGTGTCCTGTCTCACATAAAACTTGCTATCCGTCTAGTAACGTAGTCAATTGCTTAGGGACAATTTCGCAACTCTTACCACCACTTTTCCACACTCGCTATACTAACTTTATTGCTTCTTTACCTAAAACAGCCCTAGTTTTTATTTACGTGCGAACCTATCCCACAACACCTACAAAGTACTTCTAGTTTCATACTTGTTCTACGTAAAGTAAACGTCAAGTGTGCGTAGAGTTGTATCGGTGGTCGATAAAACTTGAGGGAATATTTGTTCTACCTTTAGCTCCTCGTTGGGTTCGACACTCTTACTTATCGAAAGATGCTACAACTGATCCCCTATACTTGTTGGTCATCAAGACCTTTTTCTGGCGCCGTTGCCGGGGAGCAATAGCGTGGGGTGAATATTCTCGTGTGTGCTTGTTTGCTTTATCAGTAAGTAGTTTTTATTTTGTGCTCTTGTTTTCTATCTTTAATTATGGGTAGGAAACTTAAAATACCAAAAAAATAGTGGTACCTAGTGAACCAATGGTTGAAGAACCACTCAAAATCTATCACACTACTGAAGCTTTTTACTTGGATCATCTTCGATCCCTATGTGCTCGGGCAGAAACCCCAACTAGCTTAGTTGAGGGCAAATCTTTAGATGAGCATGCTTGTTATGTGCAACACCGCATATCTGAAAAAGGGAAATTTTTACTGGATCAAATTCATCATTTGCAGTGCTATGCTTGGAATTTATGTAAATATATGATTGTACTTGTTGTTCTAAAGACCCTAAGAAACACCTCCCTTACCAATGTGAGTTTAGTGATAATGGAATCGTATTTTCATATATTAAGGGGGTTTATAATTACTATGATGTTCAACAAATTGAAGAATTCTTGCTTTTAGGGGTACTTGTAAAATTGCTTATTTTACTGAAGAGTGTGATACTACTCTCTACAAATCTAAAAATTTGGCCATACTTAAATATTGCTATGATAATTATGCTTCTAATCCTTATATTAAACCATATATTGAGGACTCCTCCGCTATCCAAGAAGAGACTAATATTTTGCAGGAGTCAATGGAAGAAGAAATTAATGACATTGTGAGCTCATTGGATGAAAAAGATGACGAGGACAGCGAAGAACAAAAGGAGGAAGAGCGGATTAGCTACCCGTGCCCACCTTCTAATGAGAGTAACTCTTCAACTCATACATTGTTTAATTTCCCTTCGTGCTTACCGAAGGATGAATGCTATGATGATTGCTATGATCCCTTGGATTCGTTTGAAATATCCCTTTTTGATGAAATTGATGCTTGCTATGCTTGTGGCCAAGATGCCAGTATGAATTATGCTTATGGAGATGAACTTGCTATAGTTCCTTACATTAAACATGAGATAGTTGTTATTGCACCCACACATGATAGTCCTATTATCTTTTTGAATTCTCCAAACTACACGATATCAGAGAAGTTTGCACTTATTAAGGACTATATTGATGGGTTGCCTTTTTCCATTACACATGATGATTGATCAGTATAATATGCATGTGCTTGCTGCTCCTACTTGCAATTATTATTAGAGAGGAACTACATCTCCGCCTCTCTATGTTTCCAATATGATAAAATTGCAAGAAATTGTTTATACTATGAATTGGCCTTTACTATTTGTGCATGAATTGTTCTTTTGTGACATGCAGATGCATAGGAAGAGAGTTAGACTTCGTTGTTGCATGATATATGTTACTTTGTGATCACTACTAAATCACAAATCATTGTTAATTAAAATTGGCTTTGATATACCTTGGGATCCGGGTGGATCCATTACTTGAGCACTATATGCCTAGCTTAATGGCTTTAAAGAAAGCGCTGCTAGGGATACAACCCAGAAGTTTCAGAGAGTCATTTATTTCTGGTGTGTGCTCTTATAAAGTTTTAAACAAAAAAATATTGAGGGGAACCTAAAACTTTTTCAAGAAGAGAAGCGATTGAAAGGTGATGCATTGCGGAAATAAGGGTCGACCTTGAACACTTGTGTTCATGCTTATGGAAACAATGTAGAATTTTTCATGGAAGTTTCTCCTAAAAATAATTATCCCCTCGTAAAATTCCATTGCTTTATAAAAATAATGTGCAAAGAGTTTCCTTTAGGATGATTAAATAGCTTGTTGGTTTGTGCTGTGCAAAAACAGGAACTTTGCCTGTAGTGCACGATTTTACGTTTTTTACTGGAACGTCGAAGGGATCTGAAACTTTTTGCACAGTCTCTCTATACAAATTGTGGATTTTTCCTAATATTTCCAGAATTGTTAGAGTTACAGAAGTATGGTGAATGTTCAAATCTTTACCGACTGTCATGTTTTCACAGATTGCTGTTATAGCTTCATTATTTGCATATGTTTGAATTCTTGTTGAAGGCTCCTTGACTTGGGGCCATAGAATTGTGATAGCATATAGTGGGTAATGTTTGTTCATAATTATACAATAATGTTATAGAAGTACATGATGGGATTTCATTGATCATATGCACTAACCCCACCACTAAAAGTTTGGTTAAGTTTTGTGTGGATGAAGTGTTCGAAGACCGAGGAGGTCTTGATGTGAGGAGAAGGAGGAGAGGCAAGAGATCACGCTTGGGGATGCCCAAGGCACCTCAAGTAAATATTCAAGGAGACTCAAGCGTCTAAGCTTGGAGATGCCCCGGAAGGGATCCCATCTTTCTTCAACAAGTATCAGTATGTTTTCGGATTTGTTTCGTTCACATGATATGCGTAAATTCTTGGAGCGTCGTGTGCTTTTTATTTTTTATTTTAATAAATGCACCATACTGGTATGAGATAGTCCTTGGTTGATTTATAGAATGTTCTTTGCACTTCACTTATATCTTTTGAGTATGACTTTATAGAGTGCTTCATGTGCTTCACTTATATCATTTGAAGTTTGGATTGCCTGTTTCTCCTCACATAGAAAACCGCCATTTGTAGAATGCTCTCTTACTTCACTTATATTTGTTAGAGCGTGGGCATATCTTTTGTAGAAAGAATTAAAACTCTCTTGCTTCAATTATATCTATTTAGAAAGTTGACAGGAATTGGTCATTCACATGGTTAGTCATAAAATCTTACATAAACTTCTAGACCGCTGAATACGATATGTTTGATTCCTTGCAATAGTTTTCCGATATAGAGATGCTAATATGTGAGAGGTACTAGTGAATGATTTTGGTTTAGTAAAAATATTGGTGTTAAGGTTTGTGATTCCCGAAACATGCACGTATGGTCTCCTAACTATGTAACCAAATTGGCGCGCATTGTATTTTGGTTGTTTATCTTTGCGTGAAGGTCGGGGGCGCGCGATGGTTAACTCCTACCAACCTCCCCCCTAGGAGCATGCATCATAGTATTCTTGCTATGAGGGCTAATAGATTTTTCGCAATAAGTATGTGAGTTCTTTATGATTAACGTTGAGTCCATGGATTATACGCACTCTCACCCTTCCACCTTGCTAGCCACTCTAGTACCGCGCAATTTTCGCCGGTGCATCAAACCACCTTATACCCTTCCTCAAAATAGCCACCATACCTACCTATTATGGCATTTTCATAGCCATTCCGAGATATATTGCCATGTAACTCCACTATTCCATTTGTTATGACACACACCATCATTATCATATTGCTTTGCATGATCGTAAGACAGCTAGCACGATGTTTTCATGGCTTGTCCTTTTTAGATGTCATTGCTATGCTAGATCATTGCACATCTCGGTACACCACAGGAGGCATTCATATAGAGTCATACTTTGTTCTAGCATCGAGTTGTAAGTAAATAAAATTGTGATGATCATCATTATTACAGCATTGTCCCGAAAAAAAGAAAGGCCAAATAAAAAAAGGAAGAAAGGCCAAATAAAAAAAGTGAAAGGCCAGATAAAAAAAGAAGGCCCAAAAAAAGAAAAAAGAAAAAAAAAGGGGACAATGCTACTATATTTTTTTCCACACTTGTGCTTCAAAGTAGCACCATGATCTTTATGATATAGAGTCTCTTATTTTGTCACTTTCATATACTAGTGAAAAATTTTCATTATAGAACTTGGTTTGTATATTCCAACAATGGTCTTCCTCAAATGCCCTAGGTCTTCATGAGCAAGCAAGTTGATTCACACCCACTAGTTTTCCTTTGATCTTTCATACACTTATAGCTCTAGTGGCAATTCCTGCTCACTCATATTGATATCAATTGATGGACATCTCCAGAGTCCATTGATTTGCCTAGTCGATGTGAGACTTTCTCCCTACTTTTGTCTACTATCACCTTCTATTCCACCCATAGTGTTATGTCCATGGCTCACGCTCATGTATTGCGTGAAGAGTTTAAAAGGGTTCGAAAAAGTAAAGTATCAAAACAATTGCTTGGCTGACACCGGGATGGCCATGAGGGTTACCTTGTAGGGATAACGTTCTTTAGCATTGATATTTTGTAAGACTTGATTTTTTGTTTGGATGCTCGAGTATTAAATTCTTTTATGTCAAATGATAGACTACTGCTTTGAATCACTCGTGTCTTAATATTCATGCCATGATTAGATTACATGATCAAGATTATGCTAGGTAGGATTCCACATAAAAAATTATCTTTTTAATCATTTACCTACTCGGGGACGAGCAGGAATTAAGCTTGGGGATGCTGATACGTCTCCGTTGTATCTATAATTTTTTATAGTTCCGTGCCAATATTCTACCACTTTTACATACTTTTGGCAAAATTTTATACTATTTTTGGGACTAACATATTGATCCAGTGCCCAGTGCCAATTCCTATTTGTTGCATGTTTTTTTGTTTCACAGAAAATCTATATCAAACGGAGTCCAAATGGGATAAAAACTGACGGATATTTTTTTTGGAATATATGTGATTTTTGGGAATAAGAATCAATGCGAGACGATGCCCGAGGGGTCCACGAGGCAGGGGGCGCACCCCAGAGGGTGGGCACGCCCCTGACCCTCATAGCCACCTCGTAAGGCGGTTGGTGCCCTTCTTTTGCTGCAAGAAAGCCAATATCCGGATACAAATCGTGTTAAAATTTCAGCCCAATCGGAGTTACGGATCTCCGGGAATATAAGAAACGGTGAAAGGCCAGAATCTCGGAGCGCAGAAACAGAGATAGGGAGAGAGAGAGAGAGAGAGAGAGAGAGAGAGAGAGAGAGAGAGAGAGAGAGAGAGAGATCCAATCTCAGAGGGGCTCTCGCCCCTCCCATACCATGGAGACCAAAGGGAGAACCCTTCTCCCACCTAGGGAGAAGGCCACGGAAGAAGGAGAAGGAGGGGGCTCTCTCCCCCTCGTTTTTGGTGGCGCCGGAGTGCCACCGGGGCCATCATCGTGCGACGGCGATCTACACCAACACCTCCGTCATCTTCACCATCATCTTCATCACCTTCCCCCATCTATCTACAACGGTCCACTCTCCCGCAACCCATTGTACCCTCTACTTGAACATGGTGCTTTATGCTTCATATTATTATCCAATGATGTGTTGCCATCCTATGATGTCTGAGTAGACTTTCGTTGTCCTATCGGTAATTGGTGAATTGCTATGATTGGTTTAATTTTCTTGTGGTTATGCTGCTGTCCTTTGGTGCCCATCATATGAGCGCGCGTGTGGATCACACCATAGGGTTAGTTGTATGTTGATAGGACTATGTATTGGAGGGCAAGAGTAACAGAAGCTTCAACCTAGCATAGAAATTGATGCACACGGGATTGTAGGGGGACCAATATATCTTAATGCTATGGTTGGGTTTTACCTTAATGAACATTAGTAGTTGCGGATGCTTGCTAATAGTTCCAATGATAACTGCATAGAATTCCAAGTCAGGGATGACATGCTAGCAGTGACCTCTCCCATATAAAACTTGCTATCGGTCTAGTAACGTAGTCAATTGCTTAGGGGCAATTTCGCAACTCCTACCACCACTTTTCCACACTCGCTATACTAACTTTATTGCTTCTTTACCTAAAACAGCCCCTAGTTTTTATTTACATTTTTTTTTTCTTGCAAACCTATCCCACAACACCTACAAAGTACTTCTAGTTTCATACTTGTTCTAGGTAAAGTAAACGTCAGGCGTGCGTAGAGTTGTATCGGTGGTCGATAGAACTTGAGGGAATATTTTTTCTACCTTCAGCTCCTCGTTGGGTTCGACACTCTTACTTATCAAAAGAGGCTACAATTGATCCACTATACTTGTGGGTTATCAGTAGGTGTTCTAGTATAACTCTTACGAACCACAGTTGAAGCTTTAGCATGATCCTTTATTCTAACAAGAAAAGGTGGTTTCTCAATGTAAGCAGTAGGAACAATAGGATCGACATTATAAGTAATAGTTTCTTCTTCACTTTAATAGGTTTTACTACTTTCACTTCAATGGGAGGATGATATTTAAACCACTTCTCTTTGGGGAGATCAACATGAGTAGCAAATGATTCACAGAAAGAAGCTACTATCTCAGAGTCAAATCCATATTTAGTGCTAAATTCATGAAAAGCATCGGTATCCATAAAAGATTTAACGTAATCAAACTTGAGGTTTATACCTGAACTATTACCTTCGCCGAGTTCCCAATCTTTAGAGTTGCATTTATTTCTTTCCAATAAATCACATTTGAATTCAATAGTCTTCTTCATAAAAGAACCAGTACAAGAAGTGTCGAGCTTGGATCAATCATTATGAGAAAGCCGAGCATAAAAATTCTGAATAATAATTTCTCTTGAGAGCTCATGATTGGGGCATGAATATAACATTTACTTAAGCCTCCCCAAGCTTTCACGAGGACAAATATTATATATATAATTCCGTTCACAATGAACCAGATGCATAGGATAAAACTTATGATGAATTTCCAATTTCAATCGGGTTTAGTTCCATGATCCAATATCATCACATAGAATATACCATGTAAGTGCATTTCCCTTCAAAGATAAAGGGAAGACCTTCTTCTTGACATCAACCTCGGGAAAACCTGCAAGCTTAAAAAATCCAAAAACTTCATCCACATAGATTAGGTGCATATCAAGATGTAATGTTCCATCTCCCGTATAAGGATTAGCTAGATGTTTCTCTATCATACCCGAATGAATTACATAATAAATAATTTCAGTAGGTGCAGTAGATTGAGGAGAAACTCTTTGTTCTTCCGGTCGAGGTGAATATACCCCGAACAAGCCCCTCAAAGGATTATTTTCCATATTAACAAGTAACAGTAAATTTCAGCACACTATATAAACGCTTCCTTACCAAACTCCACTCACCAAAGGCGCTTCACTCCCCGACAACGGCGCCAGAAAAGAGTCTTGATCACCCACAAGTATAGGGGATCTATCATAGTCCTTTAGATCAGTAAGAGTGTCAAACCCAACAAGGAGTAGAAGGAAATGACAAGCGGTTTTCAGCAAGCACTGAAATTATTAGTAACCTATAGTTGTATGATAAGATAATTCGTAACAGGTAACAAGTAACAAAAGTAAATAAGGTGCAGAAGATGGCCCCATCCTTTTCGTAGCAGAGGAGAAGCCTGGACGAACTCTTATATAAAGCTAAGTGCTCTCGAGGACACATGGGAATTTTTGTCGGATCTCCCCTCCCGGAGGGAAGTTTCCCCGGCAGAACAGCTCCGCAGGAGCCCTAGATAGGTTTCGTCCAGGTTCCACCTCGAGACGACGGCGCTTCGTCCCGAAAGCATCCTTATGATTTTTTCCAGGTCAAAACATATCATATAGCAGAAGATGGGCATCGGGGGCCTGCCCGGTGGCCCACAAGGCAGGGGGCGCACCTACGGGGCTAGGGCGCTTCCCCCCACCCTTGTGGATGTCAGGTGGCCCCCTATGGAACTTTCTTCACCCAATATTTTTTACATTTTCCAAACTGGCTCCCCGTGAAGTTTCAGGACTTTCGGAGTTGTGTAGAATAGGTCTCTAATATTTGCTCCTTATCCATTCTAGAATCCCAGCCGCCGGCATTCTCCTCTTCATGTAAACCTTGTAAAATAAGAGAGAAAAGGCATAACTTTTGTACCATAATGTGTAATAACATACCATAATGCAATAAATAATGATATAAAAGCATGATGCAAAAGGTACGTATCACCGCAACAGCGGGAGTAGCAACAGGGGCTGCGGTCAGTAGCAGCAGCTATCAGCAAAACACAACAGTAGGCCCACGGGCGTGGGCATGCATGGATGAGGCGCAACCAGGGGCACGGACTGTGCACGGGCAGGGGAGCCAAGGGTGCGGGGGTTGCGGGCTGTGGGCGCACGCAGGGGTGAGCAGGGGGCGGCCGGAGCGTGCGTGAAGCGGGGACATGGGCACGCTGGAGTGCATGAAGCGGAGCTCCAGTCACGGCGGCCAAACTTGGGGGAGGGCGTCTATGATGACCAATTCGACGGGGAAAAGAGGGGAACAGATGGCAGAGCTCACCGCGAGGGTGTGGATGGTGAGCTTAGCGAGGGTCGGAGTGCACCAGAGCGGCTGGATCAGGCGATGACGCGCATCGGCCGCATATGAGGAAGAAGATGCGAACGACAAAGATGGGGGCTCCCGGCTCCAATCCGGTGATGTAGAGGACGTAGTGGACGACGGTGGCCCACCTGAGCACCGTGGCACAGCGAGGGGAAGCCCGTGGTCATGTGAGCGACGACGGAGCGCACTGTCTCCTCTCGGGTGAGCTCAAATCGGAGGGGGAGAGACGAGGGGGTGGAATATAGGGGAACTAGGGTTCCAGGAGGGGTGTCTAATCCACATGGGGGAAATGGTGGAGATGCGCGGGATGGCCGCCATGCACGGATAGTGCGGCCATGGCCGGTCGGATGCCCTCCATGATCCCCTGTCTCCTGTACAGAGGTGGGAGGAGAGGTGGAGGTTGATACGTCTCCAACGTATCTATTATTTTTGATTGTTCCATGCTATTATATTATCCATCTAAGATGTTTTATATGCATTTATATGCTATTTTATATGATTTTTGGGACTAACCTATTCACCTAGAGCCCAGTGCAAGTTTCTATTTTTTCCTTGTTTTTGAGTTTTACAGAAAAGGAATACCAAATGGAGTCCAATTGATGTGCCAATTTTTGATGATTTTTTATGGACCAAAAGAAGTCCGCGGAGCAAAAAGAGTTGGGCCAGAAGAGTTTCGGGTGGCCCGGAGACCCCCCTGACTTGTGCCCTACCCCAAAACATCCTATAAATACCCAAATCACCAGAAAATAACCTAGACCGGGAGTCCCACCGCCGCAAGCCTCTGCAGCCACCGAAAACCAATCTAGACCCCATTCTGGCGCCCTGCCGGAGGGGGGAACCCCTCACCTGTGACGCTCGAAGACCAACGTCCCAGAAGATTCCAGATGTTCCGGGTTCTCCCGTGTGTTTCATTTGTGCTTGTGTTATTTATTTTGCTTTGCATCATGTCATCATGCCATCATGTCATATTTCTTTTGCATCTCAACCTAAATAAATTCTGTGGACCTTCGGTCCATTTAAATCGAGGGAAGAATGACTTCTCTTTATAACATATAAAAGCCTCTCAATATTATTAGGGAGCTATATTATAAATATTCCGTTTGTTTGGAATTAACCAACACACTTGCATATTTTCCCCATGCCTTCTCTTTCTCTTTTCTTACCTCTCCTATTTTTCGTGGACCGTGGACATTTTTGCGAGTCCAGGAAAAATAACCTCTTGCCCAAACTCTCCTCCTAACCCCCTCTTTCTTTTCCTTTATTTTCTTCTCTATTTTCTTTTTCTTCTTCTTTTCTCTCTTTTATTAGGAGAGAAACCAGCCCAGCTTGGGCCTCCTTTCGGCCTGCGGCCTCTCCCCCAGCCGGCCCATCTAGTCCTCCTGGCCCACTCCAGCGCTAACCTAGCCCGACTCCCTTCTCGATCGCCTCTCCCTCGACCCTCCTTCTCCTCCTGTGCGCCGCCGCCACACACAGCTCGACCCCCGCCTCCTTCTCCCTCCTCTCGATCTCTCCCTCTCCCTAGCTCGCGTCGCCACCGCAGAGAAGAGAGAGGAACGACCCCCTCAACCTACAACCCCCGCGAGCTCGCCTACCTGCACGGCCATGGCACCCCGCCGGCCTCCATGGCTGGTCGCGCCCTCGGAGCTCCCTGCCGCGTCGGCCTCTCCTTCCCCCACCGCTATGGCCTCCCGCGCAGGCCGCCGCAGCGCTCCCGCGCTCTGCCTCGCCGGAGAAGCGGAGTCCCGTCGGTCCTCCTTCGTGCCTCCTTGTCTGACGACGCCGTCCATCGATGTCGTCCTCGCGAGCGCAGCCGCTCCACCGCTCTGGTGCCAACATCGCTGCTCTACCGCGACCTCCTCCTCGTCGACAGCACCACGACCTTGCCGCCATGCTCCAACCCCGCGCAAGCCCATGGCCACCACCATCTCCAGCCACTCCCATCGCCTCCACTCCTGCCACGCTCGTCGTTCCCGGGTCCGACCGGCCTAGCCTCGGTCCCACTCACCCCTGCATCGCTTCCTCACCGAGGAGCTGAGCTCCATCCGAATCGGCGCCACTCCCTGTACAAGCGCCTACGTTCGCCTCTGCAGAGTGCTGTCGCTGCCAAGCGCAAGTGCCTTCACCCAAGGTTATGAATCCTTGGACGCCAAGACCTTCGATACACCAAGTTCGACTACCGCATCGGATAACCAAGTTCAACAACGAGCCTCGAGTACGACTACATGGTGGCGCGTCAAGTACCACTACGAACCGCCAAGTTTGTTGCTGCTGCCACTGTACACAGACATGTACAACTACGTGGTTTCGCCGAGTACGACTACACACGGGACCCGTCAAGTTCGACTACTACATGAACAAGTTCCACGACGACCTCGTGTACCCCTACGTCAGACGAAGACCCTCAAGTACATCTACGGATACCCGAACGCCTACGAACCGAGTACAACTACCGTCGTCAAACCCGAGACCGGCAAGTCCGAAGACCCCAAGTACCCCTACCGATGACATGACATCTACGAACGGGAACGACTACACAAGACGACGCGACAAGTACCACTACGCTCGGCGATGCGATAAGTTCCCCTACCGATGACCGCGAACGGCTACTTCCTCTACGACCCTCGAGTACAACTACACACGAGAACCGCGAGTACCACTACATCAATGTGTACCACTACCGTCGCCGAGGACCCGTGTAATGCAAGCGTCAAGTTCAACTACCGTCGCCGTGCACAACTACTTCCTCTCCGAACGTGAACGCCTACTTCCTCTATGAATCGCGAGAACGACTTCTTCCTCTACGACCTCGAACCGCCCTGAAACGAACGCTTCGAAGGTATAACCCCGTGACGATGAACCGTGTGATGCATGTGTTGTATGAGATGTGTCCCTTGTGTGCTCCGTGCCCGAATCGTCTTTTATCATGCTCCTCGGTTGCCTCGTCGCTGACTCGTGGGAACCAGGTGACGGGATCACCCCACCTTTCTTCTTGCTTGACACGCTCTCCGTCATCTTTTGCAGCGGTCTCTCAACGGGTTACCGGAACCGAGATGTTGTGTTGCATCATTATTGGATCGTTGCCGTGGCACCCCTTTCCTTCCACCACGGTGACAAATACTCCTTATATTCTTCATGTCATATTTTAATAAATTGCATAAACTTGATCATGTCATCCGCATCATGTTAACAACATTAAAATGTGTGAATTGCTGTTTGCTTAAAATTGCTAAACATGCATATGGGGATTTTCCGGAATTGTTGTTGTTATTTCCGGCCTCATTTAAAATGTCTAAATAGGTAGTTTGTTTTTGCTTCACCTCTTGCTATGTTAAAAACATTTAATCTTGTCTTGTAAATAAACGAGAGTCAACTAAATAAATAATATGTGGTGTTTCGTCAATATGCAACTCGTTGCATATTGATCTCCACTTAACTTGTAGTTTTGTTTGTGCTCATTGCCATGCCATGCATCATTAAACCGGACATGCATCATACTTGGATGTGCATCGTATGCCTTGTTTATGCTTGTGTGTTTACCGTGTTGTTTGCTTCTTTCCGGTTGCTTCTCTTGTTAGCTTCAGTTTCGTTCTAGAGTTGTGAGGATTCGCTCGACTATGTTGCTCCGTCTACTTCATGGACCCGTTCTTCTCCTTTGTGGAATCCCAGGCAAGATGATCATACCCTTGGATACCTTTACTACCATTGCCATGCTTAGTTGTCTCGATGCTATCGTTACATGTCACGCTACCCATCTTTTATGTCAGCCTCTCCTTGTTGCCATGAAACCTCTAACCTTTTGAAACCTTCCTAGCAAAACCACTCTTTGGCTATGTTACCCGCTTGCTCAGCCCCTCTTATAGCATTGTTAGTTGCAGGTGAAGATGAAGATCGTTCCAGGAGGGAAATTGTTGTTGGAATATTACAATATCTATTATTATTATTATTTAACACACCTATATACTGGGCATGGGTGGAAGGCTTGGCCTTTTTCTCGGTGTTTTGTTCCACTCATGCCACCTTAGGCGCCGATAAACCGGCATTATGTTCCTTGATTTTGCGTTCCTTACATGATGGGTGTATGGGGACCCCTTGACAGTTCGTCTTTGAATAAAAGTCCTCCAGCAAGGCCCAACATTGGTTTTAATTTGCCTCATAATAACAACTTAATTAATTAATTAAAATTGCATAGGGGGTCGCACCCTCGGGGATTCTTTTCTACATAGCAGGGGGGCCAGTGCTGATGGTGTTGGTCCCAAACGGGGGTTATGCGGGGCCACCACGGGGAAACTTGAGGATTGGTTTTACTCGTAGGATCACCCATCCGGTCGTGGCCTGAGATGAGATACGCGCGGCTACTATCAGGGCGTCGACACGCCGAGAGGTCTTGCTGGACTAGTTTTACCATTGTCAAAATGTCTTGTGCACCGGAAAGCCGAGCCTGATCGGATTTCCCTAAGATAAGGGGTGATGATATTATATTTATCACTTCAGCTAATCGTGAGAGCTTGTGATGGGCTAAGTTGGGACACCCCTGCAGGGTTATGATCTTTCGAAAGCCGTGCCCGCGGTTATGTGGCAGATTAGAATTTGTTAATGTCCGGTTGTAGAAAACTTGACAGAGGATCCGAAGTAAAACGCACAACTGTGTGAGTAACCGTGACTGTCTCTTTTCACTTTGAGAAGAGAACACGGTGGGGTTATGTTTGATTCGTATGTAGTTCAGTATCTTTAGCAATCACTACTAGTTGGCGACCGTTTGCGTAGATGCTCATCTTATTCTTGTACTCGTAAGTTAGCCACCATATATTGCTTAGCCGCTGCTGCAACCTCATCACTTTACCTCTTCCTACCCGTAAAGCTTTGCTAGTCTTGATACCCATGGTTATGGGATTGCTGATTCCTCGTGGCTCACAGATACTACAACACCAGATGCAGGTTCAGCCGAGATTGATGCAGGAGCTGGCTCAAGTACTTCACCGGGAGTTCGATGAAGAGATTGGCCGTTTGCTTGTGACGTTTTTGACGATCAGTAGTGGTTTCTACTAGGGGCGATTTGGACCTGTGGCTTTATGTTTTTGGTATCTTTCTTTTGGATATTCGCCCGTAGTCGGGTTGTGATGTTTTGAATGATGTTTTGCTTATGTAATGTATTGTGTGAAGTGGCGAGTGTAAGCCAACTTTCTCATTTTGCAATTTCATCCCTATTTTTACATGAGTCGTGCAAAGATACCAAACTTGAGATCATTCCAGAATGGGCTTATACCTTTAAGTCGTGCCTCGACACGTAGGAGGTATAGTCCCATCCTGGGCATTACATCACCGGAGGCCATCTTCATCATCACGGCGCTCTCCATGACGAGGGGGGAGTAGTTCACCCTCGGGGCTGAGGGTATGTATCAATAGCTATGTGTTTGATCTCTCTCTCTCTCTCTCTCTCTCTCTCTCTCTCTCTCTCTCTCTCTCTCTCTCTCTCTCTCGCTCGCTCTCGTGTTCTTGAGATGGCACGATCTTGATGTATCGCGAGCTTTTCTACTATAGTTGGATCTTATGATGTTTCTCCCCCTATATCTTCTTGTAATGGATTGAGTTTTCCCTTTGAAGTTATCTTATTGGATTGAGCCGTTTAGGATTTGAGAACACCTGATGTATGTCTTGCGTGGGATACCCGTGGTGACAATGGGGTATTCTATTGATTCACTTGATGTATGTTTTGGTGATCAACTTGCGTGTTCCATCACCTTGGAAATCTATGCATAGAGGTTGGCACACGTTTTCGTCTTGACTCTTCGATAGAAACTTTGGGGCACTCTTTGAAGTTCTTTGTGTTGGTTGAATAGATGAATCTGAGATTGTGTGATGCATATCGTATAATCATACCCACGGATACTTGAGGTGACAATGCAGTATCTAGGTGACATTAGGGTTTTGGTTGATGTGTGTCTTAAGGTACGAACTCCTGAATAGATTGATCAGAAAGAATAACTTTGAGGTGGTTTCATACCCTACAATAATCTTCGTTTGTTCTCCGCTATTAGTGACTTTGGAGTGACTCTTTGTTGCATGTTGACGGATAGTTATATGATCCAGTTATGTTATTATTGTTGAGAGAACTTGCACTAGTGAAATTATGAACACTAGGCCTTGTTTCTAAGCATTGCAATACCGTTCGTGCTCACTTTTATCATTAGTTACCTTGCTGTTTTATATTTTCATATTACAAAAACCTATATCTACCATCCATATTGCACTTGTATCACCATCTCTTCGCCGGACTAGTGCACCTCTACAATTTACCATTGTATAGGGTGTGTTGGGGACACAAGAGACTCTTTGTTATTTGGATGCAGGGTTGTTTGAGAGAGACCATCTTCATCGTACGCCTCCCACGGATTGATAAACCTTAGGTCCTCCACTTGAGGGAAATTTGCTACTATCCTACAAACCTCTGCACTTGGAGGCCCAACAACGTCTACAAGAAGAAGGTTGTGTAGTAGACATCAAGCAATTTCTGGCGTCATTGCCGGGGAGGTGAGTGCTTGAAGGTATATCTTTAGATCTTGCAATCAAATCTTTTAGTTTATTGTTTTATCACTAGTTTAGTCTATAAAAGAAAACAACAAAAAATGGAATTAAGGTTACCTCATATGCTTCATCTTTTTAATATCTTTCATGAAAATGATGGAAAGGAAAATTGTGCCAAAGTGTTAGAAGAAGAATGCATAAAAATGTTTGGCACTAAATCTTTGAATGATGAGCATGATTGCAATGTTGTTAGTACGAGCCTCTTGAATATCCATAGTACTAATGATGATTACACTAGTCATGATGAAAATATCTCATATAAGCATGTCAACTTTTGTCAAGTGCATAGAGTTTGCAAGTACACACCAAATAGGGAAGATATATTTTGCAAGAGGCATAAGTATTTTGAAACTAAATGGTTGCAACAAAGGCTAGATGTTTGTGCTGAAAATTTAAAATTTCTTATCCATCCTTGTGAACTTTGCAATGAATGTGATCATTTAAATGTCCAATGCAAATTGTTTTATGATCGAATCGTGTCCAAAAATTGTGATCACTTGATTTCCCTTGCACATCATAATGAATTTAGTTTGCTTTAGGGTTATGAAGAAATGAAACGTATAACTTAGAATTTTCCCAAATTTTCCCTTGAGAGAGTTCTTGATTTTGATCTAGAAGAAATATTTATGTATTGTGCGGTGAATTGCATTGAAAATCCTTATATTGCCAATTACATAAAGACAAGAAAACAAATAGAAGATGAAGAGAATACTAATTAAAAGGAAGATATTTCCCAATATCCTCCTATTCTTTCTTATGATGAATCAGGTAACGAGGAGGAGCCTTCTATTCAACCAATCACATTAATAAGGAGCTCCAAAAAGAGGATTAAACCCATACATAATGTGAAGAAGAAAAAGAAAAGACAGAGAAGCAAAGGTAAAAAGGTATCCTCCCAAATGATGTTGCTCCTATTACTCATTGTGATGATGATAATGCCAAACAATTGGTGCTATCCATACTATTAATGATGAGAGTGATTCTGCTTAAGATATGCAAAGGCCCAAGCTTGGGGATGCTATGTTTGATGAGAATGACATGTTTGAGAATTTATTTGCTGGAATTAATGTTTGTCCCATGCTTGGGGATGCTACATTTGATGAAGATGATATTTTTAGTCTCCCAAGTTTTGATGAGCAAATTTATTATGATGATAGCATGTGTCGGTGTACTAAGGTAGGGGTACCTCAGTACCCCAACTTGTGCACGGGCAGTTGCAGCTTCCCGCGGCAGGGTTTACCGCGTGCTCGCCGGAGACCTTCCTGCTCCCCATTAAGCCATTCAAAAACAAAGTATACAAGAGAGAAGATCGAGACCCCGGCAAGAGGAGCTTGCCGGGAAGGCCGTACCAGGCTCAAGACTGCCCCACTAGCACAAGGCCCTGGCAAGAGGAGCTTGCCAGGAAGACTAGAAGACAACGCTTCGGCGCTATATGCGTCCCGGCAAGGGCCCGGGGAGCGACGAGCTTCAGAGCCCGGCAAGCTCCCGGGCCCGGCAAGATCAAGGCCCCGGCAAGGTGCTTGCCGGGAAGGCTGCGCCGTGTGCCCGCGCTCCAGCTCATCGGCCCACGCGTCGTCCTGGGGCCTATCCAAGGACGCGTGGCGGATGGCTGTGCAGCCTGGGGGACACGGTGGCACTCCACGGTGGTGAATCCATCGCCGTGGCAGACGGAGACGCTAAGGCGGGAACTTTTGGGGTCGACGGTGACGGGCATTGAATGCCCTTGTCCCCCACTGTCAAAGTAGGTATAGACCACTGTTCTGCACTGTAGCTCCACTGTTCCCGCACTGTTACAACTACCACCTCTTTTACGTTTTTACCCCTTTCTCCTACGTTGACACCTGTCGGTGACCCCTTGCACTATAAAAGGAGGCCCATGCACAACGTGGAGGGGGTTCGGAACCTAGATCACTCTCACGCTCGGTGTAGCTACTTCTTCAAGCTCCCGAGCACTCCAACTCAATACACAACTAAGCAGGAGTAGGGTTTTACGCGTCTACCGCGGCCCGAACCTGGGTAAAACTGCCCGCGTGCTCGCTACGACCTGCTCTTTGTGCTCCCTCCGCCCTCGTACCGCACAGACAAGGGGCTCCGGTCCCATAGGTGTTCGTGGCGGACAGTTTCCCCCGACATCTTTGGCGCGCCAGGTAGGGGGCGTCGAGGTTGTGCGAACCTGATCCGGCGTTCGCGCGGGCGCATTCTTCATCAACCTCTCCGAATTCGTCAACTTCACCAGCAACAACTCCATGGCCCCGAAGAAGAAGGCTTCGGAGGTCGGAGGCCCGTCTGCGTCTCACCCGCCGCCACCGGAGCCAACGGTGGGCGGGGGAGACGCCGTCGGAAGGGTGGTCGCCGGCGAGGACACTCACGGCGCCACCAGATCCAAGAACAGAACGGACGACCGAACCTCGGTCTCCGTGGACGCGCCGCGTCCATCTCAGCACACGACGACCCAGCAGCGCCATACCACGGGAGGTGGTATCCGCTTGCTGGGGCAAGGCCAAACCGGAGGCTCGCGGGACGCCCCGGACCCCCGTCCGGGCACAAGCAAAGCGAAGGCGCCGGCGCGGGACCCCGCTCCTTCTAACGCTGTTAGGAGTCCGAGCGTATCCCGCTCCTCGCACCGCTCGCCCGCGTTCCCCTCCACTCCAGCAGAAGCGCTCGCAAGGGCGCAACTGCTCCTCGACTTCCCTCCAGCGGCCGACAAGGCCGAAGAATGGAGGGCCACCATCCGGAGCCTGATAGACTTCGCCAACAACGATTCTCCACAGCAGCCGTCGACCTCACGGCCGCGGCAAGCTGAGAAGACGAAGGCTGACGGCGACAAGACCGCCGGGGGTGCGACAAGCGTGCACTCCCCGCCGCAGAAGCAGAAGACGCCGCCCCGCCGGAACAACGCCGACGACGGCTCCACAGCCTCGTCGGACCCGCGGGCTCGTCGGGACCAACGCCAGGTCCTCGACGACCGGCGAGAAGAAGACGCTCGGACCACAATCGAGCGCCGCCGAGAAGCTCGGCGACAGTCAGACAAGAGAGCTGGGAACACTGTCGACGCGCACGCGCCCGGTGAGCCAGGCGACTTGCCGTACGCGGCAGGCTGCCCTGCGTTCACCCGCGAGCTGCGGCGCGTCCAGTGGCCCAGCATGAAGAAATTTAAGCCCGACGTACCGGAGAAGTACGACGGCAAGACGCACCCCTCGGAATTCCTCAGCGTCTATACCATTGCAGTGCAAGCTGCCGGGGGGCGCGACGAGAAGATCTTGGCGAACTACTTCCCGCTCGTGCTAAAGCCGAACGTCCGTTCGTGGCTTATGCACTTGCCGGAAGGTTCTATCTCTACTTGGGCCGACCTTTGCCACCAGTTTGTTGGCGCCTTCACCGGCGGCCACAAACCCCACGGCCAGGAGAGTGATCTCCACATCTTGGCCCAGAAGGAAGGCGAGACCCTGCGCAAGTACATCCAACGTTTCAGCCGTGTGCAGCACAACATCCCTGATGTCCACCCTGCCGCGGTTATCAGCGCGTTCCATCAGAACGTGCGTAACCGCCGCATGCGTGAAGAGATGGCGATGACGAAGATTCGGGATGTCAGCGAGCTCTATGCTCTGGCTGACAAGTGCGCACGCGCCGAAGAGGGGAGGAGACTCCCCGGGGAGGATGCTGGCGCAGGAGGAAGCGACAGCGACGACGCCGCCCCGGCAAAGAAGAGCCAGCGGCGGAATAACAGAAGGAAGGGCAAGAAAGAGGTGCTTGCCGTCGAGAAGTCCGGCAAGGAGGCCCCCGCCAAGCAAGCGCAGGCTGGCGGCTCCGGCAAGGAGCCTGCCCCTGCAGCGGCGGCCGACAAGCCGGGCAGCTCCGACAAGCAATACTGTAAGATCCACCGCACCAAGGGTCACGATCTCTCCAACTGCAAGCGCGTCGAATATCTCGTCGAGCAGTAGAAAGCTGAGTACGAGAGGCGCGACAAGGAGAAGGCCCAAGGTGGCGGGGAGGAGACAAGCAAGAAGCGGCCGTTCAACGGCCGGGGAGGGCGCCGCGGCAAGGCCAAGCAGCGGCAAGGAGATCGACCTCCCCGGGGCCGCGACAAGGACGAAGAGGACGACGATGAAGACATGGAGGACGAAGATAACAGCGAGCAGGAGTTCCAGAAGGCCACGGAGGTCCTATGCGTCGACGGTGGCGCCTCTCTGCACACCTCCCACCGCCAACTCAAGCAGTGGGTGCGTGAGGTGAATGCGGCGGAGCCGCCCGTGGAGTCGCGCAGGCTCCTCAAATGGTCCAGCACGCCCATCGTTTTTGATCTTGAGGATCACCCTGACCGCACCACTGCGGTCGGGTGCTTGCCGATGCTGGTTTCTCCCACCATCCGCAACCTCAAGGTCACCAAAATGTTGGTTGACGGCGGGGCCGGGCTGAACTTGATCTCCTCTGCTGTGATCAAGAAACTCCAGATTCCAGATGGCGAGCTCGAAGAGACCGGTTCATTCCAAGGAATCAACCCGGGAAGGAGCAAGCCAAAGGGAAAGATCACTCTGCCGGTGACCTTTGGCGGGGAGCTCAACTTCAGGACTGAGCGCATCACTTTCGACGTCGCCGATATTCCATTACCCTATAATGGAATACTTGGCCGTCCTGCCCTCGCCAAGTTCATGGCAGCTTCCCATTATGCCTACAACGTGCTCAAGATGCCGGGGCCGATAAGCGTCATCACTGTTCACGGCGACAAGAAGGATGCGCTTATTTGCGCCGACAAGATCTACCGGGATGCGGCAGCTGCGGCCGAGAAGGATACTCTTGCCGCTGAAGCTCCCGGGGGGAAGAAGACGAAGACCAAGTCCGGCAAGTGCTCTGGGACCCACTCCGGCAACCGCACCTCTTCGGAGTGCTGCGCTGCCGTCGAGGACGTTCCATCGAGCTCCACCGGCAAGAGTAAGAAAGGAATGGCCGCTCCTCCGGCAACCAAGAAAGTGTCCGCAAAGGAGGACGGCACTGGTGGTACCTTCACCATCAGTGCCACTCTCGACAGCAAATAGGAAAGCGCGCTCGTTGCCTTCCTGCGGGCGAATGTCGATGTGTTTGCCTGGCAACCATCTGACATCCCCGGTGTTCCCAGGAAGGTGATTGAGCACAAGCTTGCTGTCTGTCCTCATGCGCGGCCCATCAAACAGAAAGTGAGGAAGCAAGCCGTGGAGCGCCAAGAGTTCATTAACGAGGAAATCAAGAAGCTAGAGGCAGCAGGCCTAGTTAGAGGTGTGATCCATCCGACGTGGTTGGCAAATCCAGTCGTCGTGCGCAAGGCCAATGGGAAATGGAGACTGTGTATAGACTTCACCGATGTGAATAAAGCATGTCCCAAGGATCCATTCCCTTTGCCGCGCATTGACCAGATCGTTGACTCCACTGCCGGATGTGAGCTACTCTGTTTTCTTGATGCATACTCAGGCTATCATCAGATTTTCATGGCCAAAGAGGATGAAGAGAAGACTGCATTTATCACCCCGTGTGGCACTTATTGTTTCATACGCATGCCATTTGGGTTGAAGAATGCAGGCTCAACCTTTGCAAGGGTAGTATACACTGCTTTTGAGCCACAGATCCACAGGAATGTAGAGGCTTACATGGATGACATCGTGGTGAAGAGCAAGAGCAAGGAAACCCTGATCCAAGATTTGGAGGAGACGTTTCAGAACCTGCGCAGGATACAGCTCAAGTTGAACCCCGAGAAGTGCGTCTTTGGAGTCCCCTCCGGCAAGCTTCTCGGGTTCTTTGTATCACAGAGGGGGATTGAAGCCAACCCCGACAAGATTAAAGCCATTGAGCAGATAGAGGCCCCAAAGCGCGTCAAGGATGTCAGGAGGCTTGCAGGTTGCGTGGCTGCCCTCAGTAGATTCATTTCAAAGTCTGCAGAACGCGCCCTACCTTTCTTCAAAATCTTGAAGAAGGCAGGTCCCATGAAGTGGACTCCGGAAGCGGAGGCGGCGCTGCAGGATTTGAAACGGTACCTGTCCTCCACTCCTATACTTGTCGCACATAGACCACAGGAAAAGTTGTTGCTATACCTAGCGGCAACCAACCAGGTGGTTAGTGCTGCGTTTGTAGCGGAGAGGGAGTCCGACGAGGAGTCAGCACCACCGGCAAGCGAATCCAGCGACGAGCAGGGGGCTGCTCCGGCAAGCTCTGGCCCCGACAAGGATGACTCTGCGCAGGAACAGGATGGGGTGCGGAAGAAGATGGTGCAGCGCCCAGTGTATTTTGTAAGTTCTCTTCTCCAGGGGGCTAGATCAAGATACTCTGGTGTGCAAAAATTGCTTTTCGGCCTCCTCATGGCCTCGAGAAAGCTGCGCCATTACTTCCAAGCCCATGAGATAACAGTGGTCACTCGCTTTCCGATGAAGAGGATATTGCACAACCCAGAAGCAACAGGCAGGATCGTTGAGTGGGCACTGGAGCTGTCGAGCTTTGGACTCAAGTTTGAAAGTACTTCAACTATACAGAGCCGAGCTTTGGCAGAATTCATAGCTGAGTGGACCCCAACGCCAGATGAAGAAGTTCAAGAAACAAGCACACCCGTACAAGAAGCGACAAGTGAATGGGTAATGTATTTTGACGGTGCCTTCTCGCTGCAAGGCGCCGGTGCTGGCGTGGTACTCATCGCGCCCACCGGAGAGCACCTCAAATATGTTATCCAGATGCACTTTCCCAGGGAGCAAGCGACAAACAACACCGCATAATATGAAGGCTTGCTTGCCGGCCTCAGGATTGCGGCCGAACTTGGGATCAGGAAGCTGATTGTGCGGGGCGATTCTCAGTTGGTGGTCCGGCAAGTTAACAAGAGCTATCAGAGCCCTTTGATGGAAGCTTATGTCGATGAAGTGAGGAAGCTTGAGGAGCACTTTGAAGGTCTGCAGATGGAGCACGTCCCGAGAGCTCAAAATGAAATCGCAGACGGCCTTTCAAAGTGCGCTTCGATGAAGTTACCTGTGGAACCAGGGACCTTCTTGCTCAAGCTGACTCAACCATCCGTTACGCCATCAATTGGACAGTCCAAGAAGAGAAAGTTGGTCTCCGGCGACTACTTGCCGGCGGATCTCCCTGAAACCGCCGCCAAGGTCCCCGAGATCAACAACCACAACGCTGAGGAACAGTTTGCTCCTGCAGATCCTCGGGTCTGTACAGTTGAAGCAAGTGTTCCCGACAAGCCTCGCCCCGGCGAGCTTGCCGGGGGGCCTTCAGCTCCGGCGGAACCAGAGGTCCTTGCCGTAGAAGTTGAGGTTCCCGCAGCGGCCCTCGAGCCTTTAGTCCTTGCCGCCGAGTCCCAGGCTCCGGCATGGGCGCAGCAGATCGTCCGCTTCCTTCAAACTGGAGAACTTCCCGACGACCCAGAAGAAATAGAAAAGATAACCAGGCAGTCAAGTATGTACCAGTTCGTGGATAACGAGCTGTACAGAAGAAGACTCAATGGTGTCAGGTTGAAATGCATCTCCAGGGAAGATGGACAGAAGCTGTTGGCGGAAATACACGGAGGCATATGCGGCCACCACATTGGAGCAAGGGCGCTTGCCGGGAAAGCTTTCCAGCAAGGGTTCTTTTGGCAAGAAGCCCTCCAAGATGCAACTGCACTAGTAACCAAGTGTGAAGCGTGCCAGTTCCATGCAAAGCAGATTCATCAGCCAGCTCAAGCTCTCCAAACAATCCCTTTGTCCTGGCCCTTCTCGGTCTGGGGGCTCGATATCCTCGGCCCCTTCCCCCGAGCCGTCGGGGGCTTTGAGTACTTGTACGTTGCGGTCGACAAGTTCACAAAGTGGCCAGAAGTGGAGCCGGTGAGGAAGGTGACAGCACAGTCAGCAGTCAGGTTCTTCAGGTCGATTGTTTGCCGTTTCGGGATCCCTAACAGGATCATCACCGACAACGGTACACAATTTACTAGTCGCACCTTCATGCAGTACGTCCAAGACCTTGGCGCCAAGGTCTGTTTCGCTTCTGTTGCTTACCCGAGGAGCAACGGTCAAGCGGAGAGGGCAAATGCTGAAGTGCTGCGCGGACTCAAGACGAGAACCTTTGACAGGCTGCGCAAGTGCGGAAGAAATTGGATAGAGGAGCTACCGGCGGCTCTTTGGTCGATCAGAACGACACCAAGTCGAGCCACCGGACAGACACCCTTTGCTCTAGTCTATGGAGCAGAGGCAGTTCTCCCCACGGAACTCGTATACGGATCTCCTCGAGTGCTCGCTTATGATGAGCTCGAGCAAGAGCAACTGCGGCAAGATGACGCATTGCTCCTCGAGGAGGGACGTCTCCAGGCTGCTGTACGAGCTGCTCGATACCAGCAAGCCTTGCGTCGCTACCATAGCCGCAAGGTCAAGGCCAGGAGTCTCGAGGAAGGCGACCTTGTTCTTCGGCGTGTTCAGTCCGCCAAGAATTCCAACAAGTTGAGGCCGAAGTGGGAAGGCCCTTATCGGGTGAGACAAGTTACGAGGCCCGGCGCTGTCCGCCTCGAGACCGAAGAAGGCTTACCGGTGAGCAACTCCTGGAACATAGAGCATCTTCGCAAGTTTCACCCCTAAGGCGCGGTTGCTGTGATCCGCTCCGGCAACCACCTTTTGTACAAGCTTTGCCGCTGTTGCATGTAACCCTTTGTACAAAGCCGGGCGCAGACCCCGTGCATTAGTAAAGTTTTTGTGTTTTTCGCACCGATTGCCTTTTGCATGCTTTTCTTCGCTACTTGCATGTTTTGTCTGGCATTTGGTGCAACACTCAAGTATACGGTAAGCGTTAGCACGCCGAAAGGCCATATACTTGTTTCCCTCTACCTTTTCTTTCCTCTTAAGCAGAAGGAACGTTCCTCGCGCACAAGTTTGCCGGGGGGGAAGGAGGTGGAGGAGGAACCAAGTGCTGTTCAAGAAAGAGAAGCCTTACCGGAAAGCAAGCAATATAAGCAAGCAACATATGAAAGCTAAGTTGTTAGAGTTTGACCAGTTCAAATTTTAAATTCTAGTTGTCTTCCTTGAACAATCACACTTTGTATGGAAAACCTGTGCGCGGAGGAACCTACCCGTAGCTTGCCGCACCCTTATCTTGCTTCCGAGTTCGCTCAACGATTTAAGTGAGCTGCGACAAGTGTCGCGCCCTTGCTTCGTTTCCGAGTACGCTCAGCAGGCTAAGTGCGTTGTGACTAGCCGCGTCGAGGTTGCTTGCCGGTAAGACCTTGGCCAGCAGGCTGCTCCGAGTCCAAGACTCAGCGCTCGCGGCAAGGGTTCCTTGCCGGCAAGCTCCCCGGGAGCGTAGGGTGAAAAACATACAAAGTCAAGGATCAAGACAAGGAAGATAACATTGCACTGATTGATCAAAATGAGATAAATATCTTACAAAGGATAACTTGTCACAATGGACTAATGAGTTCATGGCATCATGTGCAGCAAAAAAAAAGAGATAAAGATAGCGGAGCCCTAATCTACGCGGTCGCCCTCCTTCCTGCCGAGCTTAGCCACCTTGGCGATGATGTGGGCGACCTGCTCCTTCAGGGCCTCCGTGTCCGCATCAGCCGGCAGGCTGCGAAGAACGTTGTTGAGATTGATCCCCGGATTGCGGTACACAATCTTCGTCAACACCCGCTCCAGAGTTCCCGCGCAGAGCAGGCGCGACTCCTCGGCCAGCTGCGCGGGGATTTGGTTCCGGAGACCTGCAAGGGCCGGCGCGATCCCTCTGAAGAAGAGGCTGAGCTTGGCGCTGTGCGGGAGATCCGGATCCGGCGAGTAGATGAGATGTTCAACCTTCAGCGCCAGCAGCTCCTGGTCAATGTTGGACGCAGAGGATACCAAGTCTTCGGTCCATACCTCAATGGTCTGGCGGAAGAGCTCGGATGCTTTGTTGACGCTGTCCACCAAGGTCCGCTCCTTGCGGAGCTCCTCCTTCAGCTTGGTCTCCTGAGCCCGGGCAGCGTCGAGTGAATCCTTCAGAGTAGTGACCTTCAGCTCCAAGTCCTCGATGGAGTCCTTGGCGGCCTTCAACTCGTCGCCCCTCTTAGAGAGGCTCACCTGGAGCTCTGAATTTGTGTGAGCGTCCTTCTCGCGCTCCGTGATGAGCGCGGCAACCTTCTCCGCGCTCACCTTCAGCGCCTTCTCCAGCTGTACGACCTTGGCGGCGAGCTCCTTCTTGGCGTTTTCCGCGGCAACCGCGGCGGCTTTCGCCTCCTTCAACTCCCCGCCAAGGGCCGTCTCGCGAGCGGCAAGGTCCTCCTCATGGGAGTCGAGCTCGACCTTCCGCTGCGCGAGCTCTCCTTCTCGCCGGGACAGCTCCACCCCGGCGAGCCGCTGCTGTTCCTCAGCTTCGGCCTTCTCCAGCACCCATTCTTGGTACTCGCCGGCGAGACGCTCGCGCTCCTCCGCCACCTCGCGGAGGGCCGCCTGGTTGGCGGCGCTGAGCTCTGCCGCGCGCTTCTCCATCTCCGCGGCGGCCTTGGCGGCGAGGGCTTCCCGGGAGGCGAGCTTCGCCTGCCTGGCCCGGTAAAGGGCCAGGAGCTGGTGGAGCAGCTTCTCCTCTTCGGGCCCCTCACTCCCGTCGGGCGCCTCGACGATCTTCAGGCCCGCGGAGGCGAGGACTTCTTCGTCAAACGCCTCGCCCTCCGCGGGAGCTCGCGATGAAGACCCCCAAGGCATCTGGATGAAGACGCCGTTGGGGGCCTCAAGGTAGTATCCCTGCTCCTTGTCGGCGGAGGGGTCGGCAGCCGGTGCAGCATCTGATGCTCCCGCCGCCTCCGGGTCGGCGGTGCGGTCGCCGTCCCCCTCCCCGGCCGCTGCGCCCGCAGCCGGAGCGGTCTCCTGCGCGGCCGGCTCGGCGGCTCTCGCCGCGTCCTCAACGACAGGGACGTCGCCGCCGCCGCCCTGCGCGCCCTCCTCGTCCTCGATGTTGATGACCTCAGTCTCCATCGGTTCGGGAGGAGGAGGATCTAAAAAGAGAAAGAAGAAAAAGAAGTTCAAGTTCAAGCAAAGATCCAAAAAGAGACGAGGCCAAGAAGACAAATCACAAGACATACCTTGGCGGACGTCCTCAGCGGCAGGCTCCCTCGCCGGGGAGCTCGGCCTTGGCGAAGTGGCCGCCCTCGCCAGGCTGCTCGCCCTTGGCGGGGTACTCTGCCTTGGCGGAGTACCCGCCCTTGGCGGAGCACTCTCCCTTGCCGGAGAGTTCTGCCTTGGCGGGGATGGCGGGGCCTGCGGCTCCTCGACGACGGTCTCCGGGCGCTCTTCCCGCTGTGGCTCCACCTCTGCACAAATCAAGATAAGAAACGTCAAGATGATGAAAGAAGACGAAATCGTCAGGCGTACCCCGACAAGCGAAAGAATAGACCCCAGACTTACGCTGGGGGCTGCGCTGGGGGCTGCTCCTCGGAGCAGCGCTCGGGTCCGGCAGGCTCGGCTCCGGCACACCTCCTGTTGCCGCGGCGGCTGAGTCTTCCGCGGCCTCGACCACAGGCGCCTTGGCCTTCTTCGCCGCGCGCTGAGTCAAGGTCCTGAAATCAAAGCAATGAACAGAGTCAGCATCAACAGAAATCAAGACAAAACTCGAGAAGGCGTAAGGTCCTGGATCCTTACTCCTGGTCCTCCTCGTCGTCCTCGCTCAGGGCGGAGAAGTCATACTCCACCGTGGGCGCGTCGGCGCGAGGAGCGGAAGACGAAGATTCCCTCGCGCGCTTGGTGTTCACCGGGGCTGGGGGCTGCGAAGACCCAGCCCCTGTGGTAGCCGGCGCCCGAGGAGCGGGCGGAGCCGCTGCTCCGCTCCGAGAAGACCCCTGTCGGCTCGGCGCCAGCCTGCGAGGCGCCTCCGTCGTGGCCCGCGTGCGGGCCGCCTCTGCTGTGGCTGGTACGCCGGTCGCCCTTGGCGCGGCTTGGCTCCCCCGGGGAGCCGCCCGGCGAGCTGGTTGTTGCCGGGGCGCCTGCGCCCTCTCCCCCGTCGCCGTCTTGCGGAGACGCTTCGGCGGAGACTGCCTTGGGCTTGCCGGGGGCGGGGAGCTCTCCGACGAGGAGAGGTCGTCGGCGTAGAGCTCCGTAGATCCGCCGGAGTCCTCGGCCTCTTCCTCCTCCTCTTCCCCGGCCGGCTCGCTGGGCCCAGCGCCCTGCGCTGCGGCCTCTTTTCCCTTGCCGCCTCCGCTCCTCGCGGCGCCTCTGTTCCCTCCGGCGGCACCCTCCATTGCCGCGGCCTCGGCCACGATCCCGTGGATCCCGGAGTGCCTCAGCGAGGGGACCCCGGCGAGCGCGTCGGGAGGGAGCTGCAGCAATCTGCGGATCTCCGCCTCCTCCGCCTGGCTGGTCGCATCCGCAGCCTCCGCCTCAGCAGGCGTGTACCCGAAGTCTCCTGCCGCTGCCGCTGCAGCGGCCTCCTCAGCCCGAGAAGCCATATAGGAGATCTCCTGGTCGGTGGTGTCCCGCGTGTGCTCCTTGATGTCACTCTTGTTCTTCGCCACCTCCACGAGGTTGTCGTAGAAGTTGAGGACGTCGATGGGCTTGGGCGCGATCCACGTGCGGTCCACGCCATGCGAGTCGCACGCGGGCATCATGGCGAGGATACGGTCCTGGACGATGTTGTTGCAGAGCGGCACCACTCCCCGGGGAGCTCGGAACCACTCAGGGTGTGCCGGGTCATACTTGAAGAGTTCCCGGACCATCCCCCTCAGCTCGAGCGTCGTGAAATTGAAGTTGAGCTCGGGGCGCAGCCTCATTATGTCCGCCGGGCCGCCGTACTCCCAGGCCGGCCTCTTCCTGTCTTGGAGAGGGGCGATGCGGCGGCGAAGGAAGTCTGCGCCCACCTCAGCAACGGACAGCTGTGCCACCCGAAGACGAAGAATCCGGACGAGGGCGATGTCGAGCTTGATGTCGTTCGAATCTAGCTCACTCCAGTCCCTGCCGCGCACGATGGGCGTTGTGCGCGGCGCGGTGAAAGCTTGCGGCTGGTCTTCGACGACCCAGCACCACTCCGCGCGCCACTCCTCCCACTTGCCGCGGAGCTCTCCCGGCAAGTAGGACCCCTTCTTGTTCAGACGGAAGACCCAGGAAATTCCTCCGGAGAGGGGGGCATCGGCCTCTGCTCTAGGAGTGAAAAAGTGCCTAAAAAGCGCTACATTGGGCTGTACCCCTATGAAGTTTTCGCACATGTGTGCGAAAACCGCCATGGTGAGAATGGCGTTGGGGGTGAAGTCAAGGAGGTGGAGGCCGTAGGTGTGCATGACATCACAGAAGAAATTCGAGAAAGGAGGACACAGACCGCAGTGAAAGAAGGCTGCGAAGAAGTAGTACCCGCCGGGGTAGCTGTCCTTGGCGGCGGCCGGATATGCTCGCGTGCGGGGATGCGCCTTGGTTTCCTTGGCCCAGAACAAGTAGTACTTGTTCAAGAGCTCCCGCGCGCCGAGCCTCGGCGGGAAGACGAGGTGCTGCTTCCGATACGCGGCGAGCTTCGCCGCTTGCTCCGACTTCTCCCTCTTGGACTTCTCCGCCTTCGCCTTGTCGGTCTTCGGGGCCATGGCGGACGCGGCGGAAGAAGGGGGACGAAGAGCTCGGCGGCGGCGGAGGTGTGGAGGCAGAGCGCAAGAGAGATCTCTGGAGGAAGGAGACGATGCAATGAAAGCGCAAGGAGGGGAACCGCGCCCGCTTCCTCTGCTTTTATGGGGGAGTGGGGGGCGTTTCGCCCTTTCCATTAAGAGATCGTGGGCACGTCCCATCCCACGACGCCGCGATCGACGCGTGCCGTTACGGTGTGGTGCGGCGGATACGGAAGTGGATTCGGCGCGCCGCGGGCCGCGGGTGCCCGTGCACTGTTTTGGGCCTGGCCCAACAGCGCTAGGCACCGTGTGTGGCCCAGGCCCGGGGGCTCCTGTCGGTGTACTAAGGTAGGGGTACCTCAGTACCCCAACTTGTGCACGGGCAGTTTCAGCTTCCCGCGGCAGGGTTTACCGCGTGCTCGCCGGAGACCTTCCTGCTCCCCATTAAGCCATTCAAAAACAAAGTATACAAGAGAGAAGATCGAGACCCCGGCAAGAGGAGCTTGCCGCGAAGGCCGTACCAGGCTCAAGACTGCCCCACTAGCACAAGGCCCTGGCAAGAGGAGCTTGCCAGGAAGACTAGAAGACAACGCTTCGGCGCTATATGCGTCCCGGCAAGGGCCCGGGGAGCGACGAGCTTCAGAGCCCGGCAAGCTCCCGGGCCCGGCAAGATCAAGGCCCCGGCAAGGTGCTTGCCGGGAAGGCTGCGCCGTGTGCCCGCGCTCCAGCTCATCGGCCCACGCGTCGTCCTGGGGCCTATCCAAGGACGCGTGGCGGATGGCTGTGCAGCCTGGGGGACACGGTGGCACTCCACGGTGGTGAATCCATCGCCGTGGCAGACGGAGACGCTAAGGCGGGAACTTTTGGGGTCGACGGCGACGGGCATTGAATGCCCTTGTCCCCCACTGTCAAAGTAGGTATAGACCACTGTTCTGCACTGTAGCTCCACTGTTCCCGCACTGTTACAACTACCACCTCTTTTACGTTTTTACCCCTTTCTCCTACGTTGACACCTGTCGGTGACCCCTTGCACTATAAAAGGAGGCCCATGCACAACGTGGAGGGGGTTCGGAACCTAGATCACTCTCACGCTCGGTGTAGCTGCTTCTTCAAGCTCCCGAGCACTCCAACTCAATACACAACTAAGCAGGAGTAGGGTTTTACGCGTCTACCGCGGCCCGAACCTGGGTAAAACTGCCCGCGTGCTCGCTACGACCTGCTCTTTGTGCTCCCTCCGCCCTCGTACCGCACAGACAAGGGGCTCCGGTCCCATAGGTGTTCGTGGCGGACAGTTTCCCCCGACAGCATGCCTCCTATTTATGATGATTATATTGATGAAAGTGGGTTTGACAGAGTTTCAACTTTAGGAAGTAATGATCCCACTATTTTGGAGTATGTTGAATCTTATTGTGATAATTATGAAAGTGGATTTGGGGAGGTTATGACTTTATTTAGTAATGATTCCACTATCTTGGAAGAGGTTTCGATTGATTATGATGAGAACAAAGTTGCTACTTATGATGATTATTGTGATGATACTTATGTTTTTTAAAAAGTTGTGATGATTATATTTACAAAACTTGTCATGATTATGATTACCCTTTTTCTGAACATTACTCTTTTAATGTGGAAACAATCTATAGTATTCAAGTTTCTTATGATACTCCCACTATTTCGAATGAGAAGAATTTTGCTTATGTGGAGAGTAATTAAATTTATATGCTTGGGGGTCATGAAAAGAATGCTTTATGTGCTGGTTATATGGTTGAATTCATTCATGATGCTACTAAAAATTATTATGAGAGAGGATTATATGCTTGTAGGAATTGCAATAATATCAAGTTTCCTCTCTATGTATTGAAAATCTCGAAGCTATGCTTGTTTTGCTTTCCTATGCTAGTTGATTATTGTTACCATAAGTTGTTTGCTCACAAAATCCCTATGCATAGTAAGTGGGTTAGACTTAAATGTGCTAGTCATATTCTTCATGATGCTCTCGTTATATTTCAATTCTTATCTTTTATGCGAGCATCATTGAAATTATCATGCCTAGGCATTAAAGAAAAGCACTTGTTGGGAGACAACCCAATATTTACCCCTACTGTTTTTGTGTGCTCGCATCATTAACCTACTGTAGTAATCATGTTTTATAGCTTTTGTTTCAATAAAGTTCCAAGTAGAACCTTTGGGAATACTTGGGTGAAAGTTAGTGTGATCTTGCTGTAAAAAACAGAAACCTTTACACTCACGAGATTAGCTGCCTTTTTTTACATAAGAGTGCTTTTGAGTTGATTCTTTTTGCTGAAGATTAATAGTCAAATTCCTCACGTCCACAAATTTATTTCAGAATTTTTAGAGTCAGAAGTATTAGAAAGTTACATATTGCTACAGACTGTTCTGTTTTTGACAGATTCTGTTTCTCGTGTGTTGTTTGCTTATTTTGATGAAGCTATGAGTAGTAACAGAGGGTATGAACCATAGAGAAGTTCGAATACAGTAGATATTACACCAATATAAATTTAGAATGAGTTCACAACAGTACATAAGTGGTGGTTTTATTTTCTTATACAAACGGAGCTTACGAGTTTTCTATTGAGTTTTGTGTTGTGAAGTTTTCAAGTTTTGGGTAAAGATTCGATGGACTATGGAATAAGGAGTGGCAAGAGCCTAAGCTTGGGGATGCCCCGAAAGGCATCCCCTCTTTCGTCTTTGTCTATCGGTAACTTTAGTTAAGGCTATATTTTTATTCACCACATGATATGTGTTTTGCTTGGAGCGTCATTTAGTTTTATTTTGTTTTTCTTGCGGTTTGAATAATATCCCAAGATCTAAAATTATTAAATGTCAGAGAGTCTTCACATAGTTACATAATTATTCAACTACTCATTGATCTTCACTTATATCTTTCGGAGTAGTTTGTCATTTGCTCTAGTGCTTCACTTATATTATTTTGAGAGTCTTTTAAAACATCATAGTAATTTGATTTGGTTATGAATTTAGTCCTAATATGATGGTCATCCAAGAGGGATATAATAAAAACTTTCATATAAAGTGCATTGAATACTATGAGAAGATTGATACTTGATGATTGTTTTGAGATATGAGGATGGTGATATTAGAGTCATGCTAGTAGAGTAGTTGTGAATTTGAGAAATACTTGTGTTGAAGTTTGCAAGTCCTGTAGCATGCACGTATGGTAACCGTTGTGTGAATAATTCGAAGCATGAGGTATTTCTTTGATTGTCATCCTTTGTGTGGAGGTCGAGATCGCGCGATGGTTAACTCCTACCAACCCTTCCCCTAGAAGCATGTGTGTAGTACTTTGTTTTGATGACTGGTAGATATTTTGCGATAAGTATGTGAGTTCCTTATGACTAATGTTGAGTCCATGGATTATACGCACTCTCACCCTTCCGCCATTGCTAGCCTCTCTTGTACTACGCAACTTTCGCAGGTACCATACACCCACCATATATCTTCTTCAAATAAACCACCATACCTACCTATTATGGCATTTCCATAGCCATTCCGAGATATATTGCCATGCAACTTTCCACCGTTCCGTTTATTATGACACGTTTCATAATTGTCATATTGCCTTGCATGGTCATGTAGTTGACATCGTATTTGTGGCAAGGCCACCTGTAACATCCCAATTTTCAATTTGGATGTTATCATAGATCATTCATATGCATTCATTGTTTGAGCATCTTTTTGCATGAGATTACTTGAAAATTGATCCAAAGCTTTAAGCAACTCAAGGACCGAATTGAGAGAGTTGGAAGTTTTCCAAAGAGAAGCCCACTATTTTATTTATTTTCCAGTGGGATTGGATCAATAATATTTTTGCCAAAATTCATTTTTCCAATATTTAAAATAAGTGAGAGAAGATAATATGACTTCTTAAAAAATATAATGAAAATGTTGGAATTTGATTTTTGAGTAAAAATAATTTTATTGGATTTTATTTGCAGTTTATTATTTTAAAAAAATTGCATTAAAAAGTTATTTTCCATTTAGGCATTTAAATATCAGAAAAATGTTCACTTTGTTCTAAATATTAGGTTTAGGCGGTGAAAATTATTTCTGGTATTTTTTAGAATTTTTTTATAATTTATTTGTGTTTTTCTGTTCGGGCGAATTAAAAAAACCGTTACGCCCCACTAGGCCAAAGGCCCAGCCGAGCCGGCCTAAGCCACCACGCCACCTTATATAGCGTCGTCGCCCCCCTCTCACCTTGACCCCCACCGCTGGCTGCCTAGCCCGCTGTCGCCGCTCGCCGACGCAGCGGCCGTCGTCGCTGCTGCCGCTAGCCGCCGCAGCCTCGCCCTAGCGGCGCCGCACGCGCCGCCACCTCCGCCGCCCCACGCCCGCACTGCCGCCGACTACCTTGCCACCGGAGCCGCCGCCGCCGCCGCCGTCGCCTCACCACCGGACCCGCTGCCCGATCCGCCGCCGCCGTCGCCTCGCCACTAGACCCGCCGCCTGATCCGCCACCTTTGACCCGACCCGACCCGCGGACCAACCCGATCTGCTAGGTATAAACCGCCGTTTTTTTCTAGTTCGGTTTTTTTTCAAAAAAAAACCCAGATCATTTTATTTTCTGGTTTAACTATTTAACGAACGTCCGCTGTTTAGTTATAGAAAATGAACGTTCGCAAATTAGCCTTTTCTTTTTCTGTTTATTTTCGTCTAGGACCTAACAGCGATGAATTTTTTTTACAGATCGGTCTCCGATCTTCAAACCCTCGTAATTTTCTACTCGTTAGTCGGAATTAGGTGAAACCAACACCAATTTCTTCGTTTCGATCTTGTCTTTCCAGTAGAGCAACTCAAAGTTGATTTTCAAAGTTTTAAAATTTGAATTCAAACAATTTTGTGTTTGAACTTTGTTTAATCGTAATTTGAGTTTCGTAACTCCGTTTGAGTTGTTTCTTTTTGCAAATCGAAGCTCTTGACCTAAACATTTATATAAGGCCAAATTCACTTAATTTTCATATTGTTAGAAATTTTTTACTGTTGCAAGAGTGATTCGTTTGTTTTCGAAGGCTTGCGAGATGTTTCCTTCAATTCTGTTGCATGATTGCTTATGTATGCTATTGTTTGATTGCGATAGAATTCCCGGAGTGCGATGTGTGCTACTACGAGTCTTTAGGTCTCAGCGGTCTTCAGCAAGGCAAGTTCATACTTTGAACATACTTTTCAAATACCCAGTTTTCATTGCATTAGATATATCCTCAAACACTTGCATGAGTAGGACTGGTTACATGTGATGATGTTTTGTAGTTCATGAGGTAGGAACCCATTGACTTGAGATCAACCCAAGGGAATATACGCTTTGTTACTTATTCCTTAGCCATGCTTGTAGACGTGGATTGGTGTGAGTGATTTCATGAAAGTTGTGAGAGTAATAAGAACTAAGGGATTCTTTAAGGTGCAATTTAATACACATCTGGGTGGATTGGTTGCATGGCACCTGGAGAATCCAGTGTTGTCCTAGGAAACCCCGAAGGACCCATGTGATTATCCTACGAAATGCCACCCAGGCTCAAAGAGATCATATATCATTCATGCCTAGAAACTTCCGTGTGCAGCCACAAGCCATTATGGGCTCTGGCATAGTTGAGTATGTTGTGTGACCTCTTTCTGTGGTAAACTAGCAGATGTAGCGGATGTAGGTGGTACGGTCTACCCAGGGTTAAGAGTTAATGCTTCTGAAAGATTGTGTCTCGGTCATCCGTTTCTCAAACACCATGCAGTGCGAGAAATAAAACGGGGGAGATCGAGTCTTGTGGGGAAAAGTGCACAAACCTCTGCTCTGTATACAAACTGATCATGATTAGTCGTGTCCCCGGTTATGGACTTTCTTGAGTAACCTGGTATTTGATTTATTGACTGGTCTGATCACTTAATTAAACTGTTGGGTTAATAATGACTTTGGTTTGGGATTGAGATGGAGGAACTATACTCAATTGTTCATGCTTAAATTTAACCAAGTAGTTAAACAAATACATTCCTTTGTTGTAGGGAAAAACTAGCTTTTTGCAAAAATAAACCTTACAGCCTCCACCAGCCAAATATGCATATAGTTGTAGACTTTGCTTATTATCATTTTAGTGTGTTCTTGTCAGCATATTCGATGTGTTGTCCTACATGGCTGCAACATATCATGTTGCAGTGTTTTCAGACAAAGATTATGGTGCGATAGGTTGTTGTCATGCACTCAATTTTTGTCGTGGACTTGGATGGACTCAACTATTCTTCATAGCTTCCGCAGTTTATTTTATTTAGATGGCCTTCAACCATTCTCGTGTAATGGATATTTCCTCTTCGAGGACTTTCGATGTAATAAAGTGTGATTGAACCTCTGTTATAAATCCTCGAGTACTGTGTGTGTCAGCATACCAATCTAGGGATGACACTGAGCACAAAGACTTCGGTTCATTGGAATCGTTGTCGCTACAAGATGGTATCAGAGCACACGTTAACTGTAGGACAAGACCACTAGGATAAGCCATATGATATTTCTCCTCTATTCATTCTACTTGTCCTCTGCTCATTCTAATTCTTCTCTATTTCTTTTTCTATAGATGTTGGACCCGGTGAGCAAGTTCACTCAGCCAGGCAATGACACCCCTTTCGGAAAGAACTTGAAGGAAGTCACTAGATACTTGCACATTGGAATACCAAGTATCACTGGAGATCTCTACGCAACATTGCCGGAAGAGGAATGATGGAAGATCAAAGTTAGTGTACCTGGCAGAACTATTGCACCATTCATGGAGCCACTTGAGCTAGAATTCGACGCACTGACATGGAACTTGGTAAAGAGTATGGCAGCTCACATCACATTAGGACACATATGTGAAGACTACAACGAGGACCTTGAAGACACCATCTACTAGATTTGTGGACGTCGTGACGAGCAATCGGAGATGCTTCGCACCAGGAAGGATGGATCCATTGCAGCTTACATCCAGGAGATGGATCAACACATTCGACGCTACGAGAATCAGATATGTGCACTTATGCAGAGGACCAACATGATGATAACACAGAATGTGGAGCTAGAAGAAGAACTCAAGACACTATGAGATGGTTATGAAGAGGAAATCGCCGTACTATTGGAGCAGAATGAAGCACTAAAGAAGAAGGTTGGAACTGGCACATTGAAGCCGGAACCAGAGATAGGTATTACTATGGAGAACTACATTCTGATAGATGACACCGACAGTGATCAAATTTACTATGAAGACGAAGCTGGAGCAGATATCATGGAGTCTTCAGATGACAATGATTAGATGACCACCCTGTAATCATTAGTATAAATCCGAGTAGTTAGAATCGTTCACTAGCTTTGTAGTAGGATCTTTTGTTTGCTCTTGTTTGAAATTGAGTGATATGATATGAAATTGTTTGTCTCATGTGCATATAGGTAGTGATTTCCCCTAGACCTCATTCTATTCTAATCTCTCCCCTCTAAAATCCCTCAGATGCCTCCGAGACGTGAGCCCGGATTTGAGTTCCCTGAGCTCACCCAGTTGATCCAGCAGCAGAACACTTTGATGCAACTACTTGTCCAGAACCAGAACAACAACAACAACAACAACCCACCTCCACCTCCCCATCACAACTTGACCTGGTTCTTAAGGTTGCAACCGCCGGTGTTCTCTAGTAGCACCGAGCCGATTGTTGCAGATGACTGGCTCCGCAAGATGGACAGAGAGCTAGCAACTACAGGATGCATAGATGCAGAGAGGGTGCGTTTTGCTGCACATCACCTTGAGGGACTAGCATACGCTTGGTGGGAGAACTACAATGCCACCTACCAACTTGATGCAATTACTTGGGATCAATTTTAGCAAGACTTTCGCACAGCACATGTCTCAGTAGGAGCCATGAGCCTGAAGAAGCATGAGTTTCGCAACTTGCGCCAAGGGAACCGTACTGTGGGGCAGTACGTGGATGACTTTAGGTAGTTAGCTCGCTATGCGCCAGATGATGTGTCCACTGACGCTGCGAAGCAGGAGAAGTTTCTAGAAGGACTCAATGATGAGATGAGTATACAGCTAATGCTAGCAACCTACAACAATTATCAAGAGCTAGTGGACAAAGCTATCATGTTAGAAGGGAAGCAGCAAGAGATTGACAACCGCAAGAGGAAGTATGGAGCTGGGAAGTTTAAATCTGGACCCCAGCAGAAGCCCCGCTATACCCCATACTCAGGAGGACACAACCATCACACCCATAACCATGGATGCCATTCTAATAATGGAGGGAATGCACACAACCACAGTTGTGCTAGGAATGGCAATGGGAATGGAGGAAGCAACAATCAGAGTCGTTCCACTCTCTCAACACCCGCCAAGAAGGATCTGAGTCACATTACTTGTTTCAAGTGCGAGAAGACTGGACACTACGCTACTGAGTGCCCCGAGTCAATGGGAATGGCAATGGAAGCTCAGGAAAGAAGTCCAACCCGTTCACCACAGGACAAGTGAACCACGTCAATGTGGAGGAGATTGACGAGTAGCCTGACACAGTTGTTAGTAAGTTTTTGATTAATGCATTTACTGCCCTTGTTCTTTATGACACTAGTGCATTGCATTCATACATATCAAGGGGTTTTGTGGAAAAGTATAAGTTGCCCACCGTAGCCCTTAGGACGCCCATGTTAGTGAGTTCCCCGGGAGCAGAGTATATGGCTAGCCATGGATGCTATCAACTGCCTTTGACCAGTGGAAGACATGTATTTCCCATGTACCTTATTCTTTTGGAATCCCAGGGTTTGGATGTAATCATAGGTATGGATTGGCTATCCAAGTTGGGAGGAAACATCGATTGCGCAAATCGATCAATTCTTCTCACCACCCCGGAAGGAAAGAGGATCAAGTATGTGTCGAGACACACACCCAGGAAAGCGCATGTGAATGCACTCACGGGAGTTGTTCAGGAAGAAGTGCCAGTTGCGAAGGATTACCTTGATGTATTCCCGGAGGAGTTACCCCGCATGCCGCCGGATAGAGACATAGAGTTCTTAATTGAGCTATTACCCGACACGGGACCAATATCTAAGAGACCATACTGGATGCCCGCTAATGATCTGGAGGAGATCAAGAAGCAAATCAAGGAGTTTATGGATAAGGGTTACATACGACCAAGTTCATCACCGTGGGGAGCCCCAGTGCTCCTAGTCGAGAAGAAGGATGGATCATTGAGAATGGTTGTTGACTATCATGCACTGAACGAGGTGACAATCAAGAATAAGTACCCACTGCCGATGATCAACGATCTGTTTGACTAGCTGCAAGGAGCCAAGGTATTCTCTAAGATCGATTTGCGATCAGGATATCATCAGCTCAAGATCCGAGAACAGGATATACCCAACACAGCTTTTACCAAAAGGTACGGGCTTTATGAGTATACAATTATGTCATTTGGTTTAACTAACGCTCCTGCCTATTTCATGAGTATGATGAACAAGGTATTCATGGAGTTCTTGGATAAGTTTGTGGTAGTATTCATTGAAAACATATTAATATACTCCAAGAATGAAGAGGAGCACAAGGAACATTTGCGTTTAGTTCTCGAGAAGCTCCGAGAACATCAGTTGTATGCCAAGTTCAGTAAGTTTGAGTTTTGGTTGAAGGAAGTTGGATTCCTTGGACATGTTATATCAGGAGACTGTATATCCGTAGACCCCGCCAAGGTTGAGGCAGTCACAGAATGGAAGGCACCAACCTTAGTTGGCGAAATTCACAGTTTTCTTGGACTCGCAGGATATTATCGAAGATTTATTGAGAATTTATCAAAGATTGCGAAGCCCATGACGGAGTTATTGAAGGAGACTAAGTACAAGTGGAACGAAGAGTGCGAGGCCAGTTTTCAGGAGTTGAAGAAACATTTGGTTACAGCCCCAGTGTTGATTCTTCCGGATATACACAAGGATTTCCAAGTGTATTGTGACGCTTCTCGTCAAGGACTTGGAGGTGTTCTCATGCAAGACGGATGAGTTATGTCGTACGCTTCATGTCAGCTTTGACCACATGAGTTGAATTATGCCATGCATGATTTGGAGTTAGCAGCCATGGTGCACGCACTCAAAACCTGGAGACATTTTCTTACTGGAAACAATTGTGATTTATACACGGATCATAAGAGTTTGAATTATATCTTCACCCAGAAGGAGTTGAATCTCAGGAAAAGGAGATGGCTTGAGATCATAAAGGATTATGACATGAGGTTGCATTATCATCCAGGAAAAGCCAATGTCGTGGCATATGCTCTAAGCCGGAAGAGTTATGTTAACACAATCATTTCCGGAGGTTTTCCCCAGGAGTTAGTCGATGATCTTAGGGATTTGCAAATGGACAAAGTGCCTAGGGGTTATGTTGCCACATTGGAAATTCAGTCCACATTGTTGGGAAGGATACGAGAAGCCTAGAAGGTGGACAAAGAGATTGCAGAAATAAAGGAAATAATGGCCGAAGGAAAGGCAGAAGGATTTCGTGAGGATGAATAGAAAACACTTTGGTTTGAAAAGCTTATCTATGTGCCCAATGACCCTGAGATTAGGAAGTGGATACTCCAGGAGGCTCATGATTCCCCGTATTTGATTCTCCCAGGTAACACCAAGATTTTTTGGATTTGAAGCAGAATTTCTGGTGGACCGGAATGAAGAAGGACATCACTGAGTATGCAGCAGTATGTGACGTTTGTCAGAGGGTCAACACTGAACAACAGAAACTAGCAAGGTTATTACAGCCGTTACCCATACCTGAATGGAAATGGGACAAACTTGGAATGGATTTCATCGCATGACTACCCAGGACACGTTCAGGGTACAATTCTATTTGGGTGATAGTTGATCGTTTGACAAAAGTAGCTCACTTTATCCCCGTGAAGACCACTTACACGAGTGATAAGTTAGCCAACATATACATGACCAGGATCGTATGTCTGCATGGAGTTCCGAGGACCATTGTATCAGACAGAGGAACACAGTTTACCTCAAAGTTTTGGAAGTAGTTAAACGAGACTTTGGGTACGAGGCTAGAATTTAGTATAGCCTTCCATCCACAGACAAATGGACAGACCAAAAGAGTCAATCAGATTCTGGAGGACGTGCTGAGAGCTTGTGCGCTAGATTATGGATCTAGTTGGGATGATAACTTGTCGTACCCAGAGTTCTCTTACAACAACAGTTATCAAACCATTTTGCAAATGGCCCCCTTCGAGGCTTTGTATGGAAGGAGGTGCAGAACACCGTTGATGTGGGATGAAGCTGGAGACCGTCAGTTATTTGGACCCGATTTGATCAAAGAGTCAAAAGAGAAGGTCAAGATGATCTACGATAGACTTAAGGTAGCCCAGTCCAGGTAGAAGAATTATGCAGATACGAAGCGCAAGGAAGTGACCTACGAAGTTGGGGATAGAGCGTATCTTCGAGTATCTCCGCTTCGAGAAGTTAAGCATTTCGGAGTTAAGGGTAAATTGGCACCAAGATTTGTGGGACCGTACAAGGCCTTGGAGGGCAGAGGAGAAGTAGCTTATCAGCTAGAGTTGCCCGAGACTTTGTCCGGAGTTTACGATGCATTTCACATATCTTAGTTGAAGAAGTGTCACGCAGAGATGGCCGACATTCCGTTACGAGATACAGTGTCCCTGGAAGCAATTCAGTTAGAGAGCGACCTGACTTATGAGGAGAAGCCCGTTAAGATTCTCGAGTTTGCTGATAGAGTTACCCGCAAGAAAGTCATCAAGTTCTGCAAAGTACAGTGGAGTCACCATACAGAGGACGAAGACACCTGGGAACGAGAGGATGATCTACGCCAGGACCACCCACACCGATTTTCTAGGCAACCCGAATCTCGAGGGCGAGATTTATCTTAAGGGGGGTAGGTTTGTAACATCCCAATTTTCAATTTGGATGTTATCATAGATCGTTCATATGCATTCATTGTTTGAGCATCTTTGAGCATGAGTTTATTTGAAAATAGATCCAAAGCTTTAAGCAACTCAAGGACCCAAGTGAGAGAGTTGGAAGTTTTCCAAAGAGAAGCCCACTATTTTATTTGTTTTCCAGTGGGGTTGGATCAATAATATTTTTTCCATAATTCATTTTTCCAATATTTAAAATAAGTGAGAGAAGATAATAAGACTTCTTCAAAAATACAATGAAAATGTTGGAATTTGATTTTTGAGTAAAAATAATTTTATTGGATTTTAATTTCCAGTTTATTATTTTAAAAAAATTGCATTAAAAAGTTATTTTCCTTTTAGGCATTTTCATATCAGAAAAATGTTCACTTTGTTCTAAATATTAGGTTTAGATGGTGAAAATTATTTTTGGTATTTTTAGAATTTGTTTTATACTCCCTCCGTTCCTTAATATAAGGTGTATTATTTTTTCAAAAAGTCAAACTTCCCTAAGTTTGACCAAGTTTATAGGCAAAAATATCAATATCTAGAATACCAAATCAGTATCACTAGATTCATCATGAAATACATTTTTACATTTTATATAATTAGTATTATAAATCTTTATATATTTTGCTGCAAAGTTGGTCAAACATAGACAACAGTTGACTTTTTGAAAAAAACTAATACAACTTACATTTAGAAACGGAGGGAGTATTTTATTTGTGTTTTTCTGTTCGGGCGATTTTTTTGAAAAGAAAACGTTTCGCCCGGCTGGGCCAAAGGGCCAGCCCAGCCGGCCCAAGCCACCGCGCCGCCTTCCTCCCGTGGAGCGGCCGGACTCCGCCAGAGTCCCGGCGCCGCACGTCGCCACCCCGACCCCTTGCCCAAGTCGGACCCCCGGGGTCCCTTTATATAGTGACGCCGCCCCCCTCTCCCCTCGACTGCCGCCCCCGCCTGCTTAGCCCGCCGCCGCCGCTCGCTGACACAGCCGCCACCGCTCGCCGACGCAGCCGCCACCGCCGCCTCGCCTAGCGCCGCCACCCCGCGCCCGCACCGCCGCCGACCGCCTCGCCACCGGAGCCGTCGTCGTCGTCGCCTCGACGCCGGACTGGCCGCCGGAGCTGCCGCTCGATCCGCCGCCGTTGACCCGACCCGACCCGCGGACCAACCCGATCCGCTAGGTATAAACCGCCATTTTTTTCTAGTTTGTTTTTTTCAAAAAAACCCTAGATTAGTTTTTTTCTGGTTTTATTATTTAACGAACATCCGTTGTTTAGTTACAAAAAACAAACGTTCACAAATTAGCCTTTTCATTTTCTTTTTATTTTTGTCGAGGACCTATCCGCGATGAATTTTTTTATAGATCGGTCCATCATCTTCAAACCCTCGTAACTTTTTACTCGTTAGTCGGAATTAGTTGAAACCAACGTCAATTTCTTCGTTTCAATCTCGCCTTTCCAGTAGCGCAACTCAAAGTTGATTTTGTAAGTTTTAAAAAATTTAATTCAAATAATTTTATATTTGAACTTTGTTTGATCGTAATTTGAGTTTTGTAACCCTGTTTGAGTTGATTCTTTTAGCAAATCAAAGCTCTTGGCCTAAACTTTCTGATAAGGCCAAATTCACTTAATTTAGGTACCATTGGAAATTGTTTGATGTCGCAAGAGTGATTCGTTTGTTTCCGAAGTCTTTTGAGATCTGTTCTTCAATTCTGTTGCATGATTGCTTATGTATGCTATTGTTTGATTGCGATAGAAATCTCGGAGTGCGAAGCGTGCTACTATGAGTCTTTAGGATTCAGCGATCATCGCCAAGGCAAGTTTATACTTTGATCATACTTTTCAAATACCCAGTTTTCATTGCATTAGTTATATCCTCAAACACTTGCATGATCATGACTGGTTACATGTGATGATGTTTTGTAGTTCATGAGGTAGGAACCCAATGAATTGAGATCAACCCAAGGGAATATACGCTTTGTTACTTATTTCTTAGCCATGTTTGTAGACGTGGATTGGTATGAGTGATTTCATGAAAGTTGTGAGCGTAATAACAACTAAGGGATTCTTTAAGGTGGAATTTAATACACATCTGGGTGGATTGATTGTAGGGCACCTGGAGAATCCAGTGTTGTCCTAGGAAATCCCGGAGGACCCGTGTGATTATCCTACGGAATGCCACCCAGGCTCAATAGGATCATATATCATTCATGCCTAGAAACTTCAGTGTGCAGCGACAAGCCATTATGGGCTATGGCATAGTTGAGTATGTTGTGTGACCTCTTTCCTTCGTAGACAAGCACATGTAGCGGATGTAGGTGGTACGGTCTACCCAGGGTTAAGAGCAAGGTTGTCAGAATCGCGATTCTGTTGTACGATTCTACGACTTTACGATCCAAACTAACCCCTCTGATTCTACGACTTTAGTTCATAGAATCTACGTTTCTACGATCCTGATAGTGAAGATTCAACAATTTGCGATCCTACCATCAGGGCTCCGATCCGATTCAAAATCACGATTCTGACAACCTTGGTTAAGAGTTAATGCTTCTGAAATACTGTGTCTCAGTCATCCGTTTCTCAAACACCATGAAGTGCGAGAAATAAAATGGGCGAGATCGAGTCTGGTTGGGAAAAGTGCACAAACCTCTACAGAGTGTATAAACTGATCATGATTAGCCGTGTCCCTGGTTATGGACTTTCTTGAGAATCCTGGTATTTGAATTATGGACTGATCTCCTCACTTTATTAAATTGTTGGGTTAATGATGACTTTGGTTTGGGATTGAGATGGAGGAACCATACTCAATTGCTCATGCTTAAATTTAACTAAGAACAAATACATTCCTTTGTTGTAGGTAAAAACTAGCTTTTTGCAAAAATAAACTTTGGTTTGGGCTGGGTGCAGGACCCTAATATTCAAAAGCTGCTTCTCAAGCAGACGGATAACACAAAATGACCGAGAGAAAGCCAAGCTAGATCAACTGGAGATAGACGCGGTTACTCCATTGTATGAAGGATGCAGGCCCGAGGATACCCGCCTGAAAGTAACGCTCATGGCTCTAGAGATAAAGGTAAAACACAAAATGACCGACGCATGCTTCGACGAGAACATGTCATGTTGGTACGAACGTCTTCCCAAGGGGAACAAGTGCTCGACCAGTTTCGAGGAGGCGAAGAAAATCGTGTGTCCTCTGGATTTACCGCACGTGAAATACCATGTGTGCATTAACAATTGCATCATTTATCGGATGAGCATGCGGAGTCTACCATATGTCCGGTGTGCGGCGTCACTTGATACAAGAAGAGGAAGAAAACCCCTCGAACAGTGGTGTGGTACTTTCCGATCACTCCTCGTCTGCAGCGTTATTTCACGGACCCTAAGCTAGCAAAGCTCATGCGTTGGCACGCGGATAGGGAGGAGAAGAAGCGACAAGATGACGGAAATGATCCAGATATAAATAAAAAAGACAAGATGATGAGTCACCCTAAGGATGTGAGCCAGTGGCAAGCGTTGAACATCGAAGACACTGAATTTGGGGACGATCCAAGGAACATCGTGCTGGCTGCGAGCACCGATGGAGTCAATCCGTTTGGCAGCCAGAGAAACACACATAGCACCTGGTCTGTGTTTATGTGGATGTACAACCTTCCCCCCTGGCTGTGCATGAAAAGGAAGTACATTCACATGAGTATGCTAATTGAAGGGCCGAAACAACCAGGGAACGACATCAATCTCTATCTGGGGCTGCTGAAAGAGGAGCTAGACAAGCTGTGGAAAATGCCAGCCAATACGTGGGACGCCGCAGAGAAAGAATATTTCCCTATGAGAGCCGCACTGCTCATGATGGTGCATGACTATCTTGGTTACGGATGTGTCGCGGGGCAGGTGGTCCACGGATTTTCTGGATGCGTCTGGTGAATGGACGACACAACGTATCACGAGCTAGATAGAGATCCCGGGTCTTCGAAAACCGTGTTCGTGGGACACCGAAGGTGGCTTTGCGATGATGAATCATGGAGAAAACGCAAGGATCTATTCGATGGTGAAACCGAACCCCGAAGACGCCTGCGTACGAGGAGTGGCGAGGAAATAAACGAGCTGTTGAAAAATTGGAAAGAGTGCCCACCGCTGGGAAAGAAGCGATAGGCGCCAGAGCCACTGCTAAAGGTATGGAAAACGAGGTCTGTTTTCCGGGACTTGCCATACTGGAAGATCCTCCGTGTACCTCACAGCCGTGATGTCATGCATATCACAAAGAATGTGTGCGAGAGTCTGCTTGGTACCCTGCTCAACATGCCAGAGAGGACCAAAGATGGGAAGAAAGCAAGGGCAGACTTGAAAACAATGGGCATAAGGGAGGAGCTTCACGCTAATGATGATGATGATGATGATGATGATGAGGCGAAGCAGGACACGGAAAGTCGTCGCAAAGGAAAAAAGGCCAAGAAGATCGGAAATGACTACCCTCTCGCGTGCTTCACTCTAAGTTGGGAGGAGATCGTGCAGTTTTTCACCTGCCCCGTAGGAGTAAAACTTCCTTACGGTTACGCAGGGAAGATTAGTAGATACCTAGACTCAGCGAAGCAGAAGTTCAGCGGGATGAAGTCTCACGACTGTCATGTGCTGTGATGCAGATACTTCCAGTTGCAATCTGTGGGATCATGGACGCACACGTCCGAGAAACGCTATTTCGCCCATGCAACTTTTTCGACGTCATCTCTCGGAAGTTGGTTGGCGTGAGGCAACTCAGAAGGCTACAGGAAGAGATCGTGGTGATACTATGCGAGCTTGAGATGTACTTCCCGCCCGCATTCTTCGACGTTATGGTGCATCTGCTAGTCTATATCGTGGAGGATATCATCCAACTCGGGCCGACGTTCCTGCACAACATGATGCTGTTTGAAATGATGAATGGTGTCATCAAAGGATACGTTCGCAACATGTCACGTCCAGAGGGAAGCATAGCCAGAGGCTTTTTGACCGAAGAGTGCATATCCTACTGCACGAATTATCTAGGCATCGAGAACCCCATTGGTCTGCCCGTCAACAGGCACCTCGGCAGGCTCCCTGGATGGGGTCACCGTGATGGTCACCGCGAAATGCATGTCGACTTTGAGGGTCGACTCGCCGACTTTGAAAGAGCAAACCTAGTCGATCTACAACACATAGACGTGATCGATCCTTGGGTGGTAGAGCACAAAACCTTTATTGAGAAGACGTACAATGACCGAGGCCAACAGAGAACGGACGGAGATATAATCAAAGAGCACAACTCATGTTTCACGCATTGGTTCAAGGAGAAGCTTCTGTCGTACCCTTTACATGAGGATTCTTCCGTGAAAGAAAATCTCATATTCGCCTTGTCACAGGGCGCCGAGCACAACCTGATGACGTATGAGGCGTACGATATCAACGGCTACATGTTCTACACCGAGGACAAGGACATGAAGAGCAATGGTTATCACAACTCCGGGGTAACGATGGAATCCGACACCGGTAACGACAAGGACATATACTACGGAAGGATCGAAGAGATCTGGGAGCTGAGCTACGCTTGAGAGAAGGTCCCGATGTTCTGTGTCAGATGGGCCAAGAGTGTCCTAAAAGAAGACCGGTATTTCACCACCATGGTTATACCCGAAGCCAAATCCAAGACCGCGGGTGCAAACGTCACCGCGAAAAATGAGCCATGAGTACTCGATTCCCAAGTGGAACAATGCTTCTTCATTACCGAGCCGTCAAAGCCCAGTCGTGTTGTCGTGAGGAGAGGCAAAAGGAAGATCATCGGAATGGATGGAGTCGCCAATGAGTAAGACTTCGACAAGTACGGCGACCCGAAGATGGAACAAGACGACGACGATGAAGTGCCATACACCACAAGAAGAAGTAGGACCACCCTACCTAAAGGACGTCCGTTCAAGAGAACAACTCCATTTGCGAAAAAGAAGGGTAAGAAGATTGTGAAAAGATAGCTAGCTAATAATATTGATTGTATTTAAATTGTAGCCTTCATTTCTCGATTGTATTTCGACATATGGAAATGACATTTCTTCTGTTCTAGTCCTCATGAATATTTATTTATGTTTATTTGAACTCATGAATATTTTTTGAACTCATGAATATTTTTAAATTTCATGGGCACTTTTTGAATTCATGAATATTTTAAAATTTCATGGGCACTTTTTCAATTCATGAATATTTTTTCAAATTTGATGATATTTTGAATTCATGAACAAGTTTGAACATTTTTAGACACAAATAAATATCAAACAGTTCCTTGCCCCACTCCACCTACTCCTCTCTCCCTCCCTCGCCCCACACCTAACCCGACGCCGTCCGCCCGCGCCCGCTCCACCGCCGCCGTCCGCCCGCGCCCGCTCCAACGCCGCCGCCCACCCGTGCTCTGCGGCTTCCTCATCTTCCTCAACGTCTTCGCCTTCCTCCTCGCCACCGTCGCCGAGCATCGGTGCAGCACCGTACGAACCCCCTACCCTTCCCTCCTCCTCCTCCCCCGCCGCCGCGCAGACGTCGTTCTCCCCCGCAAGGCAAGGTGGTGCTTGACGAGTACGACGAGCGGTCCTACTGCCTCTACGACACGGATGCCTCCACCGTCTATGGCGTCTACGCCTTCTTTGTGCTCCTCCTCGCGCAGCTGCTGGTCATCGGCGTCACCCACTGCCTCTGCTTCGGCCCCTCGCTATCCTCTCGAGGCTGCACCATCGCTGCCATCGCCGTCTCCTGGTGCGTGTGCCTCGCTCAACCCTAGATTTGGCTCCTCCATTCCTGCTCTGTTCCTTGGGCGTACGGAGATCTTCTTCTCTTACTTTAGAACTAGTAGTACTATGACTTGAGAGTATCAAATTGTTTTCCTTGTGAGCGTTGAAAATTTTAGAATGCACCGTGATAATACGCCCACTGAAACTGAAATCACTCGCTGCATGTACCCCTGTGCGTATCAAGCTTGGTCTGTAGTAGAGAGAATCTGAAGTATCATACATTTTAGTACTAGATATCGTAGATGCATATACATCTTGTACTTAATCTGCCAGGACTCTGGTCTCTTAAGATTTGGCACCGAGACACCTACTGTGATACACTGAATTGGATTCAAGTATCAACTACCAAGGCAATTTGTGTTGGTTAATTGTAACTAGCAGACTCATCATTCTTGCTCCAAAACCAAGTATTGAAGAAATGTAGTGTTGCCGAGATCCTCAAGAGGCCCCACCGGTTCTCCAGACATCGTGCATAAAATCTGGCCTAACCCTGCTTAATTAAGCATTACACTGTGTACAAGCGAAGCTACAGTATCTTTGATCCCTCATGTTCGCGGCATGTATCATCAATTCATCATTGGGATTGGGAATACTATAAATAGAGCTGCTACAAAATCGTTCCTCACTCTACTGTAGGATTAGTTAGTGGATGCATTAGGAGTAAAATTCTGTAACATGTGTACTGTCACAAAATTTCAAAAAGTTCAGCTCTGAAGTTCAGTAAGATTTGCACTGTACTCTCAACTCAACTCTCTAGTTTGCACTGTCTCAAAATTCAATAAGATTTGTACTGAAATTTTGGTTTTGACTGAAGATGAGTAAAATTCACAGTTTGTGCTGTTCTGAACAAGGGTTTTGATTTTGACTAAAGATGAGTAAGATTAGTTGAGCTGGAGTAGGAGCAGATACCCTCTTGTTCTAGCAAAGACTGTTTCTTCATCTTGGACTACTTAGAGTAGTGCTTTGTTCCATTTTTCTTCTGAATTTTCTCCACAAGTCAAGATAGGATAGTTGAGGTACATTGTGAAGCTTTTTTATTGCACACTATATAAATGAATTTGGTTCCTAAAGTGCAGTCAGGAGTGATCCCAGTTTTGGATCCGAAAGTGCATTGTATAATTCAGGAGTATTTGGCAAAGCGCTTACAGTGTGGAGCAGTCATAGTTTTCCTTGAAATCTAAATGCAATCTGTCTGTCTTGTTGCTAACTGAATTTACAATATGTAAGTGGTCGAACTACGTTATCTTTCTTAACAGTGTATTGATCTAAATAGTTGTACTTTAGCTCCATAGCTCCATAGTTCATATAACAGAAAACTGCTTCCTCATATGAAAAAATAGAGAATGGACTACCTTGAGTAGCTTATTGGTGTCAAGCCATAGGACATGAGAAACTAATTTAGGTGGGCTTTTTGCTCCCCCGGTGACTTAAAAAATAAACACGGGAAACTAAAGACACCTTGTCAACTCACAATACTTATGATGTTGTACTGTTGGTGTTTCTATTATTTTCGTGGTTCAAAAAAGTAGATGGTTATTTTTTATGGTTAATGTGACAAATAAATAGTGATTTACTGCCTCCTTTTCTGCAGTTGTCACGTGCAAGAAGCATATAAGTGATAAGTGATAACCGTGAACTGCAAAGCTAGTTGTGCAAACATACTTCTATATTAGGACTGATGGACTCCTTTGCTGGTTTCCACTACATCTTCGTATACTTTTGACAATAAGATCATGTCCTACTCCCTCAGTCACTACAATTAATGACCATGTCCTTTAGCTTCTTTTTGTATACACCAAAAGTCCACCCTCTCCTTAAAATGGAGATTTATGAATTAAGCAGCAGTCCTAGTGTCCTACAGAAGATATGAAAAAATTATCCAGCTAATTTATGCCCTTTTGAAGCATTGTGAATTCGGGCTGACGTCGGTCAACCATTACCACATTTGCCCCATCACTTCGTGACCCATTTCTCCTGAAATGTTGATTAATTTCCATTTCGGTTGAGATTGGGGCACTCCTAGGTCAAGAAAATTTGCAAAGGTCATGCCCAATTTTCTTGACCTCGAAGGTGCCCGATTCTCAACCGAAACAAAAATTAATCAGCATGTATCTTGATATGACCCAACTTCCTGGACACATCCCTCGACAACTAGGTTATCTTGAGAACTTAGAGGAGCTGCGGCTTTGGAAAGAGGGCTTGGACATCTACTCCTACTAGCTAGATGGAGATTTTTGCTCTGTTGTGGCACACACTAGTTATTTGGTCAACTTAGAGATCTTGTTCCTTGACAATGACCAACTTTTTGACCAAACTTTTTTCCTATTTAGAGCGAACATGGCCCATAACGATGAGGCCGGCGGTTCGGGCAAGGCATTTTGGCAGTTGTCCCAGGAGATGGAGGAAGAACCTCACCGCTATGAGGACGCCGCGAAAGACACTGATCCCGACTACACAACCCCTAGTGGCGTCGGGGATGACACCACTGATGCCGCCGAGGATGCCACCACTGATGATGACACCACTGATGCCGCCGAGGATATCTCACACACAGATGGCAGCCAACCGAAGAGGCAACGGAAGGACCGGCGCCTGAACGTGATCGACACCGTCAAGGAGGAATTTATTGAAGTGTCCTCCAGTGGGCATCCAACGGCGCCTAAAGAATTAGTCAAGGGGTACGCGATACAGCTCGGGTGCATTCTCCGGAGCACCGTCTCGATCAACACCGAGAACCTGAGGCATCCTGACCGAGGGAATTTGCGCAACCTCCTCTTCACGAAGCTGCACGAACAATACAAGTTCCTCGGTGAGTTCGCAAACACACGCCTCTGAAGGAATAAAGTGAACAGCGCCGCCCTCACGAAGATGAGCACGGCCCTGGCTACATGGAGAGCCGCGGTGAAGAGTATGATTGATAAAGGTGATAGTTATGAGAAGATCAAGGAGAAACATCCTTCGATCAGTGAAGCTGACTACCTCAAGTTCAAGATCAAGTGCGAGAGCAACGCATCCGAGGAATCAAGTCAGTGGGGGAAACATACGCGGGACTTGAACTTAGGGGTCAACAGACTCGGTCCCGGCGGTTACAGAGTGGCAGAACCTATATGGGACAAGGAGGACGCGGAGCGTGCCGAGCAAGGCCTACCGCCCCTCTTCAATAAATACCGTGACAAGCAGACCAGGAACTATATCAGGGCCCGGTACAAGATTGACCCGGTAACAAGGGAGCTTACCACGGATCCGAAGACCAAGAAGCTTGAGCTTGTTCTGGTAAGAAATACCCCCCCCCCCCGTAATTAGCTCCATATGGTTGCATTCTAATTAATGAAGCCAAATTTCTAAATGCTTCACGTTCCTTCCACAGGCTTCTGAAAGCAGCAGCGCGGGGTCGTCTAAGAGCTCCCCTTTTGACACCACTTTAAATAGGGCGTTGAACGTAATGAAAAACAAGGATAAGGTCAGTAAGCCGTCGTTAGCTGGTCGTGTGCCGGCAAAGGCTTGTCCACAAAATGGTTGGAATACTAAACCGCTGGGCGAAAGGAGAAAAAGACCAGCTCGGAAAGCCAGGAGCGCGAGGTTCAAGAACTCAAGGCACAAGTGGCGCGGATTTCGGAGATAGTCGAAGAGCAAGTGCGAGACAAATTGGGAGCGACGATCATCGCCATTGTGCCTACCTTGATTGAGGGGTTGCAGGCATGGATTACAAGCGCCCAACAGGGGCCACCCCCGATTCCTAGCTTCATGGCAGCAACTCGCACAACACGCCGGCGGCGCCATTGGTGTCTCCGGCGGAGGCGACATTGGTGTCTCCGGCGTCGGCGCCGTCATTGGAGCTTAATGCACCCGGGTGTGGGAAGAATACGCCGGCCGGACCCTCGGCATCAAGCGGCCCCTCCGTCACTTGCACGCCCACCGTTGGTGGTGCCTCAACATTAGCCGAGCTCGACGCCATTATGGTAACTAATTAAGCCTTTCTCGGCCAATGAGTTCATCTCCTTGCCTTTGACTGGGCATCCCTGACGCCCTACATGTTTTCGCAGGGCGCCGCCGACGTTCCATGCACTCTCCTGCACTTCGTGGACGCCAAGTTGATCGATGTCGCCAAGTCCAGAATCATTCAATCGGGCAGCCGCGTGTTCCACGGTAATGCGATGCCACCCACAGTGTATAGGGTTCAACTGGTTCGGGTGGTGCGGGGCTTCGACAATTTGTTACCTCCGTATCGACCCCCTGGGGCCGACGAAGATGACGCGATGAACCTCAGCGCCTGCATAAGTTGGCCCATGCTTTGGCCAAAGAGCCAGATTCGTTTGGGGGCGGGGGACACCACCCCACAGACAACACCGCCAGTCGTGCCGGCGCTAAGCCATGGCAAGACCGCCGCAACGCTACTGCCGTCAGCTGATCCGGACATGCATATGGCACGGGATCCGAACGACGATGACGGTACATTTACCAACGTCGATAAGTACTTCAACGAACATGGGTACGATGAAGAATTCTTGGGGCCTCCTTCTCAAGAACCCAACCCTGCAAAAGACGATCGCGATCTAGCTAGTACCGTGGAGAAACCCAATTGCAATAGGCGTCGTCTGGCGTTCAGTTCTCAGGAGAAGCCTCCAGCTGCCGCCTTCACCGAGCCTCAAATAGCTAAGGTGCGAAATATTATCAGCCCCAACACACTCAAGAAGATGGTCTCTGAGCAGAACAAGATCCCATTACAGCAGAACAAGTAGAAGGGACGGAAAAGAAAGAATAACTAGGGTGCGAGCCAGCCGGCACCGAGTATGATCCGTGCTCAGGACAGGCCACCTTCACCTAAGGATATCTCGAGGAGGGTGCATGTGGCAGGTAGGCCGATGCTACCGACTAATCTGCTCAATGCTGCAACCGATGCTATGCGGAGTCTGCATGACAGTGTTCTTTCTTTGGAGAAGCGCCGTCTCTCCGAGAATGATGTGGCATACCCTGTTTTCGTGGCCAAGGTGCCACAGCGCAAGGGCTTTGTGGATAGCGCCATCGGGGTTATGATCGTCCTGCGGTTTGATGACATCTTTGCTATGTTTAACCTTCATCCGCTGCACGACACCTTCGTTCGGCTAATTTCGCTGAGTATGGAGATGCGGATCATTAGAGACAAGACCCCGGACATCGTGATAGTCGACCCCTTCTACATGCGTGCCAAGATCTTGGGCAGCGCTGGGGACCGGCAAGTCGCGAGTTCATACCTCGAAGGCGTCATTCTGTCAAACGCGGATAAGGATAACTTGCTCATGTCTTACTTTTCTGAGTAAGTCATCCCCTCACCGCCCTGTAACATATGATTTCTTAGATTTCGATCGTTCTTTTTTTTCTAACATTCCGTGTTTTGTGCAGTGACACACATTACACACTCATCCTCTTAAGCCCGCAATATTCCATGGCCACGTATTTCGACTCGGACCGTCAATCGAAGAAAGACTACTCAAATGTGAAGAAAGTTCTTGATGAAGTTCTCCCCGGCGACGCCAAATCTAGAGGCACCTTCAAGAGGCCATTTTTTAGGTACGACAGGCACGTATTCACCCACGTAACAACGTTCCCCTGTGTTAAGCAGCCGCCTGGCGGTCAGAAGGATGCCTACTACGCCCTCTATCACATGCGGGCGATCGTACGGAACCATCATCACCTTCTCCTACCAAATAATCTAAAGGATGGGCCGCACGCTTGCCCGAAATCCAAGACGCGGACCCCAGACAAGAATTCTTTCGCATCCAGTTGGAGTTTTTGCAAATCATCCATCAAGATGTCCTTCGTACCTCGGGGCAGTTCTACCTCAAATATCAACCGTCCAACAGTGAAATAGAAACAACGCTACAAATGCAGGATGGCAACGACCGCACATTCATGACCATCACGAAAGACGGCGGCTTCATCCACGCTCCGGTCCCTGAGTCGAGTCGAAAGTAGTAGTGATGCTATGTAGTTGTGAAATATCGATTAGCTCATGTTGTAATTAAACTTTTTAATGAACTTGTATGTCTCTTTGGTTTGGACAGTCGTTCAACTTTTATGTAATCGATGCTATTTATTAGTAGGACCATGAATCGTGCTCTATATTAATGTGTTGATGATTTTCTCTTCCGATCCTTTTGTTGCATACTTATATATTGCTTATGTATTGTTTTGTCTAGTGCATTGAGATGCCATCGTATGTCGTGTACAAGGGTAAGGTTCCCGGAGTCTACGACGACTGGGAGGAGTGTCGGAGACAGGTTCACCGTTTCAGCGGTAACAGTTACAAAGGGTACACCACTAGGGCGGAGGCGGAAGCTAGATACGCGCGCTATCTAGCGGGAGAGAGGAGGGAGCGGAGGAGGAACCGGATGAAGATTAGTTTCATCGCGATGATGCTCATCGTGATCGTAGCTCTCTTCTATGTGATGATGGTAGTTTAGATATCGACTTGTAATGTGAAGACAAACTCGCTACTCGCGGTCTCGAGACTTGTAATGTTCTAACTTTGTTCGGTATTTTGAATTCGGTGACTAATATGATGAATTGTATTCGGAGACTAATCTTCTATTGTATTCGATAAATCTGCCGTTTATATGTTGTGCTATTTATATTATGTGCTGTAATGTATTTTGTAACCTGTGCAAATATCAGAAAAGCAAAAAAAAAAGAATCCTAATATTCATAGTAGTGGCGCACCACTCTGCACTTTAGTGGCGCACTGCAATAAACACACTAGTGGCGCACCCCTAAGAGGTGCGCCATTAGTAACCCAGAGCACACGTTATATATGGCCCCCTGGGAGGCATACTAATGGCGCATCTGGGCACATAGTAATGGCACACTTTCTGGTTCGCCACTACTGTTTGGTATACTAATGGCGCACCAGGGGTGCGCCATTAGTAATTGTTACTAATGGCGTGGTAGTAGTGGCGCACCTGTAGTGCACCATTAATGGCCAACACAAGTGCGCCACTAATAAGCCTTTTCCTAGTAGTGAAAGAACAGTATTCTTGGCAAAGATCCAGTTGTGAAGCTAAAAGCCGTCTATACTCTCGTGGAACAATTGTACACTGGGGCGCAGCGTGCCCTGGCAGTTATCTCTCCATCCAGCCAAGCACCAACATTCTTTGTAGATATCTTGCGAAGACTCCCCATCTGCCTGCTAGGATTGACGAAATCAAACGGTCATCTGCGAGAGCCGGTGCTGTCACGACCTTAAGCCAGGCTAAGGCATGGCTTCCCGACCTAGAAACGTCTGACCTGGCTACTGGGTATCCAAGTTTGAAAGAAGACGGCTCAGCCTTTGACCATAAAGACTTCGCTGCTTGTGTCAAGTAAATCCGGCCATTGGCCAGCTTGATTGCAAATCAAACGGATTTGTCGAAATATCAGCCGGCTTATGATGCGGAAAATTAGAAGATGTCCACTCCTTCTTATAAAGTGATTGATCTGATTCCTCCAATTAGTAAGCATACCTTTGCCCGTGAAATTGTCCCACTGACCTTATTGATGGGCTGCTAAATTTGAAGCTCTGGCTGGCTTGGATTGGTTGGCACAAAATTTTCAAACAGTGGAGGACGTAGAACCGGGGAAGGATGACCCAGAATCACTAAAGCAGCAAGGCCAAGGAGAATGATCCGTCGGGCGGCTCACGTACCTATGATAGAAATATTTTGGACCTTTGTCTGGCTCACAGCATGTTGTAATAGGATAGCGAAACACTTTTCCCGCTGGTTTATCATACCAACTGTCGCGCCATCATGCGCATTGTTGTCTTTTGATGACATTATGAGTCTCCGAACGTTGGAATCCTTATTTTATCCTTGTGATGGTATTGGCGCGCGCCGATCAATATAAACTGCATCCTGCATATAAACATAAACAAGTGCCCTGGCGGTTTACCGCCGGGCGGGTCACTGTGTCCAACTAATGCCACTGGGGACAGACGTCCAAAACTAGGGCCGATTTAATTGTTATAAACATAACCATACCTGAATACATAATTCGAACTGCTGGCTTAATCAACCTCCATATGTTCATAACCCTATAAAGGTATAATTACATGAAGTTGTTATTCTCCGGTGGCTGAGAGCCATTCAGTAGATTCAGTTGTATAGACCCGGAGAGGCTTCAAATATGAGCCATGAAGGGATGCAATTTTAGGCCGATCTTGCAAAGAACAAAACTTCAAAATGAAAACTTTCAAGAAAGCAAAGAGAAAATAGAAACAAAACAAACAAAAACACTCGAGGCTATTGCAGGCCGCCAAGCTAAAGGTTCTTCTTCAATGAAACTAGCCTTGGTGGTCCCTGGGAGATACGTGCGTGCTATGAGCCGGCTCTCATAGTACCCAATCGACATTTGAACCTAGAGAAGTGACGGTTTTTTTGGTTTGTTAAAGATAGACTTGCCTAAAGTATGCGGGGTCAGGGTTGTATCTTGCATCATAGGCCGAGTTATCCAAGTTTCAAGGAAGGTGGCATTTTGAGCCTGGATCTATCCTGACTATCTGTAGCACCGTGCTCTCGCAGTGACAACCGATGTTTGAACCTTAGCAAGCTCAGGTCTTGGTCGAATACGCCATTAAGACTGATCACCAAGAGTTCGCCAGGTCAATCAGGATGACCTGATGGAGTTGAAGCAGCTGGGCACAGGTAGGATGACCCATAGGTTATGTCCTCTTTGGTCGAATACGCCTATGTTTGAACATAACCCGGTCAAATGGGTAGTAACGTTGTGTTCTCTTTGGTCGAATATGCCTATGTTTGAACAGGAAGCCCCCAAGTGACATACTTGCTAATTATTCTCATCAAGAGCTTATGTTGGAGCTGTGTTATGCATCCAACTCTTCATGATCCCTGTGATTTGGCTACTAAGATTCTTGAGAAGATATGTATGATGATAATAGAGACTCAACTTTGAAAAGATGGTAGAGGCCCCGAATTGGCAGGGATGCCGGCTTTATTATATTGTACTGATATTTACATCATCGAATTACACCATGAGAGCTGGAGGCTTAAGTATAGTAAGGCCGGAGGTGAGCAATATTCCAGGGCCGATTAGTCTCCTCTTCTGACGTGCGTGAGTCCTTGTGCTCTCGGATATCGACCAGGTAGTATGACCCGTTGTGCAGATTCTTGCTGACGACAAAAGGTCCTTCCCACGGCGGCAAAAGTTTATGCATGTCAGTCTGATCTTGGATGAGTCAGAGAACTAAGTCTCCTTCTTGAAAGGTTCTGGTCTTGACCCGCCGGCTATGATATCGTCATAAATCTTTTTGATAAATCACCGATCGAGCCGCCGCGAGATCTCTCTCTTCATCCAATCGATCCAACGCATCCTGTCATGCCGTCTCATTGTCAGTTTCCACTTAAGCCGTCACTCAGGGCAAGTCATGACGGATATCGCTGGGAAGAACCGCCTCTGCTCCGAAGATCATGAAGAAGGGTGTGTATCCTGTAGACCTGTTGGGTGTTGTATTAATGCTCCATAACACGGAAGGTAACTCTTCCACCCAACAACTCGACGTTCGCTTTAGAGGAACCATGATCCGGGGTTTGATCCCTCGTAAGATCTCTTGATTGGCCCGCTTTGCTTGGCCATTGGACTGGGGATGAGCCACAGAAGATACATCAAGCCGGATATGCTCACGCTAGCAAAACTCCATAGCACACTTAAAAAATTAGTGCCATTGTCTGTTATGATACTGTGGGGGAAACCAAACCGGAAAATCACCTTCTTGATGAACTGCACTGCTGTCTCTGCATCACATTTGCTGACTGGCTCTGCCTCGATCCACTTGGTGAATTTGTCCACTGCCACCAACAGGTGGGTTTTCTTATCCTAGGATCTTTTAAAAGGTCCTACAATATCAAGCCCCCAAGTTGCAAACGGCCAAGTTATCGGGATCATCCTCAACTCTTTAGCCGAAACATGAGCCCGCCGCGAAAATTTCTGACAGCCGTCACATTTACTGACCAAGTCCTCAGCATCAGCGTGAGCTGTTAACCAGTAAAATCCATGACGAAAAGCTTTCGCTACCGGACATTTAGAACCGGCATGGTGACCATAATCTCCCTCATGAATCTCTCATAGAATCTCGCAGCCTTCCTCAGGCGAGACACATCGTTGAAATGTACCTGAAACACTGCGATGGTGCAATTCTATATTGACGATCATCATTGACTTAGACTGCCGGGTTATCTGCCTGGCTAATATTTCATCCTCAGGTAACTCACCCCGGGTCATATAAGCCAAATAAGGAACTGCCCAATCTCGTATGACATGAAGAGCCGCCACCAATTGTATCTCCGGGTCAGGGATAGCGAGGTCCTCCTCTGTAGGCAACTTAACAGACGGGTTAAGCAAAACGTCTAAAAAGGTATTGGGCGGCACCGGCTTACGCTTAGATCCTAACCGGCTCAAGGCGTCTGCTGCCTCGTTCTTCCTTCGATCGATGTGCTCAACTTGGTAACCCTTGAAGTGACCCGCAATAGCATCAACCTCTCGGCGATAAGCCGCCATGTGCGGATCCTTGGAGTCCCATTTGCCAGAAACCTGCTGAGCCACCAAATCTGAGTTGCCGAAACATCTGACCCGGCTTAAATTCATCTCTTTAGCCATCCGAAGGCCATGGAGCAAGGCTTCGTACTCAGCCACATTATTAGTACATGGAAACATGAGCCGAAGGACATAAGAAAGTTTATCACCTCATGGGAGTTAAAACAACTCCAGCCCCCGAGCCCTCTGATTGCCTGGACCCGTCAAAGTGAATCGTCCAATACGTATTATCTAGCTTTTGTTCAGGCGTCTGTAGTTCTGTCCAGTCGTTGATGAAAATCCACCAGCGCTTGCGATTTGATGGCTGTCCGAGGCATATATTTTAAATCATGAGGCCCAAGCTCAATGGCCCATTTGGCCACTCGTCCAGTAGCTTCCCTATTCTGGATAATGTCTCCCAAGGGAGCAGAGCTCACGACCGTAATGGGATGACCCAGGAAATACTGCTTGAGTTTCGGGCTCACCATAAAGACTCTGTAAACCAGCTTCTACCAATGTGGATACCTCTGTTTAGACTCGATGAGGACCTCACTGATGTAGTAAACCGGCTTTGAACTAGATGCTCTTTACTAGCCTCCTTTCTCTCCACATCAATAGCCACGTTGACGCCCCTGCTGTTTGCAGCAACATATAACAACAAAGGCTCTTTGTCAATGGGGGCCGCAAGAACCTGTGGCTCAGCCAATTGCTTCTTGAGTGCCTCGAACGCTTCATCAACAGCTTCACTCCAGATGAAATCATCTGTCTTTTTCATCATCTGGTATAGAGGGATAGCCTTTTCACCTAAGCGGCTTATAAACCGGCTCAACGCCGCTATCCGTCCTACCACGCGCTGGACATCATTGATACATTTTGGTCGTGCCAGGGAGGTGATGGCCTTGATCTTTTCCGGGTTAGCTTCAATGCCTCTCTCAGAGACCAGAAAGCCCAGAAGTTTGCCTGCTGGAACGCCAAAAACACACATGGCCGGGTTAAGCATCATCTTGTACACCCGGAGATTGTCAAACATTTCCCTCAAGTCATCAATTAGAGTCTCCTTCTTCCTGGACTTGACCACAATATCATCCACATAAGCATGAACATTGCGCCCAATCTGACCGTGCAGGCAGTTCTGTACACACCTCTGGTAAGTCGCCTGGGCACTCTTAAGCCCAAAAGGCATAGATACATAGCAGAAGGCTCCGAATGGAGTGATGAAAGCCGTCTTCTCCTGGTCCTTAACTGCCATTTTGATCTGATGATATCCAAAATATGCATCCAAAAAAACTCAAGCACTCACAACCCGTCGTAGCATCAATGATCCGATCAATACGAGGGAGGGCAAATGGGTCAGCTGGACAAGCCTTGCTTAAATCTATGTAATCCACACACATGCGGCACGTGCCATTATTTTTAAGCACCAAAACCGGGTTAGCCAACCACTCGGGATGAAAAACTTATACGATGAACCCGGCCGCTAAGAGCCGGGCCACCACTTCACCGATGGCCTTCCATCTCTCTTCATGAAAATGGCAAAGAAACTGTGTGGCCGGCTTATACTTCGGATCAATATTAAGAGTGTGCTCAGCGAGTTCTCTCGGTACACCCGGCATGTCTGAAGGCTTCCATGCAAAGATGTCTCGGTTCTCATGGATGAACTTGATGAGCGCGCTTTCCTATTTCGGATCCAGATTGGCACAGATACTAAACTGCTTGGATGAGTCGCCAGGAACAAAATCTACCATCTTGGTGTCATCTGCCGACTTAAACTTTAGCAACGGATCATGCTCTGTAGTTGGCTTATTTAAAGACGTCATATCTGCCGGGTCAACATTATCTTTGTAAAACTTGAGTTCCTCTGTGGCACAAACTGACTCTGCATAAGTTGCATCACCTTCTTCACATTCCAAAGCTATGGTGTGACTCCCATGCACTGTGATATTCCCCTTATGACCCAGCATCTTGAGCTGTAGATAAACATAACATGGCGTTGCCATAACTTAGCATAAGCCGATCTGCCAAATAAAGCATGGCACGGGTTGTGGATCCACACAAATTCAAACGTCAGGGTTTCTGTCCTGGCATCATACTCATCTCCAAAGGTTACTTCCAGATCAATCTTCCCAACTGGATACGCCGACTTACCAGGCACAACTCCATGAAAGACGGTGTTCGACGATTTAAGCTTCTTATCAGTTAACCCCATACGACGGAAAGTATTATAATAAAGAATATTGATGATGCTCCCTCCATCCATGGGTACCTTGGTGAACTTATACGATCCAACCTGAGGGGCTACCACTAGGGCCAGTTGACCCAGATTATCAACTCGGCGCGGGTGATCTTCGCGGCACCACATAATGGGCCACTCAAACCATCTTAAGTAACGGGGCCCTCTTATGGAGCTTTTGGTCTCATTTGCACAGACTTGTGGTGAACACGTGGTATTGCCCATTGCTCAACTGCTTCGGGTTACTCTGATAACCGGACTGCTGCTGGTTCCCTTGGCTATTCTGCTGGTTATTGTCGCCTTGGCTGCCTTGTCCCTAAAAGCCGGAGCTGGAGACACTGCCTCCATGACCCGGACCCTGAAAACCGGATCCTGAGCCGCCGTTCGGTCCATGACCGTTCTGGATGAACTCTCGGTAAGATCACATGATGTTGCAATCCTTCCATGCATGGGTGGCCGGCTTTTCATCTGACCCATGCTTCGGACACGGCTGATTCATCACCTCATCGATATTGTACCTTGGAGGTGGCCTCCCCTTGCAACGCTGGTTAAAATTTCGTGTCCCTGTATTAGCTAAAAAAGCATCAGCCTTGCGTTTATTACCACTATGCTGATTGGCCGGGTTATACTGCTGTCCTCCCGGGTCATTACCCCTTTCTCCCTTTCCCGGACTGTCTACTTCAGACTCGGGGTCCTTGGTACTATCAGAGTCGGCATACTTGACGAGAGCCGCCATGAGCTCCCCCCACATCATTACAATTGCACTTAAGCCGGCCTAGCTTCAGCTTGAATGGAGGGAAATGACAATTCTTCTCCAACATGATTTTTGCTTATTCAGCATTGATCTTATCCGAGGAGTGCATGATGGTTGAAACCCGGTGTACCCAACTAGTTGTTGACTCACCCTCATTCTGAACACAACAGTCTAGATCCACGATTGACATGGGCTGCGTACACGTGTCCATGAAGTGCTTGATGAACTTAGTTTTCAACTCTGCCCATGACCCAATGGAATTTACGAGTAATCCCTTTAACTAGTTGCGAGCCGTGCCTTCTAGCATCATGGTGAAGTACTTTAACACATGCAGCTTCACTAACATCCATCATCTCCATCGCCATATCGTAGCTCTCTACCCAGGCCTCACGGGGCTGATCTGTTGTGTAGTTTGGCACCTTGCGAGGACCTTAAAATCCTTAGGCAACCATTCGTTCCTTATAGCGGCCGTCAGACATGGCACACCCCACGCCCGGGAAGTTCTACTTGTTTCCACTGACGTTGCCGTGTAATGAGGCGCCGGCTGATGATCGGCCGCCTGAACCGGCACATCATGTCCCCTGGCGTCATGCCGCGCCGGGTTATATCCATGAGGCGAGTTACGACGTCGTTCTGCGCTTGAAACCTCTGGCGAGTCAACGTGTCTGTTGTAGCTAGCACTTGGATGGTGGGTTGAGTGAATCCGGTCTCGACTATAAGAATAAGCTTGCTGCTGCTGTAGTGTTGTCTGAAGCAGCTCCTGAGCTCTCCGGGTTTCCACTACCACCGGAATTTCGCCCTCAACTGGCAAAGCCGCAAGCCTTGATGCTGCTGCTATCATGTTATCCAGAGGGTTGGAGTAGTGACCCACCGGTGCCAGAGGATAGCGAGGGGCCGGGCGGTTCTGATCTGCTTACAGAGATCCGGTTGTACGCTGATGAACCGGACCGCCGGTCCTGGGTGCCTCTGCCGTCCGGTTTAATACCGGCGAACCACTGCTCCCTGCCCCGTGTGAGAAAAGATTCCTTGGCTCATAAACAAAGGGGAATCGACTCTGTTGTTTTCTCCTCATCATGGCTTCATTAGCAGCGTTCTGTCCTATCGAGAGCCGGAAAGCTTCCGCTTGAATGCGCTGGGCTCGGGCATCCAGAACGGCCCGCTCTTCAGCCATCTTGGTGTTCTCAGCTACCATGTCCTCCCTAACTTGTGTTATCTCTTGCCTCAACTTATCCACAACCGTCTTGTGCCGATCCTGATTTTCTGGAGTAACCTCTGTTCCCATTAGAGTCGCCAAATTCTCCAATAGATCTGATAAAGCTTGAGTCGGCGGTTGTGGTGAGCCGTCCGCGCTTGCCGCAGCTGCTATCACGCCGGGTGTTATGGTCCTGACGACTGTTGACCTGAGAGTCGTCTGGGTGCCGGCCATGAACATCGCCACCCTATTCGGCGGCTCGCTAAAGTCCGGAATACTGTTGCCATCGGAGGAGCTCCCAAGCCGTCCGCTCTGCATCCGATAAATGGAGTTAGTCTCACCTGTAGATGACTCACCATCAGAGAGAACATCTGTTTCTTCATAAGATCCCAAGCCTCTAGTGCCCTGGATGTATTCGACGAAAGCACGCTTCCTCGCGGGCCGAATCCGAGGGGGTCACGCACACTGAGCCGGCTCGACGATGTCGGTGCAGATGTCCAGCTCAGGGCCCGGTTCGCCGATCTTGCCGATGAAGACGTGAATTCCGCCGAAGGGGACCCGGTACCCGTACTCAATTGAGCCGGCCTCGGGACCCCAGCCTTCGTCATCGATGTAAAGCTTCTTGCGACGACTCTTAGTCATCTGGCCCACAACGTATCCCTTAAGCCCTTAGAAGTTTCCCTTCAAGAACTCAAAACCGCCAGCCACAGGCCCCACGGTAGGCGCCAACTGTCGTGGAAGTGTCACGACAGATGTACTAAGGTAAGGACTTGATTGTGGAGCCATAGCGACGTGGTTAGCTTAAAGGGGTTAAGAACAAGACAAAGGACACGGGGAGTTTATACTGGTTCGGCCCGTGCGGTGAGGGTAAAGCCGACTCCAGTTTAGGTTGGAATTGTTGGGGAGTCGATTGCTAGGTTGCATATGCGCTTGCCTAGCCCTTGATCTCTTGTTTCTTGCCTTGAACCGCTGCTGGGTCGTCCCCATATATACATGGGTTGACGCCCTGCAGCCTACGGAGTCCCGACCGGCTCATACAATCGTGTCCGGCTTGGTGACTCATATTACATGCCTTACATTACAAGTTACATATATGGCGGTTGATACTTACATGCCTTAAGCCGCTGCGGGCCTTGGGCCCTTCTAAACCATCGTCTTTAATGAGCTTCTGGGCTGGTCTTATGAACCGCCATCGGGTAACCCGGCCCCTCCTAGGCGGGTCATATGAAATACTTATATCCCCAACAACAGCCATGCTATGATATATCATTGACATGGTACTCGAGTAATTATTAGACTTTGGACATACAAAGGATCCATCAGTAACAACTTGAAGAATAAGTCTTACAATTTCTTCATGGATGAATGGCTAAGCTTGCTAAAAGGGAAACTATAACAATAGGTCCACCGGCCAGGTGTGCTAGGCATGACATCACCTTACTGGGTTATATAAAGAACAATGTTATAACTCTTGGAAATATTATCCAACCATCATATCTGACCGAGGTTCAGATCCGATTAGTGTTAGGATACCTTAGAATCAGGATGGCTAAGAAAAAAAAGGTGCAACTCAATTTGGCGAGATGACATTGCAAGATTCTCGAGAAATGAACTATGGAAGCAAGTTCCAAAATAAGAGTTCATGATTAACCAAGGAGAAGACGAGGATGTGGCTGATGGACTCGATGACAATTTTTCGAGAATTCTAACAAGATGGATTTCCACAATTATGTGAACAAGGAGAAAACATTTGTCTGATAAAAAGGTATAATATAATGATGTATGTTCGAGGAAAACATCCACAGTTAAACATTGCTTGAAAGGTGCACTCGAAATATGGATGGAGTTTCATAGCTATCGTTGGAATGGCGATTTAGCAACCAGCACACTAAATTGGAATTATTGTCCATTAACTCGGAAGCAATAGGGTTGCTAGAGATATTAAATTCCCACAGCGGAGTTTACTCCACACGGGGACCAAGAAAAGAATGGTGATGGCGAGAAGCATCATTGTATCAAGAATTTCTTAAGAGGTGGTGAAACTCTCACAATATCCTTGACAAAAAGGTAGTAATACTTCAAGGTAGATCATAATACAAGCTGGATAGTAAGTTGCATCCGTAACATGAACAAGTTTGTGATGAAAGGAAGGTAAGGATGTTGTCGATGGTAACTCAAATTACCAAGGGGTGAGCATGGCACTTCTCATCAATAATTTGATTGATATCCTGGAAGGAGTCAAAATATTGATGATGATCATGACATAATTTGTCGACAGGCTCCACGCAGAAGCAATCGAACAAGGACTTCATCAAGCAAAAGGACTGGTGCAGCGAAAGATTATTGGAACCACATATACAACAAAAAATCAGAGTCAAGTTTTTTGTTCGAGGTCAAACGATAAGACGAGGAAATCGACGAAGATTAGCTCATCATCAAAAGTGTGCTCCGGGAATAAGGACCAGGTGCACAGTTAAAATCATCACAGTAATGACATAGACAAACAGACAAGGAATGATGTGATCAGGTACAAACTCGTCAGTAAAGAAGATTACTAATAGTTCTTGAACCGTAGTGCGGACTTGATTCATTTATCAGAGTACTTGAGTGTCTAACAACTCTGAACCCAGGAAAGATGGAATCGGTAAGAAATAATTATTGATTAAAACTCACAATATGCAACATGGGTATGTGATATTTTCGAGATACAAGAGGGTTATACTCGAAGGTAGCGCAGAATATATGTTGGACTGGTGAATTGATCTGTGGAAGGCAAGTCCTTCAACTTGTCCAAGAAAAGGATCAAAGATGGTCAATCATGGTCGGAACCACGGTTGCAAAGGACCAAACATAGATACAGGGGATCATTATTATTACAAGAAGCTTCCATGATAAGTTCACATTAGGTCCATGGGCATGGACACAAAGTTCAAGGTCGACTCCCACTACTTCAATGTCTAACCTTTCATTCACTCCTCATCTTCGAAGAAGTTGTATGGTAGAAAATTATCTGGTAAAACACCAGAAGAGTATGACTTGTGAAAACTTTCAGGTTCATACAGTTTTGGGGAAGGTATAGGTTCAACACATCGGGGCATCTTAGAAACGTATACCTCTAGCATCAAGAGTAAATATCACCAGCTCAAAAGCAGAGCATGGTTGGCCAAATCAGAGAATATGATTTACCATTGGCATTATGTATCGGGGAAGAACTTCTCGAGGTTTTTGTATACAAAGGACACCGTCTGATGATAACTCAACAAAGGATCTGACGGTCCATAATGGAGCTGACGTGAGCATCGACACAAACCAGAGAAAGAAACAATGCAAAGGCATTGGATTATAGAAACAACTCACTAACTCAAAGCTCAAATGTAAAGGAATTATGATTTTTGATTCAAGGGATCAGAAGCAAACGCGCTGATTAAGGACGGGTAAGCTGAATAGACTGAGGGGGTACAACTGACGGCAATTTGATTAGTCAAGAACCAGATCATGTTCAAAATGACGTCCGAGGTGGAAGGATGATTTCTGGTTTTGACTGATGATTGCGATCATTCACAAACATATAAAATCAAAGGACCCAAAATGATAATAACAAAGGATGCAAACAAGATTACCAGACATATGGGATTAATCATAAGGCCAGGAAGCAAGAATTTCAAGAGCAATAGGCTGTTTAGGATTTGCGGAAGATCGAATGGTATTTCCAAGAATTTTGTGAAATACATGAATCAAGTGGGGATGAGCGGTTACTCGGTAAGTGCGAGAAATTATCTGTAGGGGTATTCAGGTGGCAAAGAATCACAAGGTAGTAGGCACTAGGTATTCTTGTAACAATAGATAGAATATCGGGGTATATTGTAATAACAAGATCAATTGGGGATGAAGGTATGGACGGCAAGGATATACAACTATTCATAAGGATATAATGGTGGTAGGGGATTGTAAAAGCGATGTGAATCATTTAACCCGAAGAGAAGAGATATTAGAATCCCAGAGCATATACGAGGAATAAAAGATCCTAATACCACCCAATGGCAACGTGGGACCGAAAGCCACACAACCAAGTTAGTAAAAGTTTAGCTATGTCTAGACTCGGCTTCAGCCAAGGAGTGTGGAAGGGGGATTCCTACAGGCAGTCGGCTCTGATACCAATTTGTGACACCCTCGATTTGACCGTACACTAATCATGCACACAAATGTGTACGACCAAGATCAGGGACTCACGGGTAGATATCACAACACAATTCTAGACACGAATTAAAGGTCATACAAGCTTCATATTACGAGCCAGGGCCCTCAATGGCTAGAATACATAAGGTCGATCATAAACAAGTCAGCGGAAGCAACAATACCAGGGATCCTCCTAAACTACTCCTGGTTGTCGGCAGACTACACGTAGTAGTAGGCTCCGGCGGGGTAGTTATAGCCATCGGCAAAGGCATCTAACTCCTAGGCTCCACCATCTAGTTGCATCATCCGAGAAGAAGGGAAAAGGGGGGACGGGAAGCAAAGCAACTGTGAGTACTCATCCAAAGTTCTCGCAAGCAAGGATCTACACTACATATGCATTGGTATATATAAAGGGGTAATATATGTCGGCTAAACTACAGGATGCCAGAATATGAGGGAGAAAGCTAGGCCTATCAAAGACTATGCTTCTGGCAGCCTCCATCTTGCACTAGTAGAAGAGTGTAGCTGGAATAGCAACAAGTATCAATGCTTCGGGCAGCCTCCATCTTGCAGCAGTTGGAGAGAGTAATTGGAAAGTTCACTAAGTAACATCGTATAGCATAATCCTACCCGCGATCCTCCCCTCGTCGCCCTGTGGGAAAGCGATCACCAGGGTGTATCTGGCACTTGAAAGGGTATGTCTTATTAAGTATCTGGTCCTAGTTGTGAAGAGGTCGAAATACAATTCCGGGGCGTCCTGTTACCATGGACACGGCTATTTAAATAGATTACTTCCCTACAGGGGTGATACGTCTCCAACGTATCTATAATTTTTTATTGTTCCATGCTGTTATATTATCATTCTTGCATGTTTTACAATCATTTTATAGTCATTTTATATCATTTTTGGGACTAACTTATTGACATAGTGCCAAGTGCCAGTTGTTGCCTTTTGCTTGTTTTTACTTCGCAGAAATCAATATCAAACAAAGTCCAAATACAACGAAACTTTACAGGGATTTTTTATGGACCAGAAGACACCATATGGGCCAAAGAAGCACCTGGGAGTGCCCCGAGGGGGCCACAACCCACCAGGACACGGGCCCAAGTGGGTTGTGCCCACCTCGGCGGCCTCCCGCACCGCCTTTTCGCTGTATAAATGCCTAAATATTCCAAAAAGCGTAGGGGAGTCGATGAAATTTTGTTCCAGCCACCACAGGCTTATGTATCCACAAGATCCAATCTAGAGCCCTTTTTGGCACTCCGCCAGAGGGGAAAACCATCACTGGTGGCCATCTTCATCATCCCGGCGGCCACCATGATGAGGAGGGACTAGTCCACCCTCGGGGCTGAGGGTTTGTACAAGTAGCTATGTGTTTAATCTCTCTATCTCTCTCTCTCTCGTGTTCTTAAGATGCACAATATGTATCGCGGGCTTCATTAATATAGTCGGATCATATGGTGTTTTCCCCTCAATATCTTCTTGTGATGAATTGAGTTTTCCCTTTGAGATTTCTTTTGATTAAATACTTTTATGGATTTGAGAAGACTTGATGCATGTCTTGCTATGAATTCCCGCAGTGACACTGGGGTAACATATTGATTCACTTGATATGTGTTTTCGCAGTCAACTTGCGGATTCCCACGGTGACATTGGGGTAATCTATGCGTAGGGTTTGATGCACGTTCTTGTCTTTGTTTCTCCGAAAGAAATCTCAGGGCACTCTTTGAAGTTCTTTGCGTTGAATTGAGTATTATGAATTTGAATTTGTCTTGGTGTTATCTTAGTACATACTCTTCATAGATCGATCGGAAAGAATAACTTGTGTTATTTTAGTACGAACTATTGATAGATCGATCGAAAAGAATAGCTACAAACAATTCCTTCTTATGTTCTCCTCTAGATAGGAACTTTGGAGTTATTCTTCATTTCACTTTGAGGGATGGTTATATGATCCAATTATATTAGTATTGTTGAGAGATTGCACTAGAGAAAGTACGGACCCTAGGCCTCAGTTTTAAGCATTGCAGTACCGTTTGTGCTCACTTTTATTACTTGCTACCTTGCTATTTTTTATTGTCACTATTACAAAAATCAATATCTACTATCCATATGACACCTGTATCCCCATCTCTTCGCCGAACTAGTGCACCTATACAATTTACCATTGTATTTGGTGTGTTGGTGAGACAAGAGACTTTTTGTTATTTGGTTGCAGGGTTGTTTGAGAGAGACCATCTTCAACCTATGCCTCCCACGGATTGATAAACCTTAGGTCATCCACTTGAGGGAAAATTGCTACTGTCCTGCAAAACTCTACGCTTGGAGGCCCGACACGAGTCTACAAGAATAAAGTTGCATAGTGGACATCAAGCTCTTTGTTGGCGCCGTTGCCGGGGAGGTTAGGTAAGCGGCACTCACACCCCGTCAACAAAGCTCTTTTCTAGCATTGTTGCCAGGGAGGTGAGTGCTTGAAGGTATATCTTTAGGTCTTGCAATCGGATCTTTTAGTTTCTTGTGTTATCACTAGTTTGGTTTATAAAAGAAAACAAAAAAGTGGAATTGAGGATGCATCCTATTGTTCATCTTTATAGTGTCTTTTGTGAAAATGTTGGAAAAATAAATTGTGCTCAATTGTTAGAAGAATAATGCTATAAAATGTTTGGCATGAATGATGAGCATGATTGCAATGTTGTTAGTATGAATTCTTTAAATATCCATGATGCTAATGATATGCAAAGGCATAAGCTTGGGGATGCCATGTTTGATGAAGATGATATTTTTAGCCACCCAATATTTGATGTGGAAATTTGTTATAATGTAAGCATGCCTCCTATTTATGATGATTATAGTGATAAAAGTGGATTTTGTGAGGTCATGACTTTATTTAGTGATGAATCCACTACTTTGGAGGATGCTTCGATTGATTATGATAACAAAGTTGCTATCTATGATGATTATGGTGATGACATGTATGCTATATTGAATAATGATAACCATGAAACTTGTCATCGTGACTTTAATTTTCAATCTCATGATAGTTATTGTGTTGAGTTTGCTCCCACCACTATTCAAGAGAATAAATTAGCTTATGTGGAGAGTAGAAAAATTTCTATGCTTTTGCATCATGAAAAGAATGATTTATGTGATGGATGTATTGTTGAATTCATTCATGATGCTACTGAAAATTACTATGAGATAGGAACATATGCTTGTAGGTATTGCAATAATATCAAGTTTCCTCTCTATGTGTTGAAAATCTTGAAGTTTTGCTTGTTTTGCCTTCCTATGCTAGTTGATTCCAACACCCAAAAGTTGTTTGCTCACAAAATCCCTATGCATCGGAAGTGGGTTAGACATAAATGTGCTAGTCATATTCTTCATGATGCTCTCTTTGTGTTTCAATCTTTATCTTTTATGTGAGCATCATTGAAATCATCATGCCTAGCTAAAAGGCATTAAAGAAAAGCGCTTGTTGGGAGACAACCCAACACTTATACCTATTGTTTTTGTGTGTTCGCATGGTTAAGCTACTGTAGTAATCATGTTTTACATGTTTTGTTTCAATAAAGTGCAAGTAAATCCTTTGAGATAGTGTGGATGATAGTTGATTTGATTCTGTGCAAAAACAGAAAGTTTTGTGTCCAGTGCAGAAAATTCAATAAATCACTGGAACGTGATAATTAGCTGAAACTTTTACACATGGTTGGTATAAAAATTTCCTACATTTTCCTAATTTTTCAGAATTTTTAGAGTTGAATAAGTATGGTGGTTTTCCAGATCATTACAGACTGTTCTATTTTTGACATATTCTGTTTTCAATGCATAGTTTGCTTGTTTTCTAGTTTCCACGGCTTATATTGATCAATGTAAATTCTAGAAATGATATGCTACAATAGGCATTATGTGTAAACAATTATGAATCTTTTCTTTGACAGTACCAAACTGAATGATTTGTTTTATCATACTAACCCATCTCACGAAGTTCCGTTAAGTTTTGTGTGATTGAAGTTTTCATGTTTTGGGTGAGATATTAATATGAGGAGAATAAGGAGAGGCAAGAACCTAAGATGGGGATGACCAAGACACCCCAAGGAAATATTCAAGGAATACCCAAGCAAATAAGCTTAGGGATGCCTCGGAAGGCATCCCCTCTTTCGTCTTCAACATTACCGGTAACCTCACTTGGACCCATGTTTTCATTGGTCAGATGATATGAGTTTTGCTTTGAGTGTCGTTTTATTTTTTTAGGATTTGCTTTCTAGTATGTATAATAATGTTTTGAATCTTTTATGTCCATAAAAGTATCAAGGATAGCCTTTACCATGCTTATTTTGCAAGTCTACATGTTGTTGTTTGAAAACAGAAAGTTTGTCGTTGTTGTAAAAATTCCCGAGAAAAGTCAGAATATGATAAAAGTTTGAAACTTTTTGCACATCATGCTCTGAATTTTTTTTATAGTGTGTTAAAGTTTTTGAATTTTTTGAGTTAGCAAAGTATGGATCCTCTTGCGTTCTTTACAGGCAGTCCTGTTTAGATAAATTGCTGTTATGTTTGCATTGTTTGCTTATGTTTGCATGTTTAATGATTCTATTTGAGGATGTGAGTATTAAATATGCAAAGACATTTAGTATGCAGTGTTAAATAATAATTTTAGTGATTTTCTACAGTAGAGAATGATAAGGTTTTGCATTGATTTATACTAACTTATCTCACGAGTTCTTGTTGAGTTTTGTGTGGATAAAGTTTTTGAGGTTCAGGAAACTGTGATATGAGAAGAATTAAGGAGACACAAAAGCTCAAGCTTGGGGATGCCCAAGGCATCCAAAGATAATATTTCAAGAAGTTTCAAGCATCTAAGCTTGGGGATGCCCCGGTAGGCATCCCACCTTTCTTCATCAACAACTATCAGTTAGTATCAGTTGATCCTAAGTTTTTGCTTCTTCACATGAGATGTGCTTTTCTTGAAATGTCATTTTATTTTGTTTTTCTTGCAGTTAGAATAAAATACTTCTATCTGAATGTTTTAAATAAAGGAGAATCTTCACATAGCTACCTATTTACATAACTACTCGCTTGATCTTCACTTATATCTTTTTGGAGTAGTTTGTCATTTGCTCTAGTGCTTCATTTATATCTTTTTTAGCACGATGCGCTTTGTTATTCTGAAGAAATTATCTCTTGCTTAACTTAGACTAATTGGAGAGAAATAAATATGATGCTCATATTCTTCACTTATATTTGTTTGAGCTTGTCACATCCCTAGCTTCACCTTGCAATATGATAGCACTTGTCTGTTGCTTCATGTTTAAGTTTTCTGAAAGTTGAATTGAGGTTTGTTGAAACCCTTAGAAATCAGTTAAAAAATAGTCAACATTAAAATCTTCTCAAAGAAGCCCAAGAAAATGTTCCTGCTAAACCTTGGAAAATATTGGCAAGAATAATTCAAACCAATATTTTTGGAGGCTTTAAAATATTTATTTTGGGCCTTTGAATTAAATCAATAACATATTTGAGTTGAATTTATTTTTGTTATAGAAGAAATAAAGTTCAAGTATTTTTGTAAGTTGCATGTGACCTTGGACTAGCTCCCTGAGCTCACATAAAAATTTACAGAAAGTTTTAAAATGGTTTGGTATGTAAATCAAATCAAAACAAAGAAAGAAAAATAGAAAAACAAGAAATAACAGAGAGAGAGAGAGAGCTTACCCGGGACTAGGCCTGCAGTAGTGGCCCAAGAGCCAGCCCAGCCCACCACCGCAGCCTCCTTCTATCACCTTCCACCTCGCGCCAGCAGGCAGCGCGCGTGGCCACCGCGCGCCGGCACGCGCCCGGCCACCTCCAGCCTGCCTGCCTGCGTCCCCGAGGCCCTGGACGCCTCCAAGCGTCGCCACGCACACCCCTGGCTCCCTTTGGACTCCTCCCACTCCCTTCCCCTCCCCCTTTCTCTCTCCCTCGTTCTCCTCCGGACGCACCCGAGAACGCCGACGAGCACCACCGTGTAGACCGACCTCCCCAGGCCCAGCTAGCTATCGTACGAGCTCCGCCTCGTCGCGGCGCACCTCTACGCCGATCCACAGGACCCCGGACGCCCTGAAGCCTCGTCCTCGAGCTCGTCTTCTCCGCATGGACGCCGAACACCATCGACGAATTCGCCGCTTCTAGGTCGACCCCGAGCCCACTGAGCTGCGTTCCGACCTCCCAGTGAGCCTCGTCGTCTTTCCCCTCTCTCCCCGTGCTTTCTTTTCCATGCTAGCCGCTGCCCCGCGACCACCCGTAGCCGTCGTCCGCCATGACCGGCGACCTCCATGCTCCCGAGCCCCTCCACTCCAACCAGTTGCTCTGGTGTGCTCCTGGAGCTTCTAGGAGTCCTCCCCGCCGCTCATCTCGCTCGACAGCCAAGCGCAGCGCCCCGCCCGTGCTAACCCGAGCTCCAGCTGCCGCCTGGCTCGACGCCGGTGACGATTCCGGCCACCCCAGCTACTCCAACCTGTCCCGTTGGATGCACGAGTTCACCAGCTCTCCGTAGAAGCCCTCCGCCGCTAATTTGGTCACCGGAACGGTTTTTCCGAGCCGCGCCGCCGTCCTGGCTCTTGTCGGCGGCGAGTCGCCGGTGGGATTGACCCCTTTTGACCACTCCTGGACCCCCCCTGTGTCAATGACATGTGGGGCCAGCCTTTGACTAGTATTAGTTTAGGTTTTTAGTTAAGTTTGAATTGCTGTCATTAGCTTAAGTAGACACTGACAGGTGGGCCCAGTGCCCTGCTAATTTTAGATTAGTGCTAATTTGCAATTAGTTAACCCTTTGACTCACTGACATGTGGGCCCCACCCGGCTAACTAAACTAGGTTAGTGCTAAATAAGTTAGTTTAGTTAGTTGTGTCACTGACCAGTGGGCCCCACTGGTCAGGTTTGACCTGGACCAGCCCCTGTTGACTGCTGACATCACAGTGACGTCATGCTGACGCAGTAAGTGTTTTCTGGAATTTAAAATAAATCTTAAATGATTTATTTATTTCAGAAAATAGCTAAAACTTCTAAAAATCACAGAAAATAATCTATAACTCCAATGAAAATAATTTATATATGGAAAATGATCAGAAAAATCCAAAGAATCTGTTTATGGCATTTTCATGCATGTTGAACAAGTTAAACCTGTTGATAAGGTCAAAACAATTAAATGACATTTAAATAACCACATGTGGAGTTTGAATTTGAACCTTTGGTTCAAACCAACTTCATTTAATTTGGTTGCTAGTTGCATTAGCTCAATCAACAGCATATTGCCATGTCATGATCATGCATCATACTGTCGCATTGCATTGATTGTGTTCTCTCTTGTTTGCCGGTGTTTGTTCCCTTTCAGTAGACGTGTTCCGACGATGTGATCGATGACACCGATGAAGACCCAATGTGATATTCAGAAGTGCCAGGCAAGCAAAACCCCATTGAGCATTCCGATACAATCCCACTTTCTCGCTCTTGCTCTCTTATACTGCATTAGGACAACAACGCCATAAGTATTACCTGCTGCGGTAGTTGAACCCCTTTCCTCTACATGACCCGTCATTGCCACAGTAAATAGTTGAAACCCACTAGCATGGGTAGGAGTTGTTTGAGCCATGTTGTGCCTACTCATTCATGCTTTCTGGTTATGCCTGCTATTGCTTAGAGTTGTGTCAGGCCTGATTCATCGGGGATGAATTGGAAGGGTGATGAACATGTCCTACTGTGTGTGAGCTAAGTGTGTGAACACGATTTGGTAAAGGTAGCGATGAGAGGCCATGTAGGAGTACATGGTGGGTTGTCTCATTGCAGCCGTCCTCAGGAACTGAGTTCTGTGTTGGTTGATCCATGAACAGTTACTACCACGCATTGGGCTCCGGGTGCTCCAAGCTCTCTCGACTTATTAACTGCCCTTGTCCTCTGTCCAGGAGTTGCAACTAGTTTCTGGTGTTTGTAGTTTACTGGAGGTCGTGCGCAGCGCTGACCCTCGGGGTGGGTTGTGACGCGGCAGGTACGTGGCACGGTGTACCGGTCACCCGTTTGGTGATGCGGGAACCCTGTACACATCGTTTGGGGCCGTGAGCGACACCCCGGCCGGATCTCCCCACAGATGAAACCCAAATAGGCGATAAACCTGGACTAGAGACTTGTGTGGTTAGTCAGGTCGTGGCCGACACCCTCGCTGGGCCTCCGCTTGAAGGTTGCCGAGTACATGTCGTGTAAACAGCGGTAAGTGGTGAGAGCGTGTGTGAAGAAGTACACCCCTGTAGGGTTTATATGATCTATTCGAATAGCCGTGTCCGCGGAATTGGACTTATGGGTTACCTGTACAGTTCATATACAAGTGAAAGTGGATACTCTAAAACACGCAAGATAAGCGTGAGTGATATGGATGGCCTTCTCGTAGGGAGACGGGAGCGGATCCATAGTGGTGTATTGTTTGGTGAATATGTGGACTCGTGTGCGCCACCTCAAAAGAGTTACTTGCAGTCGTAGTTTAGGATAGCCACCGAGTCAAAGCTAGCTTGATGCAGTCAAACTCCACCATCCTTTGTTGATACTGATGCATATGTAGCTAGTTCTGATGTAAGTCTTGCTGAGTACTTTTGTACTCACGTTTGCTTAATTTATGTTTTTGTAGGGAGACTCCAGTCTCACTAGTGGTTCCGCGTGGACTTTGACGTTTAGCTTCTTACCTCAGCTACGATCTTGTACCCTTGGGAGGGTCTTGTAGATAGCCAGGCTTCTCAGCCTTTTTCATTTGTAGTTGTCTGTACTCAGACATGTTATGCTTTCGTTGCCTGTATGCTCTGTATGTTGGGTCATGTGACCTCTATTTGTAATAAATGCTATGATGTCTCTTCTGGGCTTTATCTATATGAGTAGTTGATTTATGTTGTGATGCCATGTTGTACAACACATACTTGCATGTTATGCGTACGTGTAATGTGTATTGCTATGTGTGGGATCCGACACCTAGTTGTTTACCCTTGGTAGCCTATCTTACAGGGAAATGTCTCCTAGTGCTTCCACTGAGCCTTGGTAGCTTGCTACTGCTCCGGAACACTTAGGCTGGCCAGCATGTGTCCTTCTTCGTTCATGTGTCTGTCCCTTAGGGGAAATGTCACGCGTTGTTCCTTTGAGACCTTGTAGCTTGCTACGACTTGGGTTCATACGTTGATGACCGACACATTCGTTGCTAGGTCATGTATGCCTGTCTCTGTAATTTAGTGCCACTTTTTGTTTATAACTAGTCATGTCGGCCCGGGTTCTCTGTCATATGGATGCTAGCGACACTATCATATATGTGTGCCAAAATGAACAAACGGTCCCGGGCCAGGTAAGGTGGCACCCGTGGGGATACCGTGCGTGAGGCCGCAAAGTGATATGATGTGTTACAGGCTAGACCTGTGTGGCTTAGGATCGGGGTCCTGACAGCTTTGGTATCAGAGCCTGACTGCCTGTAGGATTAGTAAGCCAAACTGGTCGAAGTCGTGTCTAGAAATTCTTTAGTTATATAAGGGAATTGATTGTGGAAGGGAACGTAAGGCTCTTTATACTCTTTTACCTTATGACCTTCTGATCTGAGTCACCTTCTTCTTTCTATGGGGATTAAGAACTAGGCTTCTCGTTCTATTTGTCAGGATCACGTTAATGGTGGATTCAACCCTCAGTTCAGCTTCTACTACTTCTGTTTGTTAAATTGTTGGTCTCAGAACCTTGACATTATGATGTTGAGTGGTTATGCTATCTTTATGTATGAGTCTTGAAAGTCTTTCCGAGAATTTACAGCCGTTATGCTATCCGAGTCATCCCAGGTCTCTAAACAATCTGATGCTTTTGCAAATCATTACTACATGTTCTTAATGTCCTTTTGGGACAGATTACCACACTAACCAGTGTGTTGAGGTACTTTGTTACCTCGACACATATGTTGGAGTTATTATTATGACCCTAGGTGTCTTCGAGGATCACCCAGTAATCCAGCAATGCTTTATATTCCCAGTGTGATGATTCTGGCCATTATTCTCGAAAGCATCCCGTGATGCCATTTAGTTGGTAGGCATTCTATTCCTGGGTTCTTGAACCCAAGAATCACTCCACATACCTCATGTTTGGTAGTATTTGCTCGTCCCCTTAGGATACTAGTAACCTTGTGATAGTCCTCGAGGTCTGTGGTTATCGTTCTTCTAATACCATGAACCATCATGGCAGAAGTTCTTCTAAACCAAAAGATCACAACCAGAGTGCTCTTGAGTAGTACTCCATCCATATTCTGTCTCTGCCTGTCCTATCTTTCTGCATGGATTATCCGGAAGAAATATGTTGAACTAGTTCGACATACTAATCTATGCGCCCACAACTCAGAAAGTAATATGTTCCTTGAGTTGTCCCCTTTTAGTTGTTTTATGACTCTCATCTATTAGTTGATAGTTAGGAGTAGTTGTGCATTCGTGTTCATCGATGCCTTTTACTCTTGTGGTCCATCAAGCCATTCTATTCTGGAATGACTAGGAGAAACAAACTCCAGTACCTTATCCATATCCAGGATTGGGTCAAAGAAGTTGTACTTCGCAGATGAAGAATGCTAATCCTGCTTCTAACCTGTTTTATCCTGGAGTATTACCATTCTTATGTCAAGAATGTCATGGGAATTGCACCACCTCCTATGAACTCTTGATACAGTGATACTTCTCGCCATTATCGTTCATTCCTCGGTCTCCGTGTTGTCAGAACCGGAATGCCGACAAGTGAACCATGATGTGTGAAATCAATACTCCTAGCAACTCCGTTGCTTGGTAGTTAAATGGACAATAACCTCATCCTTAGCGAGTTGATTATTGAATCATCACCCTAAGGTTGATCGTGCTACCTAGTCCACTTTCCTGGTGCACTCCTTGATTGATGAGTTGGGATTTTGTTAAGTCCTCGCTCATTTGATCATATCGTCTTGCCCTGAAAAGCAAGATTGTTCTCGAGCTTACTAACATATCGGTGGTTCGTGATTTTCCGGTATCTTCCCGGAAGTATCACCAGGTTGTCCCCTGATCAATGCATCGAGCTCGTGATCAAGTTGGTTTTCTTATAAACCACCCATTCTCCAAGAATCTGTGTTGGATACCCCTGAGCTAGTTGGTTAAGCTAAACGATAACTTGGAGAGTTGGAAGATGAAAGCTTGCCCCACCTAGTTCATTGCCAAAGGGATATCTTTGTGTTGTGTGTTTGTTGGAGAAAGATGATATCTTGATCGATCGATCCTCGTGATCAATTGTTCGATTTATTGTCTTGACCAAACTTTGATTTGAGTATGGTCTATCGTCAAGTCAAATCAGAACCATTGGTATTCGTAATGTTGTCTTACTCGTGGTTGATCCCTCGAGCATACACCGTTACATCTATTGGTCTGACCAATGCTATCACCTTGCTCGCATAGTTATGGAATTCCATTTTTATGGAACCCTCGATGAATTGTTGTCAAGCCATCGGCGACATGTTTATCCTATCCATGATTCATGTTGAACATTTAAGCTAACATTGGAAACTTATAAGCATTATCTTCATGTCCCATTCATGAAGCATATGTGCGAATGAAAGGAGTGACTTCCTCTAATTTATGAGCATGTGATGCAAGTTGCCACCGTGAAATTGAGAAAGCTTGTTTTTACCTCCTCTGGAATCATCCCAACTCAGTCATGCATACGTGCGAAGTATTCTATGGTCTGATAGACTGATCATCTTCATTTCATATGTATCCCTAGCACACCAAGCCACTGATTGATTTGTTCAAGAAAAAGAAGTCTTGTGCTAATCCTAGGTCATGCACATGACTTTTCTATCTTCAATGATGATTCCCAATCTGAACTCGGTACTATTTTATTATAAGACTACTATGTGGTCACGCTTGTCTGGGACAACGTGTTCACAGGTACGTAGCAGAACTAGCTCATGTTTTGGAGCTTGCTATCGTAGTTCACTCCCCGAGAATCTTGCAACGTTGTCTCGTCGATTTGGGTTGCAAACTTTCATTTTCCTTTCTAGACTCGATGAGTCTGAAATATCCTGACACCAACCAGAACTGAATCTCAGGCAGCTATGATGGTTGGAGCATTTTCCAAGAACTATAGTATTGGTCTCTCGATAACCGGTAAAGTGGATGTCGTGGCCAACACACCCAGCCGGAAGACCTATTGTTGTAGTATCTTGATTGAAGAAGTTGGCCACCTCCCCATAAGGATTTCGTAGGATTTATTCCCTAGTTGTTCCTTATGGATTTTTGGTGCTCCTGAAGTCTAACCTTTTACTTGACGTTCTAGGTACCAAACCATTCTAATAAATGGGTTGCGCTAGCACATCAAGGAGAACATTAGAAGCGGAGTGCTAAATGTCTCTCGGTCGATCATCCAGATTTTGCCCCTTGATTCCACTAAGGTGTAATCTGAGAAAGTGTTATCTTCCTTTGCATCTGCATCGTCCATCGTTATTCATCATGGTTGTATGTTCTGTTTTCAGCACCATTGGCACGGATAATTAATGGTAAAACCTTGATGATGATGGAAATGCTCAATTTCTTGAGAGCACGCACAGGCACTAGGTGTTATCCTCGACACTAACTGGGATTGCTCCTAGTCTCTTCGGTTATGCTATAACCCCTCAAGAGTAGATTTAATCTCTACTGTTGGGATTCACCCCAGTTACTAGAATCATTCCCAGCATTTGCATTTTGTTCTCAGCTTGCACCGCCATGTGCCAATTTTCCATGGGTTACCGTTCTCAGCCACTGATGTTCAGGATTATTTTCAGTAGTGGACTTGCCATGGGTCCCATCCATTTCCGATGATAAGCAAAATCATCCCTTGTGTTGTCTTTAACAAGGTAGTCCACATCATCCATTCTGGCCGAGAATGTCATTCTTTCAAACTCCGTCAAACGATCGGATGTGATTTGCCTCCGGCTGGTTTAGAGAGTTTCAATGATCTCTGTATCAAAAGTAATTCTTTTTGCCACTTAAGGGAATAATTCTACGAGTCATCTTCTCAAAGGTGCCCCGTCTGGTGACATCGATCACCATCTCCTTAGGTGTGGAATTATTGCCACTAAGTGAACCTTCATCATTTGTTTCACTCCATCCCTTTGGATGTGTGTCCCATGTCTCAGCTCAAGAGATGTTTCAACGTCTCACTCCATGAGTTGGTCTTGAGTTGCTCGATCTTTCTGGAGATCAATTTTGTAGAGTTTCTTTCATCGTCACAGTCTTGGACAAAGATCTCGAAAGCAAGGATGCCAGGATCAACATGATGCAAGCAATCAACATTCATATGAAGGGCACTTGGATCATGAAGATTGTGTTAGTTAGTGTCCCCTCTAATTTCTTACCCTGCGCTTGAATCTTGGGATGAGATTCTTGTTTAGTGGGGGTGAGTTGTCACATCCCCAGCTTCACCTTGCAATAGGATAGCACTTGTCTGTTGCTTCATGTTTAAGTTTTCTGAAAGTTGAATGGAGGTTTGTTGAAACCCTCAGAATGCAGTTAAAAAAATAGTCAACATTAAAATCTTCTCAAAGAAGCCCAAGAAAATGTTCCTGCTAAACCTTGGAAAATATTGGCAAGAATAAAATTCAAACCAATATTTTTGGAGGCTTTAAAATATTTATTTTGGGCCTTTGAATTAAATCAATAACATATTTGAGTTGAATTTATTTCTGTTATAGAAGAAATAAAGTTCAAGTATTTTCGTAAGTTGCATGTGACCTTGGACTAGCTCCCTGAGCTCACATAAAAATTTACAGAAAGTTTTAAAATGGTTTGGTTTGTAAATCAAATCAAAACAAAGAAAGAAAAATAGAAAAACAAGAAATAACAAAGAGAGAGAGAGAGAGAGAGAGAGAGAGAGCTTACCCGGGACTGGTCCTGCAGTAGTGGCCCAAGAGCCAGCCCAGCCCACCACTGCAGCCTCCTTTTGTCGCCTTCCACCTCGCGCTAGTAGGAACCGCGCGTGGCCACCGCGCGCCGGCACGCGCCCGGCCACCTCCAGCCTGCCTGCCTGCGTCCCCGACGCCCTGGACGCCTCCATGCGTCGCCACACACACCCCTGGCTCCCTCTGGACTCCTCCCACTCCCTTCCCCTTCCCCTGTCTCTCTCCCTCGTTCTCCTCCGGATGCATCCGAGAACGCCGACGAGCACCACCGCGGAGACCGACCTCCCCATGCCCAGCTAGCTATTGTACGAACTCCGCCTCGTCGCGGCGCACCTCTACGCCGAACCACAGGACCCCGGACGCCCTGAAGCCTCGTCCTCGAGGTCGTCTTCTCCGCACGGCCGCCGGACGCCATCGACGAATTCGCCGCTTCCAGGTCGACCCCGAGCCCACTGAGCTGTGTTCTGACCTCCGAGTGAGCCTCGCCGTGTTTCCCCTCTCTCCCCGTGCTTTCTTTTGCGCGCTTGCCGCTGCCCCGCGACCACCCGTAGCCGTCGTCCGCCATGACCGGCCACCTCCGAGCTCCCGAGCCCCTCCGCTCCAACCAGTTGCTCCGGCGTGCTCCTGGAGCTTCTAGGAGTCCTCCCCGCCGCTCATCTTGCTCAACAGCCAAGCGCAGCGCCCCTCCCGTGCTAACCCAAGCTCCGGCCGCCGCCTGGCTCGACGCCGGTGACGATTCCGGCCACCCCAGCTACTCCAACATGTCCCGTTGGATGCGCGAGTTCACCAGCTCTCCGTAGAAGCCCTTCTCCGCTAATTTGGTCACCGGAACGGTGTTTCCGAGCCGCGCCGCCGTCCTGGCTCTCGCCGACGGCGAGTCGCCGGTGGGGTTGACCCCTTTTGACCACGCCTGGACCCCCCTGTGTCAATGACATGTGGGGCCAGCCTTTGACTAGTATTAGTTTAGGTTTTTAGTTAAGTTTGAATTGCTGTCATTAGCTTAAGTAGACACTGACAGGTGGGCCCAGTGCCCTGCTAATTTTAGATTAGTGCTAATTTGCTATTGGTTAACCCTTTGACTCACTGACATGTGGGCCCCGCCCGGCTAACTAAACTAGGTTAGTGCTAAATAAGTTAGTTTAGTTAGTTGTGTCACTAACCAGTGGGCCCCACTGGTCAGGTTTGACCTGGACCAGCCCCTGTTGACTGCTGACATCACAGTGACGTCATGCTGACGCAGTAAGTGTTTTCTGGAATTTAAAATAAATCTTAAATGATTTATTTATTTCAGAAAATAGCTAAAACTTCTAAAAATCACAGAAAATAATTTATAACTCCAATGAAAATAATTTATATATGAAAAAGGATCAAAAAGATCCAAATAATCTGTTTATGGCATTTTCATGCATGTTTGAAAAAGTTAAACCTGCAGATCAGGTCAAATCAATTAAATGACATTTAAATAACCACATGTGGAGTTTGAATTTGAACGTTTGGTACAAACCAACTTCATTTAATTTGGTTGCTAGTTGCATTAGCTCAATCAACAGCATATTGCCATGTCATGATCATGCATCATATTGTCGAATTGCATTGATTGTGTTCTCTCTTGTTTGCCGGTGTTTGTTCCCTTTCAGTAGATGTGTTCCGACGATGTGATCGATGACACCGATGAAGACCCAATGTCATCTTCAGAAGTGCCACGCAAGCAAAACCAAATTGAGCATTCCGATACAATCCCACTTTCTCGCTCTTGGTCTCTTATACTGCATTAGGACAACAACGCCATAAGTATTACCTGCTGCGGTAGTTGAACCCCTTTCCTCTACATGACCCGTCATTGCCACAGTAAATAGTTGAAACCCACTAGCATGAGTAGGAGTTGTTTGAGCCATGTTGTGCCTACTCATTCATGCTTTCTGGTTATGCCTGCTATTGCTTAGAGTTGTGTCAGGTCTGATTCATCGGGGATGAATTGGAAGGGTGATGAGCATGTCCTACTGTGTGTGAGCTAAGTGTGTGAACACGATTTGGTAAAGGTAGCGATGAGAGGCCATGTAGGAGTACATGGTGGGTTGTCTCATTGCAGCCGTCCTCAGGAACTGAGTTCTGTGTTAATTGATCCATGAAAAGTTACTACCACGCATTGGGCTCCGAGCGCTCCAAGCTCTCTCGACTTATTAACTGCCCTTGTCCTCTGTCCAGGAGTTGCAACTAGTTTCTGGTGTTTGTAGTTTACTAGAGGTCGTGCATAGCGCTGGCCCTCGGGGTGGGCTGTGACGCGGCAGGTACGTGGCACGGTGTACCAGTCGCCCGTTTGGTGATGCGGGAACCCTGTACACATCATTTGGGGCCGTGAGCGACACGCCGGCCTGCTCTCCCCACGCATGGAACCCAAATAGACGATAAACCTAGATAGAGACTTGTGTGGTTAGTCAGGTCGTGGCCGACACCCTCGCTGGGCCTCCGCTTGAAGGTTGCCGAGTACATGTCGTGTAAACAGGGGTAAGTGGTGAGAGCGTGTGTGAAGAAGTACACCTCTGCAGGGTTTATATGATCTATTTGAATAGCCGTGTCCGCAGAAATGGAGTTCTGGGTTACCTGTACAGTTCATAGACAAGTGAAAGTGGATACTCTAAAACACGCAAGATAAGCGTGAGTGCTATGGATGGCCTTCTCGTAGGGAGACGGGAGCGGATCCATAGTGGTGTATTGTTTGGTGAATATGTGGACACGTGTGCGCCACCTCAAAAGAGTTACTTGCAGTCATAGTTTAGGATAGCCACCGAGTGAAAGCTGGCTTGCTGCAGTCAAACTGCACCACCCTTTGTTGATACTGATGAATATGTAGCTAGTTCTGATGTAAGTCTTGCTGAGTACCTTTGTACTCACGTTTGCTTAATTTATGTTTTTGCAGAGAGACTCCAGTCTCACTAGTGGTTCCGCGTGGACTTCGACGTTTAGCTTGTTACCTCAGCTACGATCTTGTACCCTTGGGAGGGTCTTGTAGATAGCCAGGCTTCTCAGCCTTTTTCATTTGTAGTTGTCTGTACTCAGACATGTTATGCTTCCGTTGCCTGTATGCTCTGTATGTTGGGTCATGTGACCTCTGTTTGTAATAAATGCTATGATGGCTCTTCTGGCCCTTTATCTATATGAGTTGTTGAGTTATGTTGTGATGCCATGTTGTACAACACATACTTGCATGTTATGCATACGTGTAATGTGTATTGCTATGTGTGGGATCCGACACCTAGTTGTTTACCCTTGGTAGCCTATCTTACAGGGAAATGTCTCCTAGTGCTTCCACTAAGCCTTGGTAGCTTGCTACTGCTCCGGAACACTTGGGCTAGCCGGCATGTGTCCTTCTTCGTTCCCGTGTCTGTCCCTTAGGGGAAATGTCACGCGTTGTTCCTTTAAGTCCTTGTAGGTTGCTACGTTGTTGACCGACACGTTCGTTGCTGGGTCATGTTTGCCTGTCTCTGTAATTTAGTGCCACTTTTGGTTTATAACTAGTCATGTCGGCCCGGGTTCTCTGTCATATGGATGCTAGCAACACTATCATATACGTGTGCCAAAATGCGCAAATGGTCCCAGGCCAGGTAAGGTGGCACCCGTGGGGATACCGTGCGTGAGGCCGCAAAGTGATATGATGTGTTACAGGCTAGACCTGTGTGACTTAGGATCGGGGTCCTGACAGAGCTTATCAAAAGAAACTTATGAAACTAGTCCCAAAGTGATAAATATCCAAGGAGGATATAATAAAAACTTTCATGAAGATCATTGGACAAAATAAACTTGATTCTTTGTAATTGTTTTGAGATATGATGATAGTGATATGCGATCCATGTTAATGAGTAATTATGTTTTAGTATGAATATTGATGTTAAGGTTTGTGATTCCCTATGCAAGAACAAAAGTCAATAGTTATGCAATGAAATTACATCCTACTTTTGGTGCATTATTCGGTGTTAGTTATGCGCAATGCTCGCTTATGTGATTTTTTGTTTCTTGGTTGGTTGCTTCCCAGTCTACTTGCTAGCCTCCACTTGTACTAAGCAGAAATACTACTTGTGCATACAAACTCTTTAAACCCAGTTTTGCCACATCAGTCCACCATACCTACCTATACGCGGTATTCCCTTGCCGTTCTAAGCAAATTTGTATGTGCCATCTCTAAATTTCAAAAAATAACTCCTATTTTATGTGCTCGTACCGCTCATGAGGCGGTGAGGGGTCGCCAATATTTTTCCATCCTAGATGTGTTATTCTCAAGATGAGTGTTTATTCACTAGTCATTGCATGAGTACGGCAAAGGTATTAGGGATGCCAGTCCCGAAATAAAAAATGAATTTACTTCATGTTGTCAAATAATAAATTCCTTGGAAAGTGTTGGTATGGAGGGCACCCGTGGATACAATTATCCATGGATTGTGAAAGAGTGGTGGAAAAGGAATAAACTTCAATTTATGTTTGGGAACCGCCTATGATATATCTAGCATGTAAAGTATTGAGAACTCTAAGTCATTTTCGTTGGCGGGAAAAGTATGCCTCTAAAAAAAATTATCTCTCAATTTACGCTATGAGCTCTGGCACCTCTGCAAATCCCTACTTCCCTCTATGAAGGGCCTTTCTTTTCTGTTATGCAATTTTCATTTTTATTTGAGTCTCCATCTTCTCTTATAAAGCACCAACTAAGGGGCACTATGATCGTACTTGAGCATTGGTTGTAGTTAATATGCGATTGTGTTTCATGACTGGATCAATGACTAAGCATGATGGGCTAGGGATAACTTGATTTAGTATTGATATTTTGAAAAGACATGGTTGTTTGTTGATATGCTTGAGTATTAAAGTCCCCATGTCAAAACTAGACTATTGCTTTGAACCATATAAAAGTACAATTGTCCATGCTATAAAGAAAAGAATATGTGATGAACATGATAGGCAGCATTCCACATCACAAACTTTATTTTTATCATTTACCTACTCGAGGACAAGCAGTAATTAAGCTTGGGGATGCTGATACGTCTCCAACGTATCTATAATTTTTTATTGTTCCATGCTGTTATATTATCATTCTTGGGTGTTTTGCAATCATTTTATAGTCGTTTTATATCATTTTTTTGGGACTAAGCTATTGACATAGTGCCAAGTGTCAGTTTTTGTTTTTTGCTTGTTTTTTACTTCACAGAAAATCAATACCAAACGATGTCCAAATGCGGCGAAACTTTACGGGGATTTTTTATGGACCAGAAGACACCATATGGGCCAGAGAAGCACCTGGCGGTGCCCCGATGGGGGACACAACCGACCAGGGCGCACCTAGGCCCCTAGGCATGCCCAGGTGGGTTGTGCCCACCTCGGTGGCCTCCCGCACCACCTCTTCCCTCTATAAATGCTCAAATCATCCAAAAACCCTAGGGGAGTTGATGAAATTTTGTTCCAGCCGCTGCAGGCTTCTGTATCCATAAGATCCAATCTAGAGCCCTTTTTGGCACTCCGCCGGAGGGGGAAACCATCACCGGTGGCCATCTTCATCACCCCGGCGGCCACCATGATGAGGAGGGAGTAGTCCACCCTCGGGGTTGAGGGTTTGTACCCGTATCTATGTGTTTAATCTTTGTCTCTCTTGTTCTTGAGATGCACAATCTGGATGTATCGCGGGCTTTGTTAATATATTCGGATAATATGGTGTTTTCCCATCTCTATCTTGTAGTGATGAATTGAGTTTTCCCGTTGATATTTCTTTGGATTGAATACTTTTATGGATTTGAGAACACTTGATGCATGTCTTGCTATGAATTCCCATGGTGACAATGAGGTATCATATTGATTCACTTGCTATGTGTTTTGGCACTCAACTTGCGGATTCCTGTGGATATATTGGGGTAATCTATGCATAGGGGTTGATGCACGTTTTTTTCTTTGTTTCTCCGGTAGAAATCTTGGGGCACTCTTTGAAGTTCTTTGCGTTGGATTGAGTATTATGAATTTGAATATGTATTGGTGTTATCTTAGTATGAACTCTTGATAGATCAATCAGAAAGAATAACTTGTGTTATTTTAGTACGAACTCTTGATAGATCGATCGGAAAGAATAGCTACAAACAATTCCTTCTTATGGTCTCCGCTAGATAGGAACTTTGGAGTGATTCTTCATCGCACTTTGAGGGATGGTTATATGATCTATTAGTATTAGTATTGTTGTCCACTGCTAGAGATTGACGTTTATCATCCACGGTGACGGACTAGGAGCCTCGCATCGCGTCCTCTCGCATCATCGGTGTTGTCGTCCTCCTTGTCGGGGCCGCTCAGCCGACCCTCTCGTCCACTGCAACGGGACTTATCCCCCAATGCACCCGTCTACCGTCGCAGACCTGCTTCAACGCCACCGACAACCATCACACCCTCGATGCCTACACGGCGCCGCAAGAGAGGTGGTACTACTTCATATCTGCTCAACTTTTTGATCTCAACCAGAAAATAGATCGTAACTTGGTTACTATACTTTCTTTTCAGCTCTTAGAATTTAGTTCTTAGTTCGAAGCAAACAATGGTTGCTAAGTAGCATTTCTGCGGTTTGCAGCTTCAAATCTGCCATGGCACAGTCATAATAGGGTTTAATTGATCATGCTTAGGGTTTCCCCCCTTTTGTGATCACTATACGATCAGCCTACGTGCTTCGTGTAATAATAGCACTGCTCCACCCATCAAGCTAAACAAGCTTAGTTCTTCAAATACGAATATGTTATTATTATAATAGAGTCGTTTAATTGGTCAGCTAAATGTTCCTAATTTAGTTTTGAAAATGCATGTATGCCGCTGGGGTGTGGATCTATAGGTTGCCCATGGTGGGCCATGGGATACGTCCTCAACACTCAGGAGCCACTCCTCATCACCCATTTTCTAATTGATTCATTACTCATTAGCCAGGACTGTATCTATGGTTTGTTGTGTACAGAGTGCTACCTACACTTAATGATTCAGATATTTCAGTAATCTTTAGTATGTGTAAATTTCGCAGGGTTTCAAAATTCTGACCCTAGGAACAGACACTAGTCATGTTGGATTGTTGGTCATAGTGACATTGACCCAGATTACTACTGTAGGCTAGGTTTGTTGACAATTTTACTTGCCTTTCTTACTCATTCGATATGATATACAATTATTCAGGTCGATTAGTTGCAAACAATAAGTGCTAGACCAACTTCTTGATTCAGATTTTGGACGCTCTCTTACTATGGCTACAATTATGCATACTTGTCCTAGTAAGCTCACAAGTAATGATTGATTCACTACCTCTATGCTTGCCTTGTCATATTTGTTGTCAATATTGTTTTAGGGTGCACCACCCTGTTTCAAAATACTGGAACCGCAGACATGAGTGAATAGTATTTGTTTGTGTGATCTCTTCCATCATGTGTGGGCAACAAACACTACATTGTATATAAAGAAAGTGTCATATCCACCTTTTACGTAGACTATGATCTTTAACTTGGAATACAATCTACCTAGTTGCTTTGTGTCGCACTACAAACACTCCACCCTTGAAGATAAACATTATGCCACTCATAATTTCTTCGTGTATTTGTTCAAATACGAATTTCATATGATTCTAATGTTCCTACTTTAGTTTTGAAATGTGTGTCCACCAGCTATAGAGACATCAGAGGTTTGTATTTCTGTGTGTGGTCTGGTCAACAGGGTTGGGGGATGAACTTTGTATACACAGGGGTTTGTAGGGAGACACTCTTCGAGTTGAATCTGTAATGCATTCCATAATAATCTGACTACTTTGTATGTTTTCATGAATCTCAGATACTGAACATCATCATAATGATTATGATCTTGTGCGCATGAATCGAATAAAGCAGAACAATGCCATGGCTGTCAAACTTGGCATTAGGGGACTGAAATCAAGTCTGGATGCAATGCAATGCAAACGCTCTGCACCTAAAGATTCGTGCTCAGAATATGATCCAAAGAATGATTCTGATCTAGAGGGATACTTAACTCAATGTTGCTCGCTAGTGGAGGAGTCACAGGCACATGCCCTATCTTACTCACCCATCAAGGTGCTTGCTCTAACTTTCCAAGGTTATCTTGCAACTAGTGCTTTGCATTGCTTCTACTATGTTGCACTACCATTAGCTTAGTTTACACATCGTGTATGTGAAGACGCCCTACCTTTTCCATTTTTGGTACATATTCCATGTATCATCATACCATATTTATTCATTCAAATGATGTTCGTGTGTATGAGACGTTCAAAAGGAAGAGGGCGATTGCTAATCGCGGAGGAGCAGGAACAAAGTATTTGGAAAAGGTAGTGACACCTGATAAATCAAATAGCCCAATAGGTGTAGTTGCAATATCACCAGACCCAAAAAACACGGCCACAACTCTAGCAGACTCTAGCCCTACTACACTGTCCATCTCTGATGCCCCAACTCAACACACCCCAACTGGAGCAAATAGTATGATGATGCCAGTTGACATAGCACCAGCTCTACGATGCAAAACCCCCATTCCAGCAAAGAGTACACCAAATACAGTTGCCAAATCCCTTTTCGAACAAGAGAGAGCCCCAATTGCAACAAATAGGACCCATGTTCCACTTCTTCCCAGTTTAGAAGACCAAGCTTATATTGATGTCAGGAACTTTGTGCGCATCTTTCCTTCATGGAAAGATTATACCACAGATGAAGAGCAATTTCCAATCTTCCCCCGCAACTTACGCGTAAGTAATGTACTAATGTTATTCATGGTAATTATTGCATATGTTTCTAGTGACAGATGACACAAGATTTCAATCCTTAAAACAGGCGAGGACCAAACTAGATAGTTAAGATGAGCAAGGGTTGGTTGTGCTTTTCAAGCACTCGTTGATGAACTATCGTTCCTACCTGAGGCAGGCGCACTTTGATGGCAAGCCTCTAAACGAAATTTCTGTAGAGTCTCTGGTGCTACATTTATTAGATAGTGACTGGAATAATATTGTTACGCGTTAGTCTCGTCTGCAACGTAAGGTACTATCTATGATATCACATCAAAATTTGAACTACATTTTTGCATGTGCCTTACCGTCCCACTTGTACGAAAACTGTTTGCAGAAGAACATTCATTCTCAAGGGACCACAGAATCTCGCAACTATACTACCCACTTCATTGCTCTTGTGAGTACCTCTTGCCCTATATGACCATACTTACTTTCATAGTTGGTTGATTATGTAGCATCACTGCACATGTTAGCCTCGTTATCCTCCATTTGGTGGACATTATTCGATCTGTATCAACTCATACATAAATTTAGAATCAACCCAATGCTTTTGGAGCAGTTTAGATATGCATTCCTCTTGTAAGGATGGAACGTCTTCTATCACTGTACTTACATTAACAACTACTCCCCCTGTCCAATAATATAAGAGTGTTTCGTACAGTACGCTAGTGTAGAAAACACTCTGATATTATGGGAAGGAGGGATTTGTTCATTGTGTAGCATTCTGCATCTTATCTCCCTCGCCCACCATTTACTAAAAAAATATCGGATCTATATTCAATCTTAACAAAAAGTTGAATACACAGACAATGCCAGTACAGAAGTCTACCCCATTGCTCTTGTCAATACATTTTGTCCTCTACCACTTGTACTTACAAGGATTGGTAGTTTATTATGTAACATCAATCTATATCTTATCTTCATTATCCTCTATCCCTTCAAGTATTATCATATCTATAATTACTCTCTACCAAATGTAGAGAACATGCAATGCTCATGAAGAAGATTCTGTCCTGGAATTCTTGAGTTATTCTTCCCTTGACATGGAGAAGGGCATTATAAAGCCGATGCTAACTGTTAATATAATTCAGTCCTTCTAAAGCCTTTATCCTCAACTGTTGTTTAATTTGCTCATACTCTCTATCGTCAACTATTATTAAGTTTGTTGTTTCTATCAAAATGCATGTTTGCAACAACTGTAAGTTCCAAATTTTAATTGTAAACCAATTTCCTTATTCATACCATGCACATTACTCAATAGACCCTATATGTATTTTTTTGTGGATCTGTAATCCAGCGTGTGGTGAAGCAGCCCACATTTGCACCGTGTCATCTCATGTTTTATCTTACTGATGTGGCTGATGATATGAACAACATGCCATGCACATTAACCAAAATAGATATAATGATTGTCTTTGCCATTCATCTATGCTTGTTTTGTTGACATGTTAATCCAGTATTGTGGTGAAGCTCCCTGCATTATGAACAATTCCAAATTATGCTATTGATATTTTGAACTGACTCTTTATTTTCTAATGGAAATTGGATGGAATTGACTGTATAGTTACCATCTTTGTTTATACACGTGCAAAACATGCCATCTCTCTACTTGTTTCAGGGTGATATGTCTGATGGCATTCACAAGTCTGCTGAAGGTTGTGAGACAAACCCAACATATATTACAGCAAAGAAGGCAAAACACCTTGAAGATAGCGAGATAACCCCAAAGTCATGTCTTGATGTAGTGTTCAATTTACTTGAGACTAGCAGTCAGACAAGCTCACAGAATTCGCCGCCTGAATCAGTTCGACTTCTGCAGTCTCAACTTCAAGCAGAAAGGCATTCTACAACTCAACTTCGACTTGAAGTTCAATATCTAAGTAAGATCATGGAGAACACCAATCTCTAAACAGCTTGCGCAATAGCTGCCATGCAAGGCAAACATTTCTTTAACTATCTTGGAAGTGGTCTTGGTTCAGTATTATTTTGTTTCGTGCAATGGCGCCCAATTTTTGTAATCTGCTTCTACATTGTGATTTATGATCACTAGTGGCGAACTTCGATGCCAAGTGGATGTAAAAGACCATAAATCCTTTATTGTATAGAGCAAGTTTATTCTAAGTTACAATGCCGTAATTTTTTATTGTATAGAGTAGCTTTGTTCTTAATTCCTACTAATTGCCGTATATGCGATCATTCGCTATGTAAAAAAAGGTGAAAATCTGATGTAGTCGATCGGGCCAAAACTTTCACCTCTAACGGGCCTGCATTTTAGCGGGCCACAATTGGGCCGATCCACCACTTTCATGGGCCCGAAAGGCCATTAGGGCCATTCAAACTTTGTGTCAGACCCAGAACTTACACGGGCTTACATTCAGCCCAATGTTTAGTTCGGCCTTGAGTGGACCCAATGCTTAGTTGGGCTCATGTAGCTTCGGGCCATTAACAGGCTGAATATTTTGCTGGCCTGTTAAGGCCCAGAAGATACCATGAGCCTTTAGCAGGCCAAAATGCATGTTGGGCCTCAATTTTCAACAGTCGTCCATGGGCCTTTAGTAGGCTGAAATGTTGACCGGGCTATTATTGGCCCGGTTATATGACGGGCCATTACCAGGCCGAAACATGTCTTCGGCCTTAGTTGGCCCAGTGATATCATGGCCTTTAAGAGGCCGAAAGCTTAGTAGAGGCATCAACAGGTCGAATTATACGACATGCATTTAATAGGCACAATGTCACGTTGGGCTAAATTGTTGCCAACTTGATCATGGTCCGTTAGTGGGACAGATGTCGCATCAAACCATATATGGCCCATGGGCAACACGAGCCATTCCCAGGCTGAAAGACACATCGGGCTGAAATGGGCCCATGTCTACATCAGGCCTCTAATAGGCCGAAATTTCACTGCGCCGTAAATGGGCCCAAATACTCGGCGAATAATTAACGAGCCATATCCGACTTTGGTTCATAAATGGGCCATGCTTAAACAGACCGTTAGTGGGCTGGCCCACTAGTACCTGAGTAAATACTATGGGTCTTTGTCTGGGCCAACCTTTTTAACCGATCTGATCCTCTATTGGGCCATGCCATGTGTTGAGGTATCGTAGGCACGTCTCCTCCATTGGATGGATGACATCTGGACCACCGAGGAGCCGACACATGTTTCCTCTGGCCAATGATGATTTTACACGTGGAAAATCCGCATTGGTCAGGTCTGTTAACGGGTTATCGGATCCAAAAAGGAACCTGATAGCTTTACGGCAAGCGGTTACGATGGATGCCACGTGTTGGTTACCCTTGACGAAAACACTTCCATGATGCATCATTTATCGTCATGGAAATGGACACTTCCATGATGATGATTTTGGTATTATCGTGGAACACTTCTACCATAGCACGACAGAAAACGTGACCAGCGGTGACAAACACGTATTATCACAGAAGTGTTTTTTTGTAGTGCCACCAGCTGATTCATCTGATGATTTAGAAACTTCGGGCACGAAAATGTCTTGAACTGTTCCCAGAATGCTTTCTCTGCTTCACGTCCCTGTCGCTCGCCGAAGTGGTGGCTGGCATCTAGTGCGCTCTTTGGGAGATCCATGAAGACCGCTGTGGAGCGCCACAGCTTGGCGATCTCGATGAACCCTTTGCTGCCCAACACACACTGAAGTAAAATGGCTTACCCATGGCAGTCTGCTCCACTTGTTGGAGCACCTTGCAGTTGGCCCTGACCTGGGTCTAGAGTTAGGCATGCGCTTGGAGGAGCTTCCTGAGCTCTCTGCTCGCCTGCTCCTCCTTGACTTGTAGGGCATCACGCACTTCGTACACGCCTTTCAGGGTCTCCTCCACCTCTAGGACCCATGCATGGTCCTTGCCGCTAGCCACCTTTTGGAGGCTGGGTCTTTCTCCGCCATGGTGGCCGCAGCCTTCGGCTGTCAGGCCTCCTGCCGAGCTTTCGATAGCTCCACCTTCAGCCCCTCAAGCTCGGCCAAAGCCGTTTTCATTAACAGTTCGACATTATCTTCTATCTCAAAATGCTACCCTTACTCAAAGTAAGTATGCCAATATCCTAGAGTTGTAGCTTTCCTTGAGACTGGTCCATCTGCTTGTTCATCAAATCAAGGCCCTTTCCGGACCTCTCGAGCTTTCGGATCATCTCCGCAATCTCCTCGGAAGTGGATCTAGGAGACGAAGTCAAAAGCCGCAAACAAATAACTCGTAATCCCCTATCCCAGATATCAATACTCCTGACAGAGCATTTTAGGATGCATGTCAAAGTCTTGAGTGCTATGTCTATATTCTTTCGGGAATCAACTTGAACCCCAAGCCCAGTTTCTCAAAACAAGCCTTGGGCTCGGGGGCTACTGATATGTCTCCAATGTATCTATAATTTTTTATTGTTCCATGCTATTATATTATCAATCTTCGATATTTTGTATACATTTACAAGCAACTTTATATTGTTTTTTGGGACTAACCTATTGTGGGGACCCCGACTCGTAAGTCGTGATCACCGAATGCACGTGTACAGTGATCCCAGAGATGAATGCTCACTGAACACACAGAAGCTGAATAACAAGAGTCTTACATCCTTACATACCGTGTTACACAAATAGGACCATAATGGTCAAGTCTTGAGTATATCATCGCAGCGGAAAATCTTCAAAGACAACTGGGACCCATGCCATTTTCCTTAACCCTACAGGCATTCTGACTGGGAAGCGTCCTAGCTCGCATGCTCGTCACCGAGAAATCTTCATCATAACCTGTTCTCTCCTGCCTGGCCAATAAAATAACCAGTGGCAAGCCAATGAGTACATTGAATGTACTCGCAAGCAACCCAAGTGTGATAACAGAATAATATGCAACGCTCTACTGCGAGGTTGGCAGTTTTGCGGAAAGCTAGTTTTTCATATGCACTCATGATCAACATAAAACAAGGGCATGCATGTGTCTGTAACAAGTATCAGGAGGTCACAGACATCGATATCGAGAAAGAGTTGTAATCAACACATGCACAAGCTCATTGTGACTTCCTCACAATCACATCATCAATATCTCTGAATCGTGTTGTTTCCCAGAAACTTATGGACATAGTCTAAGTAGCACCACCCAACTGTCCATGACCGTGGACACGGCTATTCGAATAGTTTGACACTCTGCAGAGGTTGCACACTTTACCCACAAGATCCGGGGAACTTCCGTGTCATCCACGACCCGCGGTACCTCAAGTACCCGGGGTAAGCACCCGATCACTACCTTTCCCTAGACGACACTAATATGGAGTCCACTCGATTGGTAACAGCCCCGTGCCAAACATTTCACATCTCAAGGTTTGTGGAGACTCGCTCCGATATTCATCACATACCACTGACACGGGGTACCAACGGTGTGTCCGGTGCCCTGTAAAGACAGTCATGGCCGCCTATTCAAGCGCGACCCCGTCCCGAGAGTGACCTCATGTCACCCCCGTCACTAGTAATGTGGGCACCATGCTAGTATCGACCTAGGAAATCAATAATGCCCTTTTCCCATATAAGGGTAGAGTGGTTGCGCATGTTTGGTTGGGACGGTAGTCACACATAAATCTAATCCATCTCTGTAAACAACACTTCCATCAAGCCTCGGCACACTACTTCTCACCAAGTAGTGCCCTAGCTCTCCATCAACTCCCAGGGGCATCAGTGGCACCCACTGGGTCATTTGCAAGTATGTCAGACCACACTTGTTTCACTCAATGCATAACCCCGACCCATTTTGCGTAGCCAACTACTATAGCATACATCTATCTACTCCCACCCACATAACCCTCGTAGGAAGGTAGGGTCATGTTTGATGCAAGTTTCAACAGTAAAGTAACAGGGGTAGCAACCAAAGTGGTTTCTACCTCAACATGATTCCGATGCATTGAATATAAAGGTGTTATGAGACATGCATAAAAAGTTTCTTGAACATGGTCAAAGGGCTGCTTGCCTTATTCTTCTGAGTCTTCAAACCTTCTGGTCCATCTCTGAATACTCCGCTTATTACGTCAACTAACGATGGAAACAATCATAATAAGCAACACAATCAAAGCAACAATAAAAGTGCTCTAAAAATAGGAGTTGGACTTTTCTAGGATACCTCTGGTCATATCAGAAATGACCAAGGTGGTTTCATAGGTGTTGGATCAATGGGTAGTTTGGAACATTTCAATATGATGGAACCAAAGGGTTTATGGATTTGGAAGAAGTATACAGAAATAATTCCTTGAATGATGAGCAAAGGTACCCATCATCAAGTCATGATTTTAGAAGCATTTAGGAGTTGGTTTCACTGGATTTGGCTTTGAAATGAATTTCCTAAGATTTTGCAAAGCTGATAAATAGGAAGAAATGGCTAAATATTTGGTGGGGTACAGAAACTATTATTAAAAATGTTCCAAAACTAAGTTTGGACATGACAAGCATCTAGGAACTTGAATCACTGCATTTGGATCCAAAATGAGCTCTCTGTGATTTTCTAAAGTTAATCACAGAAAGTGGAAAATGGGCATTTGATAAATATTTGTATAGGAAAAGTTTCTGGAATAATGTGCATGTTGCACCATGTGATCGGGCATGATTTTAGAAGCTACCAGAAATTTGAATCATGCAATTTGGAGTTCATATGAATATTCTAGGCATTTTTGAAGTTGACAGAAAAAGAAAAAGGAAAAGAATAGGGGTTATACCCTTATGCTGCACACTGGGCAGAGGATAGCCGCATAGAAACTAGGCCGGCCCATGGCTCGGCCGCGTGCACAAGGGGAGCGGTGACGTTGGAGGCGCCCCCTTGGAGTGCGCCTTCGCGCTGGAAAAGCGCCTCCCAGCCGCCCCGCCTCCACTTATCTTACGTGGCAGCCGGCGAGGTCACTGACCTGCGGGGCCCGACCGCAGGTTGCTCGTCGCCCCCGGTCTTCTTCTCCAGCCCGACGCCAGGCGGGGGAAAGCTCCGGCCGCCGGCGCAGCCGTGGCCTGGGGATGCGGGAGGGCCGGCCGAGGTGTCCAGGAGCTCCGGCTCCCCTCCCCGCACCCGAGGGTGGCTGCCAGCCCGCCCAAGGAGGGCCACAGCCTCGCCTCTACAGGGAGGCCGCGGCGGCTGCGGGGTCTCCGGCGGCACCACGCCAGGAGGGGTTCCCAGGCCAAGGGGAGGACCGGCCCGTCCCTGGAGGTTCCCTGAGGACGGCTTGGACCTCGAAACGAAGAAGGGGAAGGAGGGAGTGGCCGAGGCGCCCGATCCCGAGCGGCGATCGGCGGCGGCACTCCGGCTACGGAGGGAGCAGGAGCGCAAGGGAGGAAGAGGGAAGATGTCTGGGAGGTGTACGGGAGAGAGGAGGATCCAGCAGAGGCGAGAGGTGCTCGGGGGGAGGCCTCTTATAGGGGCCGCTGCGGTGCACCGTGAGCACGGTCCAGGGCACGCACGGCAAGCTCGTGGAGAGAGAGGAGGGGGGCCGGGGAGGATAGGGCCGACCGTCCTGCAGGTCGAGGACGTCGAGGGCACCTCGGGGGACACGTTCTCTCTGCCCAAGGTTGTCGGAAGCAGCCGATTGGGGGCGGCTACAGTGCGGGAGCGCACTGTAGCGCGCTCCAGAGCACGTCTTTGGCCGGCATGGTCGTGTCTATGCTTTCCAAGCCGTGTCCTCTAGTGTCCAGCAGTGTCCAGAGGGTAGAGGGAGTAGTAAAGAATTGCTCTGTGGCCTTGGATGCCCTGGGGAACCACTGGGATGAGGAGGGAGGTGAAGGAGAAGAAGAAAGTGGCTGTCCACAAGGGTAAAAATGGGGTTTTTACCCTCCAATAATTGAGCTGAGGCCATGGGAAGGTTACTGGGGGTAGATGATGATCAGAATAGGCTGTGGTAAGAATTTGGGGTAAAGGGAAATAGTAAAAGAGGTTCAACCACTTGTTTTGGTAATTGGACAGAAGGTGTTTGATCAGGGTTTGGTCAAGCAAATGACATCGACTTGACATGGGACTTAACAGGATCGAATGTCACATATAATTAGGCCCCTAAACCAAATTTGAGCTCATTTGGGCAAAGTGGCCAATGTAACTTTAGTGAACCCTAGAAATGAACAGAAATGGTTTTACCTTGTTTGAGTCAAGCAATTCATCTCCCCTTGATGCACCACTTGGTGTAGCATCATCATTTGGGGTTATGAACATGCCCACAAAGTTTGAGGCTCCAGATAAAAAGTTGACAATGTAAAGTTGTTCAAATTTGCATTTCAACAGAAAGGGTTTTGGGGTGATCTGATCAAGTTTCTCTATTCCAAATCTTGTGCCATTTGGTCTAGATGCCTTATTAGGCCATTCTAGCATGTGCACCAAATTTGAGAGCATTTGGACAAGTTTGGCAATGTAAAGTTGCTCAAACTTCAAATATGGACAGAATGGTTTTAAAGGGGTTTGAGGATGTTTCCTTGATCTTCAAGGCATGAGGCTTTGCAAGATCATCAAATATGTCATATATGACATGATAGAATTTCCCTGGAATTTTTGGAGAATATTTCCTTTGTAAATATTTCAAAAGCTTGGAATATCCAGAAAGGGTTTTGGAAGGATTTGTCCAATATTTTGAACATGACCATGTGTTGAAACTCTTATATATGGACAATACATGTCCTATGAGTCTCCCTGAATTTTGGCAAATATTTTTGAAATGATTAAATAATTTTTCCCTATTAAAGACCATTTCTGGCCTTAAGAAAAAGCTTTTAAATAAAATATAAAAATAACTTTTAAAATTACACTTTTGTGGTTTCTGGGAGTCCTATACCTAATAGATTCAAATATACTTTTTGAAAGATTTTTCTCACCCTAAATAAGGTACTTGCAGTGCAAACCTCAATTCAGGGGTTTTTGGAAAACTAATTTTAGAAAATACCATTTGGCCAAAATATTTTTATAAGAAAATTCTATACTGGTCTATACACATGGCATGATCATTGGAAAAAGGTTTTGGGTCAAGGAGATGAAGTATAAGAGTTGGAGGATTTACTTGATTTTCAGAGCACTAGCAAACAACAGACAGAGTCAAATCAAGCAAAGTCAACAACACTCAAAAGTTTTTGCAAATCCACATTTTTAACATGAAAATTAGCTTAAGCAAAGTGACATGGAAATCAGGGTGTCACAGACCTACCCCCCTTACAAGAATCTCGTCCCCGAGATTCCCAGATTAGACGTGGAAAGAAAAGCGGAGTCTTGGATACGGGGTAGTCTTCACTTCTTCTTGTTGGTTCTGCTTCCGAGCGGTGCTCCTTGGAATCATGATGTGCTTGATGGTATGGCTTCTTGCTTGATGTCATCCTTGATGGAGGTTGCTGAGGGCTCACTTGCATAGGTTAGGTTGGGTTAGCTGTCAAAGGCTCGGTGATCGATGTCCTTGCGGCCATCGGGCTAGCTAGGAGGTAAGAAGTACTTCCAGAGTGGGGGCTCGTGGAAGATTTGGTGCACGGAGGGTATCTCAGGTGGTAGATCTAGCTGGGAAGCCGTCTACTACATGACTTGCAATGATCTAAAAAGGGTCCAATGAACCTTGGTGCGAGCTTCCCCTTGACGTGGAAACGCTTGGTTCCCTTTAGAGGAGTTACTCGCAGGTACACGTGGTCCCTGATATGGAAACTCATGTTCCGACGGTGAGTGTCAGCATAGCTCTTTTGCCTTGACTTGGCTGCCTTCAAACGTTCTCTGACTAGTTGGACTTGCTCTGCTGCTGCGCGGAGAGTATCCGGTCCAAAGACTAGTCCCACTCCAGTCTCTGACCAGTTGAGGGGTGTGTGGCATCTGCGTCCGTACAACACCTCAAATGGTGCCATCTGAAGGCTCGACTGGTAACTGTTGTTATAGGAGAACTCGGCAAAAAGGGAGACAATCCTCCCACTTGGCTCCATATGCCAAGACACAGGCTCGGAGTCATGACTTCGAGAATCTGATTGACTCGCTCAGTCTGACCTCCGGTCTGGGGGTGGAAAGCCGTGCTGAAAGATACTTGGTTCCCAAGGCTTCTCGGAACTTCTTCCAGAACCTTGAGGTGAACTGGGGTCCTTGATCTGACACAATTCCCTTGGGAAATGCCGTGAAGACTTATGATTTGGTCGATGTAGAGAGGTGCCAGCCGGTTGCCATCATGAGGGGTCTTGTCAGGAATGAAATGGACTACCTTGGTCAAATGATCGACTATGACCCAGATAGAGTCATGTCCTTTATCCGACCTTGGTAATCCAGTGACGAAGTTCATTCCGTCTTTATCCCACTTTCACTCAGGAGCCTTGAGTGGTTGAAGCAATCCAGCGGGTCGCTGATATTCAGCTTGACCCTTTGGCACACATCACACTTTGCAACGTAGGTTGCTAATCTCTCTTTTCATCTCGTGCCACCAGAATCGTGCCTTCAAGTCTTGATACAACTGGGTGTGAGCGTTTCTCGACACGGAATTGCTCGGCTCCTTGAGAGGGGTGGTTTGCAGATACGCCCGATCTTCAATGCGGAAGTTTCTTCTTGATGACGATGGTCGGTGTAGATCTTCCTTCTTGACAGGGCAGTCTTCAAAGGTTTTCCATCCAGCTGTCCGTCTCTTCTTTGTCTTCGGGCAGACAAGTAGGCCATCAATTAATGATGTTACCCATCTTGTCCAATTACTCCAGGAGGTCTAAGGGGGTATGCAAGGTAGGCTGGGGGTATTGGTGGTGGTCTCGGTTGAGTATCTGCATAGGCCTTCCTGACTCTGAGTCAAGGCCCGTGGTCAGAATCTGACCAGGTTGTGGCTCGGTGGGGCTTAAGGGTTTCAAGGGTTCTAGTGAGTGAGTGAACTTGTATCATCTTATCCTTAAGCACAGTTTCTGAGATGCCAATAGCTCTATCTAGTACTCCGAACGGAAAAGCGGCCTCTCGCGTAGACCAACTTCAATCACCACTCATTGCCATACATATCCTCAAGACTCTCAAGAGACGGTCTAACAAAATTGCACTAGTCTACGATCCCCAAATCCATATGTACGTCTACCTCTAAAATCCAAAGGTAGATCATACATGTTGCTGAGCTGAATAAACTCCACAATCCAAGCACTCAACCTAGTCTTGCAAGGCTCAAGATAATGCATCTCTATTCTAAGGAAACACGTCATATGCCACTCCAAGATTTGTTTCCTTCCTATAGATCAACTCCGATAGCCCGGTAATTACCATGATCCAACAATCCTACAAATCCGGTATCTACGGTGTTCCGCAAGATCTCAAGTCTCTATAATACCCAAATACTTGGAAAGACTATGCATCACGATAGTATGTCCACCAAATTCCCATCATCCGGGTCAAATAAACTCCAAGATCACGACCAAATAGATCCCTAAATCAACTCCGACAAATAATCCAATCTCCTAGGTTATCGTCCACCGAGAAGCATGATATCATAATCAGGATCATAGGCCTAAATCCAATCTTACTCCGAATCATGCAGACATAACCAACATTATACCAACCAGAATCACCTACATAAATCCAAATCTCATTCCCAACGGGCACTCCTACATGCTTCCCAAAGTCATGATCCCACCAATATGAAAACCTCACAATCCATCAAGGTCTCTCGATAGTTCCTCGAAGTCATTGATGTAAAGCCACCAAGTCATCTGTTCAATATCCTCGAACTGGTCTATCTATGGCATCGTCAGACCTTGTGCTATATCAGGATGAAAAATGTGCTCACTCATCGTGTCCACTAGCTCCTTTACGAACCCAGTGTTGTGCAAGGTTACAAAGGCTTAACAGGTTCTCACGCTTTACCATGGGTTAGGCACATGGTTAAGGATTCGTGCTGGAGTGTCTCGGGAAGTCTCAAAGGGTCTGGAAAGAGGGTTACTGGTCTGGAGGGTTAAACATAACTCTACGGAGTTGCACTTAGTCACGGGGTTGTAGCAGAAGTCTTCAGTGCCAGTTGGTTGCCGAGGTAGAATCCTTGGTGCATCTTGTCTCGCGGGTCTTCAAGAGAGAATAGAGAGGAGAAGCAGCATAGAGGAGGGAAATGCCAAAAAAAAGGGGGGGGGGGTCCTATAGTGCAGGTGCAACAAACAGGTGCAAAAAGGCCGAAACAAAAGAAACAAGGCAAGGGAGGTGATATAGCCATGCACTTGTTGCCTGGGGCAAAAGTGCGACTTATATCAAAACACAAATGAACAAAAGCAAACAACACACAATCACGGTTCTATCCGAACCATCATATGGACTCGACTACGCATAGGGGGTACACGACTCATCCTACCCTAGGGGTTCTCGGACTCAGTGTCGTGACTTGTGCCTCGTGCAGTCTTCTGGGCTTCCTTGGATGTTGCTATGCTCCTTGTAGTTGCTTGATGAATGGTCCGGGTCGAGCCTGAGGAATCTTCAACATCTTCTCGCCTGATGAGGTGATGGGGTGAAGGTGCCTCCTTGTAGCTGGCGTTGACTTGTCTTCTCTTGTCTCTTTAATCAAGACGATCCCTTGTGCCTTCTGGGGCGTCGAGGGTACCAGGTAGGCAATCCATATGAAATGACAATGACAAGGCATAATAGAGGTCCACCATGTCGATTTCGTTGATGAAAACATCGACACCAAGAGCGGGGGATGAAGAGAACCGTTTTCCTGCTCACTATAGTGAGGCGGACCAAATGGCAAGGTTCTCGTCCACCGGTGTTTGTTGATACAACAACGGTAGTGACATGATTACTCTATTAGCGATGCATATCATGATTTTGCATATCCTATAGCCTGGTCATCATAGGCCAATGTTGCATCGTCTTGGGGTATTGCCAAGGGTATCACCATCTTCTGGGTCTTCCTGTCCTCATCCATCGAGGGTGTAACTTCCGTTTGTATCGTCTTGTCGTGGTGTCACCGATCTTGCGTGCATAAGTGGTGGGTGAGTGTTCGGGAAGGTGCACTCCACAAGGATTACAGAAGATCCAGTGGTCAGGGGCATAGGGGTTCCATCGACCGACGTTTTGAAGAGGAAGAGATCCAGTATAGCCTAGTTTTTGAAAAACTGAGAAGGGAAGAGAAGTATAGATAGTTTTGAAAACTAGTAGTAGTTTTGGAAATAGTTTTACCCTAACTAACGACCATGCTAACTAAGGCTTCCTACAGTCAGGATGGCTCTGATACCAGCTCTGTGGGGACCCCGACTCGTAAGTCGTGATCACCGAATGCACGTGTACAGTGATCCCAGAGATCAATGCTCAATGAACACACAGAAGCTGAATAACAAGAGTCTTACATCCTTACATACCGTGTTACACAAATAGGACCATAATGGTCAAGTCTTGAGTATATCATCGCAGCGGAAAATCTTCAAAGACAACTGGGACCCATGCCATCTTCCTTAACCCTACAGGCATTCTGACTGGGAAGTGTCCTAGCTCGCATGCTCGTCACCGAGAAATCTTCATCATAACCTGTTCTCTCCTGCCTGGCCAATAAAATAACCAGTGGCAAGCCAATGAGTACATTGAATGTACTCGCAAGCAACACAAGTGTTTTAACAGAATAATATGCAAGGCTCTACTGCGAGGTTGGTAGTTTTGCGGAAAGCTAGTTTTTCATATGCACTCATGATCAACATAAAACAAGGGCATGCATGTGTCTGTAACAAGTATCAGGAGGTCACAGACATCAATATCGAGAAAGAGTTGTAATCAACACATGCACAAGCTCATTGTGACTTCCTCACAATCACATCATCAATATCTCTGAATCGTGTTGTTTCCCAAAAACTTATGGACATAGTCTAAGTAGCACCACCCAACTGTCCATGACCGTGGACACGGCTATTCGAATAGTTTGACACTCTCCAGAGGTTGCACACTTTACCCACAAGATCCGGGGAACTTCCGTGTCATCCACAACCCGCGGTACCTCAAGTACCCGGGGTAAGCACCCGATCACTACCTTTCCCTAGACGACACTAATATGGAGTCCACTCGATTGGTAACAGCCCCGTGCCAAACATTTCACATCTCAAGGTTTGTGGAGACTCGCTCCGATATTCATCACATACCACTGACACGGGGTACCAACGGTGTGTCCGGTGCCCTGTAAAGACAGTCATGGCCGCCTATTCAAGCGCGACCCCGTCCCGAGAGTGACCTCATGTCACCCCCGTCACTAGTAATGCGGGCACCATGCTAGTATCGACCTAGGTAATCAATAATGCCCTTTTCCCATATAAGGGTAGAGTGGTTGCGCATGTTTGGTTGGGACGGTAGTCACACATAAATCTAATCCATCTCTGTAAACAACACTTCCATCAAGCCTCGGCACACTACTTCTCACCAAGTAGTGCCCTAGCTCTCCATCAACTCCCAGGGGCATCAGTGGCACCCACTGGGTCATTTGCAAGTATGTCAGACCACACTTGTTTCACTCAATGCATAACCCCGACCCATTTTGCGTAGCCAACTACTATAGCATACATCTATCTACTCCCACCCACATAACCCTCGTAGGAAGGTAGGGTCATGTTTGATGCAAGTTTCAACAGTAAAGTAACAGGGGTAGCAACCAAAGTGGTTTCTACCTCAACATGATTCCGATGCATTGAATATAAAGGTGTTATGAGACATGCATAAAAAGTTTCTTGAACATGGTCAAAGGGCTGCTTGCCTTATTCTTCTGAGTCTTCAAACCTTCTGGTCCATCTCCGAATACTCCGCTTATTACGTCAACTAACGACGGAAACAATCATAATAAGCAACACAATCAAAGCAACAATGAAAGTGCTCTAAAAATAGGAGTTGGACTTTTCTAGGATACCTCTGGTCATATTAGAAATGACCAAGGTGGTTTCATAGGTGTTGGATCAATGGGTAGTTTGGAACATTTCAATATGATGGAACCAAAGGGTTTATGGATTTGGAAGAAGTATACAGAAATAATTCCTTGAATGATGAGCAAAGGTACCCATCATCAAGTCATGATTTTAGAAGCATTTAGGAGTTGGTTTCACTGGATTTGGGTTTGAAATGAATTTCCTAGGATTTTGCAAAGCTGATAAATAGGAAGAAATGGCTAAATATTTGGTGGGGTACAGAAACTATTATTAAAAATGTTCCAAAACTAAGTTTGGACATGACAAGCATCTAGGAACTTGAATCACTGCATTTGGATCCAAAATGAGCTCTCTGTGATTTTCTAAAGTTAATCACAGAAAGTGGAAAATGGGCATTTGATAAATATTTGTATAGGAAAAGTTTCTGGAATAATGTGCATGTTGCACCATGTGATAGGGCATGATTTTAGAAGCTACCAAAAATTTGAATCATGCAATTTGGAGTTCATATGAATATTCTAGGCATTTTTTAAGTTGACAGAAAAAGAAAAAGGAAAAGAATAGGGGTTATACCCTTATGCTGCACACTGGGCGGAGGATAGCCGCATAGAAACTGGGCCGGCCCATGGCTCGGCCGCGTGCACAGGGGGAGCGGTGACGTCGGAGGCGCCCCCTTGGAGTGCGCCTTCGCGCTGGAAAAGCGCCTCCCAGCCGCCCCGCCTCCACTTATCTTACGTGGCAGCCGGCGAGGTCACTGACCTGCGGGGCCCGACCGCAGGTTGCTCGTCGCCCCCGGTCTTCTTCTCTAGCACGACGCCGGGCGGGGGAAAGCTCCGGCCGCCGGCGCAGCCGTGGCCTGGGGATGCGGGAGGGCCGGCCGAGGTGTCAAGGAGCTCCGGCTCCCCTCCCCACACCCGAGGGTGGCTGCCAGCCCGCCCAAGGAGGGCCACAGCCTCGCCTCTACAGGGAGGCCTCGGCGGCTGCGGGGTCTCCGACGGCACCACGCCAGGAGGGGTTCCCAGGCCAAGGGGAGGACCGGCCCGTCCCTGGAGGTTCCCTGAGGATGGCTTGGACCTCGAAACGAAGAAGGGGAAGGACGGAGTGGCCGAGGCGCCCGATCCCGAGCGGCGATTGGCGGCGGCACTCCGGCTACGGAGGGAGCAGGAGCGCAAGAGAGGAAGAGGGAAGATGTCTGGGAGGTGTACGGGAGAGAGGAGGATCTAGCAGAGGCGAGAGGTGCTCGGGGGAGGCCTCTTATAGGGGCCGCTGCGGTGCACCGTGAGCACGGTCCAGGGCACGCACGGCGAGCTCGTGGAGAGAGAGGAGGGGGGCCGGGGAGGATAGGGCCGACCGTCCTGCAGGTCGTGGACGTCGAGGGCACCTCGGGGGACACGCTCTCTCTGCCCAAGGTTGTCGGAAGCAGCCGATTGGGGGCGGCTACAGTACGGGAGCGCACTATAGCGTGCTCCAGAGCACGTCTTTGGCTGGCATGGTCGTGTCTATGCTTTCCAGGCCGTGTCCTCTAGTGGCCAGCAGTGTCGAGAGGGTAGAGGGAGTAGTAAAGAATTGCTTTGTGGTCTTGGATGCCCTAGGGAACCACTGGGATGAGGAGGGAGGTGAAGGAGGAGAAGAAAGTGGCTGTCCACAAGGGTAAAAATGGGGTTTTTACCCTCCAATAATTGAGCTGAGGCCATGGGAAGGTTACTGGGGGTAGATGATGATCAGAATAGGCTGTGGTAAGAATTTGGGGTAAAGGGAAATAGTAAAAGAGGTTCAACCACTTATTTTGGTAATTGGACAGAAGGTGTTTGATCAGGGTTTGGTCAAGCAAATGACATCCACTTGACATGGGACTTAACAGGATCAAATGTCACATATAATTAGGCCCCTAAACCAAATTTGAGCTCATTTGGGCAAAGTGGCCAATGTAACTTTAGTGAACCCTAGAAATGAACAGAAATGGTTTTACCTTGTTTGAGTCAAGCAATTCATCTCCCCTTGATGCACCACTTGGTGTAGCATCATCATTTGGGGTTATGAACATGCCCACAAAGTTTGAGGCTCCAGATAAAAAGTTGACAATGTAAAGTTGTTCAAATTTGCATTTCAACAGAAAGGGTTTTGGGGTGATCTGATCAAGTTGCTCTATTCCAAATCTTGTGCCATTTGGTCTAGATGCCTTATTAGGCGATTCTAGCATGTGCACCAAATTTGAGAGCATTTGGACAAGTTTGGCAATGTAAAGTTTCTCAAACTTCAAATATGGACAGAATGGTTTTAAAGGGGTTTGAGGATGTTTCCTTGATCTTCAAGGCATGAGGCTTTGCAAGATCATCAAATATGTCATATATGACATGATAGAATTTCCCTGGAATTTTTGGAGAATATTTCCTTTGTAAATATTTCAAAAGCTTGAAATATCCAGAAAGGGTTTTGGAAAGATTTGTCCAATATTTTGAACATGACCATGTGTTGAAACTCTTATATATGGACAATATATGTCCTATGAGTCTCCCTGAATTTTGGCAAATATTTTTGAAATGATTAAATAATTTTTCCCTATTAAAGACCATTTCTGTCCTTAAGAAAAAGCTTTTAAATAAAATATAAAAATAACTTTTAAAATTATACTTTTGTGGTTTCTGGGAGTCCTATACCTAATAGGATTCAAATATACTTTTTGAAAGATTTTTCTCACCCTAAATAAGGTACTTGCAGTGCAAACCTCAATTCAGGGGTTTTTGGAAAACTAATTTTAGAAAATACCATTTGGCCAAAATATTTTTATAATAAAATTCTATACTGGTCTATACACATGGCATGATCATTGGAAAAAGGTTTTGTGTCAAGGAGATGAAGTATAAGAGTTGGAGGATTTACTTGATTTTCAGAGCACTAGCAAACAGCAGACAGAGTCAAATCAAGCAAAGTCAACAACACTCAAAAGTTTGTGCAAATCCACATTTTTAACATGAAAATTAGCTTAAGCAAAGTGACATGGAAATCAGGGTGTGACACCTATTAACTTAGTGCCTAGTGCTAGTTGCTACTTTTTTTATTTTTTGACTTTGCAGAATATCAGTACCAAACGAAGTCCAAATGCCATGAAACTTTTTGGAGATTTGTTTTTTGGTAGTAAGAGAACTTGGAAGCTTCGGGAGGGAACAATAAGATGAAGGAGTGGCCCACTAGGAACTAGGGTGTGCCCTTGTACACAATGGGGCCCACAAGCCTTCGTTTAACCTAACTCTGGTTCTAGAAATACTCTAAAATCAGAAAACCTGCCAGGGAGTCCACGAAATACTTTTTCCTCCACCGCAAGTTCCAGAACCACGAGATCCCATCTGGAGGCCTTTTCTGGCACTCTGCCGAAGGGGGTTTCGATCACGCAGGGGGCTCTTCATCATCCTTGCTGCCCTTCGCTGATGCATGAGTAGTTTACCATGGTACTATGGGTCCATAGTTAGTAGCTAGATGACTTCTTTTCTCTTTTTGGTCTTCAATACAATGTTCACCTTGGTGTTCTTGGAGATCTGTTTGATGTAATGACTTTTTGCGGTGTATTTGTTCGGATCCGATGAATTGTGAGTTTATGATCAGATCTATCCAAGAATATTATTTAAGTTTTCTCTGAACTTTTTTTAGCATGATTGTTATATCCTCGTATTTCTTCTTTGGTTTATTAGTTTGGTTTGGGCAACTAAATTGATTTATCTTGCCATGGGAATAGGTGCTTTGTGATGGGTTCGATCTTGCGGTGCTCAATCCCAGTGACAGAGAGGGACATGACACGCATGTATCATTGCTATTAAGGGTAACAAGATGGGATTTATTTCATATGTGAGTCTATCTTGTCTACATCATGGCATCTTGCCTAAGGCGTTACTCCGTTTTTTCATGAACGTAATACACTAGATGCATGCTGGATAGCGGTCGATGTGTGGAGTAGTAGTAGTAGATGCAGAATCGTTTTGGTCTACTTGTCTCGGACGTGATGCCTATATACATGATCATTGCCCAAGATATCATCATAATTATTTGCTTTTCTATCAATTTCCAAACAATAATTTGTCTACCCACCATATGCTATTTTTATGAGAGAAGCCGCTAGTGAAAACTATAGCTCCTGGGTCTATTTACTATCATATATTAAAACCAGAAATACCTTGCTGCAATTTTCATATTCTATTTTGTATTTTTGTTTGATCTATCTATTAAAAACTATACTGTTTAATCTTGCTCGTAACCATTGAGGGGTTGGCAACCCCTCTACGTATTGGGTTGCAAGTATTTGTTGTTTGTGTGCATGTGCTGTTTACATAGTGTTGCTTCATTCTCCTACTAGATAGATAACCTTGGTATCATAACTGAGGGAAGTACTTATCTCTACTTTACTGCATCATCCTCTCCTCTTTGAGGAATCCCAATGCAGTTCACAACTAGCAGGAAGAATTACTGGCGCCGTTGCTGGGGGGGGCATCATCAACATCTATCAAGTAACTACGCATAAACTTTCATATCGTTGCATCTACATTATTTGCCTTTCGTTTTCATCTCCCCACTTATAAAAAGTTTTTACAAAAATAGAAAAGTATTTTTGTTGCCTTTTGCTTATCTGATCTACCTTGTCATCATGACTAGCATAACTATCCCTCCTTTGTCACCAGATTTTGAAGTTCTATAGTTCAAACAAAAACAAGGATGAAATCTTAAGGATGCTTGGTATGGGTTAATGGAATCTTACGGTATTTTTTCTATAGAAGTGGATTTGAAAATTTTGCTTCACAATTTCTATGTAGGCTTAACCATGAACCATAGACAACTTTGGATTTTGCCGCAAAAGGAAATATTATTGAGGGTGACACCAATATGGCTTATGAAATAATAGAGGGAATAGTGGGAGTTCCACCGCCACAAAATGGAATTGTTTTTACTCAAGAGGGGATTCAAATATTAGACAAATTAGGTGATATCCAGAAAAATCTAGTTGAGTTGGAAAAGTCTAACGATCCTCTCAAAAGTATTAGTGGAGACCTCAATCACATGAACACTTTGATTACTCTATGTAATTAGTGATTGGATATTCAAGATCTTAAAATAGCCTCATTTCCTGAGAATAATGGAAAGCGTAAAGAACCTCCTGGGTTTGGGAAAACTCCTGCAAGGATTATCAAAACCAAAGATGACAACACTTGAAATTATGCATTATTTCTAGCTAGGGGCGTAAAACAATAGCGCTAGTTGGGAGGCAACCCAATAGTTATATTTCAAATTTTTGTTTTCCTTCCAGTTTTTCATTAAATATACAATTATGCTACTTTTATGATATATTTTTTGTGTTTTAATTAGTGTGTGTGCCAACTAAAGCCTTTGTGATGATTTGGATGATAGTTGCTTTGATTCTATGCATTAACAAAAACTTTTGCATCTAGTAGCAGAATTCTCTGCAATTCTTGGAGCATGAACAGTTTCTAAATTTTTTAAACCTAATAGATATATAAATTTCCCATGTTTTCCTAATTATTCTGAATTTTCAGAGTTACGGAAGTAAGACTATAAATTACGTCTTTACATGCTGTTCTATTTTTGAAAGATTATGTTTTCATCGTGTCGTATGCTTGTTTTGATGAATCTATGGATTATATCGGGGGGTATAAGCTATGGTGAAATTAGAATACAGTAGATATAATTCAATATTAAAATATGAATGGGTTTTCAATAGTACTTAAAGTAAGCCTTTGTTTTGTTATGCTAACGGATCTCACGAGGTTTAGTTGAGTTTCATGTGATATATGTTTTCATGTTTTGGGTGAGATCATGATGGATGAAGAGGATTGGCAAGAGCCTAAGCTTGGGGATGCCCGAGGATCCCCTAGGTAATATTGAAGGACTCCCAAGCAACTAAGCTTAGGGATGCCTCGTAAGGCACCCCCTCTTTCTTCTAACGACCATTAATGACCCACAAGTGTAGGGGATCTATAGTAGTCCTTTCGATAAGTAAGAGTGTCGAACCCAACGAGGAGCAGAAGGAAATGATAGGCAGTTTTCAGTAAGGTATTTTCTGCAAGCACTGGAATTCTAGGTAACATATAGTTTTGTGATAAGATAATTGGTAGCAAGTGACAAACGGTAAAAGTAAATAGGTGCAGCAAGGTGGCCCAATCCTTTATGTAGCAAAGGACAAGCCTGAACAAACTCTTATACATGGTAAAGCGCTCCGAAGGACATATGGGAATTATTGTCAAGCTAGTTTTCATCACGATCATCTGATTCGTGTTCGGTACTTTGATAATTTGGTATGTGGGTGGACCAGTGCTTGGGTGCTGCCTTTACTTGGACAAGCCTCCCACTTATGATTAACCTCTAATGCAAGCATCCGCATATACAAAAGAAGTATTAAGGTAAACCTAACCATAGCCTGAAACACATGGATCCAAATCAGCCCCTTACGAAGCAACGTATAAACTAGGGTTTAAGCTTTTGTCACTCTAGCAACCCATCATCTACTTATTACTTCCCAATGCCTTCCTCTAGGCCCAAATAATGGTGAAGTTTCATGTAGTCAACGTTCACATGAAACCACTAGAGGAGAGACAACATACATCTCATCAAAATATCGAACGAAGACCAAATTCACATGACTACTAATAGCAAGACTTCTCCCATGTCCTCAGGAACAAAAGTAACTACTCACAAGACATAATATTATTCATGATCAGAGGTATATTAATATGCATAATGGATCTGAACATATGATCTTCCACCAAAAAAACCAACTAGCATCAACTACAAGGAGTAATCAACACTACTAGCAACCCATAGGTACCAATCTGATGTTTGGATACAAAGATTGGATACAAGTGATGAACTAGGGTTTGAGATGAGATGGTGTTGGTGAAGATGATGATGAAGATAGCTCTCCCCAAGATGGGAGAGTTGTTGGTGATGATGGCGGTAACGATTTCCCCCTCCCGGAGGGAAGTATCCCCGATAGAACAGCTCTGCCAGAGCCCTAGATTGGTTTCCGCCTCGGTTCCGCCTCGAGACGGCGGCGTCTGGTCCCGAAAGCCTCTCATTGATTTTCTTTCCAGGTCAAAATGCTTCATATAGGAGAAGATGGACACCGGGGGCCCACCGGCTGGCCCTCGAGGCAGGGGGCGCGCCCTGAGAAGGGGGACGCGCCCCCACCCTCGAGGCCAGCAAGTGGCCCCTCTCGTGGGTTTCTTTCGCCTGATATTTTTTATATTTTCTGAAACAATGTTCTGTGGAGTTTCAGGGCTTTTGGAGTTGTGCTGAATAGGTTTCCAGAGTTTGCTCCCTTTCCAGCCCAGAATTCCAGCTGCCGACATTCCCCCTTCTTCATGTAAACCTTGCAAAATAAGAGAGAAAATGCATAAGTATTGTGACAAAACATGTATGAACAACCCATAGTGCAATAAATATCAACTTATAAGCATGATGCAAAATGGACGTATCAACTCCCCCAAACTTAGACCTCACTTGTCCTCAAGCGAAAGCCGATATCGAAAAATATGTCCACATGTTTTAGAGATAGAGGTGTCGATAAAAACAGAATACGAACATGAGGGCATCATGATCATTCTCATAAAAAACAACTTATATAAATATAGTCATATGATCTTTATGCAAAAGTAACAATTCATCCACAATATCAAGTATGCATCATAAACTTCATTGGAAACTAACAAACTTTGATCTCGGTCATTGAAGCAATTGCAATTTATCGTAACATCGGAAAGAGTTAGTATAAGAGCTTTTCAGCAAGCCTACATACACAACTATCATATAATCTTTCACAATTTCTCACACTCATGCAATACTGATGTTTATGGAGTTTTAATCGGACATAGAGAAAGATAGGGGCTTATGGTGTTGCCACCCAACCTTTTACCTCAAGGGTAATGTCAACAGCAATAGATCATGAAAACTTAGATCCAAGTGGGTATATATATCAGGATCTTTCCAACACAATGTGTTTGCCAAAAGATAAAATGAAAAAGGAAAGGTGTATTTCACCTCGACACTTATAAGACAAGAATAAATGATGGGCCCTTCGCAGAGGGAAGGAGAGGTTGTCATGTGTTTTTATGGTTGGAAGCACAAAGTCTTAGCATAGAAGAACTTCACTTTATATTGCCACTTGTGATAAGGACCTTTATTATGCAGTCCGTCGCTTTTATTACTTCCATATCACAAGCTCGTATAAAGCTAATTTCTCCCGCACTAATAAATCATACATATTTTAGCGGATTTACAACATGACAACTTACTTGGAAGGATCTTTCTCAATCCATAGGTAGGTATGGTGGACTCTCATGGCAAGACCGGGTTTAAGGATATATGGAAGCACAAGTAGTATCTCTACTTAGTGCAAGGAATTTTGACTAGCATGAGGGAGAAAGGCAAGATCAACATGTTGGAAGATCCATAACAATATACTTTATTTCGGATATAAGAATACATAACCCATTATGTTGCCTTCCTTGTCCAAGATCAACTCTTTAGCATGCCATACTTTAATGAGTGCTCACAATTATAAAAGATGTCCAAGATAGTATATTTTTATGTGAAGCCTCTCTTCTTTATTACTTCCTATTAATTGCAACGATGACCAAAACTATGTTTGTCACCTCCCAATGACTTTTATTTATCATACTCTTGTATGTGAAGTCATTACTTCCCATAAGATCGATATGATCTCTTTTATTCTTTTATTCTTTTTTTTCTTTTTATCATGACCCAAGTGAGGAAATCGAGCCCTCGACTCAACACTAATCTTTATTAAATAGCTCACGGACCCGATTACAAAGGATAAAGCACACAAAGCAAAAGCTCACAACTAGATCATGCTGACTTTATTCTAATAGATCAAGCTATTACCCAAAAGGATCGAACTAAGCAAACGGTAAAGATAAGAGTGAGGATGATACGATACCGGGGTCACTCCCCCAAGCTTGGCAGTTGCCAAGGGGAGTGCCCATACCCATAAGATTATGTCTCCTTCTTTGGGGTTGGTGATGATGGAGTTGTTGCTGATGTAGGCTTGTTGTTCTTCCAAGGCATGGGCTCACCATCATAGAAGGATGATCGAGTCTCCGGGATACTCAAATCTGCAGCCAAACTCATATTCTTGAATCTATACTCATACTCACAATTTTGGTTTTGCAGGTCATAGATCTGGGCTTGGAGGTGATCGATCTTCTCTTGAAGATTGGAGATGGCTTCTCCGAAGATCCTTGAGTCCATCTTGAGGTTGTTGGCAAGCTCCGAGATCATCATGTGGTTGGCATCGAGACCTCGTTCCACCATACCTTGGCACTTGGAAACTTGTTGCTCCATTGCTTCGAGTCTTGTCTCCATGCTTCTGGTCCTTCTCGGCCCTTCAAAATCATGGATGTGCAGCACCCCCTCATGCAACTCCATGGTTTTGGGGTGGTGCAGCACCTCCGCAAGGTAGGGGTTGATGACCTTCTCGAAGAACTTGTCCTTGGGGGTGTTGGAGGACGCCATGGTGATCTAGATCTGTCAAAAACAGCAGATCGAAAACGAAAATAGAGGAATTCTGCGTGATACAGAGGTCAAAACCTTCAGGAGTATATATAATGAATTTTTCCCGCACGAAAGGTGTAACCCACAAGAAAACGGAGTCCAGGGGACACACGGGGTGCCCTCGAGGCAGGGGGGCGTGCCTTGGGAAGGGGGGCGTGCCCCCTACCCTCGAGGAGGCCCCGTGTCTCCTCCGGGCAGCGGTTTATTTTTATATTTTTCTAAATATTCCAAAACAGAGAAAAATTGCCTTTAGAACTATTTTGGAGTCGGTTTACTTACCATATCACGTACCTCTTCCTTTTCGGAGGCTGAATCGTTATGGAAAGTGTCCCTTATGTATTCCTCCGGGGTTATGGTTTCAATAATATTAGTTTCAACATTTATAGGATTACTTGAGATGTAATGTTTGATCGTTTGACCATTCACCACCTTCGGATTTGTGCCTTCGAAGATGTTGATTTTTATGGCACCGGAACGATAGACCTCCTCGATAACGTAAGGTCCTTCCCACTTGGAGAGAAGTTTTCCTGCAAAAAATCTTAAACGAGAGTTGTATAGGAAAACATAATCACCTACGTTAAACTCACGCTTTTGTATCCTTTTGTCATGCCATCTTTTAACCTTTTCTTTGAATAACTTGGCATTCTCGTAGGTTGGGTTCTCCATTCATCGAGACAGCTAATATCAAATAGCCTGTTTTCACCGGCAAGTTTGAAATCATAATTGAGCTCTGTAATAGCCCAATATGCCTTATGTTCTAGCTCAAGAAGTAAGTGACAAGCCTTTCCATATACTATCTTATATGGAGACATACCCATAGGATTTTTGTATGCAGTTCTATAGGCCCATAATGCATCATCTAGTTTCTTGGACCAATTCTTTCTAGACCTATTAACTGTCTTTTGCAAGATTAATTTCAACTCCCTATTACTTAATTCAACTTGACCACTAGTCTGTGGGTGATAAGGTGATGCAATTCTATGGTTGACATCATACTTAGGAAGCATCTTACGGGAAGCACCATGAATAAAGTGTGAACCACCATCAGTCATTAGATATCTAGGGACTCCAAACCTCGGAAATATAACTTCTTTAAGCATCTTAATAGAGGTGTTATGATCAGCACTACTAGTTGGAATAGCTTCTACCCACTTAGTAACGTAATCAACAGCAACAAGGATGTGTGTGTACCCGTTAGAGGCAGGAAAAGGTCCCATATAATCAAAGCCCCAAACATCAAATAGTTCAATAACAAGTGAATAATTCATAGGCATTTCTTGACGTCTACTAATATTACCAATTCTTTGACATTCATCACATGATAAGACAAACTTACGGGCATTCTTGAAGAGAGTAGGCCAATAAAAACCGGATTGCAATACCTTGTGTGCAGTTCTATCTCCCGCATGGTGTCCTCCCTAAGGTTTGGAGTGGCACTTGTGTAGAATCTGTTCCTGTTCATGCTCAGGTACACAACGTCTAATAATACCATCTACTCCTTTATAAAGATGTGGGTCATCCCAAAAGTAATGTCTCAAATCATAGAAGAAGTTTTTCTTTTGCTGGTATGTGAAGCTAGGAGGTATAAACTTAGCAACTATGTAATTAGCATAATCAGCATACCAAGGAGTAGTACGAGAAGTACTTATGATAGCTAGTTGTTCATCAGGAAAGCTATAATCTATAGGTTGTGGGTCATCAAGTATATTCTCTAACCTGGACAAGTTATCTGCTATGGGGTTCTCAGCTCCCTTTCTATCAATAATATGCAAGTCAAATTCTTGCAGCAAGAGGACCCATCTAATAAGTCTAGGTTTAGCATCTTTCTTTTCCATAAGGTATTTGATAGCAGCATAATCAGTGTGAATAGTTACTTTAGAATCAACGATGTAGTGTCTAAACTTATCACAAGCAAACACAACTGCTAAAAATTCTTTCTCAATGGTAGCATAATTTCTTTGGGCACTATCTAGAGTTTTACTAGCATAGTGGATAACATTCAATTTCTTATCAACTCTTTGCCCTAGAACAGCTCCTACAGCATAATCACTAGCATCGCACATAATCTCAAAGGGTAAATTCCAGTCAGGAGGCTGGACAATAGGTGTAGAGATCAATGCTTTCTTAAGTATTTCAAATGCTTCTAGACAATCATCATCAAAGACAAAAGGAATATCTTTCTGTAAAAGATTTGTCAGAGGCCTGGAGATTTTGGAGAAGTCCTTAATGAACCTCCTATAAAACCCGGCATGACCAAGGAAACTTCGTATACCTTTGATATCCTTAGGGCATGGCATCTTTTCAATAGCATCAACTTTAGCTTTGTTAACTTCAATACCTCTTTCAGAAATTTTGTTTCCCAAGACAATGTCTTCATTAACCATAAAGTGGCACTTCTCCCAATTCAAGACAAGGTTGGTGTCTTCACATCTCTGCAAAACTCGATCAAGGTTGCTTAAGCAATCATCAAAAGAAGTTCCGTAAACGGAGAAATCATCCATGAATACCTCAACAATCTTTTCACAGAAGTCAGAGAATATAGCCATCATGCATCTTTGAAAGGTAGCAGGTGCATTACATAAACCAAAAGGCATACGTCGATAAGCAAAGGTACCGAAAGGACAAGTAAAGGTGGTCTTTTCTTGATCCCCTTTTGACACAGGTATTTGAGAGAAACCAGAATAACCATCTAGAAAGCAGAAATGAGTTTGTTTGGATAACCTTTCTAGCATTTGATCAATAAATGGTAAGGGGTAATGATCTTTCTTAGTAGCCTTATTTAACTTACGGAAATCAATTACCATCCTATAACCTATAACTATCCTTTGCGGGATCAATTCATCTTTATCATTGGGGACTACAGTCATACCTCCTTTCTTAGGAATGCAATGGACATGACTTAACCACTGGCTATCAGCAATGGGGTAGATAATACCTGCCTCTAAAAGCTTTAGAATTTCCTTCCTTACCACTTCTTTCATCTTAGGATTTAACCGTCGCTGATGATCGATAACTGGTTTAGTATTTTCTTCCAATTTTATCTTGTGTTGGCATATAGTGGGACTAATGCCCTTAAGATCATCCAGAGTATATCCAATAGCAGCTCGGTTCTTCTTCAGAGTTTTCAATAACCTTTCTTCTTCCTGCTCTCAAAGGTTAGCACTAATAATAATAGGATATATCCTCTTTTCATCAAGATAAACATACTTAAGATTATCAGGTAAAGGTTTAAGTTCAAACACGGGATCACCCTTGGGTGGAGGAGGATCCCCTAGGATTTCAATAGGCAAGTTGTTTTTCGATACGGGTCACTGTTTAAAGATTATTTCATCTATCTCCCTTCTCTCATTCATATGCATATCATTTATATGGTCTAGCAAGTATTGTTATAAAGGATCATTAGGTGGCACGACAATAGAAGCAAGACCAATAATTTCATCTTTACTGGGCGGTGCTTTTTCAAGGGGTTGTCTACGGAATTTAGCAAAGTTAAAATCAGGAGACATGTCCCCTAATCTGACAGTGACAATATCTTTCACGTAGTCTATCTTGGCATTAATAGTATTCAAGAAGGGTCTACCAAATATAATGAGACAAAAATCATCTTGTGGGGAACTAAGAACAAGAAAGTCAGCAGGGTATTTAACCTTCCCACACAAGACTTCAATATCTCTAGCAATCCCAACTGGTGAAATAGTATCTCTATTGGCAAGCTTAATAGTAACATCAATCCCTTCTAACTCAACAGGTGCAATATCATGCATGATTTCGCTATACAAATCAAGAGGGATAATACACGCACTAGCACCTACGTCACATAACCATGATAGCAATGATTTCCTATCTTGACAGAGATAACAGGCAAGCCTACGACGGGGTTATTTTTATTCCTAGCATTGGGTTTGGCCATTCTAGCAGACTCTTCTTGCAGGTAAATAACATGTCCATCTAAATCTTCTACCAAGAGATATTTAACCATAGCAACACTAGGTTCAACTTTAATTTTCTCAGAGGGTGTAGGCGTTCTAGTATTACTCTTACGAACTACAGTTGAAGCTTGAGCATGATCCTTTATCCTAATAGGGAAAGGTGGTCTTTCAATATAAGCGGTAGGTATAACAGGATCAACATTATAAGTGATAGTCTTTTCTTCAACTTTAATAGGTTCAACTACTTTTACTTCAATATGGGGATGGTATTTAAACCACTTCTCCTTAGGGAGATAAACATGAGCAACAAAGGATTCACAGAAAGAAGCTACTATCTCAGAATCTAGTCCATATTTAGTGCTAAACTCACGGAAAACATCGGTATCCATAAAAGCTTTAACACAATCAAACTTAGGGGTCATACCTGACTCCTTACCTTCGTCGAGATCCCAATCTTCGGAGTTGCGTTTAATTCTTTCCAATAAATCCCATTTGAATTCAATAGTCTTCATCATATAAGAGCCAGAACAAGAAGTATCGAGCATGGAGCGATTATCATGAGAAAGCCGAGCATAAAATTTTTGTATGATCATTTCTCTTGAGAGCTCATGATTGGGGCATGAATATAACATTGACTCAAGCCTCCCCCAAGCTTGAGCGATGCTTTCTCCTTCGCGAGGCCAAAAGTTATAAATATAATTACAATCACGATGAACCTGGTGCATAGGGTAGAACTTCTGATGAAATTCCAACTTCGGGCGATTATAGTTCCAAGATCCCATATCATCGCATAGCCTAAACCATGTAAATGCATCTCCCTTCAAAGATAAATGGAATAACTTCTTCTTGATAACATCCTCGGGCATACCTGCAAGCTTAAACAATCCACAAACTTCATCCACATAGATTAGGTGTAAATCGGGGTGAAGTGTTATGTCTCCTGTATAGGGATTTTCAAGCAGTTCCTCTATGATACCTGAAGGAATATCACAGAAAACATTTTCAATAGGTGCATTAGGTTGAGGAGAAACTCTTTGCTCTTCTTCTCGGAGTGAAGATACCCCAAACAAGCCCCTCTAAGGATTTTGAGCCATAGTAACAAGTGACAATAAATATCAGCATACTATATAAATTTTTCCTTACCAAATTCCGCTTACCAAAGGCGCTTCACTCCCCGACAACGGCGCCTCACTCTCCGGCAACGGCACCAGAAAAGAGTCTTGATGACCCACAAGTGTAGGGTATCTATCGTAGTCCTTTCGATAAGTAAGAGTGTCGAACCCAACGAGGAGCAGAAGGAAATGATAGGCAGTTTTCAGTAAGGTATTTTCTGCAAGCACTGAAATTATAGGTAAAAGATAGTTTTGTGATAAGAGAATTGGTAGAAAGTGACAAACGGTAAAAGTAAATAGGTGCAGCAAGGTGGCCCAATCCTTTGTGTAGCAAAGCACAAGCCTGGACAAACTCTTATGCAAGGTAAAGCGCTCCCGAGGACATATGGGAATTATTGTCAAGCTAGTTTTCATCACGATCATCTGATTCACGTTCGGAACTTTGATAATTTGGTATGTGGGTGGACCGGTGCTTGGGTGCTGCCCTTACTTGGACAAGCCTCCCAATTATGATTAACCTCTAATTCAAGCATCCGCAACTACAAAAGAAGTATTAAGGTAAACCTAACCATAGCCTGAAACATATGGATCCAAATCAGCCCCTTACGAAGCAACGCATAAACTAGGGTTTAAGCTTCTGTCACTCTAGCAACCCATCATCTACTTATTACTTCCCAATGCCTTCCTCTAGGCCCAAATAATGGTGAAGTGTCATGTAGTCGACGTTCACATGACACCACTAGAGGAGAGACAACATACATCTCATCAAAATATCGAACGAAGACCAAATTCACATGACTACTAATAGCAAGAGTTCTCCCATGTCCTCAGGAACAAAAGTAACTACTCACAAGACATAATATTATTCTTGATCAGAGGTATATTAATATGCATAATGGATCTGAACATATGATCTTCCACCAAATAAACCAACTAGCATCAACTACAAGGAGTAATCAACACTACTAGCAACCCACAGGTACCAATCTGATGTTTGGATACAAAGATTGGATACAAGATATGAACTAGGGTTTGAGAGGAGATGGTGATGGTGAAGATGTTGATGAAGATAGCTCTCCCCAAGATGGGAGAGTTATTGGTGATGACGGCGGTGACAATTTCCCCCTCCCGGAGGGAAGTATCCCCGGCAAAACAGCTCTACCAGAGCCCTAGATTGGTTTCCGCCTCGGTTCCGCCTCGAGACGGCGGCGTCCGGTCCCAAAAGCGTCTCCTTGATTTTTTCCAGGTCAAAATGCTTCATATAGGAGAAGATAGACACCGGGGGCCCACCGGCTGGCCCTCGAGGCAGGCGGCGCGCCCTGGGAAGGTGGGCGCGCCCCCCACCCTCGAGGCCAGCCAGTGGCCCCTCTCGTGGGTTTGTTTCGTCGGATATTTTTTATCTTTTCCGAAACAATGTTCTGTGGACTTTCAGGGCTGTTGGAGTTGTGCAGAATAGGTTTCCAGAGTTTGCTCCCTTTCCAGCCCAGAATTCCAGCTGCCAGCATTCCCCCTTCTTCATGTAAACCTTGCAAAATAAGAGAGAAAATGCATAAGTATTGTGACAAAACATGTATGAACAGCCCATAGTGCAATAAATATCAACTTATAAGCATGATGCAAAATGGACGTATCAACCATCGGTAATTTTACTTGGACCTATATTTTTATTCGTCAAATATCATGAGTTTTGTTGGAGCGTCTTGTATTATATGGGTATTTTCTTTGTTTGCTTTCTAGTCCGTCTCAATCATCCTTGCTGAAGACACTTGTTTGATAGAGCCGCAGGCATATCATGATTTGCTAGAATACTATATGTGCTTCACTTAAATCTTTTGAGCTAGGTAGTTGCTCTAGTACTTCACTTATATCTTTTTGAACACGACGGTGGTTATTTTTGAAAGAAATAAAGTCTCTTGTGTCACTTATATTATTTTGATATTTGATTTTTTTAATAAATAAACTCTCTTGCTTCACTTATATTGTTTTGAGAGTTGACATGATAAATTTTAAAGAAACTTGCTCTCACGCTGCACTTATATCTATTTGATAGTGGATAATAGTAATCGTAATTTGTAGAAGATATGAATTTGGTCCAAAAGTGGTAGATATCCAAGGGAGATATAACTAAAACTTTCGTAAAGATCATTGGATATAATAAACTTGATTTCTTGCAATAGTTTTTCGATATGGATATAGTGATATGTGAGACATGTTGGTGAGTAATTATGCTTTAGTAAGAATATTGGTGTTAAGGTTTATGATTCCCTATGCATGCACATAAAGTCAATAGTTATGCGATTAAATTATGTCCTACTTGTGGTGCATTATTCAGTGTTAATTATGTTCAATGCACTTTTATGACCGTTTTCATTTTTTGACTGGCCGCTTCTCAATCTATTTGCTAGCCTTCATTTGAACTAAGCGGGAATGCTGCTTGTGCATCCAACTCCTTAAACCAAAAGTTGTGGCTTATGAGTCCTCCATACCTACCTATATACGGTATTTCCATGTCGTTCCAAATAAATTTTCATATGCCAACTCTAATTTTAAAACGAATTTCCGTTTTGTGTGCCCGTACTGCTCATGAAGCAGCCCAGGGTGAAAAATATTTTCCATGGTAGGTATTTTATTCTCTTGATGAGTGTTTATTTACTTGTCATTGCACGAGAGTGTGGCAGGTAATAGGGATGCCCAGTCTCGAAATGAAAAAATATATTATGATAATAAATTCTTTGGAAAGTGTTGGCATGGAAGGCACCCGTGGATACGGCTAGCCATGGATTGTGAAATAATGGTGGAAAGGAAATAAACTTTCCTTGCTGTTTGGGAACCGCCAATAATTTTTCTAGCTTGGAAGATATTGAGAATTCTCGATTGTTTTCGTTGACAGGAAAAGCATGCCTCTCAAAATATTTTTATCTCAAATTTAAGCTTTGAGCTCTAGCACCTCTGCAAATCTCTGTTTCCCTCCACGAAGGGCCTATCTGTTTACTTTTATGCAATTTTATTTTTATCTTGAGTCTGCATCTTCTCTTATGAAGAACCAACTAGGGAACACAATTGTCATACTTTTGTATTGTATGTAGCTCATATTTGAGTGTGTTTCATGAATGGATCAATGATTGAGCATAATGGGCAAGGGATGTCTTTCTTTAGCATTGATATTCTAAAAGACATGGTTGCTTGTGTATATGCTTGAGTATTGATGTTTTCATGTCAAATTATAGGTTGTTGCTTTGAATCATTCGAGTCCTAATGTCCATGCTACAAATAAAAGAATATATGATGAATATGTTAGGTAGCATTCCACATCAAAAATTATATTTTTATCATTTACCTACTTGAGGATGAGCAAGAATTAAGCTTGGGGATGTTTGATACGTCTCCAACGTATCTACAATTTTTATTGTTCCATGCTATTATATTATCAATCTTAGATGTTTTATATACAATTACAAGCAACTTTATATCATTTTTTGGGACTAACCTATTAACTTAGTGCCCAGTGTGAGTTACTATTTTTGCTTGTTTTTTACTTTGCAGAATAGCAGTATGAAACAAAGTCAAAATGCCACAAAACTTTTTGGAGATTTTTTCTCTGGCAATAAGAGACCCTCGAAGCTTCATGAGGGAATGAGAAGACAAAGGTGTGGCCCTCTAGGAACTAGGGCGTGCCATTCAACTGTTGCGACACTAGAAACCCCAGGAATTGACCCTACAAGGTCTTCTCCACCTCGTGACCCGCCAACTGGTTGAAGTGTGCGACGGTGTCCGCCATGCTCTACGGGAGATTCGAGAATACTTCTATGGAATGCCACGGCTAGGTGGGCTTGACGAACTCCTGGCTGCAAAACACACATTGCAATAAGTAGTCCTTACCCGAGCTGATTTGCCCCAACTGCTGGAGCACCTCGTGGTATGTCCAGGCCGTGGTCTTGAGGTTGGCATGGGAAAGATTGTGCTTTTCGAGCACTTAATTCATAAGCCGCCCTCCGCCTGAGCTTGTCACATGCTTCAAACAAGCCTAGTAGGGTCTCTTCAACCTCTACAACCCCCGCCCCGTCCTTTTCTCCGGCCACCTGTTCGGTGGCTCGAGCCTTATTGCTTCTGCGGCCATAGCCTTATGCTGCTCTACTTCTTATTGAGATATTTTGAGCTCGGCCTTGAGGTTCTCAAGTTCAGCTAACGCTCTTGTCTTTTAAATTTCGTGCAAAGTATTAAGGCACTTTCACTTGCTTACCTTGAGATTCCTAGAATTTCTGTTTCGCCACGTCGAGGTCCTTCTGGGACCTCTCTAGTTTCTGTTTCATCTCCGCAATCTCCTTGGAGATGGGGTCGGGAACCAAGGTCGATACGTGACAGAAAAATTCATCAATACAAAGGCAAATTGATGCAGTCCTAGGCGCTTGCCTCAAAGCAGTGCCCTGGGGGCTGTATGGTAGAATCCTATCAAAAAATTTACAACCCCAACGCCGGTTTCTTGAAACCACCTTTGGGCTTAAGGTCTACTCACTCACTAAGCCATTCGGAAGTTTGTGGTATTATGTCCTCGCAAAAAAAAATGTCCTCGGACAACTATATAAATCTCTAAGATCAAATGACCAAGTTAAACTTGGTGCAAGAATAGAATCGTACCTCGAACCTTGTCAAAAGGCTCTTGAAAGCGTCATACATGTCGGCCCCTACGGACCGACAGCCTTGCAGGGCCATGCCTATCAAGGCAGGGTTCTCTTCCTTGATAGAGGAACACTTTAGGGTCTCCTCCATCTCCCTAGTCTACTCCTCGCCATCCCGTCCTTGGGCCTTTGGTGGCGGTGAATGGATGACCTAGGACCTAGGTGCCAACGTGCCAGCCCGGTTAGCCTCCACCCATTGGGGCAGAGCTGAAGCAGATATCGGCTGGACCAATGCCTGGCCCAGCCCATCTTCGATGACCTAGGGGTGCTTCTCCCTCGAGTCTTGTTGGGATGAGGTGTCAACCTCGTCCATGATGGCCACCTCCTCGACCCATTTCTTGATGAGATTGGGAGCCAGGGTGGATGTTACCTCCCCTAGCCCACCGTGCGCTATGGAAGAAATGGCGGGCTCCGGGGTCCTGCTGGTGGAGGGCAGCCCGCTCGAAGAGGCGCTAGGAATCACCTGTGGTGGACTGCCTAAGAAAAGATACTTTGTAAGTCCTCCCTTGGTAAGAGAACTTGTGAGATAAAAAGACGAAGTATAAAAAATGATAGCTTACCGTCGAGGAACTGGTTTCTTCCTCCCCATCATGAGAAGGTCTTCTTCTGAGTCACTGGAGAGCTCGACTCTCCATGTAAACTTGCCGACGGCCCTAGCCGAGATTCTTGTTGGCCGCTTCGGGCCCTTGGGCTCCATGTCAGCCCCGGCGTCCTCTGATGCCGCCATCTTCACCTTTGGGGGAGGGATCTCCTCACCGTCACCCCCTCCACATCACCGTCATGGGCTGCGGAGGTGTGGGTTTCTTCTGACCGGGTGAACGAGGTCACCCGGGCCCAACCGCCAGGCTCTTCCTTCTAGGACTTCACCCCTTTGAGGACAACCACGTGCAGCACCGCTGTTAAAAGCATCCTGAGCAGGGGTGATGGCCTCTTCTGGAAGCGGAGCCAGGCACCGCAACCCCTGCACCCAGGCCAGCCACTTCTGCAAAGCGTCAGGCAAGGCAATTCACTAGAATCTAATCCTCGGAGGACACAAATGATAGCTGGTGAGTAAAGTCACTTACTGGGGCTGTCATAGTCTCCAATGAAGCCGTTGTCCTTGAACTCTTTGGGGATCTTGTCCTTGGCCATCTTCATGAGCTTGGTGCACCTGGTGGCCAAGGTGTAGTGGAAGAATGGCGTTGAGGGGACGCATGTCCTCAGGATTTTGCGCCCACATAGGGACAACCTGATGACCCAAAAGTGTAGGGGATCGATCGTAGTCCTTTCGATAAGTAAGAGTATCAAACCCAACGAGGAGCAGAAGGAAATGATAGGCAGTTTTCAGTAACGTACTTTCTGCAAGCACTGAAATTATCGGTAAGAGATAGTTTTGTGATAAGATAATTGGTAACAAGTAATAAATAGTAAAAGTAAATAAGGTGCAGCAAGATGGCCCAATCCTTTTCGTAGCAAAGGACAAGCCTGGACAAACTCTTATATGAAGGAAATCACTACCGAGGACACATGGGAATTATCGTCAAGCTAGTTTTCATCACGTTCATATGATTCACATTCATTACTTTGATAATTTGGTATGTGGGTGGACCGGTGCTTGGGTGCTGCCCTTACTTGGAAAAGCATCCCACTATTGATTAACCTCTATTGCAAGCATCCGCAACTACAAAATAAGTATTAAGGTAAACCTAACCATAGCATGAAACATGTGGATCCAAATCAGCCCCTTACAAAGCAACGCATAAACTAGGGTTTAAGCTTCTGTCACTCTAGCAACCCATCATCTACTTATTACTTTCCAATGCCCTCCTCTAGGCCCAAACAATGGTAAAGTGTCATGTAGTCGATGTTCACATTACACCACTAGAGGAAAGACAACATACATCCTATCAAAATATCGAACGAATGCCAAATTCACATGACTACTTATAGCAAGAACTACAAAAAAATACACTTCCGTGATGATACGTGTTTGTCACAGTAGGTCGCGTTTTTTGTCATGCATGTACATCCATGACAATTTTATGACAGAATCAAGATAGTCATACATGTGATGTCGTAGAAGTGTTCCATGACATTACCAAAATTATCATCACGGAAGTGTCCACTTCCATGATGATAAATCACGCGTCACAGATGTGCTTTCGTCAAGGGTGACCGACACGTGGCATCCACCATAACGGAACGTCGTTAAGCTATCGGGTCCGATTTTGGATCCGATAACCCGCTAAGAGCCCCGACCAATGGGGATTTTCCACGTGTAAAATCATCATTGGCTGGAGGAAACACGTGTCGGCTCACCGTTGGGACAAATGTCATCCACTCATTGGACCCAATGCGCCTATGATACACCGACATGTGGCATAGCCCAACAGAGGCCCATTCCTATGAAAAGGCCGGCCCGTTTGACTTGGTCAAAAGGTGGCAGGCCGGCCCACGGCAAGCCTGTTAACGGCATGTTCGCATATAGCCCATTTACAACCCACTAACCGAGGGCCCATTTACGGCCTATCCGAATTAGGCCCAGTAGCGTCATTTGGGCCGTCCAATATAATTCCAGCCCGTTTTAACATCCGGCCCATGTATGGCCCATGACGTCTTTCGGCCCATATGAGGCCCTTATTACTCTCGGCCCATTAAAGGCCCGTGGTAAAACTGGCCCGTAATGAACAGTGTATCACTTTATACCCATTAACGACACGTGGTGAAACTGGCCCGTAATGAACAGTGTATCAGTTTATACCCATTAACGCCCATTATTCCGTTGGGCCATTTCCAGCCCATGTTATCTTTCGGCCTTCTTGGGGCCCATTTATTCTTGGGCTCATTTCCACATTCGTTTACTTACGACCCGTTAATGTCATTTTCTGCTTGTGGGCCAAATTCAGCCCGTGGTTACAGTCAGCCCGTTTGTGGCCCGTTAGTACGTTGGGCCGTTTCCATAGCGTCATCAAAATACGGCCGATTAACGACGGCCCGTTATGGTCGGCCCATGAACGGACGATTTCAACTCTAGCCCATCTACGACCATAATTTGGTCTGTTATTGGCCCATGTTTGGCCAACAGATCATACGGCCCGTAGAAGGCCCATTGATGATACGGCCCATAGAAGGCCCATTGCGTCTACAGCCCGTATAAGGCCCATTGTTTCTACCCCACGTAGCAGGCCCATTGTTTTTTTAAAGAAAGAAGGCCCATTGTTTCTACGACCCTTAGAAGGCCCATTGTTTCTATGGCCCGTAGGAGGCCCATGTTGACTATGGCCGGTGGGCATGAAAGTTTGTCACCAGTGCAAATATAGGGAACACCCTACACTATACAAAAATGGCTTGCTGTTTTCTTCAATCAATGGATGCATGTTAAGAACACATTTTCTATCACACCAAAACAAATTACAACTATAAAACAAAAGGAAGGTTGGCACAAAAGTTAACAGTCTAGCAGATAAATTCACCACCAGAAGTTCAGAAGCTCAGTTCATTTGACCTGACTGTTACGTTTTCATGCTGTATTGTCCGATGGAACACCATAACCTTCGCCTTCAGTTCTCCTAGGCTCTTGAACAAAATAGCAAATGTCTGATAGTCTGGTTTCAAAACCATGCTTATCTTGACAACATCGAACAATGTCTCTCCTTGTTTCACAAAGGGTCTCTGTTAGGGAATGGCCTTGTGTCTGGAGCGCATATATAACATTGTTTTGAGCTTGCATATCTTGATCATGAGGCAGTTTGGACGAGATTGGCTTAACAACCAAGCCAGTATTATGCAGGAACGTGCTTTTGGCACTGTTAGTGGACAGGTACTGATCCACTGCAGCAAGAGCTGACATTGCGGTTATAGTTGCCTCGCCACCTTCAGAAGGTGGCGGTTCCACCATTTTTTCCATAGCTCGCTGAAAATTTGAGGTGTTACATTATTAGTACCACAACAGAAGATATTAAGGAGGCAACAAAACCAAACAAAATAACTTTGGTCTATATACAGAACTTATTCTGGTGAACCCATGTAAAATAATAGTTGTATTTTATTGCAAAGTACATAATAAAACTAGGTTCCGAACATATGACCATGTACAATCACTAATGTATTGTCTATTTCTTCACATTGTATTGAGGGCTAAGGATAAAGAGATGAAGTTTATAATACGGTAAGCATAGTATGACATCATTCATATCACAAAACAACTGAGAACAGACAAACAGGCAATTGTAACATTGTGTGGGCAAGTCCAGCATGAAACTAGATTACAGGTCAGGATCAAAGGAACATCACTCCTCTTTTTTAAACCTTGTAAGGTGCAATGATACGCTAAGACAATTGTGTATGAAATTGAAAAGAATGTGCAATGATACGCTAAGACAATTGTGTATAAAATTGAAAAGAGTAATAAACAGTGGCTACAAACCATGCAGTTCAAGGCACAAGTCAGACTAAGTAGTAGTTAAAAGGCATGAGGATTAAGTACTTACAACAGTGGCTTTGACGGGTGTAGTCATGCCCTTCTTCTTGCTGGTGTGACAGTCCTTGAAGATTTCCACAACATTTGGTTCAGGTACTTTTTGGTCCTTGCGGGTTTTCCTCTGCATTTGGAACAAGTCAATATAGATATGGTAATATGGTACAATGAAAAGAGTGAAACGGTAGCTAATTACAAGAGCCTCATAGTGTGAAATATAGCTACGAGATCCCGTCGTCTGTTGGAATTTCACTTTTGTACGGTTGGCCCTGTTCTTTGAACAGTTCACCTACAAGAAGATAGATTTGTGTGGCACATGCGTAAATAGGACTTCAACATGTGATCTGATCACATATATATATAACTTACCTGATACTTCGGATCGGACCAGTGTTTAACGAGGCCTCTCCAGTCTTCATCAGATATATTTTCCACTGGAGATGTTTGGGCAAGTTCACTGTTAGACTTGCCTTCAAAGTGAGTTTTCCTCAAGTTATACCGATACTGTCGCAGAGTAGACTTGAAAACATGGGTGCAAGCTTGTCTGGTTGCATCATCTTGGCTATCCAACTTGAACCTCATCTGTTCAATATTATGGGAGTCTCATTATCAGCAACCTAGAAAGTATTGGATAGAGAAAGACAATATTACTAGTTTCCATACATAACCATACTTACAGATAAATAGTTGAGGAATGTGTTGAACTGGGTTTCGTCTTTGTCATTCCTGTACAGAATCCATGTTGGGAGGATACGTACATGACACCTAACAACAACCGTTGCCTCTGATACTAACTTGGCTGACTCTGTAGCATCACGTGGCCTTTTTAAACCTGCCTCAAAATGGATCTCCATTCTTCCTCCTCTAGATTTAGTTAACCTATCGAGCATTATCCCTGATGTTTGTTTCCTCTTGCGCCTAGGTGCTAGTCCAACAACAATCATACGTAGTGTTAGTGTACATCTGACTATGAGACTACATATAAAAAAACATGGAACTGTAACTTGACTCCAGCAAATACCTTCTTGATGTTGAAGCTCACAAAGTTCATCTGATCTTGCCAACTCATCTTGTGTCAAGAGTGATTCGGAAGTAGTGTCAGGTGGCAAGGGAGCTTGGGAACATGCTGCGAGCTGAGTTGACCAACGAGTAAATCGTGCAGCTGGTGGTACTGTGGAAGGTGTTGCAACAACTAGGGTTGTCTCTGCTTGTTTGGTGGCAGCTATTTGTTTCTGTTTGGCTTGTTCTCCAGCTCGTGTAGCAAGGGATACCCTGTCGGTACAATTTTCCGCTGGACTTTGACCTTCTATTGCACCATCAGTACCAGCAGAATCTGCAGGATTGTTCCGCTTCCGTTTTCCTATCGTTCTGTCTTGCTTCCTCTTGCTCTGTGGCATGTTAATTCAAGCCAAAAAGAAAAATGAATATTAATTTAGTTCTTCAGAACATATGTACTTTGATGTAAGAATATGGTGTGATAGACAAATATTGTATGTTCTAGAAACAGGAACACGTGTCTTAGTCACAAGTATAATATGTAAAGTAAGCAGATGAAATTCAAGAAAATTAGAAGCAATACAAGCTAGACATCATATATAACATGCAACCACATATAACAGTGCCAAGTTAGAGGGAGCACATGTGATGGTGCACTAGGGGAGATGTCTCATCACCAACACAACTACGTTGAGTGTCTATGCATGTGTTGTCTAGGAAATCATCTTGGGGGGATGGAGGAGTAGAATCTATAGGGGCCCTCCATATGGAAGGAGCACCTTCATCCGCTGCCTTGCTAACTTCCTTCCGCTTTATTGATTTTGAATTGTCAAGTAAAACCGACAAGAAAAAGCAATAATATTCACTCTTCAGAACTCATTCATGCATGATAGTAACAATCACTACTTGATGTAAGGCAAACACATGATTCTAGTATGGAATAATACGAAAAACAGGATGGCATGGTATATTCACAACTGTTTGTGGAAACTAAGCAGAAACCATTTCACCAAATACGAAGCAATGCAAGCTAGACACCACGTGAAAGATGCAACCAATATGACTCTGCCAACTTAAAAGTGTCCCATCATAAATGGTATTTCAACAAATTAGAAGCAGCGCATGCTATAAATCATATCAAAGATGCAACTAATATCACACTGCATATACTGAAGGTGTCTCATCATAGTGATTTATGTGGGATACATAAAAAACAATAGTTTTATGTGAGGACATGCTTAATAGACAGATGTACTATGTACTAAATACAGGAAGGCACGTCACATTAACATGTATAATGTATAAGCTAAGCAGAATAGCACATGCAGTTTAACCAGATTGGAAACATTATAATCTAGACACCATATGAAACATGCAACCACATATCACGCTGCCAAGTTAGAGCAAGCACCTGCGATGCTAGTGTAGGGGAAATGCGGCAATCAACTACAGAGCTACGTTCACTATCTTCATCTAGCCTTGATGTTTCTTGAGAATCATGTCTGGAGGCTGACACTGCATTCTTTAAATGGGGAGTAATCGACTTGCCTGACTGCCTCATCATAAGTGATTGATGAGGGAAACACAAGAACATTAGTTTGATGTAAGAACATGGTTAATACACAGATGTACTAGTATGTACCAAAAATAGAAAGGCATGTCATATTTAAAGGTATAATGTGTAAGATAAGCAGATGCAATTTAACCAAATTGGAAGGAATACAAGCTAGACATCCGGCTGGAGAAGTGAGCATAATCATCTAGGACCTGAGAGCCCGGTGGGAGGCGGGCTGCTTCGCCACCATCGCGGCTTTTTAGTTGGCTTCCAGGTGATGCCTCTCTTTGTCGGGCTTGTCACTGGCTCGGCTAGTGCCCTGACTAGCTATTTGTCTTCTGGTGCTCACGGGATGGTGGTTCATGTAAAAAATATATTTCCTTATCTTAATAAAGACTGACTTCGGCCTTTCTAATACAAGATAGACACCATATGGAACATGCAACCACGTATGACACCGCGAAATTAAAGCAAGCACCTGGGATGGTGGTTCATTGCGAGCGAGGTCATCAACTTCAGAGCTACGTCTACCTTCTCCATCTGCTGACACTGCACATTTTATAAGGCTGAAATGTGTCTGGCATTTCCGCCTACCACGCTGGAGGGACTTCTCTCTTTTTTTTGCTTCTCTCATAGCAGCAGAGTCTGAAATACCCTTGCATAAAAACACAATAGTGAGAGTATGGGTGAAGTGTGTGCAGAACTAGTACACTGTAAAAGTAGCAGATAGTAAGTGGCTAAAAAATAAATCACATGAGACATATGATAGGTCTACAACATTGCATGGCAAACAAAATTAGATTCTACTCCCTATGATTTCGTAATATATGAGCATAGGGAATACAGGTACTCCTCTAGCACACCACCACATGTGGTCATATCAAGATAACAGTCGACTGAAAATAAATAGGTCAGTCAATTTTTTTAATGAACCGTCTGATCTATAAGGAACGGGCAGATGGCCTTCGTCTACCTCCCACCAGTCACTGTTGACGACCTTTCTCGAACTGCCAGCGACCACCGGCCCAGGCCCCTGCCTCTGCCGCCCCACCCTCCCCTCGACCTCACACCACCACCGTGCTTGGCAGCACCCCCAGGCCATCGCTTTAATCTTGGCAGACCTCCAGATCGGGCGCCAGTAGCTCTAGGCCCCACACGCCCCTAAGATAAACACCGAGGCACTGCTTACCAGGCTTAATAGGCGGACTTGCACCTGTTACGCCGGGGAATGCTTCCGTTAATTGGGAATCAACTAGCTAAGGTGAAATAGTATATGAGGAGGAACTTGTGCTTCACGAGTCACTAGGAACATCTGGTATCAAGAAGAAGCGGTCAACTAGTGTCTTCTGTGGGATGAATACCGTGCAAGCAGACACGTAAGATTTGCACGAATAAGGGAAGAGGAGTACCATTTTCGGTTGTCGGTGTGGTCGCATCCACATGTAGCGCCGATCTTCTTCTTTTTGCCAGGGAAACCGATGTTCTGGAGGAGGGTGCAGGCTTGGACGAACCCATGGCCAAATTGTTGACTGTGTTGTCGTGGCCGTATGTCGGCGGGGGGAAGCAGATCCGAGGCGGTGAAGGACGGCGTAGCAGGAACAACTCTGGTGCGATGGAGGGTGGAGAAGTTGGAGCAACAGCGGTGAGGCGCAGGACGGCGTGGTTGAACTGGCTCGGGTACGGACGGCTCGGCCTCGGCTTCAACTACTTGCCATGGAGGGCATTGCAGTTGAGGTTGCGGTGGACGACGACGTCGGGGTATTGGCTCCGGCGTGATGGAGGAGGGCGGCGGTTGATGGATTGAATGGGGTGGCGGACGGGGGATGCCAGGGTTTCGCGGCTTGTGGAGAGGTAGTTTTCGCACCCACGGAGTACGAATGGGGAATTCGACGGGTGAGCGGGGGGAAGGGGGGAGAACCATGTTTCGGGTCTAGGACGCACTTGTTTTTGGCTTTTTTGAACAGAAGATGGGACGTGCTTGTTCGAAATTTGGGGAAAGTACAAACTTTGCCCCCTCTTAAATTTCGGACCTACTGCGGGTCGGGGGTAGGATGGTAATCCTAGGTGTCCCAAATAGTGGGCAGGAGCGGTTTCGGCGGCGCGTGTGTGTTCTTAGGCGGCCATTGTGTATGAAAGTTTTTCGGAGGCGGTTGCGTGGCGTCTAGATGAAGCTACGAATCTATCCCGGTTTAGACCTTTGGACGTCGGGCCGGTAGGTTTCACGGGTCGGAGTTATTAGAAAAGTAATTTCCTTGTACTACCAAACATTGGTCTCACGCAGTTTCGGGCAAGTAGAGGCTCTTTTGGCGCTTCGTTCGAAATTTTGAAACACAAGCATTCACGTTTAGTGTACTCTTGAACTTTGAGGATTGACCTAAATAGACAACGTTAAATTTGACCTTGTATGCTTGAAAACCTCATTAAATTATCCGCTTCTTTTTAAAATTTTAACACTTGAAAATCCTATAACTACGATTATTTTGGAATGGAGGAGCTAAATTAGAATCTATTTTGTACGCGACTACATATGCTATTATGTACAAAATCAGAGGAAAGATTGGTGCCCCGTAATTTAGGTATGATTTACAAATGCCATGATATCAAATTCAAATAATTGAATGGACATCATGTTGAATTCGATTTTTTAAACCACCTTAAGTTGAATTCAAATGTATGCTAGTCCATAGGTAGCTATTTATAATGTTCATTGTGTAACTTTCGTATGTATAATGGGCTTTACACATAACATGAACTATACTCAAATTTGTTGACGCTCAAAAGTGGCACAATCATAAAAGTTGCTTTAATCTGTGTCAAGATTACTTCAAACTTATGATTGCGGGTCATCATGAGATGGCTTTCTTTGAGAAGATCACGATGGATATGAAAGTGTTCTAAAACGGAGTCCGGATGCAAAAGTTATTGTAGGATCGAAAGTATGTCTAGAGGGGGGGTGATTAGACTACTTGTAAATATAAAAATTCTGCCTTTAGACAAAGAACAGTTTTTGGTAGTTTCACAATTATGATCAAGTCAAACATCACCCTACACATGCAATTCTAGAGTATAAGCAGCGGAAAGTAAATTGCACATGTAGTAAATAGAGGTGGAGAAGAGCAAACGCAATTTGGAGACGCGGTGATTTTTCCCGTGGTTCCGATAGGTGGTGCTATCGTACATCCACGTTGATGGAGACCTCAACCCACGGAGGGTAACGGCTGCGCGAGTCCACGGAGGTCTCCACCCACGAAGGGTCCACGAAGAAGCAACCTTGTCTATTCCATCATGGCCTACGCCCACGGAGGGCTAGCCTTACTCGGGGTAGATCTTCACGAAGTAGGCGATCTCCTTGCCCTTACAAACTTCTTGGTTCAACTCCACATCTCAATGACGGAGGCTCCCAAGCGACACCTAACCAATCTAGGAGGCACCACCCTCCAAAAGGTAATAGATGTTGTAGATGATGATGAACTCCTTGCTCTTGTGCTTCAAATGATAATCTCCCCAACACTCAACTCTCCTCACTGATATGGCTGTGGTGGAAGAAAGGATTGAGTGGAAAGCAACTTGGGAAGGTTAGAAATCAAGTTTCATATGGTAGGAATGGAGCAACTTGATCTCAACACAAGGGTAGGTAGTTCTCTTCTCAGAAAGTGTAAGGTAGGAGTGGTAGTTCTTTCTGATGGAACTCTCCATGAATGAAGAGGGGGTGGAGGGGTATATATAGCCTCCACACAAAATCCAACCGTTACACACATAATTGAGCAATCTCGGTGAGACCGAAGTTGACAACTCGGTCAGACCGAAAGTTCAAATATAGTGAACGTTGGGGTTTTCGGTGGGACCGAAAATGCCATCTCGGTTTGTCCGATTTGAGCAAAGACAGGAATTTGCCAGTTTCGGTGAGACCGAAATCATCAACTCGGTTATTCCGATTTGAGGACAAACGGTTACAGAAGCTTGGCAGCCCGTATTTCGGTGAGACCGATCTCAAACTCGGATTGACCGATTTTTCTAGGGTTTGGCTTATGGCTGAGGTGGTTCATCTCGGTGGGACTGAGTTTGGAAAATCGGTTGGTCCGAGATTACTTATGAGTGTGTATTGTAGTGAAAGTTGCTGATAGTTAAAGGAGATATATCACTAAGCACTTGAGTAACCAGATCATCAACAGAACCTCATCCCCTTTTAATAGTATTGGCTTTTCCTATGGACTCAATGTGATCTTGGATCACTAAACCAAAAATGGAGTCTTGAGCTTTTGCCAATGCTTGCCTTAGCATTTTGAGGGGTCCACTTCTTCAGTCATTGCCATACCCATATCACTGAACTTCTCTGAAATGATTCTCAAATAACTATTAGTTCAATGATATATATGTTGTTATTAATTGCCAAAACCACCCGGGGATTAGTTGCACTTTCAGTTATGACAAGTTCAGAGATGCTCATGGTGACACCAGATTAAAGAAAGTCTTGGAACCCAATTAAGATGACATCAAATGGAAAAAGGATCAACATTAAAGTTGTGCGCCTTGTCGAAACGGTCGATTTTGATATAAAACCGTCCCAATCCGAGTTTGTATGCAAAAGTTATAGCCACCCGAACACAGCCCTGTCACAGAGCCATAAGTGGCGCGTCCCACGAACCACGTGTCTGATGGGTATCGCGAATAACAGCCTATATTCCGTGACCATTTTGGCCTAGAAGATGGATTCAAATCTAAAAATGTTCAACATGAAAGTTGTTCGTCTCATCGAAACGGTCAAGATTGCTTTTGGTCTCTTTTCTATCCAAGGTCGTTTACCACCTCAAAAATTACCAGCAAGGTACAGCCAGTTTAAACCGAATAGTTTTGGAAAGTTCGAACAAAACCAATCCGAATTTGGCTAGTGTTTTGGACGTGAATCCAAGACTTTGGCTGTGTTTGTTTCAGCTTTTGGAGCAGTTTTAGGATTGAAAAAAGCTGAAGCTGAAACAAACAGGTTATTTAGAACAGCTGTGGAACCACAACCCAAAACTGTTTCGGGAGATTTTCAGTGTAACAGCCTAAAGCTGGTCTCGGTGTACTTTTGGGCCAAAACTGTTTCCCTAGCCCCTCTATCTTTGGCGTTTGGTCATAATTATGTCGTAAATGCCACCGTAGGCATGACATATCTCTACGTTCGCCCCCCTCCTCCTGAAACATAGCGTTTTCACCAGCTCACAGTCGTTTCCACAGCCGTGTTGCCAAACAGCTAACCTTCACTACAGCTGTTTCCTCAGCACAGCAGTTTTGCCAGCACAGCAAGTCCACAGCTGAAACTGCTGAAACCGAAGCTCAAACAAACACAGCCTTTTCCTTGCACGGGAAGTCCAGCCGCCTCTTATATACCTAAGGGGTGACGCCCGATTGAACAACACACTATCAATCAAATCATCTACCACTTTTTATCTTTTACCTTTTCTCCTTAACCCTAGTTCTTCTTTTTCCTCGTTCTTCGTAAGTTCTTCTTGTTACAGGGCGGCAAACCTCGAGGCCCTAGGGGCGATCAGGTCGAGCTAGGGCAGCCCATAGCCGCCGAGCGCCCTAACGGGGTCCCTCGCGGGCAAGCGGGGCTTCGGGTCTACAAAAGCGTCCGCCGGATTGCTTGCGTACCGCGCTTCCGGACGGGTCTCCTTCGACGTGAGCTGCGGTGCATCACCCTCGGCGTTGGAGGTACACGGTGACGTGTTCGCTCTTTGGTTTAGCTGCTCTTTGGTTTGGCTGCTGCTGCTGCTTCTTTATCAGCTTTGGCTTTCCTAGCAGCTTCAATCTTGGCTTGACCTTCAACCGAAGTTGGATCCTCCTCATCCATCACAACAACGTTATCTTCATGCTCTGGCTGCAGTGGTAAGTGTTTCCTATCCAACATGAATTTGCCCGTGCCAAACTTGGCATTGATAAGCATCTGAATCTACGGGGCAAATCCACATGACCTCTTCTGGTCAGCTGCAGTCCTCTTAATGGTCTCTACCATTAAGTCCATCACCTTGAAAGGTGCCTTCTCATCAAGTATGTGCAGCATGTTGATAGAATAGCCTCTAATCATGCGATGATCTCCAGACTTGGGCATCAAGGTATGCCTCAGAATAGTGTTAGTGGTAGGCAGACCTGCCTGGAGATAGTACACTGAGCCGAGCTTCCACACTTCCAAATCTCTTGCCAGGATCTCCTTGTACATGTTCTTCATGGAATCATGGTTCTTCTTTGGAATCCCATAGACATCAATGTCATCCTCTCTTTGTACTGGAGCATTCAGAAGTTCTGCCCATTCTTCAACAGACGAAGAAAACCTTTGACCTTCAGTCATCCAGGTGATCTTCCCATCAGGATAGAAGTGGGCTGTGGCATAGAACTGCATAATCATCTCGTCGTTCCAATCTGTCAGTTTCTGACCCACAAACTCAGCAACTCCACATGCAGTGAAGCTCTCATGCACATGGGGAAAGAAGTCTCTGTGCTCTTCACTGTCAATGTACTTCCAGTCAACGTACCTGGTGTCTGCAACTATTGGCTTCTTGGCCATCAGCACAGTCTCATAGAAGTCCTGCTGCTCTCTGGTGTGGAATCTGGGGTCCACAGCAGTCCTTCTCCTCACGGCATATGGATCAGACTATCTCCATAGCCTGAGACCTCTATCTTTCCTTGCCTTCATATCCTCGGCTTGAGGATGAGCATCATTGTGGAGTGGCAGTTTTGGACGGAGTTTCAGCAACACATGTTCTTCTTCAAACTCAGACGGTGGTACATCACCCTTGTTCTTCTCAGATGCTGGAATGTTCCTGGTTGTCCTCTTGGGCTTGGCAGAAGGCTTTGCTGGAGCTGCCTTAGCTTGAGCAGGCTTCTTGGGCTTTGAAGTGGCTCCAGCCCTAATAGCATCACCCATGAGCTTAGCCTTCTGAGGAGGAGGCTGGGGTGCTTCTTCTTCTTCTTCTTCAACTGCCGCATCTGCATGAGGTTCAGCATACACTACCCTCTTCCTCTTGGAAGTTTTCTTCACTTTACTTGGGGCTGGCTCTCCCAAGTTCAGCTTCTTGGCAACAGCTGACTGCTTGACCTTGCTGGTGCCTTTCTTTGACTGCTGCCCTTGTTGCTCTTTGGCAACAACCTTTCTCTTAGGCCTGGAGGACACTTCTTCCTCAGCTACAAAATCAGAATCCTCATCATCAGAATTCCTCTCCTTTCTGGCTCTGGTGGCTGCAGGAGGCAAGCCACTAGGTGTACTCCTCTCACCATCATCAATAGGGCTACTAGCCTCAGGACTAGTATCTGCCTCAGGAATCTCTGCAAAAGGTGACTCTGACCTGTTCTGGCTGTCACTGGCATCTGACATGGCTGACAACCTGTGAATAGATAAGGTATAGGCAGAGTAGAAGAGTTATCACAAACTGCAGAAGTTTTTGCAAACAAAATGAGTTCAAATCTTAGTTTTAAGTTTTCACAGAATGCATTTCGGTCAAACCGATTTTCAGTTTCGGTGAATCCGAAGTGTATAACAGAAACTTACACACCACTTTCGGTTGGACCGAAATGGGTTTCGGTCCTGCCGATAAACTAGGGTTTCACTAAAACTGTACTTCGGTCACACCGATTTGCACGACTCGGTTAGACCGAAAGTGCAGTGCAATGGCCAGAGGCCGAATCGGTCACACCGAAAATTTAAAACCGGTTTCACCGAGATGTATTCCGTGGAAACCTAACCCTAAGAATTTTACTCGAGACTAGAACCGATCTGGTGGAAAGGGAGTTTTTCAATCATGGCCAGATGTAGGGCAAACCAGACGTGCAATGAATCAGATGGGAGCACGAGAGGGATCGAGACTCACCCTAACTTGGTGGAGTCCCTCTACGGCGGCAACGGCGCGGAGGTGAAATCCGTTGACGGCGGCGGAGTCCTGCGGCGAGGGCGCACAGGCGACAACGGCGACGTTCCGTAGATCAGGGCGACGGCAGCAGGGGATGTGGGAGCGAAAACGTTTGAAGGAATAATCAACGCGCGCTGCCCTCAGTATTTATATCCCCTTGCTGTCGGTGGGACCGAGTTGAAAAACTCGGTGACACCGAGATGGATAACTGCTATGCAGTTATGCATTTCGGTCACGCCGAGATTTAGAACTCGGTTTCACCGAGATGAAACCTAGATCAGTCTAAGTGCTTTTCGGTTTGACCGAGTGGGAGAAAGTTGGTCTGACCGAAATTTACTTAGAAGGTTTTGGAAGTCAGCCTTAGACGGATCGGTGGCTCCGAGTGCTCCTCACTCGGAGGGTCCGAAAATGACTTGTTCAAAGTTTGTGATATAAGCATGAATAGAATTTGAGACAAGAAAGCATAGATAGCTAGGGGAGGTACTTAGGTATTCTTGTCCATCCATTTGGTCAGAAAAATCAAAACAACCAAAACAACAAATGGATGTCCTCGAATGGATAAAATCATGCATTCAACATGCTCACACAATAAGATAGCAAATGAAATATGTGTCAAACATGCACAACCAAAACTCTAGCTACTAGCACACAATTTGTCGATGACTAGGTCATCTATATATGAGTATTTTGACTTAGGAGCCAAATGAGAACATTTGATCATAGGTCATACTCATCGTTTAAGCACAAGTGGGGTTACCACTTTTACATAAAGCATTGATGTGTTCACATCATTTGGAGATGCTTTAACTCATTTTTAGAGTAAAGCTCCCCCTAGATGTGAGAACCCCTTTTAAAGGGTCAAACTAACCTTGGGTTGTCGTAGAAGACTTCATGTAGATGTTGAAGATGTGGATGCTGAATGTTGATGTAGATCATCAAGAGTTGGGAGCTATCCTTTGGATTAGGGCACTTTCAATACCTACATGGGTTAGTCCCACAAGGAACAAACAAGGATATCCATAGACATAGATTGAAGTTCACAATAGATGATGTCCATGAAAGCAATGATTACCTTGTCCCTTGACTTACCAACAAGAGGGTTTGTGACTCCATGAACTAGTGCATGATGTGGAAGTTGATTGCACAAGTTGCCAAAATGAATGTGAGTGAAGTATGTTGGCGGAGTCACCCTCAAGAACCTTCTAGTTCTTCTTCTTCGGGATCCACATCATCTTGATGGGAATCCTTGGGGTTGTAGTTGAGCTTGACGAAGTAGAACTTGATGTTTCCTTGGGAACCCACTTGACCATGGCTTGAGGTGCTTCAATGAATGCATCAATCTCCTCTTGAAGCTTGTCCTTGGCTTTTAACTTGTGGTCTTGTGGTGGAAGGTCATCTTGAGCTTGTTCCACATTGGAAGAAGTAGGATCATACTTCTCCTTTTGAGAAACAAACTGTGGAGTAGGGTATTGACCTTCTTCTCACTCAACACCTTCGGCGTTGAACTTTCGCTCAAAACCAATTCCTTGATTCTTCCGGTGCCTTCCTTGTTTGCGAACAATTTCCTCAAAGTTCTTGCTTCCGGCAAGACTCTTGTAGACACCTTTCTCTATAATTTCCTTCAATAAGCTATTCTCTTGCTCAAGTGTAACTTGGCTTGAAACATTGTTAGTGGAATCAAGAGAACTACTAGAAGTAACAACATTAGATTTAACATGGTTATTGTTACTACTAGAGGAAGAATTTTTCTTATGCTTGTCATGCTTAGTCTTAATAGGTGGCAAGAAATTAGACAAGAGAAGTCGTTTGGCAAGATATGAAGAACTCTTCTTTCGAAGATCGTCATTGATCGCTTTTAGAAACTCATGTTCTTGCTCTAGAGTGAGCTTCTTGAAGCGTAGCTTCCCATGAGATCTTAGGAGCTCTCTATGATCTTCTTGAGTTGTTTCATGAGCTAACTTAAGAGTGTTTAGTTCTTTAGTTAGACGCTCAATCTCCTTCATAGCATTGTCATTCGACTCTTCTCGACTATAAAGGCTACTAGCATTTTCATCGTTACTAAGCTCACTAGATTTATCATGCAAGAGCTCATCTTCACCAAGCAAGTCATCCTCATCACTATTGAAGTCAATGAATTCAGGGTGTGTTACCTTGGGGCCTTTAGCCATGAAGCATCTTCCAATTCCCTCATTTGGTGAATCAAATAAGTCGTAGGAGTTGGAGTTGGAGGATACGAGAGCAAGACCGGCAACACCTTCATCTTGACTGTAGTCGGAGTCGGAGTGATAGCTTCCATCGGATTGATTGTCGGAGTCGGAGCCGGAGACCCATTCACCTACATGAGCTTGATGTCTTCTTCTTGTGTAGCTCCTTGATGACTTGTCTTTCCTCTCCGAATCCTTGCTTCTCCGAGAGGGTCTTCGTTCATAACGATCATCTCTACTCCTTCTCTCTCTCCGAGGTGACTCATCTCTAGCTCTTCTTCTTGGAGATTCTTCTCTTCTCTTGTGGGGAGCCGTACACTCATTTGAGAAGTGTCCGGGTCTTCCACAATTGTAGCAATTTCGATCACGACTAGAAGATCTCTTTTCATCATATGATCTAGATTTTGAGCTTCTTTCTTTGCCTCTATTCTTGTAGAACTTGTTGAAGTTCTTGACCATTAGGCTTATCTCTTCATTGGAAATTAGCTTGTCACTTGAGGTAGTAGGAGCATCACTTGTAGCTTTGTAAGCACCACTTGACTTGTTGTGAAGCTCTTCCTTATCCTTAAGTGTCATCTCATGAGCAACAATTCTTCCAATGACTTCAGTTGGCTTGAGAGTCTTGTAGTTTGGCATCATTCGGATCAAAGTGCACACGGTGTCATACTTTCCATCCAAAGCTCTGAGAATCTTCTTAATGATGAATCGGTCGGTCATTTCTTCGCTTCCTAAGCCGGCAATCTCATTTGTGATGAGAGCAAGCCTAGAGTACATTTCAGCGACTCCTTCACCATCCTTCATCTTGAACTTGTCAAGTTGACCTTGAAGAATATCTAGCTTTGATTCCTTCACAGACTCGGTACCTTCGTGCATTTCAACCAAAGTATCCCAAATCTCTTTAGCATTCTCAAGACGACTGATTTTGTTGAACTCCTCGGGACACAAAGCATTGAAGAGAATGTCACAAGCTTGAGCATTGTTTTGCAACATCCGCAACTCTTCCGGTGTAGCTTCGTGATCCGGAACTTTTCCTTCCTCGAAGAATTCACCTTGCATGCCAACACAAATAATGCCCCATGCGGCTGGGTTATGACCAAGAATATGCATTTTCATTTTATGCTTCCAACTAGCAAAATTTGTACCATCAAAGTAAGGACCTCTACGATAATTACCCTCACTAGACGCCATACACTCCTAGGTTGTGAAACCAAGCTTATGGAGTCCAATGCAATGGAAACCAATACAATGGAGACCAAAGCTCTGATACCACTTGTAGGATCGAAAGTATGTCTAGAGGGGGGGGTGATTAGACTACTTGTAAATATAAAAATTCTGCCTTTAGACAAAGAACAGTTTTTGGTAGTTTCACAATTATGATCAAGTCAAACATCACCCTACACATGTAATTCTAGAGTATAAGCAGCGGAAAGTAAATTGCACATGTAGTAAATAGAGGTGGAGAAGAGCAAACGCAATTTGGAGACGCGGTGATTTTTCCCGTGGTTCCGATAGGTGGTGCTATCGTACATCCACGTTGATGGAGACTTCAACCCACGGAGGGTAACGGCTGCGCGAGTCCACGGAGGGCTCCACCCACGAAGGGTCCACGAAGAAGCAACCTTGTCTATTCCATCATGGCCTACGCCCACGGAGGGCTAGCCTTACTCGGGGTAGATCTTCACGAAGTAGGCGATCTCCTTGCCCTTACAAACTTCTTGGTTCAACTCCACATCTCGATGACGGAGGCTCCCAAGCGACACCTAACCAATCTAGGAGGCACCACCCTCCAAAAGGTAATAGATGTTGTAGATGATGATGAACTCCTTGCTCTTGTGCTTCAAATGATAATCTCCCCAACACTCAACTCTCCTCACTGATATGGCTGTGGTGGAAGAAAGGATTGAGTGGAAAGCAACTTGGGAAGGTTAGAAATCAAGTTTCATATGGTAGGAATGGAGCAACTTGATCTCAACACAAGGGTAGGTAATTCTCTTCTCAGAAAGTGTAAGGTAGGAGTGGTAGTTCTTTCTGATGGCTCTCTCCACGAATGAAGAGGGGGTGGAGGGGTATATATAGCCTCCACACAAAATCCAACCGTTACACACATAATTGAGCAATCTCGGTGAGACCGAAGTGGAAACTCGGTCAGACCGAAAGTTCAAATATAGTGAACGTTGGGGTTTTCGGTGGGACCGAAAATACCATCTCGGTTTGTCCGATTTGAGCAAAGACAGGAACTTGCCAGTTTCGGTGAGACCGAAATCATCAACTCGGTTATTCCGATTTGAGGACAAACGGTTACAGAAGCTTGGCAGCCCGTATTTCGGTGAGACCGATCTCAAACTCGGATTGACCGATTTTTCTAGGGTTTGGCTTATGGCTGAGGTGGTTCATCTCGGTGGGACTGAGTTTGGAAAATCGGTTGGTCCGAGATTACTTATGAGTGTGTATTGTAGTGAAAGTTGCTGATAGTTAAAGGAGATATATCACTAAGCACTTGAGCAACCAGATCATCAACACAACCTCATCCCCTTTTAATAGTATTGGCTTTTCCTATGGACTCAATGTGATCTTGGATCACTAAACCAAAAATGGAGTCTTGAGCTTTTGCCAATGCTTGCCTTAGCATTTTGAGGGGTCCACTTCTTCAGTCATTGTCATACCCATATCACTGAACTTCTCTGAAATGATTCTCAAATAACTATTAGTTCAATGACATATATGTTGTTATTAATTGCCAAAACCACCCGGGGATTAGTTGCACTTTCAGTTATGACAAGTTCAGAGATGCTCATGGTGACACCAGATTAAAGAAAGTCTTGGAGCCCAATTAAGATGACATCAAATGGAAAAAGGATCAACATTAAAGTTGTGCTCCTTGTCGAAACGGTCGATTTTGATATAAAACTGTCCCAATCCGAGTTTGTATGCAAAAGTTATAGCCACCCGAACACAGCCCTGTCACAGAGCCATAAGTGGCGCGTCCCACGAACCACGTGTCTGATGGGTATCGCGAATAACAGCCTATATTCCGTGACCATTTTGGCCTAGAAGATGGATTCAAATCGAAAAATGTTCAACATGAAAGTTGTTCGTCTCGTCGAAATGGTCAAGATTGCTTTTGGTCTCTTTTCTATCCAAGGTCGTTTACCACCTCAAAAATTACCAGCAAGGTACAGCCAGTTTAAACCGAACAGTTTTGGAAAGTTCGAACAAAACCAATCCGAATTTGGCTAGTGTTTTGGACGTGAATCCAAGCCTTTTCCTTGCACGGGAAGTCCAGCCGCCTCTTATATACCTAAGGGGTGACGGCCGATTGAACAACACACTATCAATCAAATCATCTACCACTTTTTATGTTTTACCTTTTCTCCTTAACCCTAGTTCTTCTTTTTCCTCGTTCTTCGTCAGTTCTTCTTGTTATAGGGCGGCGAACCTCGAGGCCCTAGGGGCGATCAGGTCGAGCTAGGGCAGCCCATAGCCGCCGAGCGCCCTGACGGGGTCCCTCGCGGGCAAGCGGGGCTTCGGGTCTACAAAAGCGTCCGCCGGATTGCTTGCGTACCGCGCTTCCGGACGGGTCTCCTTCGACGTGAGCTGCGGTGCATCACCCTCGGCGTTGGAGGTACACGGTGACGTGTTCGTGTGCGAACACACTTTTTGGCGACTCCGCTGGGGAAGAAGCTTTGAACGGTCTCCGGCCCGTTATTGCTACGAAGAGATCGTCATCTAGGGTTTGCAATCTACAAAGGTAATATGAATACCCAATTCACATATGTAGATGCAAATAATGCATATGTTGTTGCTAGATCATCTAATGAGCATAATGTATCGGCTAGCCCTAGCTTTATCAATCATGCATCTAATTATGTGCAAGAGCCGATGGAACAAAATCTCCATGATTCTACTTCATATAATTTTAGCAACATGCAACATATGTATCCCAACTCCCATGCATCGGCAACCCCACAAATTCATATGCCGATGAACAACATGATGAGTTCGGTTAATCAAGTTGAAACACCCCATGTAGGATCTTTCAATGGCATGCAACATAGTGTTTCATCTTTTTATTCATCAGCAGCTAATTTGCAACATGTTAATCCAAACATGCTGGTGGATAGGGGAATTGGCCATGCTACTACTAGTTATTCGGCCAATTACCCTCAAACATCATATGCTACACCTCATGCTACTAGTTTTTTGGCATCATACGCAACTGTTGATGTCCATAATTCGGCTCTGCACCTTAATGGTCATGGCCGAATAAGTGAAACTTCTGTAGGAGCACAAATGCCTTCACCTACTATCGTGGCATGTCATGTTCCCCCTACACAATTACAGAATTTCGGCAACATCTCATTGCCGAAAGAGTCTAAAAGCATTGGGGGCAACCATATCCAGACTGGGTAATTGAGAATAAGCTTACATTCTCTTGGGATTTGTGCAACTCTATTCGCCAGGAACTAATAGAAGGCGGGAAGCCTCATGATTTTGCTGCTGTAAAAGCTAGAGTTGTGCAAATGATGCAGTTGCCCAGTGCTATACCATCTAGTGTACCACCTAAACAATCGCAAAGTTTCGGCACCTCATTGCCGAAAGAGTCTCAAAGTATTAGGGGGCAATCTCATGATGAGTGGATGGAAATTGAGATGAAAAAGTTTAAAGCTCGCCAAGCTGAAATGTGGGCTAAAATTAGACGAGAGCGAGAAGCCTTGCAAATTCAAAAAGATAAAGTTGTTGATTCAGGTAACAAAGAAAATTCGGTTATTAGAAAAGCTGAATCAAGTAATATATATTCTAAGTCCATCAAATTCGAAGAGGCAAGCATTATTGAGAAAGGTCATGGGAAGCATATCAAAACAGTCATACTTGATTTTTCCGAAGTCAATGGAACCTACTTCCCGCCCTATGAGTTCCGTGCCATAGAACTTGACAAGCCTCAAGGACAAGAACAAGTAGCCGAACAAAGTTCGACAGACACGGATCTTCAAAGCAATGATGCACGGAATCAAGAAAAATATGATGAAAAGGTGTTGGGGAGCCATCCAAAGACGGAGCAAGATGTTCTTCTAGTGACACCACCATCATGTTCTCCCAACATATTTGAAAAGGTATGCATAGAGTGTAATTTACCTATTTTCAGATTTTGTCGCGACTTCATTATTGATGCATCTATAAGAAATATTCTCATAAGTAATTTTGAAAGACCAATGAAGAAGGGTAATTTACTTATTAGCAATAAACTTGTTATGGAACATATCGGTCAACCCATTATGCCATTTATAAAGACCGATATTGACTTATTGTTACAGCCAAAGCTTTCCGTTTTGCTTTATGTAAAGTTCATATCTAGTTGGGTAGCTTTGCTTATTTCGTACTTGGCTTGCACTTGGTCTCAACTGAGACATGTATGTTCTAAATATCTTCGTTTCAGAAATTTAAAGCCAAGGTTAAATTCTATTGAGAAAACTGATGCTAATATAATATCTTATCCAAAGACATCGGAGATAGAGTGGAAAACACAATGCATAGCCGAATGGGGAGATTACAAATCTGAACCATTCGTTTGCTTATCTCCAAAGCCGTTCAAACAGCAAGATCGGCTAGAAAACAAGAAGTATACCTTCAATTCAAGCATGTGTGATCAAATATTTGATTTGTTGCTGAAAAATAATTACATTACAATTCTTGATCACCATGTTAAACCATCAATCCAAGGACGAATGTATTGTAAGTTGCATGATTCATCCAAATATAATTTTGAGGATTGCAACATGTTTCGTCAAATAGTTAAATCGGTCATTGAAAAAGGACGATTGAAGTTTGTTGAAACATCAAGAGATGACCAGTCTATTACGATTGGTCCCGATGGCAAAAAGTTTTTCCATCGGCTGCTTCAAGCCGATCCATTTAAAGAGAATGTAAAAGCTGCAGGTGATGGGATAAAGCTTTCAAGTAAAGAAGTTGTTGAAGAGCATAACGAGCATAATCTTGAGGGTGAGAGTTCCATCGAAGCTACAATGGATACGCCAAGGACTGGGGGGCAGCAAGAAAATCCAATGATCGATGAAAGCAAACCAAAAGAAAGCAAAGGCCGGAATAAGCGCAAGTGTAAGAGATCAAAAATCACCTTCGCTGAACTATTGGATAAATATCAAAAGAAGAGTGAAGAGAAGAATGCTTATCGGCCAAATAATGCAAAGAAACCAAGATCACTCCCAAGGCGCAAGTATGAGGATCGGCATTGGCAAAGTGACAATTTTTATGCAACATGTTCATATCCTTATTTTGGGCCGCCAATACCAATGCCGTGGATGCCTCCCTATGCTCATGTAGATTCATATTCATCACGGGACAGGTATGATACAAGGGAACATTATCCATCTTATTTTAAGCAATCTCACCAATATTATGCAGCTCTGAGAAGATCAACATTTGAACAATCACATGTTAAAGACCGTTTCAATCATAAGGAATCGGTCCAGAGCTCAAGGAAGAAGAAAGAGGTGGTCAACCAAGTTTACCGTGTTAAAAGATATGGCCGTAAGAGTGCAACTTTAGATTTGATCTCAAATGAAAAAGGGCCAATTAAATTGTTGTCATTGGCTACTAAAGGCAATAAGATGAAACAACCAATTATTGATAGTCAAAGTGCCAAATCTGAAGACGAGAAGTTGAGAGTGCACAATGTAAAACAAGAATTGCCATTACTTCAGACAAAATCTCAGCCGGGGTGTCCACTCGGCTTATCATATTGGCAAAAGAAGAAATTGCAAAAACTTAGTACACAAGAACTTGAAGAAAGGAACATGCCATGGGTTCCTAAAGAAAGTGCTCAAAATAAGAATTATGTGCAAGCTTCCATTACAAGAAGTGCGGCAAAGGTGAAGAAGGAAAATAGTGAAAACTATGAAGGACCAAGCCAAAGATTTCAGCATCTTCGGTCTACACATTATCCATATTCTTCAACTATGACATTAATGCCTGTGCCATGGAATTCGTCAACGGGTATGATTGGTAACCCTCAATGGGATTATTTTTATCCATCGATGCCATATAATTTCTTACATCATGAAAGGGTATTACCAAGTCACTATACATTTGATTATCTACAAGTTTGTTGCTGATCCAAAGGGCGGAAATACTTGATTTGTCATTTCATTTGTTTATTTCGGCTATATGTGCTTTGAATGATGTCTACATGGTAATGGCCGATATTTATCTATCGTCCTAAGAATATGTCAATGCATGGCCGGTGTAGTATTCTAGCATCGTCCTTAGTTCGAATGGAGAGCGAGACAAAGTATGTGCTCATGAAAATTCATATGTATGCCTATATTATGATTGAATGGAGTTGAAACATCATGACCGATGTCATTGAGTATACGTTGCATAGACCAATTCATAGTGCAGAATTGGCTAGTGGGCTTATACTTTGTTTGGATATGATTTGGCTTATGCATCTATGAGATCTATAAGAGGCCAAATCATAGCTGATTTTATTACTGAACATCGGTTTAATGACATGCATAATATTGATGTTAGCCTTGTCTCTCTAGTACTATGGAGATTATGTTTTGATGGTTCAATTCGTAGCAATGGCCAAACTGTTGGTGTTGTTTATATATCTCCTTATGGTACTATTTTTTGAAGCCTCATGCCGCTTAGAATATTTTTATACATGATTAATCAAAGCCGAATATGCATTGTTATTTGGATTGACTTTTTTACTTGCTATAGGTGCTATACATATTGAGGCTTTCGGTGATTCGTTATGAGTAGTGCAATAAACATCCAAGGGTTATCAATGTTTTGACGAATCACTTATAGTTTATCTTGAGATATATCTAGATGCAAAATTTACCTTGGGTTGCTTTGAAATTGTTCTTATATTTAGACATGACAATTCAAAAGAGTTGGCACAGCAAGCATCCGGCTACTACGTTAATCATGATGTATTGCATTTCTCTCAATAGCCGATGCTTCGTCTCGTCAACATAGGTAAGGCCGAACCGAAGTTCACAGCTTCGGCCACTAATGAATTTTCATGCAGGTGATAATAAGGATTGGAGAGAGTTTATTGTTGATTATTTACAAAATCCTAGCAAAAGGGGGAACAATATGGTTTGGAGGATGACCTTGAGATACATATCTATGGAACTTTATCATCGGATTGTTAATGAAGTTGAGAAGGTTTCGCCCAAGTTTGCATCAAGGGTTGAAGAACAATAATCGCCAATAAATAATTATTGTCCTAAGAATATAAATGGTTGATGGGGTTTTGGCATCGTCCTTAGAACCAACATGGTACAAATTATTTTTCGGCACGCTTGCCTTGCCGAAAAACAGGGGGCATGTGTTGACGCTCAAAAGTGGCACAATCACAAAAGTTGCTTTAATCTATGTCAAGATTACTTCAAACTTATGATAGGAAGTCATCATGAGATGGCTTTCTTTGAGAAGATCAAGATGGATATGAAAGTGGTCTAAAACGGAGTCCGGATGCAAAAGTTATGACAAGTTCAGAGATGCTCATGGTGACACCAGATTAAAGAATGGCTTGGAACCCAATTAAGACGACATCAAATGGAAAATGTTTCAACATGAAAGTTGTGCACCTCGTCGAAATGGTCGATTTTGATATAAAAACCATCCCAATACAAGTTTGTATGCAAAAGTTACAGCCATCCGAACACAGCCCTGTCACAGAGCCATAAGTGGCGCGCCCCACCAGCCACGTGTGTGTTGGGTAGCACGAATAACAGCCTGTATAGCATGACCGTTTTGGCCTAGAAGATGGCTTCAAATCGAAAAATGTTCAACATGAAAGTTGTTCGTCTCGTCGAAACAGTCAAGATTGCTTTTGGTCTCTTTTCTATCCAAGGTCGTTTACCACCTCAAAAATTACCAGCAAGGTACAGCCAGTTTAAACCGAACAGTTTTGGAAAGTTCGAACAAAACCAACCCGAATTTGGCTAGGGTTTTGGACGTGAATCCAAGCCTTTTCCTTGCACGGGAAGTCCAGCCGCCTCTTATGTACCTAAGGGGTGACGGCCGATTTAACAACACACAATCGATCAAATCATCTACCACTTTTTATCTTTTACCTTTTCTCCTTAACCCTATTTCTTCTTTTTCCTTGTTATTCGTCTGTTCTTCTTGTTGCAGGGCAGCGAACCTCAAGGCCCTAGGGGCGATGAGGTCGACCTAGGGCATCCCATACCGCGCGCCCTGACGGGGTCCCTCGCGGGAAAGCGGGGCTTCGGGTCTACAAAAGCGTCCGCCGGACTGCTTGCGTACCGCGCTTCCGGACGGGTCTCCTTCGACGTGAGCTGCGGTGCATCACCCTCGGCGTTGGAGGTACACGGTGACGAGTTCGTGTGCGAACAAAATTTATATTCGATTGCTAAAGCAATGCATTGTCTGAAGTTCAAAATACTAACTATGTGGATCAATTGTGTCGAATAATAACATAGACATGCTCAAATTCGATAGAATCTAGATGTCTGATGGATCAATGACTGTTCCTTACGTGAATTGCAAATATCATGATCCCATCCTAATATTTGGATACAATTTATATCTTTAATCAATGTGTACAGCAGTCTTGCGTGTAGTTTCACTCACCTTGGGTGGTCTCTCACACATGCTCACACACTCTCTCCCGAGGTGTCTTTCCCGCACACATGCTCTCGATATAACCCTCCCTCCCTCTCGTAACCATTTATGATTGTTTTCACTAACCTTTATCACAAGCACTCGCCCTCTCGCAAGCATACACACGCACAATCCCCATCGATCCTTTCTATATACATAGACCTGCCTACGTGTCTCTTGTACGCACATTATCTTTAGGCCTATCTCTCACTAATTGTCTCACACCTCTCTTCCTAATCGACAAGTATGATTCTAGCAGAGCATTCTGTAGGATGCCCCTTAAAGTTAGGTTGGATGAATAGTAATATCAGAGATAAAGGGGTTACTTTAGTCCGAGAACCTAGGGTTACAAATCCTAGCCGGCTTTGTGAGTGGACATAGAGTCCTTCACAATTATGCTATCTTTGTCTTGTACGACTAGTCATCCATGGGTCTCCCTAAATGCGTCACGGGCCGACCAATGTGGCGTAGGATGGAACCAAACGAAGGGCGTCACCTCGACCCAACAGACCTCACGCGGTGACACACCATCTGCCCCCACGTCTCGTTATCTTCTCACACCCACACATACCAACACACACACCACACACAAAAAACATGCTCCTGGTGCCTCTATCCACTCCCCCCTTGCATATACACACTCAAGGTAATCTCTCGCCGTGACGTCATATTCATCTCTCTCTCTCTAGACCACTCTCATTTCTCGTGCTATCTCTCCCACGCCCCCCCTGTCGGCCCCTCTATCCATGCATCCCTCGAATACGTCATACACACACATACCTCTCTAGGCCCTGCCAAATGCATCAAGTACACATTCACACATGTTACATCACGTACGCCATTGATCTGAAAAGCCCTCTCTTCACGTTTATTTTGCATACAACATTCCTTTTGAATAAAGTGTGGTCAAAAAAATATTTTAGAATTTCTACATATATACAACATTACAGAGTTATATGGAGGAGTATGAACACTAGCATTGCATGGTGCGCACAATGATATTTAATCCGCACTGTGAATTTGTATATTTTTATAATATATATAAAGTTAGTCATAATAAAGAGAAACGAAGAGCATCTCTCTCTCCATCGCATACCCCCCCCCCTCTACGCCCCTTTCACGTACGCACACAAACTATCTACAGGTCCTCTAAAAGTAAGCCCCCAGCGCATTCAAGCATGTTTCATCTTTCTCTCGCGATATATACAGTGACGATCATTATATTTGATGCGAAAGCACGATACGTACATTGGACTTCAGAATCCACTCATTACGGTCAGCATTTACATTTTGTGGTTATTATACAGCCAGGGGCTCACCGTACAACTCTGTATTTGCTCAAGACACGACTAGTTGACCAGTTAAACGCTCCACGTGGCACCTTTAGTGTTGCATCACATTATCTCACTACCATCGGGCCCACCTATCGTCTTGTATCTACTCTACATATAAACTCTTATATAATACTAGCAAGATGAAGATGCGTTGCACGGAACATCAAGATGCATTTGTATGAGTATTTTATCTTGTGGGAGAAAAGGATGAACAAGGGAAGGCCTTATTTGCAAGTGTGGAGAGGGGTGTGGGTATCTTTTTGCAAAATTGCCATAATTTCCTTCCTATCCGTCAGATATAGATCGGACGGCCTATATCGCAGGATGGCAGGCACACGATCATCACCGACTATGCTTTTTATAATAGTAGGGATAAAATACACTCTTATAAAAAATAGAGTTGGTGATGATGGTGTGCCTGCCATCCTGCAATATAGGCCGTCCGATTTATATCTGACGGATAGGAAAGAAACTGACAATTTTGCAAAAAGGTACCCACACACCTCTCCACATTTGCAAATAAGGCCTTCCCTCATTCATCATTTTCTCTCACAAGATAAACTAGTCATACAAATGCATCTTCATGTTACGTAAAACGCACAGGCATCTTGCTAGTAAGAATGAAAACAAACGACAAAAAAATATTGGACGGTGGTTCGAAGTCATGACCGCGGGCACAACGGACAAGGTGGCCTTTCCTTGGTATGTTGAGCCGTCTGTTTTAACACACAGGAGCCGGTGTGGTGGTTACACACACACGCACGCATGCACACGAATTGCATGCACGCAACACTCGCACGAACACATGCACCCATGCACGCACGCAACAATCACACGTACACACGCAGCCACACACGCATGCAACACTCACGCACGCACACACGCATGCATGCACACACCAGTACACCACACGACCAACACACACTCTCACGCACAAATTCTCAACCTACACATGCATGCGCACACATCAGGCCGTGACAGACACATACACAACCAGGTGATTCCCGCACACGGGGTTGAGTCTTGTCGCGCCTGCGTAAATTTGTGTTTATCTGACCTTTTCCCTATGCAAACTGACAGGTGGGACCCACTAGGAATGTGTTCAATCTAACTAGTCAACATGGTGCCACACAGACTATTTGGCCGGCCAACAGAGTGCAATCCGATGCCGAACCGTGAGCAAGTGACCGTATAATCACCGCAAAACGTATATAGTGACCGTAATCAGCTTATTCTGAAGTTCGGTGAACATATTACACTTTTCTCTCTGTAGGCCCTCCAAAACTACATCTCTACACGTTCTCGCATGTTACATCTAACAACTATGCAATACAACACTACTACTATATTCTAACACAATAAATCATATGTGTTTTTAGTTTTACTAGATATCATATTGTTACTTAATTATTTAGTTTGCATATATTAAAATTGCCTTTGAAATGTATGGCCCGTATCATATACCGCGTGGGAAAATCCCGCCCTTTCCTGTTTAATCGGGTTTGTATCGATGGATCGTGCGAAATAGCAAAAATTATAGTACTATATACAGTTCAAGTGACAGTTCACTGGGCCGTCGTGTCGTGTACTCCTCCATCGTAATAGTGGAGCGCTCACTTTCGTAAATCTTCTAGTCCCTTTTGCCGACATGTGGGGCATCAAGCTATCGGGTTCACGTGACATACCGGAATACAGTGCAGAGCAGCCGGGGTGAAGCACCCAGTCATGGCGCCGGCGTAGTAATGAGCAATGAGGCGTCAAATCACAGAGCTGCACCTTTCCCGCAGTTAAGTTGGAGGGACGAAGTAATAATGCTAAAAAGGAATAAGTTGGAGGGACGAAGCAGCCATCAAGTCACTCGTTGCCGAATCCGCTTCTCCCTCACTTTCTTCAAGTTAACCACGTGTTGCTTCTACCGTTGTTCTGCCTCATGTGGGAAGTGGATCGGCTTGGTGAAGCACTAACACGTGGGACCGCATGTTAGCAAACCGCCAGAACAACGTCCTCTAAAAATAATAAACCTCCCCCGCCATCCGTGCGGCAAAATCACCTCCTTTTTACTAATCTTGATTCTATAATTTTTTAGATCAATATAATTCAGATTTGTATAGATAGCACACAGTAGCAAAACCAAGTGGCACGGTTAAGGGCATCCACAATGTGTAGCCAAATGTGAAAATAGATTTTGGCATCGTGGGAACCATTGTGGACGGTGTTGCTAAAGGCAAAAGGATGGAACCGAAGCTCACTGATTGATTGATTGAAGGAATAGAAAAATACAACATCTCTCCTCTTTCTTCCGTGCTTGGACGCATGTACAATATAGAGGACAGATTCTACTCCCCCGTCTCTTCTATCAAAAATCACAAAGCACTGAGGCATCAAATCACAAAGCACGGACGAAGCAACCATCATCTCACTCTTCGTTGACTCCGCTTCTCCATCGCCTTCTTCGAGAAACCATCTCACCGCACTAAGCTGGACGGACGATGCTATTGTGTACGAGTAGTACTAGTACATTTATGCGTCCTTTGGTTCAACGGACTTCCTGGATGCAAATAAGGCGGTTGTCTCGACTGGCAGGCGGCACTTACGAACGACTTACCGTGGTCTCCCTCAATGGTGTTCTCCGTCGAACGCACTTCGCCAAACCACAACTCTCGAGATATCTTCAACGTCACCGCAATGGGGAAGGAAGTCAAATATAGTTACTACCTCCATTTTTTTGTACACAAGGCCAGTATATCAAAATTACAATTTGCAAAAGGCCACTAACACTAATCGAAGCAAAATTGATGGGGTTTGCATCGTACTAGCAACCAAGGACATTAATATCCCCTACATGCATGCGGAAGTGAGAAGGTTGGTTGGCATGGCGCTGCATTAATCAAGCGATGAGGAGTGAGATGGTTAGCTCTTTGGGCTTTGGAGAAAAAAATATGCATTAATTGACACCTGAAACAAGGATTTATATCGATTAATCCCGCGAAGGAAACCCCGCCTTTCTTTTTTAACACTAGTACTCCTAGTACATAATACTATCTTCGTCCTGCTTTATTGGTCCTCATCGTATTTCGTGCCAAATTTTGACCATAAATTTAACTAACAAAATGTTAATGCATGTCACGAAAAAATATAGCATTGGAAACTATGTACAAATACAAATCTAACGATACAATTTTTGTTAACAGGCATTAATATTTTGTTAATTAAATATTTAGTCAAATTTGGGCACAAATTTCAAGGAGGACCAATAAACTAGGACGGAGGTAGTACTACGTACTTATCCTGTTTGGGTCTAGGCCTTGCATTGCCATACTTTGCCACACATTTTTGCCAAGCTTGCCTAAAATTTTCAAAATGAAAAGGAGGTACACTTGCGCATGGCTGTCGCGGTCGCACAACACCCTCACACGGTCGCTCCTGCATGCCGCGGTTTCACCACACCCTCACATGCACAGTCACTTATGCACGCCGCAAACCTAACCAAGGGAACGCACCCTCACTGACACGTGCTGTCGCATGTGAACAAACCAAATTCAGCCATCCTACCGCTGACACATAATTTTTGTTCATAGAGTATGTTTATCCAACCGCATATCGGGGAGTATCCGTACGGCCCGTGCGGTGGTCTGTTGGGGAAGAAGAAGAGGTGAGGAAGAAGGAGACATAGGATATTCATCCAACCGCCTGAAATGGTAGACTGACCCAAGTCAAGCGATTCGCATAACAATATATGTTTGTACACAGCAAAAGATCCATAAAAACAACAACCTAAAGAAAAACTATCACTGCTCGCGGAACGTGAAGGTTTCGTCGTGTTTGGCTGCCGGCATGAACCAGCCGTAGCTACTGACGTGTGTCTCCGCATCGTGGTTGTCCTCGGCCTCCAGCTACTCATGCACGCGGAGTGTGCGGGCGCTCTGCACGGACGAGAGCACCGCCCGGTTCTAGTCGAGGATGTCCGGTTCCGCCTGCAGAAGGGCCTCGATGGCAGCGGCATCTGCGCGCTCAGCATCGAGTAGAGCCTCAGCCACCCGGTACAAGTCCAGGACGTCCGGTTCCGCTTGCAGGAGGGCCTCGATGAGAGCGGCATCCGCACGCTCCATGTCGAGTTGAGCCTCTGCCGCCTAGTTCAAGTCCAGGACATCTGGTTCCGCCTGCAGGAGGGCAGTGATGGCAGCAGCATCCGCGCGCTCCGCCTCAAGATGAGCCTCCGCTGCCCGGTTCACATCGACGACATCCGGTTCCGCCTGCAGGAGAGCATTGATGGCAGCGGCATGCGCGCGCTCCGCGTTGAGTTGATCCTCTGCCTCCCGGTCCTCCTTTAGTATCGCCAGGTTGAACCGCTGGTCCACCTGCACCATGGGCGATTTGGACGCCGACACGAAGTCGACGTCCATCGTCTCATACCCATCGGGGGCCTTCTGCACCGCGACCTCCGCCATGAACATTGGGTCGGCTTCCTCCTCCTCGTAGCTTGGCTCCAGAGAATTCGGGGATTGGCCCGCCGCAAAGCGAGCTTGGAAACGGAGGTCTCTGGCACCGACCGCCGCCGCGATTTCTACGCGGCGCACCGGGGTCGGCATCTTGTAGTACGTGATCTTGCGGCGCACCATGGCCTTCCACCGAACTAGGGGACGCTTAATGCGGGCTAGGGGATCGAAAGGTGGGGGAAAGGGATGGAAATTACATGTGGTTTTAGGGCAGTGGCTGGCGTAGGCCGAGCAGCGAAGGTTCTGGTGTGAATAGTGGTTCCGGTGACGACCGGTCAATCGGTTTTGACTGTACATTGCTCTTGTCGCGTTTGCATTGCAGCCTGTCACGCTGGACCCTCCACGTCGCTCACCGAATGGAACGCACTTCGTCTTGCGTTTTCGCTCGCTTGTGAGACCGCAGTTCAGAGAAAACCGACGTCCCTCCCCCTCCCCCGCCCGCGTCATTTTATGCGGAGGAAATAAAAGCAGATGGAGTATACTACAGATGAGGATCCCCCGACGTGGCCAAACCCATTGAGTAACTGACATGCGAGGCCTAGGAAGCATGGGGTCCGCCAGTAAGTGACCGAAAGGGAGGGTAAGGCAGAGATACGTATGTGAAAGGACCTTCCAATGATACAATTTTCACATTACACATCTCATGTACTATTAATCTTGTCAATAGTCAAATGTGGTTTTGAAAAACGCATTAGAGCATGGTTAATAATATAGCTAGTCGATGGCTATAATGAACTGCCATGTCATCTACCGATCCCGTCAACATGTGTCAGGGACATGAACCGAATGGGATGTCAAATCTAAGACGCGAAGCGACATGTAGTGGAGGCAAAGTGAAACTTCAAACGAACAGTTTGTTTGGACGCATGTCGGACAAATTACATATAAACATTGGAAATACAAGCATGGTCTAGGCCCACATGCGAATGATACTCGGCGGAATGTTCAAATGAGGCATGCGGGAGGATGGACTCGACCGGAGGGCGACATGATCGATGGAGAGGAATGAGAAATAAGCGAACACCATATGATTATACTTGAATGGCTCAAATAAACAATAAGTTGTCTCGCTTGGCCTACATAGTGAAAGGCCTAATGCGCAACGCGGAGCACTGACGCTCGAATATGGCCGGGAAAACAAGGAAACTGACATGTGGGGCACATCTGTCGGGACGACGTAGCGCCAACTAGTCCAATGGAGGAGCTGGCCCATGACCTCCTCGCCACCGGCAACCGTTCATGTGGGTCGTGGGGGCCAACAACGTGGCGCAGCTCCAGCACCGCCTCTGGACACGGCGACCGCGGTGAGCAACACGCTCACTGACGTTTGACACGGTCGGTTTCAGTGTGCCAAGGGTGGCGTTAGTGTTGTGGCACGACCAACAGTATGTTTGGTTCGTGCCCAAGGTTGCCCCATCAAAGATTGGGTAGCCAAAATTTTGGTTGATGTTTTGGTAGCCCATGATTTGGTCGACATCGGCAAGAAAAATATACTAGAGTTGGCTAGAGTTCATTCGCATGCCAAAAAAATGGCAACCATCCAAACAAAGACCAATCTTTGGGTCATGAACAAAATTTTGGTAAGGTGCCCTTTGGCCACAATCCAAACATACGCCAACACCCGGCTCGTCGAGGATGCACGGGGCACCAGGACGCGTCCGCGGAGTGGTGTAGCACGGCCAACTGCATCCTCAGGACCTGAGACCATGCCAGGTCGTGTTGCTTTTTCAATGACATGCGTCGATCGCATTTGAGCAAAGGGCATCTCCAACGTTGCCACGACCGCAGCTGACTACCCTGGCACACCAAAGACCCTCGTCCCTCGCGCCTTCGCGCGGTGCGTTCCCATCCGGGGCCAGCTACCCACATTCATGACGTCTGTCCGTATGCCGTCGTTAAGAGGCTCGGTGCCCGAGGAACCAACTCCGGCAACTTAATGACGCACCAGGACACTTGGCCTCACCGGAATGCGCTACTTAAAGCGGCAACACCCAGCTAACCTCCACACCATAGCGCATCGTCCTCCTACCTGGCACCACATCCGCCATGACCGAAAGCACGAACACTTTGCGAGAGAGCTTGTCTTCGGGGATGGAGCTCGAGGTCGCCGCCCTCGCTCAAGTCGGCGCACAAGAGGTGGCCACACTGGCGGCGGACGACGGGAGCACCGTCAGCCACGTGTCCTACTTGCCACCGTCCAACGTTCGGCACCGCCGAGGTTGGGGACTCATCCGAGGATGAGTAGGGCATGGGAAGCGGCAGGGCATGGTGTGCCAACTGGCCGATCCGTCTCCCGTGTTCTACTTTTCCTCACCGAAGACCGCACCTTCACTTCACGGGTCTTGAACCTCACCCCCGTACATGGAGATCGCAGATGGAGGACGTCGGTCGCCACCGTACAATAGGTTTAGGGTCGGGTTTCTTTTATTTCTCTGTCCTATAAAAGTTCGAAATGTTATGAAAATCTGCCGTGTTTGCATTAATCTCAGCCGATGTATATGAACTTTCACAATAATATATTATATTGTAGGAGTAATAGCAAGATGCCCGTGCGTTGCACGGAAGATTAAGATCTTGTGGGAGAAAAGGATGAACGAGGGAAGGCCTTCGAGCAATTATAATAAGGTACAGTCAGTTGGCTATAAGGATTAAACAATTATATTTGTGATGAGTTGGATGAGAGAGAAGAGAAGATAGAAAGGAAGCGGCCTGTAGGTTAACAGCCGGCTGCAACACAGACTCCAAGAAACATTGTGAGAGTGTACAGTGGGCCGTGCATTAATAAAGTAGTACTACTTAGCAACTAGCTACTATACATGTTGACTATAAGGTCGACTATATGTGACATGGCAACTCCATATAGCCGGCTGTTGGCTATACTATTAACCACGCTCTTATCTGCAAATGCACATTCACGCATTTCACATCTACGGGAACCTACGAAAGGGTTAACATAAATTTCCTCTCTCTCTCCTCCCCTGATTTTCATTGTGGGGGGCCCCTCCTCCCCCCAATCTACAACCAACAGGTCACACATTTCACATTATGTTAATTACGTAACTGGGACTACGTAGGTGTAGCATTACTCGTCCTAAAAAACCCAACTAAGCCAATCTCCCAGCATATCGCGCGGGAAAAGACCCGGCCGCGCCGTTTTAGTCGGGATTACCGGATTACCAGTAGTATCGATGGATCGCGCGAAGCAACAAGTTTTTTTTTGAGGGGGCGAAACACCTAGTTTAAAAGAAAAAAATGCGGTACACTCACAGCACCCCTGTCGCGGTCGCATTGCACCCTACACACGTTCGGTCCTGCACACGGCTCACGCAAACGGAATGCGCTTCGGCTGGCCTCTTCACTGACACGTGGGACTGCACTTGGAGAAACCGACCATGCGCCAAACTCCCCCCGTCCACCACGCGAAAATCATCCCCCCACCCAAAAATTCCCCCCAAATCCTAGATTCAACCGCCCTTCGGCCAACTAGCCAATGATATTGCCCAAACCCCCTCCCCCCGGTCCCCCTCCACTCCATTCTCTTTGCCAAAGCCGCCCTCCCTGCCACGCCGATACGTCGGTGCCGCGGTTCGTCGAGGGGATGCACGGCGATCCTCTCGCTCCAACTGTACGCTCTCGTAGACTGTCATCCTCTAGTCGTGCCGCCACCGCTGGCGACGTTCTTGTGGAGGCGCACGGCGATCAGCGCCGCCACTGCTGGCAACGTTCGTGTGGAGACGCACGGCGGTCAGCTTCTCCCACGGTATGCGCATTCTAGAATGAGGCCCCGTGCATGTTGGTGTAGTGATGAATGTTAGCTCATATACGTTGTTAATCTCACCGTTTGCCGAAGTAGTTTACAGTCAATATGCTCTGCTTAAGAAGCTTCCTTGCCCTGTTCTCCACTCAATCTGCTTAGCTGAGATGGCATGCCAAGGCCGATTAGTTGCTAAAATATCCTGCCATACATTTATTGTGACGTATATTGCCATGGTCTAGTAGCCAATCTGTTAGGTGAAATAGCTCTACATTGTTGTATACTCGATCTTTGTTGTTGCGATGGCTTCAATAGCTCGATGGCTATGTGCTCGGCCTCATTGACTGCTGCAACAGCCTGCCTTAATTTAGCACTCAAATCTGTTTGCTCAATTAGCTTTAAATATATTTCGTTACTTAGATCTGCTCGTCCAAATATCTTGCCATAACTTTAGACATCGAACTAGATATTTTCTTCTGGACTTCATAAAAAAGCATATATGTTTTTCCTGTAATATCTAGTAGAAGAACTAATTTGTATGTCTAACAGATGGACATGACTTGGATAAATTCTGCTCGAAGATTATCCGCTGCATATGTCGAGGGGGTTGAAAACTTCATGAACTTTATCCGAGCTGAGTACGGTGCTCCGAAATCAGATGTGCTCTGCCCGTGTAGCAGCTGTATGAATTCAGTTACAAGACCCCAGTCAACTGTGCAAAATCATCTACACTTGTATGGGATGTCGGTCACATATACTAGGTGGTTTCATCCTGGTGAAGCTGTTTAACGTCAATGTTATTGACTACGTGGAAGCAGCAGATCACCATCTTGATCTGCCTGATGCTCAGGTGGAAGAGGAGGAGGAGGAGGTGGTGGCGGAGCCAGTGAGTTTGACCAACACTGAAACAATGCTAAAAAATGCTCGTGCATTCCATGAACTTTCACCTGCAGAAGAAAAATGGTTGGCCCGCATGTTGGAATAATGCAACGTGGCTGTCACCCCAGGAAATAAGCTGTCAGTATTCTCAGCTATGGTCACCTTTCTTCAGGTGAAGACATCTGAGTGGCTGACCGACAAATCTTTTGATGCGATGTTGGCTGCTTTACGCAAAGCTTTCCCATATGCGTCTGAGCTGCCACACACCTACAGTAAAATGAAGAATTTCCTTCGTGCAGTTGGAATTGGATATGATATGATCCATGTATATAAGAAGAATTGTGTTTTGTTCCGAAAGGATTATGCCAACTTAAGTGAATGCCCGAAATGCAAATCATCAAGATGGAAAGATAGTGATGCTGTGAAGAGGATTCCTCATAATGTTCTGATACATTTTCCAATTACACCAAGATTGCAGAGGTTGTTTCATGATGCTGAAAGAAGAGAGGATCTACTGTGGTATTCTAGGAACTAGGAGTATAGATATCAGAATGTAATGAGCCGTCCATCACATGGTAGTGAGTGGAAAAGCTTCAATCAGGAGCACGAAAAGTTTGCTGTTGACCGAGAAACATTATACTTGGCTTAGCTTCAGATGGATTTAACCCATTTGGCCACCAGAGCGCCACATATAGCATGTGGCCAGTGCTTGGTATCCCTTACAACATGCCCCCAAATGTCTGCACCAAAGAATCAAACTACATGATGGCCTTGCTCATCCCAGGTCCAAAAAGTCCTGGAAAGGATTTTGATTTGTTCATGGAGCCTCTTGTGGAGGAACTTCAACTGCTATAGAGGGGTGTTCTCACTCGAGACCTATATAGCAGCCCACCAGCTGATTTCTTTCTACGTGCTGTTATAATTTGGTGTATCCATGGTTATCCTGCTTTGGGCACTATGTCAGGGCGAATGACACATGGTTACAATGCATGTGTTCGCTGTGACAGGAATCCGCTGTCATACGCAATACTTAGCAAGATCTGTTTCATTGGACACCGTCGTTTCGTTGCCAAGGACAAGCCGCATCCTAGAAAATACCGAAGACATGTGTTCAATGCAAAGCATGAAAACCGTGATGCGCCAAAGAGGCTCACCGTCGATGAGTTGCAAGTGGAATTAGAGAAGGTCAGGCATATTACAACAGGAAACCATCCTGATAATGGTAGCGGGAAAAGGAAGCGTGGCAGGGCAGAAGAGAGATTATTATTTTACTTTGGGACTTGGAGTATTGGAAAGATTTGGATCTGCGGCATAATCTTGATGTGATGCACATCGACAAAAATTTATGTGACAGCATTATCGGCACACTTCTTAATATTGAAGGCAAGACGAAAGATACCTTATAATCTAGGATTGATTTGACACACCTGGGTATCAGACAGGATTTGCAGGTGCAAGATGATGGTAAACCACGGGATATGGCACCAGCTGTGTATGTCTTGGACAAGGTAAAAAGAAAAGAATTCTGCGAGGTCCTGTCATGTGTGAGATTCCCACATGGATTTTCTTCCAACCCTGACAGGAGAGTCGGTGCAGATGGAAACAAGGTACAAGGGTTGAAAACTCATGACTACCACGTCCTACTTCAAAGGGTTTTACATGTTATCCTTAGAGGATTGGGCCGCCCTGACTTATACAGAGCAGTTGCAGAGTTGGGACAATTCTTCAGGGAACTCTACAGTAGAAATATCACGATAGATGCTTCGAAGCATCTTAGAGACAACATACCAACTATCCTATGCGACCTTGAGAAGATATATCCTAAAGCCTTCTTTGATGTGATGGTGCATTTGGCTGTTCATCTACCTGATGAGGCACTACTTAGAGGTCTAGTACAGTATGGCTGGATGTACCCGATTGAAAGGCGGCTAGGCACTTTCAACGGCTATGTTAGGAACAGAGCTAGACCCGAGGGCTCCATTGCAGAAGCCTACATTGCTACAGAAGCGTTGACATTCTGCTCAAAATACATTGAAACAGCTGATCAACTTAGCAAAGAGGTGGATGAAGACAATCCCGGGCTCAATGTTTTCGATTATTCTGTTCGAGTTACAGGGAAGAGTCGACAAGAGGACAAACCTAAAGATTTGGACAAAATGGTTTGGTATGTGTTGAATAACTGTCCTAAGATACTACCTTATATCAAGTAAGTGCTAAGTACTGCAGCTTATACATCGTAATCTACTAAACTTGCAGCACATTCTTATATATTTAGATGTTTGACGCGATCACTATGTTGTGTAGCATCTACAAAAAGGAGTAACTGCCGCAAAATCCAAGAAACATTGACAAACTGGTTATGGCAGGATTTGCGAAATGGTTCAAGAGCCATGTCATCTTTTGAATTGCACTGTCAGTTTTTTTAATATATTGAGTACATAAGATGATCAGCTTGTCTATTTTCTAACCATAGGTTAAGAAGATGCGAGAGGATGGGCAGGTAGTTGATGATGCCCTTTACTCACTAGCAATGGGTCCTGATACTCGAGTAAAATATTATGAATCTTGCGTTGTTGGAGATGTGCGCTAAAACACCCTTGCACGAGATGAAGGCAGGAAGACACAAAAAAGTGCCATCATGAGCATGGATACGTATGACAAAGAGACAACTGAAATGTATGCTAACATAACAAACATTGTTCAGTTGCAGTATATCTCCAGTTTCGAGGATCATCGGTGTGTGGTTCTGTTGTGCTGTCGTTGGTATAACCTATTTTTCAGGATCGCAAAACCAAGAGCTGATGATCATTTCAAATCCATCAATGTCAAGCCGGCGTACCAGACCAACGAGCCTTTTATTTTGGCAAATCAAGCAACACAAATATTTTTCTTGTAAGACACATTTGCAAGTAGCGATGACTGGAGAGTATTGCAAAGGATTGAGCAGAGGAATTTGTTTAATGAAGTTGAACAACAAGATGATGCTTACACTGCTCCTGATGTACAAGATAACACAGATGCTCCTAATATCTTTCAGAACCATCACGTCAGTGGCACCAGCGAAAAGATTGCATGTCGTGCTATGGACATACAAGAGTTTATCAAGAAGAAGCCAACGTTCGAGGACGTTGAGGACGAAGAAGAAGATGACACCGTGGGGAATTACGATTCACAATGATACACATGGCAAAGATGTTGACGTTGCTGATGTGGATGATGATTACATTGCTTTTGTCGTATTTCCCTGTCAGAAGACGTTTTTTATCTACTATGTGAAATTGTGTTTGCTACAGCAACTGAAACCTGATGAACATGTTGTTTAGTATTTTCCTATGAGAACGTCACTTATTATGTACGTTGATTTGTGTTTGGTGATTGTATGAGGACTAAAACATGATGACATTGTTGTTTCGTTGTACTCATATTTGGCTGTGAAACTTGAATTTGATGACATAGTTTGATGTTGGACTGCAATTTGCTCGACATCTTCGAATGAGAACAAAGCTGACCCGACAGGACCTCTGCTAATTTATTTATTTATTACCAAAAGAGCCTCTGCTATTTATTTATTTATGAGCAAAAGGGGATACCCCCTGATTTTCGTTAATAGAAATCATTAGATGTTCACAACACTACGCCCAGCCTGCTACAAAGGTATCATTCATTACTAGTTTCAGCAAAGTGCTCATGTCATAGCCACTGACTACATCACGAGTGCTACATACACTACAAATAAAGAGACAATCATCCTACAGAGCACATCGATTTTTCCCATTATCTTCACAAGCTCTTTCATCTCCTCATTGCTGTCAAGGCCGTTCAGCAGCTGTTGCTTGGCCATGATCAGAGGAACTACATCTTTAACCTTCTGCTCTGCATCTTCCTCTTCTTCCGTTGCTTCAGTTACTTGTCCAACACCCCAACCTGCTGGTATTGGGATTCCTCGGCTAACCAAATAATCATCATAGTTGCACTCCCCGACATCAGCAACTTCCTAGAAATACAAATCACACGAATCTTCCCTTTTCTACACGAATCAAATTGGAAGATCATCAACCAAACTATTAAAAAAATCAGCAACTGAAAGCAGGAGAACAACACTTAAACATATTATTACCCCATGATTCGGGCATTTGTAGAAGACTCGGCCAGGGTTGAGGATTGTGGTTGAGACATGACGTATGACTTTGCATGATTTGCAGCAGTGGCACCACACCAACGGCAGCGGGTTCCGATGAGCAACCGTCTGCGGTGCGCGTACCGGCGGGGGTGTGATGAGACCCACAGGCGATGGTATGGGTGGCGACTTGGCGCATATATGGTTGTTGCCTGCTGAAGAGCAGGTGGACGAGCAGCCAACGGACATGGTTGCTGCGGCCAGAGCTTCTGATGCTAGGCAGACTAACTAGAGAAGAGGAGAAGCGAACATTGGATATGTTAGTTTCATTACTTGCAAAGTAGCATAGCACCATATATAGTCATAGTCTAGGTTTGGATTCGAACCAGCTACAGGAGCACGTCTCTCTTTTTTTCTAAAACTCAGCAACGTCTCCTTGCTGGCACGCTAGCTTGTTCTGTACACCTTCTCAAGTCTTTGATTCCTCCACCTGAAATCTGGGACCCATCGGAAGGGCCTCTGTATTTCGCGAAATAAACATGCCCCCCGCTGATAGGTCGGACCCACCAGCTATCTTCGCACGCAAGGAAGTGCCTTCTTATTACGCACAAAAACAAGAATGCTCCCCCTGCCAGCTGGAACCCAGCATCGTCGGAGGCTGACTTGTGGGCCTACCAAGTTGTCGGGGACGGAGGGTTTTGTCAACTTAGTCAATATGAACGATTCTAACTCCAGTTACCGTACGATGTTCATCCAACGGTAGTAGTGCTTCTTCTACCTCTGGTCTTCTTGCTCCAGCCACCCAAACCAGCGCCGGTTGTGCGGCGTGCTCCTGCCTCCCGTGGCCGGTTGTGATGCCGCTGAGGCCTCACCGCCACCTACTACTCCCACCGCTGGCCAGGGCATCCCTCTACTCACCCACACCCCTGTTATTTTGCGGCGACGGCAACCTCACACCGCAGCCGAACTAGTGAAGCCTCGTACTCCTCTCCGCGTGGGCATCCACTATCACGTCTTCCCTGGCTCTGCGTCATCCCCTTCCTAGGCCTCGCCGTCGACCACCGCCTTGATGCTCTCGGCACGGTGTGGTCAATGTGGTCAACGACCGACTTCCATCGGAAGAGTATTGTATGTGGAGAGGCTGATAGCTGGGTCCATGGCCACGGCCTAGTTTTTTTGTGATTTGCCAAGTAAGTCACTTTGTCAGGCATGTTGGGCTGCAAATCTTTCAAGACGAGGAGAGCTTCATTCGGTTGGCTGAGAAAATGGCCTATCGGTAATGAGAAATGGGATGTACATTTTTAAAACACATCAAACCGACAATTAGTTTCAAATATCTTTTTTCATTTCAAGATTTCAAATTACATTGATTTTTATGTGTGGACAATTTGTTGGATTTTATATTGATATACATTTATTTTTAAAATCAGTTTGAATGTGACTCAAAATTTCGGGATTAAAAACAGTTCGGACCGCACCGAAATATGCAAAATTTTGTATAATTTTTTAACCGTTGCCACAATATGGGCTGTAATGCTAACAAAAAGAATATGGGCTCCAAAAAAACCTTAAGAATTAGCAAATGGGATGTAAATTATTAGAAATAATGGCGGATGGGTTGTATGATGTTTTCCACATATTTCAGGCCTTCCTAAAAAAAGGTTGACGCACAAGGAGTGACTGTTGGATGTCCATCCAACGGCCGTCTTGCTTCTTCAATCTCTACTCTTCTTGCTCGAGCCGCTCAAACAAGCGCCGGCGGGACTGCCTGCCCTCTCCTCCCCGCGGCCGGCTGTGCTGCCGCGTAGGCCTCACCGCCCCATCGTACTCCCATTGCTGGCCTAGCCATCCCTCTACTCACCCACACCTGCTGTTTTCTCCGGGGAAGGTAGACAAACCAGTAAACCCTCGTACTCCTCCGCGTGGCAAACAACTTCCGAGTCTTCCCTGGCTCCATGTCGTTCCCTTCCTAGGCCTCACCATCGTCCACCGCCCTGGTGCTCTTGGCACGGTGTGGTCAAGGAACGACTTCCATCGGAAGAGTACTGTACGTGGAGAGGCTGACAGTTGTGTCCACGGCAAGCCGCAAGGAAGTGCCTCCTTATTACGTGGAAAATAATTATTCCTCCACCTGACAGCAGGGACCCATCGGACGGGCCATCGTATTTGGCGAAAAAAGGTTTCCCCCTGTCTGCTGGGACCCACCGGACGGTCCACCGTATTTCGCGAAAAAAATGTTCCCCCCGCTATCAGCTCGGACCCACCGGAAGTGCCTCCTTATTACGCACAAAAAAATGAATACTCCCCCTGCTAGCTGGGACCGAGTATAGTGGGAGGCTGACTTGTGGGCCTACTAAGTTGACAGGGACGGAGGGCTTTGTCAACTTAGTCAATATGCACGATTCTAGCTCCATTGACCGTACGATGTCCATCCAACGGCCGTAGTGCTTCTTCAACCTCTGGTCTTCTTGCTCCAGCCGCCCAAACCAGCGCCGGTCGTGCCTCGTGCTCCTGCCTCCCGTGGCCGGCTGCGATGCCGCGGAATCCTCACCGCCCCCTACTATTCCCACCGCTGGCCAGGCCCGGCGGCGACGGCGGCCTCACACCGCAGCCGAACCGGTGAACCCTCGTACTCCTCTCCGCACGGGCTTCCACTGCTGCGTCTTCCCTGGCTCCGCATCATCTCCTTCCTAGGCCTCACCGTCGTCCACCGCCCTGCTGCTCTCGGCGCGGTGTGGTCAACGTGGTCAAGGAACAACTTCCATTGGAAGAGTACTGTACGTGGAGAGGCTGATGGCTGGGTCCACGATAGCCGCAAGGAAGTGCCTCCTTATTACACGGAAAATAATTATTCCTCCACCTGACAACAGGGAACCACCGGTCAGGGCCACTGTATTTGGCGAAAAAATGTTTCCCCCCTGACTGCTGGGTCACACTGGACGGGACATCGTATTTCGTGAAAAAAAATTCCCCTCGCTGTCAGCTCGGACCCACCGGAAGTGCCTCCTTATTACGCACAAAAAAAATGAATACTCCCCCTGCTAGTTGGGACCCACCTAGGTGGGTGTCTGACTTGTGGGCCTACTGAGTTGACGGGGACGGAGTACTTTGTCAACTTAGTTAATATGAACGATTCTAGCTCCAGTGACCGTACAATGTCCATCCAACGGCCGTAGTGCTTCTTCAACCTCTGGTCTTGTTGCTCCAGCCGCCCAAAGCAGCGCCGGTCGTGTCGCATGCTCCTGCCTCCCGTGGCCGGCTGTGCTGCCGCGGAGGCCTCACCGCACCCTACTATTCCCACCACTGGCCAGGCCCTGTGGCGACTGCAGCCTCACACCGCAACCGAACCAGTGAACCCTCGTACTCCTCTCCGCGCGGGCTTCCACTGCCGCGTATTCCCCGGCTCCGCGTCGTCCCCTTCCTAGGCCTCGCCATCGTCCACCACCCTGGAGCTCTCGGCGTGGCATGGTCAACGTGGTCAAGGAACAACTTCCATCGGAAGAGTACTGCACGTGGAGAGGCTCGCAGCTGGGTCCACGGCCGCAGCAAGGAAGTGCCTACTTATTACGCGCAAAATAATTATTCCTCCACCTGACAACGGGGACCCATCGGACGGACCCACCAGCTACATCTTCGCACACAAGGAAGTGCGTCCGGGCAAAAAAATGTTCACCCCCCTGACTGCTGGGACCCACCAGCTACATCTTTGCACGCAAGGAAGTGCCTGACATTCGGCACCCACCTGGTCGAAGCATACGTAGCGTTTTCATTTTGGTCGCGAACGTGTACGTACATACTGGTCGATGTAGAGGCGCACACGTGTCGTAGCAGAGGCGCACACGTAGTATGTACACGTACGTACAGCAGCTAGGGTGCAAGAAAGTAAATACGGCCACGTACGTACATACGGGCGGGGTCTCGAATGCCTACTCGCGTGTACGTACGGCCAGGGCTCGTGTACATGGCTGGGTCGGAATGGAGAAACAGCGTCGTCGTCGTGTTCATGGGGAGCCAACCGGCTGGGTCGGAACGGAATGCGTCGTCGTGTTCATCGGGAGGGCTTGGACGGAACAACCGATGGAAACGAGGCATGGCGTACCATAGAATGGAGGAAACGACCTTGTGTTCGACTGGCCACGTTTAAAATGGGATCCCGTTCATCGGGAGGGGTCTGGCGTACCACAAAACGGAGGAAACAGACCTCCTACGATAGAAACGGGGGTCCTGTTGATCAGGAGGGGTGTGGCGTACCGCAAAACGGAGGAAACAGACTTGGGTTGGAGCGCTACGGTCTAAACGGGGGTCCTGTTCATCGGGAGGGGTGTGGTGTACCGCAAAATAGAGGAAACGGACTTGTGTTGGAGCGCTACGGTCGAAACGGGGGTCCTATTCATCAGGAGGGGTGTGGCGTACCGCAAAACGGAGGAAACGGACTTGTGTTGGAGCGCTACGGTCGAAACGGGGGTCCTGTTCATCGGGAGGGGTGTGGCGTACCGCAAAACAGGACTCCACGAGATACTATTCATCACCACCGTCGACCCCCTCCAGCCTCCACGGGCTACTGTTCACCCACCGTCGACCTCCTCCAGCCTCCACTTGCGACTGTCCAGCCTCCACCGTGCGCTACTCCACCGACTACTGTTCAACCAGCCCTCTCCATGGGCTCCTGCTCAACCACCCCTCCACGGGCTACTGTTCATCCAGCCCTCCACTGTCTACTGTTCATGCAGCCCTCCACGGGGTGGTCCTGTTCATGTAGCCCTCCACGGGGTCCTGTTCATGCAGCTCCAACCGGCTCGATCGAACGGGGTCCTGTTCATGCAGAGGTAACACCACGGGGTCCTGTTTAGCCACCCCCACCGGGAACTGTTCATCCAAACCCCCCCAGCAACACTCATTCTTCATGCAGAAGCATCATCGATCGACTTTAGTTAGCAGCAGTAGCGAAGGAATCGCTCGATCAGGTTCAGTTAATAGCCATTGATCGATCGCTCGGGTTCAGTAACGCGTAGCCTGCAGTGCAATCGCTCGGGTTCAGTTAGAGCCCAACGCCTTGCTCGGGTTCAGTTAGAACCCAACGCCTCGCACCCACATGCGTGCGTGTACAAGAGAAACATGCATCGATCGGCCCCGACCACCCACTGTAACCGGGAACACCCCGATATTTTCCTCGCCCTCGCTTCTACCACGGTTTTTTCCGTCATGGACGGCCCAAAGAATGTCATGCAGCTGCGTCTCCGGCCCGCCCAGGACAAAAAGCCCATTTTCTGTCAAGATTTTTTGTCATAGAAGTAGGACCCCACCACATATATGATGATACTGTGTTTCGTCACAATTATTGTCATAGAAGTGTCATAAGTATGACATAAAAAAGTTTCGTTCGGCCCAAAATGTCACGGATGTGTCTGTCTTTTTTTTGTAGTGAAGACTTCTCCCATGTCCTCAGGAACAAATGTAACTACTCACAAAGCATATTCATGTTCGTAATCAGAGGGGTATTAATATGCATAATGGATCTGAACATATGATCTTCACCCAAGTAAACCAACTAGCATTAACTACAAGGAGTAATCAACACTACTAGCAACCTACAGGTACCAATCTGAGGTTTTGCTACAAAGATTGGATACAAGAATGAACTAGGGTTTGAGAGGAGATGGTGCTGGTGAAGATGTTGATGAAGATAACCCTCCCCAAGATGGGAGAGTTGTTGGTGATGACGATGGCGACGATTTCCCCCTCCCGGAGGGAATTTTCCCCGGCAGAACAGCTCCGCCGGAGCCCTAGATTGGTTCCGCCAAGGTTCAGCCTCGAGACGGCGGCGCTTCGTCCTGAAAGCCTTCTTATGATTTTTTTCCAGGTCAAAACATCTCATATAGCAGAAGATGGGCATCGGGGGGCTGCCAGGCGGCCCACGAGGCAGGGGGGCATGCCTAGGGGGGTAGGGCGCGCCCCCCACCTTCGTGGACGGTGGGTGGCCCCCTCCTGTAATTCTTTCGCCGGATATTTTTTATATTTTCCAAAACTGACTTTCTAGGAGTTTCGGCGCTTTTTGAGTTGTGCAGAGTAGGTTTCCAATGTTTGCTCCTTTTCGAGCCCAGAATTCCAGCTGCCGACATTCTCCCTCTTCATGTAAACCTTGTAAAATAAAAGAGAAAAGACATAAGTATTGTGACATAATGTGTAATAGCAGCCCATAATGAAATAAATATCAATATAAAAGCATGATGCAAAATGGACGTATCAACTCCCCCAAGCTTAGACCTCGCTTGTCCTCAAGCGAAAGCCGATATTGAAAAATATGTCCACATGTTTAGAGATAGGGTGTCGATAAAATAAAATATAGACATGAAGGCATCATGATCATTCTTATAACAGCAACATATATATATATATATATATATATATATATATATATATATATATATATATATATATATATATATATATATATATATATTGTCATATGATTCTTATGCTAAAGTAACAATCTATTCACAATGTCAAGTATGAAATCAGAAACTTCATTGAAAACTAACAAAATAAGATCTCGGTATTGAAGCAATTGAAATTTATTGTAACATCGGAAAGAGTCAAAATAAGAGCTTTTCAGCAAGTCCACATACTCAACTATCATTTAGTCTTTCACAATTGCTCACACTCACGCAATACTTATGGGTATGGAGTTTTAGTCGGACACAGAGAAAGATAGGGGCTTATAGTGTTGCCTTCCAACCTTTTACCTCAAGGGTACTGTCAACAATAATAGATCATGATAGCTTACTTCCAATTGGGTATATATATCAGCATCTTTCCAACACAATGTGCTTGCGAAAGGATAAAATGTGAAAAGGAAAGGTGAAGATCACCATGACTCTTATAAGGTAAGAACAATATATAGGCCCTTCGCAGAGGGAAGCAGAGGTTGTCATGTGCTTTTATGGTCGGATGTACTATATCTTAGCGCAAAAGAACGTCACTTTACATTTCCACTTGTGATATGGACCTTTATTATGCAGTCTGTCGCTTTTATTGCTTCCATATCAAAAGATCGTATAAAGTTTATTGTCTCCACACTAATAGATCATACATATTTTAGAGAGTTGCAACAATGAAAACTTACTTGAAGGATCTTACTCAATCCATAGGTAGATATGGTGGACTCTTATGGCAAAACTGGGTTTAAGGATGTATGGAAGCACAAGTAGTATCTCTACTTGGTGCAAGGAGTTTTGGCTAGGATGAGGGGGGAAGGCATGCTCAACATGTTGGAGGATCCATGACAATATACTTTATTTCGGATATAAGAAGACATAACCCATTACGTCGTCTTCCATGTCCAACATCAACTCTTTAGCATGTCATATTTTAATGAGTGCTCACAATCATAAAAGATGTCCAAGATAGTATATTTGTATGTGAAAACCTCTCTTTCCTTATTACTTCCTATTAATTGCAACGATGACCAAAACTATGTTTGTCAACTCTCAACAACTTTTATTCATCGTACTCTTTATATGTGAAGTCATTACTTTCCATAAGATCAATATGATCTCTTTGTACTTTTTATATTTTCTTTTATTCTCTCATGATCGTAGTGAGATAATCAAGCCCTTGACTCAAAACTAATCTTTATTATATAGCTCACGGACTCGATCATAGTAAACTTTATTCTAGTAAATCAATATATTACCAAAAGTATCGAACTAAGAAAAACGATAAAGATAGGAGTGTGATGGTGATACGATACCGGGGCACCTCCCCCAAGCTTGGCAGTTGCCAAGGGGAGTGCCCATACCCATGTGATTATGTCTCTTTCTTTGGAGGTGGTGATGATGGAGTAGGTAGTAGCGATGACGGAGTATCGTACATCAAACGTAGGAGATCCTCCAGCTTGTGGATAATACCTTTGAGTGCGGCGATATGCTCCTTCAGCAAAATATTTTCACTTGTAAGATACTTGTTTTGTACTTGAGCTAATTCAATCATCTTGAAAGCTTCAATCTCAGTTGAAGTGAAAAGGTCTAGAAGGGATTGAAGGATGTCTTCTTCTTCTGCTGTCGGGGCCTGATTTTCCATAGTCTTCTTGATCCTATTCTCCTTGTTGATCTCCCCAGGTTCTTCTCTCTTCAGCTCTATCTTCATTAACCAAGCATTGTTGCCCTTGTTGCTGGAGGAGTAGGAAGACATGATGCGTGACCTTATCAACTCTGGCAGAAAATAGCTCAAAACAAAGGCAGAGGATTTTCCCATGGTGCGGTGGTCAAAACCTTGGGGAGAATATATAATGAATTTTTACCGACCAAAGGAAGTAACGTGCAAGAAAACAGAGTCCGGTAGGCACACGAGGATCCCACGAGGTAGGGGGCGCGCCCAGGGGGGTAGGGAGCACCCACCACCCTCGTGGATGACTCGTGTCCTTTCCGGACTACCTCTTATTTTTCTATTTTTCTAAATATTCCAAAACGGAGAAAAATTACCATTAGAACTGTTTTGGAGTCGGTTTACTAACCGTACCACATACCTCTTCCTTTTCAGAGTCTGAATCATTCTGGAAAGTGTCCCTTGTGTATTCCTCCGGGGTTACGATTTCAATAACATTAGTTTCAACATTTATAGGATTACCTGAGATATAATGTTTGATTCTTTGGCCGTTCACCACCTTCGGATTTGTGCCTTCGAAGTTGTTGATTTTTATGGCACCGGAACGATAGACTTCCTCGATAATGTAAGGACCTTCCCATTTAGAGAGGAGTTTTCCTGCAAAAAATCTTAAACGAGAGTTGTGTAGCAAGACATAATCACCTACGTTAAACTCACGCTTTTGTATCCTTTTGTCATGCCATCTTTTAACTTTTTCTTTCAACAATTTGGAATTTTCATAGGCTTGGGTTCTCCATTCATCAAGCGAGCTAATTTCAAATAATCTCTTCTCATCGGCAAGTTTCAAATCATAATTGAGCTCTTTAATAGCCCTATATGCCTTATGTTCTAGCTCAAGAGGTAAGTGACATGCTTTTCCATAAACAATTTTATACAGAGACATACCCATAGGATTTTTGTATGCAGTTCTATTGGCCCATTATGCATCATCAAGTTTCTTGGACCAATTCTTTCTAGACCTATTATCAGTCTTTTGCGAAATTAATTTCAGCTCTCTGTTACTTAGTTCTACTTGACCACTAGACTGTGGGTGGCATGGGGATGCAATTCTATGGATAACATCATATTTAGCAAGCATTTTATGGAAAGCACCATGAATAAAGTGTGAACCACCATCAGTCATTAAATATCTAGGGACTCCAAACCTCGGAAAAATAACTTCTTAAAGCATCTTAATGGAAGTGTTGTGATTAGCAGTACTAGTTGGAATAGCTTCTACCCACTTAGTAACGCAATCAACAGCAACTAAAATATGTGTATAACCATTAGAGGAAGGAAACAGTCCCATATAATCAAAGACCAGATATCAAATGGTTCAATAACAAGTGAATAATTCATAGGCATTTCTTGACGTCTGCTAATATTACAAATTCTTTGACATTCATCACAAGAAAAGACAAACTTACGGGCATCATTGAAGAGAGTAGGCCAATAAAAACCAGATTGCAGTACCTTATGTGCAGTCCTATCTCCAGCATGGTGTTGTCGATAAGCTTCGGAGTGACACTTGCGTAGGATCTGTTCCTGTTATTGCTCAGGTACACAACATCTAATGATACCATCTACTCCTTCTTTATAAAGGTGTGGGTCATCCCAGAAATAATGTCTTAAATCATAAAAGAACTTTTTCTTTTGCTGGTATGTGAAACTAGGTTGTATAAATTTAGCGACAATGTAATTAGCATAATCAGCATACCATGGTGCAGTACGAGAAGCAATTATGACAGCTAATTGTTCATCAGGAAAGCTATCATCGATAGGTAGTTGGTCATCAAGAATATTTTCTAAGCTAGACAAGTTGTCTGCAACGGGGTTCTCACCTCCCTTTCTTTCAGTAATATGCAAATCAAATTCTTGTAGCAGGAGAACCCATCTAATAAGTCTAGGTTTAGCATCTTTTTTTCATAAGGTATTTGATAGTAGCATGATCAGTGTGAATAGTTACTTTAGAATCAACAATATAAGGTCTAAACTTATCACAAGAAAATATGGCTGCTAAAAATTCTTTCTCAGTAGTAGCATAATTTCTCCGGGCACTGTCTAGAGTTTTACTAGCATATTGGATAACATTCAATTTCTTATCAACTCTTTGTCCTAGAACAGCACCTACATCATAATCACTAGCATCGCACATAATTTCAAAGGGTAAATTCCAGTCAGGAGGCTGGACAATAGGTGCGGAGATCAACGCTTTCTTAAGTATTTCAAATGGTTCTACACAATCATCATCAAAGACAAAAGGAACATATTTTTGTAAGAGATTAGTCAGAGGCCTAGAGATTTTGGAGAAGTCCTTAATGAACCTCCTACAACACCCGACATGACCTAAGAAACTTCTTATACCTTTGATGTCCTTGGGACATGACATCTTTTCAATAGCATCAACTTTACCTTTATCAACTTCAATAGCCCTTTCAGATATGTTATGCCCCAAGAAAATACCTTCATTAACCATAAAGTGGCACTTTTCCCAATTCAAGACAAGATTAGTTTCTTCACATCTCTGCAAAACTCGATCAATGTTGCTCAAGCCATCATCAAAAGAAGTTCCATAAACGGAAAAGTCATCCATGAAAACCTCAACAATCTTTTCAGAAAAATCAAAGAATATAGCCATCATGCATCTTTGAAAGGTAGCAGGTGCATTACATAAACCAAAAGGCATACGTCTAGAAGCAAAGGTACCGAAGGGACAAGTAAAAGTGGTCTTTTCTTGATCCTCTTTTGACACAAGTATTTGACAGAAACCAGAATATCCATCTAGAAAGCAAAAATGAGTATGTTTGTGTGGCACCCTGGCTCAGAGAAATCGGAACGCCCCGTTTTCCAGCCCAGAGATCGAGGACAAGTCTCTGGCAAACGGCACTGCTTGACATAGAACAAATCAGCTCTTATTACAAGAATAATAATACAAAGGTCTGTTGTTACAAAGAAGTACATCAGCACGGCAACTCTACGCCGGCGATACTACACTTGCTCTATGCTAGCAGCGGAATACTTCTAGCAGTGGAACAACGACGAAGGTGGTGAACTCCACTCCGCAGGGACTCTAGCTGGGACACGATCTAGCTCGCATGCATGACAACCTCGTCAAGCAATCAAGCAATCATGGCATCACCTGCAATCTGGCATGACACGCCAGGTCAGTACATTGAATGTACTTGCAAGCTCACAACAACCAAAAGCATCAAGGCAAAACAATAACATATCATTAACACATTAATTAATTAACAACTACCATGATGAAGCAACTACTAAGCATGGTATGAAACTGATACAATACTGATAAATCACCATCTCAGATCTCCATAATCATGTCTCTCTTGGCTATCCGGCCAATAAGTATACAATCTCGATCACCTCATGATCAAAATCAAACTGTGATCTTTCCGGTGATCACTACCATGACCAACACTTGCTCTCCAACATCATCAACATCCTGCACTGCTCAAAATATAAATTTATAAATCACCTATAATTCATTTAGTCATTCCGTCATTTGAGTGTTGATCAAATGGTGTGACCTAGTACAAACCCATGCCCATGACCGAGGACGCGGCTATCGATAGATTAAACAAATACACTCTATAGAGGTAGTGCACTGTACCCACACTACGGAACCCATGGCCTCGCACTCCCATGCGGGTGGACCAACGGCGTTCCGACAAAACCGATCCACTGCCATGACACTCTCCCGGCCAACCGTCGTGGCCAAAACAATCAACCGTCCCCAACGGGGACAAAAGCGCTTATCATCCAACTACGGGCACACAAGGTTATGTCCGACTACCTGATCAGGGTAGCGCGTGCCCATAACCTTCCCTAGTTGGAGGCACCGGCGAGAGGCATGCCAATAGCATCGCATTAGGGCCTTCCCATAAAAGGCAAATGTGGTTGCACTGGAGAAAGCCCGGTTCGGTGGCACCTAACCAACTAAATGACGGAATTTATCCTCAAAAAATATATCTGGGATACAGGTACTCCGATATTAACTATCAAACTAAAAATCAAAGTCACACTACTAGGAAAAGGGTTATAGATGTATGGCCACTAATGGCGCACCAGTCATGTGGTGCGCCATTACTATATACTAATGGCGCACCATGTGTCGGTACGCCATTAGTGTCCAAATACTAATGGCGCACCACATCCACGGTGCGCCATTAGTAACAAATATTTTTTTTCCATTTTTTCTTCAAAACTACTAATGGCGCACAAGTGGATAGTGCGACATTACTAGTTAAACTAGTAATGGCGCACCACATCCACGGTGCGCCACTAGTAATTTTTTTTCAATATTTTTTTCAAAACTACTAATGGCGAGTAATGGCGCACCACATCCACGGTGCGCCACTAGTATTTTTTTTCAATTTTTTTTCAAAACTAGTAATGGCGCACCGTGGGAGTGGTGCGCCATTACTAGTTGAACTAGTAATGGCGCACCACTCCCACGGTGCGCCATTAATAACTTGGCCCAAAATTTCACCAACTGCACCCCCCCAAGTGGACCGCCTTTGCAAGTTTAAAAAAAATAGAAGAAGATGATGGAAATGTCAAAAAAAAAAGTTTCCCATGTGATATGTGGTCTACTTGTTGGGAAAATTTACAAATATGAATTTTGACTTTATTTGCAAAATATCTCTGTAATTTAGTAAAACATGCATAACTTTTGCATACGAACTCGGATTAAAAAGTTTTTTATATGAAAAATCATCTACTCGAAAAGTTACATCCGAATTTAACTCGGGGAACCCTGTTAAACATTTTCAAAATCCCCAAAAACCAAACAGAAAAAAAGTTACGGGGCTTTTAAGATCTAGAGGCAAAAAAATCAAACTTACTAGTGGCGCACCGTTTGCTGGGTGCGCCACTAGTAACATAAAAAAATTGGTTTCGAAAAAAGTATATTTGATTTTTGTTTCAAAATATGATACGTAATAAGACCGGGAAGTTTGAAATATTTTTTCAAAATTTCATCATACTCATGAACATGAACAAACTCCTAGACATCAAGAAGGTTTAATAGGATTGATATGATAGATATATCAATAAGTGCCTGTGAAGTGAGCTGGTGCTGGGGTTGGATTGAACTACGAAGTTAAGCGTGCTCGGGCTGGAGTAGTGTGAGGATGGGTGACCTTCCGGGAAGTTTGACCACAGAGTGCGATTTGACTTGAGATTAAGCAAATTGACCCGAGATTAAGCCATAATGACCTGAGATACTAATGGCGCACCGTGGCCTATACTAATGGCGCACCAGTGGTGTGCCATTAGTAAAAAAATCTAATGTTGTGGTGCTAGTGGCGCACCAGTAGTGCGCCATTAGTAGGCAAACCTGGTGCGCCACTAGCATGCCTTTTTCTAGTAGTGTCATAGCAATATCCAACAAATAATCCAAAGATTAATAACATCATAACAAAATACTCCAAGGATAGCATAACATCTTTATCATGAATAATCCAAGAAAGATAACACTACTACACAAATATCAAGAACTCACTATCCAGTTATGATTCACATGCAAGCATCATCTCCATCATCATTCTCCAAAACATAATATCAACTAGCATCATGATGAAACTAACACCAGCCACTAATAAATCCAAAGGCAACATGATGTCCAAAATAATACCATATACTATCATGAAAATAGCCACTAAGAATCCAAAGGCAACATGTCATCGACATAATCAGCAAAATATAAGTCCTAGAACTCCAAGCCATATCATGGCAATAACAAGATCAAAATACAACTCCAAGAAATGCCATGAACAAGATCATACATAGCTACGGCAATCTTTTAAATAGTTCAAGTAAAGAACCATGTCACTGCATTGCAATCATGCAAATGGAGGGTGTGGCTTGCCTGGGGTGGAAGAAATCAGCGGGACAAAGTGCGGAAACATAGCAGAAGGATTCGCCGGAAACACTTCTCTCTCGAAAGAGGCTGGTTAAAGGCAAGGAAACAATGGTCATTTTCAGAATGTTGAAACATAATGAAAATGATGCCAACAGAACGGGCTCGACGAGACGAAGAGATGGGCTTTGGAATCACCTCATTTGGAGTTAGGATAAAAAAGAAATGAATGTTTTTCTGCCAAGGACCTATCTATAACAGAAACTTTTACAGACTGGGCCAAGCTGAAAAACTAAAAGCGCATTCCAGGAACTATGCTTTCGGGACAGTGAAGGCGTATTATTGGCCGAAGCCGCAATGGTTTACGCTTTCACTGAAATGAAAGCGTATTCGCTGGGATTACGCTTCCACTTAAATGACGTGGCAGCGAGGGCCTGGGGTGTTGGTCACTGACGGGCGGGTCCCATGGGGCTGCGGTCCGTCACTTATCCAGATCGATCGGGCGGGTCAATGATGGCCCGCCGATAGGTGGGGCCAAGGGCCCACTGGCCAGCTGGGGGCGGGGCCATCGTCTCCTTCCTCGCATTCGCCCGATGGGGCAGAGGGGAGAGCGCGGCTCCGGCACCCGTACGGCCGGCTCCGGCCACCGTTCGAGCCGTGCAGCCTACCGGTGTGCTCGGGAGGCCAAGGTGCACCCTCTGACGCACAGCCCGATCGCCGACGAGCTCGTAAACCAGCAGGGCATCCACCGCGGCGGACGACGGCGTCGGTCTGAGGTGGAGGCGAGCGCATGGGCATCCTGGAGTTGATCTGAGGATATGGGGAGGTTCATGGTGCTCCGGGGAGTGCTCTGGTGGAGGAAGAACAACGAGGGAGGGCTCGGTTGGCCAGATTTCAGGCGCACCCGAACGGCGGCCATGGTGGCGATGGGAGGGAACGAGAGCTCTAGCGGCTCAGGGAAGAAGCTAGGCGGGGCACAGGGAGGTGGGTGAGGCGAATGGTGAAGAGAAACGCACTCGGGGTGGCCTTAAATAGGCAAGGGAGGTGTGTGCCGCGCTGGCGTCGCCGCGGACGCGTGTCCGACGTCGTGGAAGCGTGCCCACGCTTGCGAGCTCGGAGGCAGGCGACGAGGGAGGCGCTGTGGAGGATCTCACGGGGAGGAGAAGGCCAAAGGAGCGTAGGGAGGGAGACGCCGCGGCGCGAATAGAGCGGTTGGCTACAGTTCGCCCGTGGGCGCTCGGCGACTGGCATCGGTGAGCGTCGGTGGGGAAGAGGACAGAGGGGGTGAGCTGTCCAGGTGAACAGCGACAAGGAGGAGAAGCCAAGGGACAAGCTCACGCGCGCGAAGACGACGAGAGGCAGGGGTGCCGAAGCACAGACGATGCCTAGGCGCGGCTGCAGTGCACAGGGCACGTGCACATGCATGCCATTGTCGTGGTCACCATGAGCAATGGAATGTATTTGGGGAGAGGGGCTGTAACTTGATGTCTAGTGGTAAGTTCCTCCATGGTAAGTCTCAAATACAGTGGTAGAATTGTGAAAAAGGCTCTGGTTAAACGGTTATCTACCTCTGAAGTTTACTGCAGTAATCTTTGGAGAGAACTGCTGATCAACAGGAAAGGTTTTGGAAGCAAAGAGTCTGTCTGCGAGGTTGTGGTAAAGAAGGACTTTAATCCTGGTAAGTTTGAGAAGATCAGGATAAATATTTAATGTAGTTGCTTAACAACCATATGAATCTGGTCAGAAACTAGATTAGGCTGATGCACTCAAATGGTGAGTCCATTTGGGCTGACACTTGGCAAGGCTTAGGGATTTGACATATAGAGATGCTGTAAGATTTTCATAACAATTGGACAAGCCAAATTGGTACTTTTTTCACAAGCATCCTCTCTGTCCAGAAACTTAGGAAAATTCCTGAGGGAAAATGGCTACATAAAATGTGCCCAAAATTGGTGGAGGTAGGTTATATGGGTGGTAGAAGGTACTGGAATATTTTCAGCCATAGCGGAGCAAGATAAAATATACTTGCTTCACAAACTGAAAATTTGGACAAAAACAAGGATTTGCGGGTGTGCTCACATGGTTGATTAAATGGAGCTGAATTTTGGAGGAGTGGGATAATATGACCACAAGAAAAGGCATGCAAAATTTCAACTCATTTGGATTGCCCTAGCTAGTACTTCTTTCCCAATGGCTTCTGTTTGACAGAAACTTTAAAAAATCACTGAGGAAGATTGGCTAGGCAAATAAAGTTGAATTTTGACATGTGGTAATTATTTGGACATAAAAGAATGACCAACAAGTTTGGGGTCAATTGGGAAAGGATAAATAGCACTTGCCTCATAAAGTGCCATTTAGGGCAGAATAGGAAAAGGAATATTGGAGGATTATTTTCGAACATGGCAAGTAAACGTTTTTCCATATTTGATGAAGATATGACCCAGACAATTTATCAAAATTTATTTGGGAATTTTAGGAGTGACAGAAATATAGGTTGCTTCACAACCTAGGGCAGACATGGTTATTCCTTTAATAGAAAAAGAATATTCCCTAGAAAAAGATTTTAGGGTTTGGTCAGGCAGTTGAGTGACATGATCTTGGCAAGGTTTTGAGAAAGATGAGTCACTTGGGAGGGAAAAAGAAGATGATTTCCCAGGTAACAAGGCCACAGAACCACTCCAAAAAGAAAAACAGAGCAAAAACCAATAAATTAAAAAGAAAAAGGAAAGGGACAAAAACCAGGCTATTACAAACCTTCCCCCCTTAAAGAAATCTCGTCCTCGAGATTTGGTGGCTCAGGGAACTAGTATGACTTGAGGACACCGTTTTCCAACTCAGATATCCATTTCCTTTATTTGTTGTTCCCCTGAGAATTTGAGATGATCCTATTATCTTTGCTCGGGGGTGGTTTGCTTCACCTTTCCCCAAATTCTGACGGGTTTTTGCTCCCACACCGAATCCTTTTGCTGACATTGATTCTTCCATATCTGAAGTGATATCCAATGCATCTGAGCATAAATTTTCTTTTGGTCCTGAGAACCTTTTTACTTCTGCCATGGGATGGCTTTAAATAAATGCAGGCCTTCTGGTTCCAATAAATACTGAAAATTATTTATGGCCATCTTCTGACGGGATCAGACTTCTCATAAGTGGTACTGATTTATTTTGATTTATTCCTTTGGCTCGAGCATGAGATATGTACCAAAGATCCGACTGCCTTTTGTCGTGAACAATATAACGGTGTATGGAGTTATAGCCGTGTCATACCTCAAATATTTACATCTTGAGACTGGCCCGATAGGGAGGCGACGGACAAATGCTTTTCCTGACAGACTAACCGTGAACTTGATTACGTCGGTTTGCTATAACAGGTCCGAGCTGATTTGTTTGGCTTTTGATTTTCCCGTTTTGTCGGTATACCAATTTGGATTTTCCACAATAACCATTCCAAGCGGGTCAGCGGAATACGTAATCCTTGTAAAAATAGAGTAGGCCACTGAGAGTATGCCTTTGTGGATCCATATGGAATTACGGCTTTCAATTGACTTGGGCATCCGGACCCTGATGGTCGTACAAAAATCATCATACCTTTGATGTCGGCCTCATCTTTTGACGGTCATGATTTGCTTTGTCAGTATACCTTACTGAAATAACTTGGCAATGCATGTCCTTGATTTTTTGTCTGACCATGGATGTGATTAGTATTTTTGATATTATTCCTTATGCATGTTTGCTAACCTGGGTTCGCATACATATGACATATACCCGGGGTTTGTAACTGTACGGAGCTCATTGCGGAGGCCAATCATACAAGAAGGTGACAAGGTTTCATGATATCACCTTTTCTGTTGTGCTAAATAATGACCTTGATGACCATTCTCAAGACTGTAGATTCTGTGATGTCATCTCCAGATCTTGTCAATCCTTGTAATTCATGAGATGTATCTCTGCTTAATTTTCCTTTGCCTGACTCATGAGGTTGTTGGACCCATACCTTTCTTAGGTATATCTACTGGATTCTTGCCGCATCTCGTATGAGTGACTGATGTGACTGGGGATGCATGCTCACCATATATAAGAATCATATGCAACTGAACACTTGATTTCCGAAGAAGACACATGCCCTGGCGGATTTTTGCTTCCGACAAAATGTGTGCGAGTCTGGTACTGCCATACATTGGCAACTCATCATATAACCTCTGACGATGGTGCAATAGTGTGGTACTGACGCAGACTGAATTGCTTACGAGAGAAGCCATCCGAGTAGCTTGCTGAGGAGGACTTGTTAGCTTCTGCACAAATATTTTGTCTGGGTATCGTGCAGAAGAAGGCTCTGTAGCTTACACACGAAGCTGGGTCTGATTATTGTGCTGGAGAAGCCTGAGTTCCGTACTTGAGAAGCTTCCCCTCGGGTTTCTTATTTGAGAAAAAATCATTTTCGTCTGTCACAAGCTTTTACTGAGGTATCTTGTTAAGAAAGACCGGGTATCGTGGGCCGGAAATTGTTCACATATCATGCTTTGAGAAAATCGAGGAGCCTCGCATCATAAATTTCTTCTGATAGCGTGTGGAATAATACTGGGTTGCTTATATCCAAAACATCATACTGATATGCAGACTGAAATCCATACACACGCAAATAATATTCTGAGGCTCATTATTTACATGAGAAAATGGTTTGACTGTCTTCTATGAGTAAATCACATTCTGGCTTTATTTCGGATGATAACATATTTCAAGAACCATGCCTTGCTGAGCCAATTTTTTTATAAGGTCCATACCTTTGACAGAAAATATACCATTGATCTTGTACCTGACTTGTCTTGTTGCTGACTTGACTATTACTGCTGTGATTATTTTGTACTGATGTAGACTTGAGTTATCAATACTGTTGTGAGGAGTGCACACTAATGCAAAATTGATTATCATTCTCAAAATCAGATATTCCCCATTTCACTGTAGTCGGCTGAGAATTCCATTCTGTTTAGCTGAGTTTCCAAATATTTCAACTCCTTATTACTTCTTCGTGTCCGGTGTCAGTTCATGAGCCACTCTTTATAGGGGGGAAATAATGTAACACCGGGGCCCAAAAAGAAAGAAGCGAAAGAAAATTCAACTGAACAAAAGCACACAACAACAATCAATTCACACACAATCAATGTAACATATTACTGCTAGTCTCACAATATGCATGCCTCCTTAAGTACACAAAATCTCGCGAGATCTCCGGTTCTATGATCTAGCATGATGTGACGATGTGCACGAGAGTGAATAAATGTGTGGAAGAATTGGTGTAAACAGTGCTACACCAAGTCATAGCTTAGCCAGGTAGCAACCTGGACTAGCTCGGAGGCGAGGACGTACTTGGTAACCATGTAGCAGGAGACGAATGCCGCGACCACATTATTATCAAGCAGACGGAAAATATCCGTACTCGTCCAAGAAATAAGGTAAAAACTGAGTCTGCTCGCATTGCCCTTTCTTGATGACTAAGACCATTAAGGGTTGCCGATACAACAAGAAATAGGACAATCCATGGTAGAAGCATGCCTACCACCGAAACAAAATGGGGCTGAAGGAGGGAATCCAATGCGATACCTAAGCACTATTTTTGCAAACCATGTCAGGATCACTTGGCATCACTCTGCTGGGACAGAAATGATGCCAAACATCGAAGAACTAGCAAGAAAATAAAACTGGAGAAATGCAGGGGCTGAGCTGTAGTGGATCTGAGCCGATGCCGTCTACACTCACCAGATTTAACCGTCAGTAGTAAAATAATAAGGCTATATGCATGCTATGCAACAAACAAATGCAACAACCAAATGCAATAAACAAGCCAGATTCTAAACTACCAGTTTCTACCGCTCGCGCTAACTAGGGCATCCGAAAGCCAGACCTGCTCTGATACCAAGCGTTGTGGCACCCCGGCTCAGAGAAATCAGAACGCCCCGTTGTCCAGCCCAGAGATCAAGGAGGAGTCTCTGGATAACGACACTGCTTGACATAGAACAAATAAGCTCTTATTACAAGAATAATAATACAAAGGTTTGATATTACAAAGAAGCACATCAGCACGGCGACACTACGCCGGCGATACTACACTTGCTCTATGCTAGCAGCGGAACAACTCGTAGCAGCAGAATACTTCTAGCAACGGAACAACGACGAAGGTGGTGAACTCCACTCTGCAGGGACTCTGGCTGGGACACGATCTAGCTCGCACGCACGGCAACCTCGTCAAGCAATAAAGAAATCATGGTATCACCTGCAATCTGGCATGACATGCTAGGTCAGTACATTGAATGTACTTGCAAGCTCACAACAACCAAAAGCATCAAGGCAAAACAATAACATAGCATTAACAGATTAATTAATTAACAACTACCATGATGAAGAAACTACTAAGCATGGTATGAAACTAATACAATACTAATAAATCACCATCTTAGATCTCCATAATCATATTTCTCTTGGCTAACCGGCCAATAAGTATACCATTTCGATCACCTCATGATCAAAATCAAACTGTGATCTTTCTAGCGATCACTACCATGACCAATACTTGGTCTCCAACATCATCACCATCCTGCACTGTTCAAAATATAAATTTATAAATCACCTATAATTCATTTAGTCATTCCGTCATTTGAGTATTGATCAAACAGTGTGACCTAGTACGAACCCATGCCCATGACCGAGGACGCGGCTATCGCTATATTAAACAAATACACTCTCTAGAGGTAGTGCATTGTACCCACACTACAGAACCCATGGCCTCGCACTCCCATTTGGGTGGACCAACGGCGCTCCGAAAAAACCGATCCACTGCCATGACACTCTCCCGGCCACTCCGACTTACTCCCAACTGGGTTAGTCCCGGGTGGCCTCGTGTCTACCAAAGACACTAACGACCACCATCGTGGCCAAAACAATCAACCGTCCCCAACGGGGACAAAAGCGCTTATCATCCAACTACGGGCACACAAGGTTATGTCCGACTACCTGATCAGGGTAGCACGTGACCATAACCTTCCCTAGTTGGAGGCACCGGCGAGAGGCATGCCAATAGCATCGCATTAGGGCCTTCCCATAAAAGGCAAATGTGGTTGCACTGGAGAAAGCCAGGTTCGGTGGCACCTGACCACCTAAATGATGGAATTTATCCTCAAAAAATATATCTGGGATACAGATACTCCGATATTAACTTTCAAACTAAACATCCAAGTCATAGCACTATCCAACAAATAATCCAAAGATTAATAACATCATAACAAAATACTCCAAGGATAGCATAACATCTCTATCATGAAGAATCCAAGAAAGATAACACTACTATGCAAATATCAAGAACTAAATATCAAGCTATGATTCACATGCAAGCATCATCTCTATCATCATTCTCCAATATATAATATCAACTAGCATCATGATGAAACTAACACTAGCCACTAATAAATCCAAAGGCAACATGATGTCCAAAATAATACCATATACTATCATGAAAATAGCCACTAAGAATCCAAAGGCAACATGTCATCCACATCAGCAAAATATAAGTCCTAGAACTCCAAGCCATATCATGGCAATAACAAGATCAAAATACAACTCCGAGAAATGCCATGAACAAGATCATACATAGCTACGGCAATCTTTTAAAATTGTTCAAGTAAAGAACCATGTCACTGCATTGCAATCATGCAAATGGAGGGTGTGGCTTGCCTGGGGTGGAAGAAATCCTCGGGACAAAGTGCGGAAACATCACAAAAGAATTTGCGGAAACACTTCTCTATCGAAAGAGGCTAGTTAACGGCAAGGGAAAAATGGTCATTTTCAGAATGTTGAAACATAATGAAAATGATGCCAACAGAACAGGCTCGATGAGACGAAGAGATGGGCTTTTGAATCACCTCATTTGGAGTTAGGATCAAAAATATATGAATGTTTTTCTGCCAAGGACCTATGTGTAACAGAAACTTTTACAGACTGGGCCAAAACAGAAAAAATGAAAGCGCGTTCCATGAACTATGCTTTCGGGACAGTGAAGGCGTATTTTTGGCTGAAGCCGCAATGGTTTACTCTTTCACTGAAATAAAAGCGTATTCGCTGGGATTACGCTTCCACTTAAATGACGTGGCAGCGAGGGCCCGGGGTGTTGGTCACTGACGGGCGGGTCCCATGGGGCTGGGGCCCATCACTTATCCAGATGGACCAGGCGGGTCAACGCCGGCCCGCCGACAGGTGGGGCCAAGGGCCCACTAGCCAACTGGGGGCGGGGCCATCGTCTCCTTCCTCGCGTTCGCCTGACGGGGCAGAGGGGAGAGCGCAGCTCCGGCGCCCGTCCGGCCGGCTCCGGCCACCGTTCGAGCCGTGCAGCCTACCGGCGTGCTCAGGAGGCCAAGGCGCACCCTCTGACGCATAGCCCGGTCGCCGATGAGCTCGGAAACCAGTGGGGCATCCACCGCGGCGGACGGCGGCATCGGTCGGAGGTGGAGGCGAGCGCACGGGCGTCCTGAAGTTGATCTGAGGATATGGGGAGGTTCGTGGTGCTCCGGGGAGTGCTCTGGTGGAGGAAGAATGACGAGGGAGGGCTCGATTGGCCAGATTTTAGGCGCACCCGAACGGCGGCCATGGTGGCGAAGGTAGGGAACGAGAGCTCTAGCGGCTCGGGGAAGAAGCTACGGGGCACTAGGAGGTGGGCGAGGCGAATGGTGAAGAGAAATGCACTCGGGGTGGCCTTAAATAGGCAGGGGAGGGGTGTGCCGCGCTAGCGTCGCCGCGGACGCGTGTCCGGCGCTGCGGACACATGCCCACGCTCACGAGCTCGAAGGCAGGGGACGAGGGAGGCACCGTGGAGGATCTCACGGGGAGGAGAAGGCCAAAGGAGCGCAAGGAGGGAGACGCCACGGCGCGAACAGAGCGGTCGGCTACTGTTCGCCCGTGGGCGTTCGGCGGCTTGCATCGGTGAGCGTCGGTGGGGAAGAGGACGGAGGGGGTGAGATGTCCAGGTGAACGGCGATGAGGAGGAGAAGCCAAGGGACACGCTCCCGCGCGCGAAGACTACGAGAAGAGGGGGTGCCGAATCACAAACGATGCCTGGGCGCGGCCGCAGTGCATAGGGCGCGTGCACAGGCATGCCATTGTCGTGGTCACCATGTGAAATGGAATGTAGTGGGGGTGAGGGGCTGTAACTTGATGTCTAGTGGTAAGTTCCTCCATGGTAAGTCTCGACTACGGTGGTAGAATGGTGAAAAAGGCTCTGGTTAAATGGTTATCTACCTCTGAAGTTTACTGCAGTAATCTTTGGAGAGAACTGCTGATCAACAGGAAAGGTTTTGGAAGCAAAGAGTCTGTCTGCGAGGTTGAGGTAAAGGACTTTCATCCTGGTAAGTTTGAGAAGATCAGGATAAATATTTAATGTAGTTGCTTAACAACCACATGAATCTGGTCAGAAACTAGATTAGGCTAATGCACTCAAATGGTGAGTCCATTTGGGCTGAAACTTGGCAAGGCTTAGGGATTTGGACATATAGAGATGTTGTAAGATTTTCATAACAATTGGACAAGCCAAATTGGTACCTCTTTCACAAGCATCCTCTCTGTCCAGAAACTTAGGAAAATTCCTGAGGGAAAATGGCTACATAAAATGTGCCCAAAATTGGTGGAGGTAGGTTATATGGGTGGTAGAAGGTCCTGGATTATTTTCAGCCATAGTGGAGCAAGATAAAATATACTTGCTTCACAAACTGAAAATTTGGACTGAAACAAAGATTTGAGGGTGTGCTCACATGGTTGATTGGATGGAGCTTAATTTTGCAGGAGTGGGATAATATGACCACAATAAGTGGCATGCAAAATTTCAACTCATTTGGATGCCCCTAGCTAGTACTTCCTTTAAAGTGGCTTCTGTTTGACAGAAACTTTGAAAAATCACCGAGGAAGATTAGCTAGGCAAATAAAGTGGAATTTTGGCATGTGGCAATTATTTGGACATAAAAGAATGCACAACAAGTTTGGGTCAATTGGGTAAGGATAAATAGCACTTGCTTCACAAAGTGCCATTTAGGGAAGAATAGGTAAATGAATATTGGAGGATTATTTTTGAACACGGAAAGGAAAAGTTTTGCCATATTTGATGAAGATATGACCCAATCAATTTATTAGAACTTATTTGGGAATTTTAGGAGTAGACATGGTTATTCCTTTAATAGAAAAAGAATATTCCCTAGAAATAGATTTTAGGGTTTGGTCAGGCATTGGAGTGACATGATCTTGGCAAGGTTTTGAGAAAGATGAGTCACTTGGGAGGGAAAAGAGGATGATTTCCCAGGTGACAAGGCCACAGAACCACTTCAAAAATAAAAACAGAGGAAAAACCGATAAATCTAAAAGAAAAAGAAAAGGGCCAAAAACAAGGCTGTCATAGTTTGGATAACCTTTCTAGCATTTGATCAATAAAAGGTAGAGGGTAATGATCATTCTTAGTAGGTTTATTTAATTTGCGGAAATCAATTACCATCATATAACCTAAAACAATTCTTTGCGGGATCAATTCATCTTTATCATTACCTCCCTTCTTAGGGACACAATGGAAAATAATTACCCACTGACTATCAACAACTGGATAAATTATACCTGCCTCCAAAAGCTACAATATTTCTTTTCTTACCACTTCTTTCATCCTAGGATTTAACCGTCGTTGATGATCAATAACCAGTTTAGCATCATTTTCCAATTTTATCTTGTATTGGCATAGAGTGGGACTAATGCCCTTAAGATCATCAAGAGTATATCCAATAGCAACACGGTGCTTCTTTAGAGTATTCACTAATTTCTCTTCTTCCTGCTCTGAAAGGATAGCACTAATAATAACAGGATATATCTTTTTTTCATCAAGATAAACATACTTAAGAGTATCAGGTAAATGTTTGAGTTCAAACACGGGATCACCCTTGGGTGGAGGAGGATCCCCTAGAATTTCAACAGGCAAGTTGTGTTTCAATAAGGGTCCCTGTTTAAATAACATTTCTTCTATTTCCCTTCTCTCATTCATATACATATCATTTTCATGGTCTAGCAGATATTGTTCCAAGGGATCGTTAGGAGGTACATCAATAGAAGCAAGACCAATAATTTCATCCTTACTAGGCAATTCTTTATCATGGGGCTGTCTACGAAATTTAGCAAAGTTAAAATCATGAGACATATCCCCTAATCCAACAGTAACAATATCATTTTCGCAGTCTATCTTAGCATTGACAGTGTTCAAGAAGGGTCTACCAAATATAATGGGGCAAAAATCATCTTGTGGGGAACAAAGAACAAGAAAATTAGCAGGGTATTTAACTTTCCCATACAAGACTTCGACATCTCTAACAATCCCTGTTGGTGTAATAGTGTCTCTATTGGCAAGCTTAATACTAACATCAATATCTTCTAGCTCAGCAGGTGCAATATCGTGCATAATTTCTTCATATAAGGAAATGGGTATCACACTCACACTACCCCCTATGTCGCATAAACAATGATAGCAATGATCTCCTATTTTAACGGAAATAACATGCATGACTACAACAGGTCTATGTTTATTCCTAGTATCAGGTCTCGCAATTCTAGCAGCTTCCTCATGGAGGTAAATAACATGCCCATCTATATTATCAACCAAGAGATCCTTAACCATAGAAACACTAGGTTCAACTTCAATTTTCTCAAAGGGTGTAGGTGTTCTAGTATTACTTTTACGAACCACGGTTGAAGCTTTAGCATGATCCTTTATTCTAACAGGGAAGGCTGGTTTCTCAATATAAGAAGTAGGAACAATAGGATGAACATTATAAGTGATAGTCTTTTCTTTAACTGTAACATGTTCAACTACTTTTACTTCAATGGGAGGATGGTATTTAAACCACTTCTCCTTAGGGAGATCAACATGAGTAGCAAATGATTCACGGAAAGAAGCTACTATCTCAGAGTCAGGTCCATATTTAGTGTTAAATTCACGGAAAACATCGGTATCCATAAAAGATTTAACACAATCAAACTTAGGTGTTATAACTGACTCCTTACCTTCGTCGAGATCCCAATCTTTAGAGTTGCGTTTAATTCTATCCAATAAATCCCATTTGAATTCAATAGTCTTCATCATAAAAGAACCAGTACAAGAGGTATCGAGCACGGAGCGATTATTGAGAGAAAGCCGAGCATAAAATTATTGAATAATCATTTCTCTTGAGAGCTCATGATTGGGGCATGAATATAACATTGACTTAAGCCTCCCCCAAGCTTGAGCGATACTTTCTCCTTCACGAGGCCAAAAATTATATATATAATTACGATCACGATGAACCTGATGCATAGGGTAGAACTTTTGATAAAATTCCAACTTCATTCCATTGTAGTTTCATGATCCAATATCATCGCATAGCCTAAACCATGTCAATCCTCTCCCCTTAAAGATAAAGGGAAGACCTTCTTCTTGATCACATCCCCGGGCATACCTGCAAGCTTAAATAATACACAAACTTCATCCACATAGATTAGGTGCAAATCGGGTTGCAGTGTTCCATTTCCTATAAAGGGATTAGCTAGCAGTTTCTCTATCATACCCGAAGGAATTTCAAAGCAAACATTTTTAGTAGGTTGAGGAGCAACTCTTTGCTCTACTGGTCGGGGTGAAGATACCCCGAACAAGCCCCTCAAAGGATTAAGTTCCATAGTAACAAGTGACAGTAAATTTCAGCACACTATATAATTTTTTCCTTACCAAATTCCACTTACCAAAGGTGCTTCACTCCCCGTCAACGGTGCCAGAAAAGAGTCTTGATGACCCACAAGTGTAGGGGATCTATCATAGTCCATTCGATAAGTAAGAGTGTCGAACCCAACGAGGAGCAGAAGGAAATGATAGGCAGTTTTCAGTATGGTACTTTCTGTAAGCACTGAAATTATCGGTAACAGATAGTTTTGTGATAAGATAATTGGTAACAAGTAATAAATAGTAAAAGTAAATAAGGTGCAGCAAGATGGCCCAATCCTTTTTGTAGCAAAGGACAAGCCTGGACATACTCTTATATGAAGGAAAGCGCTCCCGAGGACACATGGGAATTACCGTCAAGCTAGTTTTCATCACGTTCATATGATTCACGTTCGTTACTTTGATAATTTGGTATGTGGGTGGACCGGTGCTTGGGTCCTGCCCTTACTTGGACAAGAATCCACTTATGATTAACCTCTATTGCAAGCATCCGCAACTACAAAAGAAGTATTAAGGTAAACCTAACCATAGCATGAAACATATGGATCCAAATCACCCCCTTACGAAGCAACGCATAAACTAGGGTTTAAGCTTCTGTCACTCTAGCAACCCATCATCTACTTACTACTTCCCAATGCCCTCCTCTAGGACAAACAATGGTGAAGTGCTATGTAGTCGATGTTCACATAACACCATTAGAGGAAAGACAACATACATCTTATCAAAATATTGAACGAATGCCAAATCACATGACTACTTATAGCAAGACTTCTCCCATGTCCTCAAGAACAAACGTAACTACTCACAAACCATAGTCATGTTCATAATTAGAGGTGTATTAATATGCATAATGGATCAGAACATATGATCTTCCATCAAGTAAACCAACTAGCATCGACTACAAGGAGTAATCAACACTACTAGCAACCTAGAGGTACCAATCTGAGGTTTTGATACAAAGATTGGATACAAGAGATGAATTAGGGTTTGAGAAGAGATGGTGCTGGTGAAGATGTTGATGAAGATAACCCTCCCCAAGATGGGAGAGTTGTTGGTGATGACGATGGCGACGATTTCCCCCTCCTGGAGGGAGGTTTCCATGCCAGAACAGCTCCGCCGGAACCCTAGATTGGTTCCGCCAAGGTTCCGCCTCGAGATGGCGGCGCTTCATTCCGAAAGCCTCCTTATGATTTTTTCCAAGTCAAAACACCTCACACTACTAGGAAAAGGCTTATTAGTGGCGCACATGTTTTGGCCATTAATGGCGCACTAGAGGTGCGCCACTATTATCACGCCATTAGTAACAATTACTAATGGCGCACCCCTGCTGCGCCATTATTATACCACACAATAGTGGCGCACTAGGTAGTGCGGCATTACTATGCCTATCTGGTGCACTATTACTACCTGACTTAGTAACGGCGCACCACATAGAAGTGAGCCATTACTAACAAATTTTTTTTCAATTTTTTATTCAGGAAAAAAAATTCAAATTTTTTTAAAAAAAAATTCGTTTTTTTCTTAATCTCAGGTCACTATGGCTTAATATCGGGTCAATATGCTTAATCTCAAGTCAAATCACACTCCGTGGTCAAACTTCCCGAAAGGTAAAAAAAATCCAATTTTTTTTGTTTTTTTCTTAATCCCAAGTCACTATGGCTTAATCTCGGGTCAATATGCTTAATCTGAAGTCAAATCACACTCCATGGTCAAACTTCCCGAAAGGTCACCCATCCTCACACTACTCCAGCTCGAGCATGCTTAACTTTGCAGTTCTATCCAACCCCAGCATCATCCCACTTCACAAGCACTTGTTGATATATCTATCATATCAATCCTATTAAACCTTGTTGATGTCTAGGACTTTGTTCATGTTCATGAGTGTGATGACATTTTGAAAAAATATTTCAAAATTCCCGGTCATATTACGTATCATATTTTGAAAAAAAAATCAAAAAAAGTTTTGAAACCATTTTTTTTTCTGTTACTAGTGGCGCACCTAGCAAATGGTGCGCCACTACTAAGTTTGATTTTTTTTTTCATATTTCCCCCTCTAGATCTTTAAAGCCCCATAACTTTTGTTCTGTTAGGTTTTTGGGGATTTTGAAAAAGTTCAACGGGATTCCCCAAGTTGAATTCGGATGTAACTTTTCGAGTAGATGGTTTTTCAAATAAAAAAGTTTTTAATCTGAGTTCGTATGCAAAAGTTATGCCCGTTTTACTAAATTCCAGAGAGATTTTGCAAATAAAGTAGAAATTCATATTTGTAAATTTTCCCAATAACTAGACCACATATCACATGGGAAACTTATTTTCTTTTATTTTTTTGACATTCCATCATTTTCTTTTATTTCATTTTTTAACTGAAAAGGCGGTCCACTAGGGGGGGCATTTGGTGAAATTTGGACATAGTAATGGCGCACCTTTACAAAGTGCGCCATTACTATGTGTATGACTTGGTCAAACCTCAGTCGAAGTTAGTAATGGCGCACTTTGTATAGGTGCGCCATTACTAAGTTTGACATAGTGATGGCGCACCGCACCCACGGTGCACCACTACTAACATTTTCTCGTTTTTTTAACTAGTAGTGGCGCACCGCACACCAGGTGCGCCATTAGTAATAAGATAGTAATGGAGCACCTATATTTGGTGCGCCACAGCTATATAGCAGTGGCGCACCACATTCATGGTGCGCCATTAATGTCCATATTAGCTATAGCCCTTTTCATAGTAGTGTCATATAGCAGAAGATGGGCATCGGGGGGCTGCCAGGTGGCCCACGAGGCAGGGGGCGCGCCCAGGGGGGTAGGGCATGCCCCCCACACTCATGGACGGTGGGTGGCCCCCCTCTTGTACTTCTTTCACCACATATTTTTTATATTTTCCAAAACTGACTTTTGTGGAGTTTTAGAGCTTTTTGAGTTGTGTAGAATAGGTCTCTAATGTTTGCTTCTTTTCCAGCCTAGAATTCCAGCTGCCGGCATTCTCCCTCTTCATGTAAACCTTGTAAAATAACTGAGAAAAGGCATAAGTATTGTGACATAATGTGTAATAGAAGCCCATAATGCAATAAATATCAATATAAAAGCATGATGCAAAATGGACGTATCACAACCAGAAGTTGGAGGGGAAGCTTGTGGCAGTTGAGCATGACGTTGATGATGTTGCCAAGCTCAATCTTCCCCGTGGTGGACCACCACATGACCCTCTTAACCAGGGCTTCCACCTCTGTTCGGCTCTCCCACGGGACGCCCTTTGCCCTCCGGGATTTGAGCTTGTTTGGAGGTCCGGCGGAGAAGGCTGGGACATAGGCATGGCCAGGGCGAGCGGCACAGTGATTTAGAACCACGACCGTTGCCACTCCCTCGCCATTTCAATGAAGGTTCCTTTGAACCACTCAGCCCCTTGGTTCTTGCTAGTCATGGACCCTCCGCACCCTGCGAGGTTGGATCCACTGGACTTCGGCTTGATTCCGAAGTTTTTTGGCAAGAGGCCGAGGTGGGGCTCACAGCGGAGGAAGGCCTCGTAGACAATGATGAAGGAGGCAAGGTGAAAGATGGAGTTTGGGGCCATATGATGAAAATCCATCCCGTAGTAGAACATCACCCTGTGCACAAAGGGGTGCAGCAGGAAACCTAGCTCTCGGATGAGGTGGGGGGCAAAGACTACCCACTCTCTAGCATTGGGAGTGAACACTTGCTGGCCAGCGGCGGGAGCGCGGGCGGCGATACCAGTGGACAGGTACTCTGCGCTGCACAGCTCCTAGATGATGCCATCAGTCATGATGGAACTACCCCAACACCCCAGATGGGTCTTGGCCATGGAAGGTATGGTAATTATGGACTCGCTGAAAGGAAAAAGTGTGGGATTCGATCTGGGCGCTAGAGGTAGACGAAGCAGAAATATGGGGGAATGGGAGTGTGGCCAGTTGTGATGTCCGCCACTCTGCTCTTATAGGCTTACGAAAGGCCAAGAGTCCCCCTTGTTGCGCTAATAAACTCGCCACTCCCATCAAAGATGTCGTTAAGCATATGGGGGAAACAAAATCTTGATGATATCCTTGTTAAAACGGGCAGGATCTCTGCCTAGAAGGGACGTGCCAGTAAAAACTTTGCCTCAAGCCGCGATTTGTGGGGAGCAGTAACTGCTTGGCCTATTGTGCGGTGAGGCATTTCGATAAAGATGTCACAATGTGTGGAACCGTTCGCACCCAGGTGTTTTTGGCCTTCGAGGCTAAACCTTTCGATCTCTTCGGTCAACGGGAACATGTTCGGATGAGCTTTGGTTGGCATCGCTCCTCTGAAGGAGTGATTCGAAGAATTACAAGGAGGAACTCGTTTGTCGAACCGAGGACTTCGGGTCCAAGGTCCTTATTAAAAGGGTCGTCCTCGGCATAGAAGACCAGTTCACGAGCTACTGACAATGTCCTAGATAAGAGGGTTCTAACCCGACCGGCCCTTTCTCCTCGGGTTGGGTCGGCTAGCCTTCATTCATGATCAATATGGACTCCGGGAGTTGTATGTAGGAGGCGTAATCGAGGCTGCCTCCCCCAAAGACTTGACGTATACTACAAGATCTCTGTCACCGCCTAGCTCCCTAATACACATCCTGGATTGTATATAAGCCATAGGGTTTAGCCCGTAGAGGCGACATCAACGCAAAATCATTAGCCTAGACCTATTGTTAGAACACACATTATGGTCTTGAGGTAGATCAACCATATACTCCATACGTCTCCATCAATATAAACAAGAGCATGATGTAGGGTTTTACCTCCATTAAGAGGGCCTAAACCTGGGTAAATATCGTCTCCTTCATTCTTGTTACCCTTGATCCAACATCCACAGCTCGGGACCCCCTACCCTGAGGTCGCCGGTTTTGACACCGAGACTAGTGCTTTCATTGAGAGTTTTATTGTTTGATCAACAAAGGATCAATGGCTCACTAGCAGATCAACGACGGGAGCAGCGCCAGGAACGTTTACGTCCCTGGCCAACTTTTCGTGTTCGGGAGCGTGATGTTCTTCGCCGACTCGATGGGCCATCTGGCCTCCAAGACAACAACCCCCGGGATAGATAATCACCTTTAGAGGCCTAGAATACACGACCGATCTCCGTGGTGAACTCATCTTGAAAAGAAGGGTGCCCAGCCATGTGGGAGATTCCGCAATCATCGGGGCTCGACACCGGAACCGAACTCTCTAGAGGGCATCGGGCCTAACACTTTGGCTTCCCCGCAAGATCTCGTCCCGACCCCTAGAGATGGTAAACGTAGCTCTGCAGTTGACGATCTCAATTGCGATGAACCACCATCCCAGGTGCTTGATCTAACTCCATGGTGTCATATGTGGTTGCATGTTGCATATGGTGTCTAGCTTGTATTGCTTCCATTTTGGTTAAATTGCATCTGCTTAGTTTACACATTATACCTTTTTATATGAGATGCCTTCATGTTTTTGCTACATATTGTATCTGTCTATTAACAATGTTCTTACATCAAACTAATGTTCTTGTGTATCCCTCATCAATCACTTATGATGAGACAGTCAGACCCGTGGATTACTATGAGAAAAGCTACTCTTTTAGAGACTGAAGTGTCAGCCTCCCCACATGATTCTAAAGAAAAGGTAAGGCTAGATGAAGATAGACAACGTAGCTCTATAGTTGATAACTGCATTTCCACAACACCACCAGGTGCTTGCTTTAACTTGGTAGTGTGATATGAGGTTGCATGTTACATATGGTGTCTAGCTTGTAATTCTTATAATCTGGTTAAACTGAATCTGCTGTTGTGCATAGTTTACACACTATACTTGTTAATGTGACATGCCTTTCTGCTTTTGGTACATACTATAGTTGTCTATTAAGCATGTCCTTACATAAAACAACTATTATTTTGTATCCCTCATCAATCAATTATGACGAGACACCTTTAGTATATGCAACGTGATATTTGTTGCATCTTTCATATGATTTATAGCATGTACTGCTTGTAATTTGTTGAAACGCCATTTATGATGAGATGCTTTTAACTTGGTAGAGTCATATTGGTTGCATATTTCAAGTGTTGTCTAACTTGCATTGATTCTAATTTGTTGAAATAGCTTCTTCTTAGTTTACACAAATAGGATTGAATATGCCATTTTGTCCTTTTTCGTACATATTCCATCCTCGTGTCATGTCTTTGCCTTACATCAAAGTAGTGTTTGTTAGTATCATGCATGCATGAGTTCTGAAGAGTGAAATTTATTCCTTTTTCTTGTTAGTTTAACTTGGCAATGGAAAATCAATAAAGCGGAAGGAAATTAGCAAGGTAGTTTATGATGGTCCTCCCTCCGACCAACTGAAACGGAGGGTGTCTACAGGTTCTACTCTGCCATCCTCCCAACAAGATTAGCTAGAAAACACATGCATAGACACTCAACATAGATGTGTTCATGATGAGCACTTCTCCCCTACTCCACCATCATAGGTGATCGCTCTAGCTTGGTACAATTATATATTGTTCATGTTACATATGATGTCTAGCTTGTATTGCTTCTAATATTGTTGAATTGCATCTGCTTAGTTTACACATTATACTTGTGAATAAGACACGTGCTCCTGTTTCTAGAACATACAATATCTGTCTATCACACCATGTTCTTACATCAAAGTACTACTGTTGTGTAACCTGCAACAATCACTTATCATAAGACACGTTTAACTTGGGAGTGTGATATAGGTTACATCTTACATTCTTTTTTTAGGTTGTACTGCTTCTAATTTGTTGAAATTGCACTTATGACGAGATAGTTTTAATTTGGTAGAGTGATATTTATTCCATCTTTCATATGGTGTCTAGCTTTCATTGCTTCTAAATTGTTCAAATGCCTTCTGCTTAATTTACACATCATAGGTGTGAATATCAATTATGTCCTTTTTTCTTACACATTCAATCGTCCTATCATGTGTTCGCCTTACAAGAAAGTATTTTTCGTCAGCATCTTGCATCAATGAGTTCTGAAAAGCGAATTTTATTCAATTTTCTTGTGGGTTTCACTTGACAAGGCAATAAAATTAAGAAAGTGGAAAGAAAAATTAAGGTTGGGGCTGATCGCGGTCTTTCGACGGAACCGGTATCCCAGGTGCTTTCTCTAGCTTGGCAGTGTGATATTTTCTTGGATGTTGCATATGAAGTCTAGCTTGTGTTGCTTCTAATTTGATTAACTTACATCTGCTTAGTTTACACATTATACATGTGAATATGGCTTGTCTTCCACTTTAGCATATACTACATCTCTCTATTACATGTTCTAACATCGACGTATCATTTGTGTCTATCATGCATCAGTCACTTATGACAAGACACCTTTAACTTGGTAGTGTGATGTTGTTTGCATCTTGCATATGATTTAATCCTTGTACTGCTTCACATTTGTTTAAATGCCAGTTATGACAAGACACTGTTAACTTGGTAGAGTGATATTTGTAGCGTCATTCATATGGTTTCTACCTTCCATTGCATTGCTTCAAATTTATTGAAATGCCTTCTGCTTAGTTTACACATCATAGGCCTGATTATCTCATGTCGTCCTATTTTTCATACATATTACATCCTCCTATCATGCGGCTATCTAACATCAATGTTTAGTTCATCTGTATCACACATCAATTAGTTCTGAAGAACTAAAGTTTTATTCCTTTTTCTTGTGGACTTGACTTGACATGGCGAAGAAAAATAGGAAGGAACACAGAATGATAGGAATTGGTGTTACTACTCGGGAGGCAGAGAAACGTAAGCCGAACAGTTGTGCACATTCTGCTAGTACTCATAGTGCAATAGAAGGTCGAAGTCCAACGGATAAATGTACAAACACGGTATCCTCTGCTACACTAGCTGCAAAACATTCCAAATACAAATGAAAAGTTGGCACCAAACAAGCAAGGACATCCCTAGTCGTTGCAACACCTTATTCCACAGTACCAACATCTGCATGAGTTACTCGTTTGTTAATTCAGCTAGTGGCAAGTTCCCAAGCTCCCTTGCCACCTGACACTACTTCCAAAGCACTCTTGGCAGAAGAATACTTGGCAAGATCAGATGAACCTTGTGAGCTTCAACAACAAGAAGGTAGTTGCTCGTGTCAAGTTACAATTGCATGCTTTTTATATGTAGTCTCATAGTTTGATGTACACTAACACTTCCCATGTTCGTTGTTGAACTAGCACCTAGGCGCAAGAGGAAAGAGACATCATGGATAATGCTCAATAGGTTAACTAAATCTAGAGGAGTAAGAATGGAGACCATTTTGAGGATAGTTTAAAAAGGTCATGTGATGCTACCGAGTCAGCCAAGTTAGTATCAGAGGTAGCCTGTGTCGTTAGGTGTCATGCACGTATCTCCCAACATGGATTCAGTACAGGAATGACAAAAGATGAAACCCAGTTTGACACCTTCCTCGACCATTTATCTGTAAGTATTGTTATTTATGTAAATTAGTAATATTGTCTTGCTTTGTCCCATACTTTTTACGTTGCTGGTAATGAGACTACCATAATTGTCAACAGAAGAGGTTCATGTTGGATCGCGAAGATGATGCAAATCAAACAAGCATGCACTCATGTTTTCAAGTCTGCTCTGCGGGAGTATCGTATAACCTGAGGAAAACTCACTTTGAAGGCAAGGCTAACAATTAACTTTCCCAAACATCTCCAATGGAAAATATGACGGATGAAGACTGGAGAGTCCTTGTTAAACACTAGTCCAATCCAAAGTATCAAGTACGTTATATATATATGTCATCAGATCACATGTTGAACTCATATTTATGCATGTGCATTACAAATCTATCTTCTTCTAGGTGAACTGTTCAAAGAACAAGGGCAACCATACGAAAGTGAAAATGTAACATACAACAAGTTTTTGTAGCAATATTGCACACTGCGAGGCTCTTGTAACTAGTTGTTATTTCACTCTTTTCGTTGTGCCATATTATCATATCTATATTCAAATGTAGAGGAAAGCCCGCAAGGACTAAAATGTACATGAACCGAATGTTGGGGAAATCTTCTAGGACTGTCACACTAGCAAGATGAAGGGTATGACTACTCCAGTCAAAGTTGCTATTGTAAGTCCTTAATCTTCATGCCTTTTAACTATTGGTTATTCTGACTTGTGCATTGAACTGCATGATTTGCAGTCGATGTCTATTACTCGTTTCAATTTTATACACAGTTGTCTTAGCGTATTATTGCACCTTACAAGGTTTCAGAGAGGGTTGTGATGTTCCTTTGCTCTTGATCTGTAATTTATTTCCGTGCCGGACTGGCCAACACAACATTACAATTGCATGTTTGTCTGTTCTCATTTGCCTTTTAATATGAGTGATGTCATACTATGCTTACCGTATTATAAACTTTTTCTTTTTATCCTTAGTTGTCAATACAATGTGAAGAAATAGACAATACGTTAGCCATGGTACCTAGTCATACGTTTGGAACCTAGATATGTACTTTGAAGTAAAATACAACTAATATTCTACATGGCTTCACCAAAATAAGTTCTATATATAGACCAAAGCTATTCCATTGATTTTGCCACCTCCTTAATAACTTCTATTCCGGTAGTACTAATGTACAAACTCAACTTTTTAGCAAGCTATGGAACAAATGGTGGAACCTCCACCTCCTGAAGGTGACGAGCAACCATAACTGCAATGTCACCTCTGGTTGTAGTGGGTCAGTATATGTCCACTAACAGTGCCAAAAGCACCTTCATGTGTAATACTGGTGTTAAGGCAACCTCGTCCAAACTGTGTCTTAATCAATATATGAAAGCTCAAAAGAATGATATATCTGCACTCCAGACACAAGTTCAATCCCTAATAGAGACCCTTTGTGAAACAAGGACAACCATTGTTCGATGTCATCAAGATATGCATGGTTTTGAAACTGGATTATCGAACATTTGCTATGTTGTTCAGGAGCCTAGGAACAATGAAGGCGTAGGTTCTGGTGCTCCATCAGACAGTACAACATGAAAAAGTGACAGTCATGTCAAATGAACTGAGCTTGTGAACTTCTGATGGTGCATTTATCTCTCGAACTGTTAATATTTGTGATAACCCTCCTTTTGTTATATGGTTGTAATTTGTTTTTTTTGCTATACAACATGTTTTTCTTAACATGCAGCAACCAGATGAAGAAAACAACAAGCCATTTTTTATAGTGTAGGGTGTTCCCTATATTTGCACTGGTGGCGAACTTTGATGCCTAGTGGATGTAATCCGTGCAATCGCCGTAATATCCTAGCGTTAGTTGCTTGCTTATTCATTTCCTTAGTCATCTTTTTCCTCGGTTTTCTAGTGGCAGCAACAACAATGGGCCACATACGGACCATGGTAATCATGTGCCTCCTACCTGTTGTAGTGACCATGGGCCATCTATGGGTAGTAGGATCAATGGGCCTCCTATAGGCCATAGGATCCATTGGCCACACATGGGTCCAACAATTCACGGGCCAAAACCAGACCGTGATATGGACCATAAATGAGCCAAATTAGTAACAATCCGTTTATGGGCGAACGTAGTAATGTGTCGTTAACAGGCAGAAGACAATAACGACTTAATTCTATTAGACAAGGATAACTACATGATGGGTTGGAAGCAGTCCAATGTGCTAACAGGCTACAAACTGGTTGATTTTAACCACGGGCTAAATTTGGCCAAGGACAGTAACGCGCCGTAAGTAGTTGAGGGCCGAAAATGAGCTCTAGAATTTGGGGCCCTTAGTAGGCCGAAAGGTGATACGCGCAGGAAATGGCCCAACTGAATCATGGTCGTTAATGGTTCCAAAGCAATGTATTATTCATTATGGGCCAGAATCACCATGGGCCGTTAAAGGTCCTAGAGAGACAGAAGGCCTCATATGAGACGAATGATGTCACGGGCCATAAGTAACAATGAAATGAAATCATATTGGATGACTCAAATGATGCTACTAGGCCGAATTCGGGGAGGCCATAACGGGTCGTGAGTTCCTAGGCCAATAATAGGCTATATGCGTACATGCCGTTAACAGGCTTTCCATGGACGGGCCCGCTAACTTTTGACCAAGTCAAATGGGCCGGCCTTTTAACCTAGTTGGTTATTTGGATGCGAAGAATTAGGTGTGGGATTTTGGAAAACTGGTATTTAGAGGATTTTTAGGAAACCCAATTTTTGCTAGTTTTTCTGTTATGGTGAGTCTATACAATGCCTTGTTTGGGTGGAAAGGGGGAAAACACGATTGCGTAGTTGCCTTCCGCTCACCCCAGAGGCTATGGCTCTTCGCTCGTACCCTTCCTCTGCATGTTTCTCTCATCCTCTTCCTTGCATGTTGCATGGCACACATGTATGGCTCTCCTGCGAGCTAGCTTATGATGTGCACACGACAGGTCGATGTAGCAGTGGCAACGACATCGCATGGGAGGGTGCACGCCGGTATGAAGCAGGACGCTACCACCTGCAGTGGTGGCTGCGCCCAAGCTGAGCATGGTGGAGATAACATGGCGAGCCGAACAAGCCATTGTCGGCCGTGTCGACGTTGTTTCTGCAGAGGACAAACACCGCGGAGTTCGATGTCACCGCGGTCACGATGCTGGTGTTGGGTAGCAATGATGACGGTCGCCGGAGCTAACAACAATGACGACCTTTGGATGCAAAAGAAGATAATGAAGAATTAATGAATATGTAGACGATGAACCTGAACTCGCGATGCATCCAAATAGCCAAAAAGGCCGTGCGAGGTACCGGCCAACGTGATAGTAGAGAACGCGTTTGTAGAAAACGGCCAATAGTCGCTTTCTATAAACTACCTTTTTGAGATTCCATACGTCTCCAACATATCTATAATTTTTTATTCTTCCATGCTATTATATTATCTACTTTGGATGTTTTATATGCATTAGTATGCTATTTTATATCATTTTTGGGACTAACCTATTAACTTAGTGCCTAGTGCCAGTTTCTGTTTTTTTCCTTGTTTGTGTCTTTTACAGAAATCAATACCAAACGGATTCCAAACGGAATGAAACTTTTTGAGGATTTTTCTTCGACCAGAAGACAACCACAAACCTTCGGGAAGAGGCCAGGACAGCCACGAGGCGGCCACAAGCCACCAGCGCGCGCCCTAGGGGGCGCCCCTATGGCTAGTGGGCCCTTTGTAGCTCCCTTAACTCTAATCTAAGCTCTCTAAATAGCCAAATATCCCCCCCCCTACGTTAGAGGACACACCAAAAATACTTTTCCGCCGCCGAAAGTTTCTGTCTTCATGAGATCCCATCTAGGGACCTTTTCCGGTACTCCGCCAAAGGGGGATCCGATCAAGGAGGGCTTCTACATCAACCTTGCTGCCCTACCGATGATGTGCGAGTAGTTTAGCACAAACCTATGGGTTTATAGCTAGTAGCAAGATGGCTTCTTCTCTCTCTTTGATCTTCAATACAATGTTCTCCTCGATGTTCTTGGAGATATATTTGATGGAATCTTCTTTTGTGGTGCGTTTCTTGAGATCTGATGAATTGAGGATTTATGATCAGATTATCTATGAATATTATTTGAGTCTTCTCTGAACTCTTAAATGCATGATTAAGATAGCTTTGTATTTCTCTCAGATCTATTGATTTGTTTTGGCCAACTAGATTGTTTTTTTTTGTAATGGGAGAGGTGCTTTGTGATGGGTTCAATCTTGCGGTGTCCTCATCAGTGACAAAAAGGGTAGCGACGCATGTATTGTATTGTTGTGATTAAGGATAAAAATATGGGGTTTATATCATATGGCTTGAGTTTATCCCTTTACATCATGTCAGCTTACTTAAAGCATCTCTTGTTCTTATGAACTTAATACACCAAATGCAGGCACGAGTCGGTCGATGTGTTGAGTAATAGTAGTAGATAGAGAATCGTTTCGGTCTACTTGTCACGGATGAGATGCCTATATTCATGATCATTGCCTTAGATATCATCATAACTTTCTATCAATTGCTCAATAGTAATTGCTCAACAGTAATTTGTTTACCCACTGTATGCTTTCTTCGAGAGAGAAGCCTCTAGTGAAGCCTATGGCGCCGGGGTCTATTTCTTATCATATATTTTCAGATCTATAAAACTAAAAACCCAAAAATACCTTGCTGCATTGTATTTGTGTTCACTTTATTTTACCTTTTACTTATATTTTAAATTTATTTCTATTAGATCTCACTCTTGCTAGTGACAGTGAAGGGATTAACAACCCCTTTTTCGTGTTGTGTGCAAGTGTTTGTTTGTTTGTGCAGGTGCATCTATTGGGGACTTGCTTTTTCCTCCTACTAGATTGATACCTTGGTTCTTAACTGGGAGAAATACTTATCTCTACTTTGCTACAGCACCCTTTCCTCTTCAAGGGAAAAATCAACGTAAGCTCAAGAAGTAGCAAGATTTATAAAACTCGGTATTACTTATCCACGGATTAGTTAGATATCCCAAACAAGTTATTAGGTGGTTGTAACAGAAATCATGTTTTTAAAGAGTTGGTTATCTTCAAACTCTCCATCCAAACAACCCCTACATGGCAGCTGTTCCACGTGTCAACGTATCATAGGCGCCTCCACCCATTGGACAGATGACATCTGTTGCAATGCTCACCTGACATGTGGATCCTCTGATGAGAATTTTACACATGGAAAATCTCCATTAGTTCGAGCTGTTAACTGGTTCTCGGATCCAAACTGGAACCTGATAGCTTAACGGCAACCCGTTATAGTGGAAGCCACATGTCGGTTAACATCGACGGAAACATTTCCATGACGCGGCATTTGTCGTCATGGAAGTGGACACTTTCCGGATGATAAATTTGAGTATTTTCATGGAACACTTCTACGACAACACATGTGTGACTATCTTGATTCGGTCATAAAATCATCACAGATGTACATGCATGACAAAAAAACGCGACCTACTATGACAAACATGAATCATCACGGAAGTGTTTTTTGTAGGGCAAGTCTAAAGCTCAATCCCTTGGTCTCTATATGGCACTCCCTATTCCGTACCATCCATGTGAAGACATTAGTATGGATTTTGTGCTTGGTTTGCCATGAACTCGAAACAGCAAAGATTCGGTATTTATTGTTCTGGATCGTTTCTCTAAAATCGCACATTTCATTCTGTGTAACAAGATAGCCAATGTCTCACATGTTGTAAAGATCTTTTGTACGGAAATCTTGCGTCTACATGGAGTGCCCAAGACTACTGTATTGGATCACGACGTCAAGTTCCTAAGCTACTTTTGGAAGACCCTAAGCACCAAGCTTTGAATCAAGCTACTCTTCTCATCCACAAACCAACGGCTAAACGGAGGTCTGCAACAAGACGGTATCTACTCTAATCAGTGTGTTGATCAAGAAGAACATCAAAGAGTGGTTGGAATGTTTAGCCATCGCAGAGTATGCCTACAATCGGGCAAGACACTCTACCACTGGCAAGTCCCCCATCGAGGTCGTCTATGCAACCTGTTGTCCCTAATAGACATCCTACCACTATCAGTCCAAGAGCGCATCAACATGGACACGAGTGCATGAGCGAGCTATGTCAACAAGGTGCATGAAGCCACAAGGCACACAATAGAGCATCAAGTACAATGCCTCGTGACTAAGATCAACTCCAACAAGCACCACATGGTATTCAACCCCGGAGATCTTGTGTGGCCGCACCTATGCAAAGAACACATCCCCAACAAGCGCAAGTCCAAGCTAGTACCTCACGCCAATGGACCCTTCAAGGTGCTAGCATTCTACAACAACAATAACAACAACAACAACAACAATGCCTATAATATCGACATTCCACGCGACAAGTACAACGTGAGAGACATCTTTAATCACAAGGATCTATCTCCCTTCCATGGTGATGCGCTTTTCGATTCCAAGTCGGATCCTTCCCAGTGGTGGGTGGGGGAGATGATGCGAAGCATCCAATGGTCATCCCCATGGACCTACCTCTGTCTCCCCAAGTTCCAAGTGGACCACTGACACGAGCACGTGCAAGAGTGTCAGCGTCCTGGGAACCGAGGTACCCATACTTGCCTGCCTGCAGCCCACAGCGTGGCCCCTTCACCGGCCTGGTATGACCCATCTTCAACATCAACACACAAGACCCTCACGAGGGGCCAAGGCCTCCGGAAGGAGCATCCTCCCTATGTTGTCTCCTGAGGAGCGGGGATGTCTATGCAAGCCCCCACCTCGTGAGGTTCAGATGACACAAGCCTTGAAGACCAAGGCCAGGCGGGCGCCAGCAGGCGCAGTACAACATGTTTCGCCTTTGGTGCTAAAGAAGCAAGCACAGGCGCGGAGTCCCGAGGAATCAGCCAAAGGTTTCCATTTCCGTGCAACAAGACCAAAATCGTCAAGACGGCAGGATGGAAGTCATCGCCGACCCCACAATGGCGTCACGACCAGAAGCTTTGCAGGGGAAGACCACCTTTCGTCGAGATAAGATGTACTAGTTGTCTCCCTTCAACTTTGGCCATTATGGGATCCCTTCCCGCCTTCATTTTGGGAAGAGGACTAATGCCACTATAAATATAGCTTAGCCACCACCGTAGCAAGGGACGGATCATTTAGATCGCCCTCACCACCACAAGCAAGAACACACCTCCTGAGGTTGTTCCACCACTGTATTAGTTCATCCTCAGCACACCTCGAGGCAATCCACCACAAAGTAGGAGTAGGGTATTACACCGCGAGGTGGCCCAAACCTAGTTAAACTGCGTTGTCCCATTTCCTTCTTGTTCATCGAGCTAGTCCGTGGGAACGACAAGTGGGTAGGCAGGGGAACTTGAGTTCTTCACATGCTTCCCAGTTTTCAAATCTAACAAGTGTTTTGCGGAGCACCGAATCCGACATTTGGCGCGCCAGGTAGGGGCGCGTATCGAGGAACCACCTCCCCCGTCGTCGTGCTCTATCTTCCTCGTCCATTTTCCATCCATGGTAGGCGTCGCACCACCCGCTGGACTGTGTGCCATGATCGGAGGTGGCGCGGGACCCCGGGCCCTCTCCCCCGCTCTATGACAGGTGTAGTGGCCGCCAAGGTTCAGGTCGGCGCTACCACCGCGGCACAACGGTGCGGCCGACCCCATGGGGTTCCTGCAGTCCTATGCAGAGGCCATCCGGGTAGCTGGCGGCGACAACAAGGTGATGGCGAATTGGCTCCCCATGACCCTCGTGGGGGAGCTGCGCGCCTGGTTTCTCAGCTTGCCGGAGTCTTTGGTGGCCTCCTAGGAAGAGCTGCGCGACATGTTCGTCACGTGCTTCGCGACGCCGGCACCCAACGCGGTCACGACACTCCTTGGTGGTTCACGGGCACCGGCGTTGGGTTGTCACATCAAGCAATTCATCCGACAGGCGGGAGTCGCGCAGTCGTCCCCAGGCTGGGAGGCCCCCGAGTCCGACCTCACCTTTGACTCAAGTGACCACCCTACGACCACACCCGGCGTGGGTACGCTCCCTATGCCCTGCACCCCCACCATATGCAACGTGGTCGTCACCAAGACCCTCATCGACGGTGGCGCCGGCCTGAACGTCCTTTCCGTAGAGGCGTTTGGCTTCCTCCATGTGCCCTACAGCCGCCTTCTCCCCACCAAGCCCTTCTCTGGGGTCATTGACGGCTCCACCTGCCCCGTGGGGCAGATCTACCTTCCAGTCACCTTCGGTACGCGCTACAACTACCGCATCGAGCTTATTGAATTTGACGTCGCCCGCATCAACCTACCGTACAACGCCATCCTCAGCTACCCGGCATTGGCCAAGTTCATGGCGGCGACTCATCCTGCCTATAACCTCATGATGCCGGGGAGCAGCAGCATCCTCACCGTGGAGGGAACGCCAAGGACGAACATTCAGATTCGTGGCAGCCGCGCAACTGGGTGAGGAAGGAGCCCCAGAGGCCCTGGTAGCTACACCAACGAAGAAGGGCAGTTGTTCTCCCAAGATCGGGCAGAAATGAAGCAGGTCCCAATGGACGAAGACGGAAGGTCAGGCTCCACCTTCACCATAGGTGCCGGACTCCCCAAGAAGAGGCTCGGGTCCACTTCTTGTGCACGAACAAGGAGGTATTTGCGAGGGAAGCGGCAGGTCTGGTCGGAGTTCCGCGAGGTGTAATCGAGCACCACTTGATGGTGTACCCAAACACGCGCCCAATAAAGCAGAAGGCACATCGGCAAGCTTCGGAGAAGCAATCGTTCATCACCTAGGAGACCTGCAAGCTGATGGAGGCCGGTGTCATCCGAGAAGTGCGGCACGCGGACTGGCTCACGAACCCAGTCATTGTCCCCAAGAAAGGCAGGAAAGAGCATATGTGTGTCGACTTCACTATCCTCAACAAAGCGTGCCCTCGGGACCCTTTCCCTCTCCTGTGCATGGACCAGATTGTTGACTCTACCGCCAAGTGTGATCTGCTGTGTTTCCTGGAGGCCTTCTCACACCTGTATGCCTTTTGGGTTGCGCAATGCGGGAGCAAATTTCCAATGGTTGATACACATCGTCCTAGGGCAATAGCTCGGGAGGAACGCAGAGGCATACATTGATGACATAGTGGTGAAATCTCGTGAGTCAAGAACTCTCATTGACGAACTAGAGGAAACATTCGCCACCCTGCGCAAAGTGGACCTAGGGCTCAACCCCGAAAAATGTGTGTTCGGTGTTCCATCAGGCAAGCTGCTAGGTTTCCTGGTGTCGCACAGAGGGATCGAGGCTAACCCTGAGAAGGTTAAGGCCATATAAAGAATGAGTCTACCAAAAACCCTCAAGGAGATGCAGAAGATGGCAGGATGTGTCATGTCGCTTGGGCGTTTCATCTCCAAGCTAGGGGAACGCGCCCTCCCCTTCTTCAAGCTGATGAAAAGGATAGGCCTATTCGAGTGGACTCTACAGACTGACACAACTTTTGAAGACCTCAAGAGATACCTCACCAGCTCACCGAAGATGGTAGCGCCGCGCCTTCGTGAACCCTTGGTGCTATACTTGGGCGCCACGCCGCACTCTGCCAGCGTGGCACTGATGGCGGTCTGGGGGGAGCACCGACCAAGGGCCCGCAGAAACGAAGCACCTTGCCCCTGGCTGGGGCGCCGTGCACTGAGGGCGGTGCTCCTGAGGCATTGGCCGCGCCACCAATCAACGGCGCTCCTGGGGCCTTGGTCAACCTTCAAGACATCAAGGCTCCCGAGGGCGGTGCTCCTGATGCCTCAGCCGCCTTGGCGGACGACAAGGTTCTTGAGGACCCTCAGCCCTAGGAACAGCAGGACTCCACCAGCGCCTCCACCCTCGTTGAGCACCCGATGTACTTCCACAACACAGTGTTGCGTGATGCATGGGCATGCTACCCCATGCCGCAGAAGCTCCTGCTGGCGCTCCTTGTTGCCTCTTGGAAGTTGTGCCACTACTTCCAAGGTCCCCCAATCAAGGTCGTCTAAGCTTACCCCTTGGAAAGGGTACTCCGGAACCCTAATGAAGTGGGAAGAGTAACGGAATGGAACATTGAGCTACATGCGTTCGAGTTGGAGTTCATCACGACCCAGATCATCAAGGGAGCGTCCCTCGCCGTTTTCGTGGCAGATTGGACTGAAACCCCTGACCAATAAGTGGGCGACGACCGCCCTCTCATCCCTGGATATGAAACACCGGATGGCTGGGTCATGTACTTCGATGGTGCCTTCACGCGTCAGGGCGCGGGGGCCGGAGTTGTGCTCATCTCGCCCACCAAGGACAAGATCTACTACCTCATGCAACTATGCTTCCAAAATGGCGAAAAGGTCTCTAACAACATTGCAGAATACGAGGGCCTGACTACTGGCCACAAGGCCGCTATGGCACTAGGGGTGAGGCGCCTTACCATCAAGGGCGACTCCCAGCTCCTCGTCAACTTCTCCAACAAGGGGCACACACCAAAGGACGAGCACATGGAGTCATACCTCAAGGATGTACGTAAAATTGAGAAGTGTTTCTTGGGATTGGAATTGCATCACGTTTTGTGCAGCACTAACAAGGAAGCAGACGACATCGCCAAGAGGGCGTCTCGGTGCATGCCTCAGGAGCCTGGCGTCTTTGAAGAACGGCTTTTCAAGCCATTGGCAGCTCCTCCCACTGTCGGGCCGGCATCGCCTCGGGAGGAGCTTCCCCAAGCACCCACCTTAGGCGACCCGGCTTGCGGCCCGACCTCAGGAGCCCGCCTACTCCTCGCACTGGAACCTCAGGAGGGGTGCTGGAACGATGAGCTCAAGGCATACCTACTCCAAGGCACCATGCCGGAGACAGAGGAAGACGCAGCGCGTGTGGCCCGACAGGCCACCGCGTACTGCATCCAAGACGCTGAGCTCTACCAAAGACGGCCAAATAATGTCTCTCTGTGATGCATCTCCAAAGAGCTGGGATGCAAGCTGTGGGCCGACATAAATGGTGGGGACTGCGGGCATCACTCCTCCTCACGCACCCTCGTGGGCAAGGCATTCCGCAGTGGATTTTACTGGCCCACAACGCTCAATGACACCACCAAACTGGTAAGGTCTTGTGACGCCTGACAATTCCACGCAAAGCTGGTCCACTAGCCCGCTTAGGGCCTCTTGACCATCCCACTATCCTGGCCGTGTGCGGTCTGGTGGCTGGACATCCTGGGCCTATTTCCTCGAGCTCCCGGGGACCTTCGCTACCTCTACGTCGCCATCAACAAATTCACCAAGTGGGCGGAGCTGGAAGCCGTCCGCACCATCCTGTCCGGCTCGGACGTCAAGTTCATCAAGGGCCTAATCGCATCATCACCGACAACGGCTCGTAGTTTACCAGCAATCTTTTCAAAACATAATGTGCTAACCTTGGAACGTAGATATGTTATGCTTCAGTGGCACACCCACGCAGTAATGGTCAGGCCAAGCGCGCCAACACATAAGTGCTGATGGGCAACAAGACAATGACCTTCAAGAATAAACTCGAGACCTGCGGCCAGGGTTGGCTTGACGAGCTCATGTCCGTGTTGTGGTCCATCTACACCACCGCGACCAAGCCGACTAGCGACACTCCATTCTTCCCCGTCTACGGAGCTGAAGCAGTTCTCCCCAGGAGGTCAAGCATCGCTCTGCGTGGGTCTTGGCATTTGATGAGCCACGCTAGGACGCCCCGCGGTGGATGGACCTCGTGCTGGGGGAGGAGCGCCATCGCCAAGCCTCGCTCCGAGCAGCGAGGTATCAGCACACATTGCGGCGGTACCACTGCCGTAGCGTCCGCTCCAGGATGCTCGAGGTGGGTGATCTCGTCCTCAGGCAGGTGCTCTCCAGGGAGGGGCTGCATAAGATCTCGCCCATGTGGGAGGGCCCATTCAGGATCGCCCATGTCTCTAGGCCCGGCGCCACGCGCCTGGAGATGAAGGACCGGATCCCCATCATGAAGGCCTAGAACATCCAGCACCTCCGGAAGTTCTACTTATGAAGCAAGGCTCCGTGTCTGTGAAGGTCTCCGCTCGTGACACTCTCACGTAATAATGAGTTGGGGTTGTACATGCCCCCGAGTCTACTGAGCACCACCCTTGAGCCTCACGGGGGCTCCCGCCCACGTCCTAGGGGAGGCCCCATGCTCCGCGTTGGTGGGAAGACGAAGACTAGTATAGGTGCCGGAAGCGGCTATTCTTTTGCTTGCTTTCTGTAGTTGGTTTGCTTTTTCTGGAATGAAATTAGGAGGTTTCATGCCTTCCGTTCTCAAGAGTTTTGAATCCTTCTTTCCTTATTCGCCTTTCCATCCTTGCCCCAGGAAGAGCGGAAGTTGCCCATCGCTCCTCCTCGTGCGTCCCGCATGCGGGGGCTAGGTAGGTGTGTACGCCTGGGCTCGCTCACGACCACACTTCGCCGAAGCATGGTCGTCCCAGAGCTTCGACGTCCTCAATCCTCATAAGATGCACTCAAACAAGCTCGTGGGCAGGCGCACCATATTAAGTCTGTGCTTCTAGGCATTGCGACATGGTGTATCAGCCACAACCAGTCCATGCTCACGAGTCATGCAAGGAAGGACGAGACGCCTCGCGAAATTTCATAACCCTGCAGGTAAGCAACATCTCTGGAGGCTCAGAGGCTCCCGAGCCGTCAAGGAGGAAGCCTCTGGAAGGTACATTTGGAAGGCGAGCCTTCATAACATAGGAGTCTGCCACAAACACACCAAGCTAAGCTACCTAAACTGCACCTAGAAAAAACACGGATACCATGACATGATATGAATAACAATCATAGCATAGTGGTGCAAGCGCCATGGTTCATTACACACCCTAGAGGGGCCCTCTACCTTTTTTGGAAAATGCAGGAAAAAGCAAAAGTGGAACAAGCAGCTGGAGTAGTTCTCAAGGCCTAGCCCTGGCAGCACGGGGGCTCAGTCCGAGCCTTCCTCCTGCTTCACTAGGGTGCGACGGCGAGGCGCCTCGTCATCTTCTCCGATCCGAGCGCGGTGGCGTGGTGGCTCGTCATAGCCATCGCCGCTGGCGCTCTCCCCGGAGGAAGAGCCATCGCTATTGGAGAGACACGGGCTCCGCCAAGGGCGCTCATATTTGTCGCTACCGTCCTCCCGGCAGCATCCCGCACGCCAAGGCCTCCGGAAGGAGCAGCCTCCCTAGGCTGGCTCCTGAGGAGAGGCTATCTCTATGCAAGCCCCCATCTCGTGAGGTTCAGATGACATAAGCCATGACAACCAAGGCCAGGCGGGCGCCAGCGGGCGCAATATAACAAGTTTCCTGTTTGGTGCTAAAGAAGCAAGCGCAGGCGCGGAGTCCCGAGGAATCAGCCAAATGTTTCCATTTTCGTGCAACAAGACCAATATCGCCAGGACGGCAGGACATATGTCATCGCTGAGCCCACCATGGCGTCACGACGAGAAGCTTTGCAGGCGAAGACTACCTTTCGTCAGGATAAGATGTACTAGTTGTCTCCCTTTGAATTTGGCTGTTGTGGGATCCCTTCCCGCCTTCATTCTGGGAAGAGGACCAAGGCCACTATAAATATAGCGTAGCCACCACCGTATCAAGGGACGGATCATTCAGACCACCCTCACCACCACAAGCAAGAACACACCTACTGTGGTTGTTCCACCACTGTACTAGTTCATCCTCATCCCACCTCGAGGCAATCCACCACAAAGCAGGAGTAGGGTATTACACCGCGAGGTGGCCCGAACCTGGGTAGACTGCTTTGTCCCATTTCCTTCCCGTTCATCGAGCTAGTCCGTGGGAACGACGAGCGGGCAGGCAGGGGAAGTTGAGTTCTTCGCACGCACCCCAATGTTCGAATCTAACAAGGGTATTGCGGAGCCTGAATTGGACAAAGAGCTCTCGAGGCCAAGGTGACATCTCTCCTTAATGACAATTTGTATGACCCACGTGAGACATGGCCGGTACCTCATCTGGAATGCTATGTGTGCTTAGGTAACAAGAAGACTCTCTTGGAGATGATAGGAGTTATGAACAAGTCGCCAAGTGCAAGGACATCGAGACTCAAGAAGGAAGATCATCAAGATGCTACAGGAGCCAGACATCGAGCCCTGGCCCGGATATCCGGCCTATCCAGTTCTCAACTACATCAACAACCCAGCTGAAGACAAGCTACAGGGCCCGGACATCCGGCCCGACGTGAAGCCCCGAACATCCGGCTCCCTTTTGAAAATCCGGCCCCTCCTATCCAGAGAGCACCCAAAGTGTGGCCTCCTCAGCCCGGACATCCGGCCTCCAGCACAGACATCCGGCCCCTGTCTGCGCATAGTGAACGGCCGAAAGGCCCATGTACCCCTCCAACTCGTCCCAACTTGTACTAGCACTATATATAGCCATCTCCCTCCTTCATCCAGGGTTAGCAAAGGATTAGCTCATTCGAGATAGAGCTTTGCTCATCCACTTACCTACTCCCATGGAGATCAAGGCCTCCATGTGAGAAGGTTACCCAAATGGATTCAAGACCCCTTCAAGGGAATATCCTCTCCGGACTCAAGACCTCTCTCCTCATGGATTGGGATGAACTAGCTACCGTTCGTGTCCTCTTGTGTTGACTTTGGATTGTGTATTTATTCGTGTATATGTGGATCTAGCACATGAGTGATTGTGTCTTGTCTACTCGAGTGATTTCTTGTGTTCTTCGTGTTCTTCCCCGTTTCCCCTGCAAATCGTGAAAGATCGACCATCTACAGTTCCCCATTTCCCCGTTTCTCTCTTGTCCCCTACATCACAAGCTCAACAGGGTCTGTTCGCCTCTTGCATCTCCGCATTTAAATAAACATTCAAGATTTTTATTTTTATTTATCATTTCCGTCTTTTTTATAAAAAAATCATGAACATTTTCTTAGAATTATGAACATTTTAAAGAATGATTCTTTTTGTAAATTCATTTTTTTTATCCTTTAAAAAAATCATGACCTTGTTTTCCAATTTCGTGGACAATTTTGTATTCGCTAACTTTTTGAATTAGTGACATTTTTCAAATTTGCTATTTCCTTTCAATTTCATGATTTTTTTAAACTTACAAACAATTTTCAATTCACCAAAAAAATCGAAATCAACATAAATAAACATATTTTTTAAATGTTCACTCTGCTTGAGAAATTGTTCACGGTGTTATGAAAAATATATTCTCATTATATTAAAAAAAGTCATTGTGTAATTCAAAATAGCCATCTTGTATCTCAAAAAAATAGTATCGAATCATTTCTCCTTTTATCCCCAAGGTTAAATTTACCCATTATTTTTTAAGAATTCTCTCCAAGACAACCATGGGTACAAAATGCTGGATAATAAAATGATTTTTTTTGTGTAGACATGATAGAGATAATCATGGCTCTCTCACTGAGGAAAACAAATAGCAAGCAATCCATGGGGGGATATGATTTGGTTATTTCGCGCCTTGTTTCTTCTTACGTGTTCCATACGGATGATGCATTATACTATGGCAGTTGGTCATCTTGCAAACTAGTAACAGATCAAAAACCTTTTCTTCTATTGCTTTTCTGGTTCAGTAGTTAGTACTACTATGCTACGGAGTTATTTGCTCCTCCACTCCACTACTGTCGAGAAGAGGGTACAGAAAAATGATGACAGCTGCATCAACCAGCAGATCTCGCAAGCGAAGTACAAAAATAAACACAATAACGGATAAAGCAAACAAAGAGGCCACAAACAAAACTAAGATGTGACATAAATATGTCATATCTAGATGTTTCCTAGAAACATTATTCTTTGTAACCATTAAAAAATAAAAGATGTACGTTCGCGCGCGATCGTATCTTGCCTTTGCGTGGAAAACCTGTTTGCCTCGGTAACACACTTTTATTAAACCAAGTGCCGGCTCATCATGATTAATTGAGTCTTTACATGGTCATTATCCATATGCACCCACAACAAAGTGAAGGTGATAAAGGGACGGCAGCAGGACGCTGTGCTGCTGCTGTGGTGACAAACCATATATACTTTAGTGCTTCTCTTCGGGAAGGGAGCATGGAGAAGAAAGGTGACCGGTGACTTAACCACTGGAATAAGCCTCTCGACCCTTTCGATCCGCCAGAAAGTCATCGGTGCACTAAACCAAAGAATAACAACTGAAATTTTCGGTAGTATAAGGCTGATTAAGGCATCTCCAATACCGACCCGCAAACCTTTAGCATGCGTCTGGATCGTGTTGTACGGACAGTGAAAACCATCTAACACGGACATGTATCGATCTATAGGGCGTCCCCGTGCGATTTCTCCCGTAAACCAAAGACAAAAGTGCGGGGCTTCGGAGTGTCAGCGCCTGCATTCTGACCTCCCTGGCCCACCAAAAAACCCTCCCATCCCCTCCTGTTTTCGGTAAGCGCCACTTCAGAGCGTCAGCCCCCGCATTCATGCCCGAGCAGATCGGACGCGACCGCTCACTCACGGGCGGCCGAGAGAGCACCGCATGCGCTGCTTCCCGATGTAGGCGACTTTCGCGTGTTTAAACGGCATGACGGCCGCCCGTCCGTCAGTTAGCCTCCCGCATTGATGGCATGCTGTTGCCGAGGCGTCTCCTCTGGCACCACCCCTCCATCTCTCTGCCACCCACCATCTCTATAAAAACTTGTGCCCATGCCATAGCCGCAGTCATCCGCGTGGAACCCCTCTCCGCACCATTACCACCATGGATTCATTCTGTCCAAAGCTCGCTGGGATGGGCTGACGTGGGACCAGAAAAAGGAGATGGGCTCCATTCCTGCCAGCTGGTTGGCTGCCAGGCATCTAGAGGACGATGATGTCCCAATGGAGGACGTTGCCGACGACGAATCGAAGCAACCGTCCTCCTCCACGCCAACCTCACTGGTGCATTGCACCATGACAATCAGCGAAGGCCATGCCCATTACATAAACATGGTGCAGGAGCAGCAGGAGGAGCAATACCGGCAGGCGCAGGCCAATGCCGCCTACAAGCACCACCTCATGCAGGATCACGTGCAAGCAAAGGAGCAGCTCGTCGCCGGCAGGGCTATCGCGCCGGACGCGGACCTGGCAGACCAGGAGGCGCTGCCCGTGAGATCCGCCTCGTCCGGTGGCGGTAGTGCCAGCGGGTGGCGGAGGTGGCAGCCACCTACAAGGTGACCGACGACATGGGGTGAGGCGGTGTTCTGCGAGACCGACAATGAGGAGGAGGACATCACCGAGGCCGCGCCCCATCGCGAGGACCACGAAGCCGGCACGCCCGCGACCGCCACCGACAACGAGGAAGAGTAGTGCACGGTAGATTGCCGCTGCTCGTGTCCCGGGAAGGCCACCGCTCTGCTACTTGTGAGCTGCTTTGGGATTTTCTCCGAAAAGGAGAGTAGATGCATCACCGTAGAGATAAATATTTTTCTCAGTGAGAACCAATGTAGCAATCAAGTAGGAGAATCATACAAAGCCTCGTGAACAGCACATGCACACACAAAACCAAATACTTGCACCCAACGCAGGCAAGAGGGTTGTCAATCCCCTTGAACTCGTTACTTGCAAGGATCAAATCTTGTATATGTACATGGATAAGTTGAAAAACAAAATAACAGTAATAAAATTGCAATGAGGTATTTTTGTGTTTTTATATATTATTAAAGTAGACCCTGGGCTCATAGTTTTCACTAGAGGCATCCCTCTCGAGCACATAGCATATATTGGGTGAATAAATTACTATTAGGTAATTGATAGAAAAGCGTGCAGTTATGACGATATCGAAGCAATGATCATGTATATAAGAATCACATCTGAGACAAAGCAAGGTGATATGATGTAGACAAAGTAAACCCAATCAATATGAATAAGCCCCGTCGTTTTACCCTTAATGGCAACAATACAAATACATGTCTTGTCCCCTTTTATTACTAGGATATATACCACCGCAAGATTGAACCCAATACAAAACACCTCTCTCACTGAAGATAAATCAATCTAGTTGGTCAAACCAAATGGATAGATCAGAGTGAAATACAAAGCTATAAAAATCATGCATAATAAAGTTCGAAAAAGATTCAATTACTCCGCATGAATATTCAGATCATAAACCCACAATTCATTGGATCCCAACAAACACACCGCAAAAGAAGGTTACATCGGATAGAACTGCTTGAACATCGAGGAGAACATTGTATTGAAGATCAAAAAGAGAGAAGAAGTCATCTAGATACTAGTTATGGACCCATAGGTCTATTGTAAACTACTCAAGCATCATCCGAAGGCAGCAAGGATGATGTAGAAGCTTTCCGTGATCGATTCCCTCTCTGACAGGGTGCCGGAAAAGGCCTCCATATGGGATCACAGTAGAAAATAAATTTGCGGCGGCGGAAAAAGGGTTTCTGGTAGCTCTCTGGTAGTTTCCCTATATTTGAGAATTTGTAGAAGCAAAATTAGGTCAGACAGTGCCCTATGGGGAGCACAAGGTAAAAGGCGCCCCTAGTGTGCGCCCTGTTGCGTTGTCGTCTCCCCGGTTGTCGTCTCATCTCCTCCTGAAGCTTCTAGGGTCTCTCTTATACAGGAAAAATCGCCAAAATGTTTCATTGCGTTTGTGCTCCGTTTGGTATAGATTTTCTCGAAAACCAAAACCAAGAAAATACAATAACTGTCACTAGGCACTAGGTTAATAGGTTAGTCCCAAAATATCCAAGATTGATAATATAATATCATAGAATAAAAAATATAGATACATTGGAGATATATCAACCGTCCCCTAGCTTAATTTTTGTTCGTGCTTGAGTACGTAAATGATAATAACGTAATTTTTTATGTGAAATGCCACCTAACAAGTTTATCATGTAATCTCTTTGATGATATAAATATTAAGAAAGATGAAGTAATAACATCAACATAATATTATCGATGAACATAAGGAGCATAATCATTACTTTTCAAGATATGCGATCCTTAACTAATGTTACCCCCCCCCCCTCATTTTATCATGTTGACAAGGCATGACCCTGCCTTCACCGTATAAATATAAATCATGAGCACCTCGGTGTTAAACCAAGCAATCAGATCATACTTCTAGCGCCCTACAGCATTTTCAACTTCACGCAATACATGTGTGTGAGCCATGGACATAGCACTAGGTGGAATAGAATCCAGTGGTAGGGATCGATAGGAGAGGTCAAAAAGGGAGAAAGTCTCGCATCAACTCGGTGGATCAACGGGCTATGGAGACCATCAATCGTTATCGATGCGAGGAGTAGGAATTGTCATGCAACGGATGCACTAGAAGTATAAATGTACGAAAGCTCAACTGAAACTAAGTTGATGCATGTGAATCCAACTCACTTGCTCATGAAGACCTCGGGCATTAGAGGAAGCCCATCATCGGAATATGCACCTCAAGTTCTATATGAAAAATCCCAACTAGTATATGAAAGTGACTACATAGGAGACTCTCTACATGAAAAACAAGGTGCTACTTTGAAGCAAAAATGTGGAAAAGGATATTAACATTCCCCCTTATCTATTTTTCTCACATTTTTTATTGGGCTCTTTTTGGCCTCTCTATTTCTTTTTTCTTTTTTCTTTTCGGAGGTTTCTCATCCCGACTTGTGGGGGAATCATAGTCTCCATCATTCTTTCATCACTGAGATAATTCTCTAATAATGATGATCATCACACTTTTATTTACTTACAACTCAATATTAAAACTTGATACTAGAACAATATGACTTTATATGTATGGCTCTGGCAGTGTACCATGATGTGCAATGATCTAGTGTAACATGTATGTTAGATTTCGGGTTCCGCAAAACCTTGAGAGGTTCGAACTCTGGGGTGCGCACGAAGAACACTCCCCCCAGCATGCTCACCCTATGATTCCGCGGCCCAGCTCGTCGTGCTCAAAGAACAGGGGACACATATAATTATACTAGTTCGGGCCACCCTGTGGTGTAATACCATACTCCAGTGTGTCTGGTGGATTGCCTTGTATGGCTAAGGAAGAACTAGTACAAGGGATGAACAGCCTCCGGAGGAGAGGTGTTCTTGGGCTCGGATGAGCTTGTGGTATCTGTAGGGTGGAATGGACCCAATCCCAAATCAGATGTCTGGTGGCTAGGTCCTATTTGTAGTGGCCTTGGTCCTCTTACCAAATATCGGTGGGAAGGGATCCCACAACGGCCAAATTTGAAGGGGAACATCTAGTACAAGTTATCCTGACAAAAGTAGTCTTTGCCTGCCAAAGGCTCTGGTGGTGACGTCGCACCGGGCTCCACGATGACCTCCGTTCTGAAGCCTTGATGGTCCTTGGTCTTGTTGCACCGATATGGAAACCTTTGCCTGATCCCTCGAGACTCCGTGTCTGCGCTTGCCCTCTTAGCACCCAAGGGGAAACAGGTCCACTACGCCTGTTGGCGCCCGCCTGGCCTTGGTTGTCATGGCTCACGTCACGTGAACCTCGCGAGGTGCTCCTTGCATAGATATCTCCGCTCCTCGGGAGCCAGCCTAGAGAGACTGCCCTAGGGAGGTCTTAATGTCGCCCGCCTCGCGAGGCTTGGCTCCTCGCGACGGTCTTGAGTTGCAGTTGCTGAAGTTGGGCCGCACCAGGCCGCTGATGGAGCCACGTCACAGGCGGCAGGCAGGCAAGCCTGGGTACCCCCGTTCCGAGGAGGCCGACAGTAGCCCCCGGGCCCAGGGTGCACACGAACTTGGCTTTGAGGCGAAGCCAAAGGGGCAAGGGCAAAGCGCCCCGGGCCCAAACTCCTGCAGCCTTGGTCGACACGTGGCGACTTGATTGGACGTGGGCGTCTCCGCTCCCCCACGCTGCCTCGACAACTGCCCGACTTGACGAGACCCTTCCGCATGCACAGAAGAAACATCATTACGTGAGATCGTGGAGGCCGTCGGTTGGCCTCCTCCAAGCTATAAACGGGTAGGGGGTGAAGCCCATGTTGCCCATGTCCTTCTTCTTATCGCCCGCTCCTCTTCTTCCTCCTTGTTGTGTCTGCTTGTTGCATCTCCCATGGCACCAATAAGAAGATTCTCCGCTGTTGAAAAAGGAAAGACTCCCTGTGAGGAGCGGGAAGTGCTCCTACCGAAGAAGAGTTTCAGCCGCCACCGCGGTGCTGGCGAGGGGCGGGAGGTGACGAGGCCTTTGTGCGAGCGACCTCCTCCTGGCTATCCGCTGCCCTTGCATGCCCAAGGGCAAGGCGGTCGTGATCCGTGCCGCTTGCGTCGTGGTCGAGGTCGTCCTGCTGTGGTTGTCGGTCCCCGAACTCACGCCTAGCGCTCCTCGCGTGAGTTCTTGGTATGGACGGCGATGTTGCCGCCTTCTTGGATTCAGTTCCTGAGGTTCTTCATTGAGCCGATGCAGGTGAGGGGCCCTACCAAGCTATGGTTGTAGCACGCAGGGTGACGTAGCCAAGCTATGAAGGCAGCGGTTGAGGTCGTCCCCTCGGCAGGTGTTTTCATGACTCGTGGATGGGGCGAAGTCGCCCGCGTATGCCACCCTGATGGAGTCTCCGCCATCTACTTTGAGTTCGACAGGCCGCCACGTCGTTCTTCAACGTCTTCGACGAGGAAGGGCGCCACCAGGAGTGCTGCCCAGGTGGGAGCCGCCAAGGAGGCATAGCGACGGGCGCCATGCCTGCTCTCGGTCCCGCCGTCAGCTCCCCTAGCAGCAGCAATGGCCCTTGGGAGTCTAGCGGCTCTCCCGTGGCTAGCGAGTCTTCAAAGACGAACGACGACAGCTACGCGCCTCGAAGCACACGTCGTGCCCGGAGCGCAGCAGCTACACGAGCTCGTCGCCGATGGTGACTTCTGCGGGGTCGGAGATGGCCTCTCGTGGCCCATCGTTGATGGTGGCGTCCACGGTGGTAGTCGTAGTTAGGGTCTCCCGAAACTTCCTCCTTTTGCTTCTTGTGAGGAATCCAAGCCAACCCCGTGGGGGTCTGTAAAGAACCTGTAATGCTTTTTCTCCGACGCTTATCATCCTTCCTATGAAACCGTGTTTGGAAGTCTTGCTCTGGCAGTGTCCCTCCTTTTTACCCTTTCAGTAGCTTGGTGCTCTATGCCGGCAGGTCCCAGTCCCAAGGCAGGCTTCAGCCATCACTGGTATGGCAGGTCGCGATGCCGTGGTCATGGCCTGGAGGTGAGCGGCCCGGGGTTCGATAAGAGCTCCTGAGGCGCGATGCTCAAGAGGTCCGCCTTGGCGTGCAAGCAGCTTCCGGAGGCTAAAAAGGGAGGTGGCATTTTCCCAAGCATGACTATGGAAACCAAACTTGTCGAGTGAAGGCGGCATGCCAGTTGGGTGCTTGACTTATCTTGACGGGCCTGGGGAGATTCTCCACGCGGTGTGCCTGCGTCGCTCCCGACGCAACGTGACCGAGATTTCGTGATTTCCTTCCCGCTTGCCTTAGAGTTCTGCGTCGGCAGAGCCCGACCCCGCGCATACATCAGCCGCCACTGGCTCATCTGGATCGCCAGGACGAGGCCATGGAGTGAGGGGCTACATGGCCAGTTAGGCCCCTGAGACGCGATGCTTAGGAGTCCCCCTTGACGTACGAACGGCCCTCGGGAAGGAAATGCTGGACTAGGCCTTGATGTTCTATGTCGGCAGGGCCCGACCCCGCGCATACCTCAGCTGCCGCTGGCTTGTTCGGATCGCCAAGACAAGACCAGGGAGTGAGGGGCTATGTGGCCTGTTAGGCCCCTGAGACGCGATGCTCATGGGTCCCCCTTGATGTACGAATAGACCTTAGCTCTCTAATCCAGCCTCCCCTTCTCCCGCTCTCCTTAGTGCTCAGCGTCCTCGGATCCCAACCCTCGAGCAGAGCTCTGCCGCCGCTGGTATGCCAGGTCGCTATGCCGTGGACAAGGCCAGGGGGTGAGGGCTGGAGAGTTAGTAGGAGCCCCTGAGGCGCGATGCTCGGAGCCCCCCCCCTTTAACGCGCAAGCGGATTACGTGAGAAGGAGGAACCGGCAATGTCACCTGCCGTCGAGCTCCTAAGATTCCTGTGGGTTAGTCTAGCGAAATAGCTCAACTTAAAACCACGCCTACCGCTAGGCTACTGATCATTCGTAGGAAGACGAAGGCACCGAGGACCTGGTGAGGTGACGTGCGCAAGGTGGGCCGCAAGTCAGAGCTCGATCTCTCGGATTTGTCAGCGTTGTAGGGACGGACCCAAGCACAAGTGCCAGGCCTACGTGTGTAGCCCCCGTTGAGGGGTGAGCATAAGTCCACTCCGGAGGCCAAAAGAGGTGGTGAGTGAGCAGATGATTGTCATCAGGTAATCCAGAAGGGGAAACGAGCTAATCCTGGTGATGTAAAATGCGATATATGCCAAAGGGACGGACCCATATGGCCTGGGGATGATGTAGCCCGAGGGGCGCCCCCAACAGAGTAAGCTAAAGATGCAAGAAGAATGTACGTCGCATGGGCGAGCCCGGGCGACTTGAGGATGATGCAGCCTGCTAGGCGCCTCCACCTGAACAAACTGAAATAAAGTCACCTGGCACCCATGTTGGAGTGATGTCGATCTAGCTAAAGACGCTCGCCACAGATGTCGCTCCTCACGAGCCGCCTGACTCCGGGGCCTCGCGAGGCTCCTCAGGTCCCGGTGGCTTGAGAAGAACCGAGTCAATTTCCGCCAAGATCTCCTGATGTCTGGCCTCATGAGCCGCCAGGACTTCTCGCATGTGGCGCTGGTGCAGGGTTGCATGGTTCGGCAAGCCGAAGGGCATGCGAACGTAGATGTGAGGAGGACCCTGGCACCGGCCCACCTGAGATGGCTAGTAGAGCTCGTGAGACGCGATGCTGTTGAGTCCTGGGACGTAGACGCAGACGCGCAGCCCGTCGCCCGAGCCTGGGATGTCAGCTGCATTCTGGGGCGCTGGGTGGCGCTCGCCCCGCATCGCCCTTGGTACCTGCAAGTCTTCGATGGTATGTTTGATGAACTCCTGAGGGCTTGGTGCCTCACGCCTCGTGCCCTCCGGAGGGAGGCGTGGGGTGAAGCACGCCTCCAGATGGTGCCCGAGCGCCTCCCTCAAGACATTGGCTAGGTCGGAGGCCCTCCATAGGAGAGCCCCCGAGCCCAGCTTGAGGGGGTTGTCGGTGTCAAAACCGGCGAAGCGGGTAGGGGTCCCGAACTGTGCGTCTAAGGTCGATGGTAGCAGGAGACGGGGGACACGATGTTTACCTAGGTTCGGGCCCTCTCTATGGAGGTAATACCCTACTTCCTGCTTGGTTGATCTTGATGAATATGAGTATTACAAGAGTTGATCTACCACGAGATCATAATGGCTAAACCCTAGAAGCATACCCTGTATGACTATGGTGATGAGTATATCCTTTCCGGACTACACCCTCCGGTTTATATAGACACCGGGGGGATCTAGGGTTACATAGAGTCGGTTACATAAGAAGGAATCTTCATAGTTGGTCGCCAAGCTTGCCTTCCACGCCAAGGAGAGTCCAATCTGGACACGGGTATAGCCTTCGGCCTTTGTGTCTTTATAGCCCATCAATCCGGCCCATGGATAACAGGTCGGACGTCCGAGGACCCCTTAGTCTAGGACTCCCTCAGTAGCCCCTGAACCTTGGTTCAATGACGAGGAGTCGAGCGCGCAGATTGTCTTCGGCATTGCAAGGCGGGTTCCCGTCTTCCTGAACTCCAAGATATTATTTGGACATGATGATAGTATTTGGACCTGTCACACACACCATACACAACCACAATGAGAATATAATTTTACACGAGTCCAATCTGCTGACAAATTTTTGTAACATGACATCACGTCCAACCGACCAAAATTCTGGACCGTTCTATGTCCGCCACTCCACGTCGCGAGACGCGGTTGCTATTGGCATGTCTTGTCAAAGCAGAGATCATGCCCCCTTATTGCGGGATTCTCATCCATGCAGGTATGGGTAAGCCAGCAGTTCTGTTTACACATGCCTTGGGAATAGGAGAGCTTTTTAGGGCGAGTGGGGAGGTGCTTGATATTCGCGGCCTTTATAAGGGGATAAGTATTTCCTTTTTTTCACTCACGCCCATTCTCTTCCTCAAACCTTCCGTCCTTGAGCTCCAGCGCCCAAGCTTTAGCTTTTCCTCGTTCGAGAAAGCACTCCAAACAGGTCCGGATCCGGAGCTGGAGGCAAGTAGATGGCCTCCTGCGTTAAGAAGAAGGACATCAAGGAGCTTTGGGAGGCCGGATACCTGGCCAAGAAGATTGCTCACCGACTCTCGGTCAAAGGACAGATCATCCCGACTCCAGAGCCCCATGAGAGGGTTGTGTTTCTCACACACTTTTCTGCGGGCTGGGATTCCCTCTCCAACCGTTCGTCCGTGGACTGATGTTTTACTACGGGCTAGATTTCCATGACCTAGCCCCTAACTACATTCTCAACATCACGGCATTCATTGTCGTGTGCGAGGCCTTTCTCCGCATCTCACCTCATTTCGGTGTATGGCTGAAGACCTTCAATGTGAAGCCGAAGGTGGTGAGCGGTCAACAAGCAGAGTGTGGAGGCACCATGGTGGGCAAGATACCCAATGTTACCTGGCCCGAAGGCTCCTTCGTGGAGACGGTGAAGGGGTGGCAATCGGGGTGGTTCTACATCACCGAGCCGCGCGACACTGACTGGGCGGCGGCCCCCGAATTCTGATCTGGAACCCCGATGCTGCTCACCTCCTGGCAAGAGGGGGGCCTAACCATGGGTCCCTCGGACGAGCTGAATGGGCTCCAGACGTGCGTTCAGAACATGATAGACAGGAAAATCAAGCTTGTCAACGTGATCTAGATCATGCTTGTTCGTCGGATCCTTCCGTGCCAACGCCGGACTTGCTGTCTGTGGGAGTACGATCCGGCCAAGCACCAGACTCTACAAGAGTTCTTCGGCATGATGCACGAAGACATCTGGAAAGTGCTCTTCAAGGTCAGCGAGACGCCACCACCCACGACCGAGGATCGCGGGCTCAGCTTAAAACGCCAGGCTAATTCAGTAAGTTCTTTCATGTTTTCAAGGTATACCCTTTACTAGCACATTCTGAGGAAAAAGTCTAAGCCTTCCCATCCTCGTTTACAGGCCTAGATCGAGGTAGCAGGGGGGGTTAACTGTCCGGCTCCGCTGCCCGAAGACCAAGAATTCCCATTATTGACGAAAATGTTGTTTCCAGCACCTTATGAGGTGCCGGCGAAGACGGCCAAGAAATCAGCCGAAGGGGCCCGGAGGGGCACTCACCGAAAAGGCGCTTCGAACGTGACGTCCGAAGACGGGACTCACTCTTCGTCCGCCGAAGACGATGACGAGGAGGAGGAAGAAGAAGAGGACTCCCAAGCCGAGGTGGGGAGGAAGAAGAGAGCGGCCTCCATGAATCTGGAGGCGAAGGCGCCCAAGAAGGGGAGGGGCTCCCGTGCGGATAACTCCGCGTGGGATATTGATAGTAGTCCGGAGCGACCTCCTTGGACCAAGCCTCGGGCCGCATCGTAAGTACCAAAATCCTTATGCGTGCCCAACCGTCTGGCCTTTCCAGTTTCTAATATTGATATGTGTAAATTCTGTTATTCCAGTCCGGCCTATGACGACTCCCCGCGATCCTCTACAGAGGGTTCGCTAGACTCAAAGGAGATGGCTAGCATGTCTCCGCCACCTGCTCATTCGGTCTCCCCCAAGGGTGATGACGAGGTGGTGTTCCAAAGGACTTTCCAAGACCGGGGGAAGATTCCGGAGATCGTCACGGTGTCGCTCCAGGATGACAACTCGATCGCCGGTCACGTGGAGGGAAAAGCCCCCATGGGGACTGGTGATGGAGGCCGGGTTCCATTTGGCCCTCTGTCGGATACTATTCTGGAGACCTTCATGGCTCCGGAGTCCAGCGAATGGCCTTCCCCGAAAGGAGGAGGTGTGCCTGTTCCGCCGGTGACCTCTGTCCAACCGGAGGCACCGGATGATCTGCTGGAAACGCTGGGGGCGCTTCCATTGTGGATGAACACCATACTTTTATGGGTACAGTGATCGAGAAGGTTCTGTCCGCCAAAAGCGGACTGACCGAAGCCTGCCTTAGCCCTCTAACAGGCTTTGAGGTGAGTAATGTAATTGTAGGAAGAATATCACAGTGTAGACTGTAGCCCCTGATGCTCTGTTCGGTGTTCGGAAAGAAAGAGCCGAACAGGGGATCAAAAATAATTTTCGCAGGAGTCTAACATAAGCTGTTTATGTGAATAAGCGGGCATCACTGCAGGCTGCTACCGCTCATTCTGCGGAGATCTCCGGACTGAAACAGAAACTGGAGTGGGCCGAGGAACAACTTGGCCTCGTGAAGAAGCAGCTGGAGGATAGCCAAGGTATGCAGCAACCTGCGTGTCAGGGATATTACTACCAGGTATAAACCGCCCAGGAGGGGCCGGTTTACGTTATCAAGATTATTTTATCAAAGGCCCAGCGGAGCAAGAGGTAGTAGATTGCAGCCCAAGAGGTTAGATCCCAAGTGTTATGGCCAAGATTTGTAAACCGTCATACTATGTACTTGGGATGTAAGATAGAAAGAGCAGAATCCGAGGCGGACACGTTTATGAGCCGGCCTCGGGACTCCGTAAACCGGACCGGGCGTCACCTCTTATATAAAGGGACGACCCGGTGACGGTTTAGGGACAGACAACAACAGCTTGAGACACCGGCAAAGTGGATTCGCTCCCTGGTCATCAAAGCCTTAGCAATACTACACCAAACTAGACGTAGGCTTTACCTTCATCGAATGGGCTGAACTTGTATAAAATCCCTGTGTCCTTTCTCCGCTTTAACCCCTTTATGCTAACCCGTAGCGATGGCCTCACGACTAAGTCCTTTTGCTAGGACATCTGCCGTGCTAAATCCACGACAGTTGGCGCCCACCGTGGGGCTATCGCACGATGGTTTCAAGTTCTTGAAGGGCAGCTTTGAAGGACTCAAGGGCTACGCAGTGGGCCGGATGAATAAGAGTCGTCGCGGCAAGATCTACATCGACGATGCAGGCTGGGGCCCCGAGGCCGATTCAATCGAATACGGGTACCGGGTGCCCTTCGGCGGCATCCATGTCTTCATCGGCAAGATCGGCGAACCGGGCCCTGAGCCGGACATCTTCCCCAACATCGTCGAGCCGGCTCAGCGTGCGAGTCCAGCCCGGATTCAGCCCGCCGCGAAGCGTGTTTTTGTTGGAGCAGTGCATGGAGTACAAACCGAGGACGGATCGGACTCTGGCGGCGAGACTGTTGTCTATTCCGGCGATGAATCTTCTTCCGGAGAAATAGAGTCTTTATATCTACTGCAGGATGGCCGATCTGAGGGCTGTTCCGATGGTGACAGTATTCCGGACCCCCTCGATCCACCAAACCGGGTTGCTGTCTTCATGGCCGGATCACAACCGGTGCAGTAGTCCTCAACAACAGTGACATTGACATCGGACGTGATGGGGGCTAGAGCAAGAGATCCTCCCCCGTCGCCATCTGATACTTTATCCACCTTGGTCGACACTTTTGACGACGTTATTGACAGCAAAGGTAACCCAGGCCAACAAGGAGCAGCATGATGCGGAGGTCGCTCAGGTGAAAGGCCGGATTGAACAAGCCAAGTTGGACCTGGCTGCTGAGAGAGCTAGGATGGCTACAAAGCAGGCGGAGCTCGATGCTCAGGCCTATCGGCTCATGTTGAATCAGACTGCTTCACACGAGGTAATGATGAGAAGGCAATGATCTCGCTTGCCACCGGTTTATGACGCAAGGAATCTCTTTGGCACGCAAGGAGCAGGAACCAGTAACCAGCCGGAGGTGAACCTGGGAGGAGCGCCGGGCACGGGAGCGTCAGTTCAGCTGCCGGCCGTAGAGCCAACCCGCCAGGTTGTACCATCCCAATATGTGCCCACCCCTCCTGGTCATTATTCTAATCCGCTGGATAACATAGTCGCCGCCGCTTCATGATTGGCCGCCCTTCCTATTGAAAGAACATCCCCTATAGCAGTGGAGGCGCGATGGGCCATGGAGTAGTTGGACACGGCATTAACTCAACAACAAGCTTATTCTCACAGCCGAGAGAGGATTCAATCGACTCCCCGCCCAAGCCGGAGTTATACAAGACGTCTGGATGAACCGGTCGTGTCAAGCAGTGCGCGGAGACGTAATCCGCTGAGGTAGGATAATTCGGCAGGAGGAGAAGCGAATGCCCAGGACGTGGTGGATCAGGCCAGGCAGCGCCGGGAGGCCGAAGTAACAGTACAGTACAAAGCCCGTCAGGCAATGCCAGTTCGTCCCACCACCACAGTTGAACCGAGGGTCATGTCCAGTTCCCTGGGAGTGCCTTGACTTATCCCCGCTTTACGGAACGTAAAACTGCCCAAGGATTTCAAAGGACCGCACAAAGTGCCCAATTACACGGCGGGCCTGGCTCCGGAGGCATGGGTTGAGAGTTATGAGATGGCGATGGAGATGCTCGATGTGGATGAGGCAGCATGCGCCAAGTATTTCACAATGATGCTCGAAGGAACGGCCCGAATGTGGCTGAAGGGTTTACCGCCTAATTCCATCTGATCATGGGCTGAATTGCGGCGCCGGTTTATCAACAACTTCAAGGATACGTGTAAGCAGCCAATGTCTGTCGTCGACTTAGCCGCCTGCGTTCAAGGGGAGCATGAGTCTACAAGCAGTTGGGTGCGTCGGGTATCAGAGATCTTGCATTCCTCTAATAGCAGCAACCCTAGCACAACAGTAGTAACCTTGGAAGGTAATTGCCGGTTTGAACCTTTGAGACAGAAATTGGGACGGCTTAAACGTGATTGCAATGACATGGGGACACTCATGGGCGCTTTAGTGAAGTATGGAGACTCTGATAACACCAAACACCCAGATGTTGATGGAGACAAGTCAGGGAAGGCAAGCAAGAATGGTAAGCCGCCGCAGCCCAATCCGGCGAATCAAGGTTACAACGATAAGCGCAAAGCGGACGGTAGTTCGGATTTTTGTGGCCAACACCAACGCTCGGGAGGATGGACAACGTCGCAAGGGTAGACCGCCTCCGCGTAATGGGAGGCCGCCTATTAATCTGGAACGCCAGTTGAACGTACCTTGCCCGAAGCACGGTACACCAGAAAAGCCAGCCACGCATATCTGGAAAGACTGCTTTATCATGCAGGAATTCATGAACCAGACTAGGTATGATCACGCCCCCCCCCCCCCGGCGGATCAGGCCCTGGCTTCCAAGGTCCGGGTTATCAAGGTGGGGGATCCGGTTTAGGATATCAAGGTAATAACGGCAATCACAATGGGCACAATCAGCATAACCAACAGCATGGCCAGGGTGGATATAATAATCAGGGAAATCAACAGCGTCAACAGCAGCAGCAATCCGGATATCAGAATAATCCGAAGGAGCTGAGGAGTGGGCAGTATCATGTCTTCACCACGAGCTTGTGCAAACGTGACCAGAAAGTTCTAAAGAGGGAAATACATTCTATTGAACCGACGGTGCAACGTTTCTTGCGTTGGTCGGAACAACCCATTGTGTGGAGCAGGGAGGATCATCCGCCCCGGGTTGACAATCCGGGTCAGCTGGCTCTAGTGGTATCACCTTAGGTGGGTGGCTACTAGTTCACCAAAGTGCTTATGGATGGAGGCAGCAGCATCAACATCCTGTATTATGAGACTTTTCGGCGTATGGGGCTGATAGATAAAAAGCTTCGACAGTCCAATACGGTGTTTCATGGGGTGGTGCCCGGTAAATCGGCCTATCCAGTTGGCAAGATCGATCTAGAAGTTACCTTTGGAGATGAGCATGACTCTAGGTCAGAGACTGTAACCTTTGAGGTGGTAAAGATCAAGAGCCCTTAGCACGCTTTGTTTGGGCAGCCGGTTTACGCCAAGTTCATGGCTAGGCCGTGTTATGTTTATCTACAGCTCAAGATGCCAGGCCACAAGGGAACTATTACGATCCATGGGAGCCGCAAAAATTGCATTGGAGTGCGAGGAAGGTGATGCAGTTTATGCAGACGCGGTTTGTGCAACTGAGGAGCTGAAGTTCTATAAGGACAATGTTGATCCGGCAGATATGTAACCGCTGAAGAAACCAACCACAGAGCATGATCCGGCGTTGAAGTTCAAATCAGCTGAAGAGACTAAGCAGGTGGACTTTGTTCCCGGTGATTCATCCAAATAGTTCACTATCAGTGCTAACCTAGATCCGAAATAGGAAAGCCCGCTCATCGAGTTCATCCGTGACAACCTGGACATCTTTGCATGGAAGCCTTCTGACATGCCAGGTGTACCGAGGGAACTCGTTGAGCACAATCTTAATATTGATCCTAAGTTTAAACCGGTCAAGCAGTATCTGCGCCGCTTCAATGAAGAGAGGCGCAAGGCTATTGGAGAAGAAGTGGCTAGGCTCCTGGCCGCAGGCTTTATAATTGAGGTGTTTCATCCAGAGTGGTTGGCTAATCCGGTGCTAGTACTTGAGAAAAATGGCACTTGGCGAATGTGTGTTGATTACACAGATCTGAACAAAGCTTGCCCAACTGATCCCTTTGCTCTCCCCCGCATTGATCAGATCATTGATGCTACGGCAGGATGTGAGCGGGTAAGTTTTTTGGATGCATACTCAGGTTATCATCAGATCAAAATGGCAGTTAAGGACCAGGAGAAGACGGCTTTCATAACTCCCTTTGGAGCCTTCTGCTATGTATCTATGTCGTTTGGGCTTAAGAGTGTCCAAGCAACCTACCAACGTTGTGTGCAGAATTTCCTTCATGGGCAGATTGGGCGGAATATTCATGCATATGTGGATGACATTGTGGTGAAGTCCAGAAAGGAGGAGACACTAATAGCAGATTTGAAAGAAACCTTCGACAATCTGCGGGTCTATAAAATGATGCTCAATCCGGAGAAGTGCATTTTTGGTGTTCCGGCAGGCAAGCTCCTGGGGTTCTTAGTATCGAACAGGGGAATCGAAGCTAATCCGGACAAGACCAAGGCGATTACATCCCTGGCTAAACCGGCGTGCATCAACGATGTCCAACGCGTGGCGGGCCGTATTGCGGCACTCAGCCGGTTTATCAGCCGTTTGGGGGAGAAGGGTATCCCGCTTTATCAGATGATGAGGAAGACAGATCGCTTCGTCTGGAGTGATGCTGCTGATGCTGCGTTTGAGGACCTGAAGAGCCAATTGGCAGAACCGACAGTCCTTGCTGCCCCAGTTGACAATGAGCCATTGTTGTTATACGTGGCTGCTAATGCCCGTGGAGTAAGCGTTGCCATTGTGGTAGAGCGCAAGGAGGCAGGCAAAGAATATCCGGTTCAGTGCCCGGTTTACTACATCAGTGAGGTGCTCATTGAATCAAAACAGAGGTACCCACATTGGCAGAAGCTGGTATATGGAGTTTTCATGGCAAACCGGAAGTTACACTACTTTCAAGGCCATCCAATCACTGTTGTCAGTTCAGCTCCGTTGGGGGATATAATCCAGAACAAAAAAGCTACTGGTCGAGTTGCAAAGTGGGCCATTGAACTTAGCCCACACAGATTAAAATATGTGCCTTGTACTGCGATAAAGTCCCAAGCATTGGTGGATTTTATCAACGATTGGACAGAGTTGCAAGCACCTGAGGAAAACCCGGATCATACATATTGGACTATTCACTTTGACGGTTCAAGGCAATTGGAAGGCTCGGGGGCTGGACTCATATTAACTTCCCCACGAGGTGATAAGTTCTGCTATGTCCTCCGTTTAATGTTCTCTTGTACTAATAATGCTACTGAGTATGAAGCTCTCCTCCATGGTCTGCGGATGGCCAAGGAGATGAACTTAAGCCGGGTTAATTGCTTTGGCGATTCAGATCTGGTGGCACAGCAAGTATCTGGCAAGTGGGACTCCAAGGATCCGCTCATGGCAGCATACCGACGAGAGGTGGACGCTGTCGCTGGACACTTCAAGGGTTATCAGGTAGATCATATAGACCGGCGAAAGAATGAAGCAACCGATGCGTTAAGCCGGCTGGGTTCCTAGCGTAAACCGGTTCCACCTAATACCTTCTTGGATGAGTTGCATAATCAGTCGGTGCAGTTACTTTCAGAGGAGGACTTGGCTGTTCCTGATCCGGATGCACAATTGGTCGCTGCACTTCATGTCATTCCGGATTGGACACTCCCTTACCTGGCATATATGAACCGAGGTGAGCTACCAGAGGACGAAGTCTTGGCTCGGCAGATAATCTGGCGGTCTAAGTCAATGGCGATTGTCAATGGAGAACTTCATCATCGCAGCATTTTTGGAGCATTTCAGCGATGTGTGTCACCAGAAGAAGGTTGTGATATTCTTAGAGAGATTAATGAAGGAGATTGTGGTCATCACGCCGGTTCAAAATCTTTGGTGGCTAAAGCTTTTCGTCATGGGTTCTACTGGTTAACGGCCCATGCTGACGCGGAGGACTTGGTCAGAAAATGTGATGCTTGCCAGAAATTTTCACGGCGTGCTCATATACCGGCGCAGGAGTTGAGGATGATCCCAATTACTTGGTCGTTTGCGACCTGGGGGCTTGATATGGTTGGACCCTTCAAGAGATCCCAGGATAAGAAAACCCACCTTTTGGTGGTGGTGGACAAATTTACGAAATGGGTTGAAGCGGAGCGTGTCAGTAAGTGTGACGCGGCAACGGCGGTGGAATATCGCTCTTCTTCGACCATACTATACTTGAGCCGTAGGCTCTGATTTATGTACATATCTTTACAATGTATATATTATGATCAATATAATAAACCGGCGCCCCCGGTAAACCGGGGTATCATCCATCTTTTTCATAAGAGTATCACATGGGGGCTTTTGTGGGCAAGGGAGTTCCTATGGCCTCTTAAACCGACGCCCTCGATAAATCGGGGTATCAGCCGTCTTTTTTGTTCATAAGAGTATCACATGGGGGCTTCCATGGGCAAGGGAGTTCCTATGGCCTATTGAACCGGCGGCCACATCAAGACCATCATAAGAGCACATCTCTGGTTGCTTCGGCAATTTCCACATGATGATGAGGGGCAAAAGAGAGTTTGATGCCTAGCACAACTCAAACATAGGCCCCGACGAGCAATGCTCAAACGCTACCTGGGGGCTCCTGATGCAAGTCATCAGCGAGTTGAAAACTCTTGTAGTGAACACGGCTTGGAAGCTTGGTGTATATACCTAAAACCCAGGATTAACCTGCCTGCATCAAGTAAGTCACGCCGCCCAGGTAAACCTGGTACGACCTGTCGAACGTACACACAAGTCAATCCTTATGGACCCTGAACTTGGTAACGTTAAATTGACGATCATCAAGTGATTAGACAAGTCAAATCTTTTCGAGATTCTGTACATTGGTAGCATTTGGCATTGGTGATTTGGTTAAGGATTGCGGACCGTCTTAACAGGCTTTGCAAAATTGGTTAATGACAGTAGCCTGGCAGCTCATAAAAAGCCTCGACTACATGGTCTTATTTGCCCAAAAACTTTAATTTTCATTTTTTATGTTTTCTCAAATCTTTCTCTTCAAGGTCATTGGTTTTTCAACCAAGTCCATTGATTCAAGGAGCGGATGACTACAAAGTTGCCAATACATCTGTGTTTACAGATTTATAGTCTGGGTTATAAATACCAGCACTACACTACAGCTAAACCGGAGTTCATTGTAACCCGGTTCGGCCTTTTATGACGAGCCGACAAATAACCATGGGAGTCCTTAGCACTTACACCTTGCATTGTTCCTGCCGGATTAAGGTTTATTAAGATACACTTAATCGCAGGTATGATACATGTTCATATTTTATACACAGTTCAGGTTATTAACTTAGATCATGTGTTTGGGCAATATGACCCGTCCGGCGGTAAAGCGCCAGGATACTTTGAACTTTGTTTTGTGCGGAAACAGGTAGAATAAACCGGCAAAAACATTGAAAGCGGGATGTATTTCAGAAGCTGTCAATCAAAGCAATATCACAAAAGATAGTGTGGGACAAAGACAGTATCTCAACTATTCTATTACAAGGCACTGAAAGGCCCAAAAGAATATCAGTTTTTTGCTTAAGTGATCAAGGCATAAATATAAACCGGAGCTGGTTTACGACTCTGCATTAGCCCGTCGTGACAATTGAGGGTCAGCCTGCTCCGGGTCTTCGGTGGCTTCTTCTAGCTGTTGGAAATCAGTGGTGCTCCAGTCAATCTTGGCAAGGGCTTGGAAATAAACTTCATCATTTATAAGTTCTGACGGATCAATGTCAGGAGCGAAGGTGTGCTTACGGACGGGTGGAATAAGATTCTCAATATCATAGGACAGACGTTCCACCCGTACGTTCTCTAGATCATAGCCCGGGTGGTATCTTGATAGGTCCGGTTCATCAACAAGTTTACTGGCAAGAGGCCGCCTATCCTTGCTTAAGGCACGAAGATCATCGCTGGAGAAAGCTGATCCATCCTCCTTCATACTTGGATAGCCATTCATTGCTTCAGCCGGATCAAAATCAGGAACCCACGCCTTGGCTCGGGTTAAAGCCATCAGAGACGCAGCTCTTGCAGATGATTTCTTCACTTCAACAATGCGGGCAGGCAGAATTGACAGCTTTTCTAAAGTACCTTGGATGGTGGTAGGAGCCGGTTTATTGTGCGAGATAGCACTAATGGCCCTCTGAGCGCCGGAATAAAGCTGCTCCACCAAGGTATACGCAGCTTTTAGCTTCTTTCGCACATCATCTCCAAGATGAGTGATGCGCCTCCCTGCGTAAGCATTATGAGTTAAACCGGAACAGTACATGGTTGCAAGGATAAGCTTATGTCACAAGAACTTACCGAAGATGGCAGAGGTCATGTCCTTTATTTGCTGCCTCAACCCGGACAGCTCTTCTGTCACCGGGTTAAGAGCAGCCTCAGCATCATTGGCTCTTTTCTCCAAAGCAGCCTTTTCCACCTGCCAAGTGGACCGCTCCGCTTCAAAATCCTTCTTTAGCTTCTCCATATTAGCTAAATCAAGGGTAAGCTCCGCCCTGGCTTTAACCGAAGCAGTCTCTTGGAAGGTTAGGCTATCCCGGAGTTCAGTTATTTCAGAGGCCCTCCGGTTCAAGTCAGTCTGCCAAGGATAAAGTATATCAGATATTCATAAAGCAATTCAATCAAAGTCCCAAGCACATAACAAGTTATGCACTTGACACTTGGGGGCTAATGTACGTTTGCAGTAAAAGCAGGCAATTCTTTTAGACAAGTCCCAAGCACATAACAAGTTATATACTTGGCACTTGGGGGCTAATGTGACATCATTCTAAACATAGGAAAAGTCCCGGTTCACCCGCAAAGGAGTTAACCGGCCCTTGGGGGCTACACGTGCAAATCAAAGTTGTTTTAGTTGATATACTGAAGTCCCGGTTCACCCTTAAAGGCTAAACCGGCACTTGGGGGCTACGATGGACTAAAGGTACAGTTACAAGGCACAAGCAGAGGTAAAAGACAGGAAAGGAAGTTACCTCATTGCGTTCCTTCATTAAGTTTACCAGACCGGCTTCATAGTCACGGCTGCGCATAGCTGGACAGATCAGTGTTCCATTTGCCCCTATCTTTTTGGAGAAACTCGTCCTTGGTAGTATGCTTCGCCAAAGCGACAGGTTCTCATGGGGTGGTAAAACCGGTCCCAGTAATCTCAACATCATCAGTCGAAGCAGCAGTTGGCCTGGAAGGATCAGCGGTGTTTTCCAGCGGTGTTTGCGAATCTGCCATTCAGCATATCAGATGCTGCCAAGTTTAATCGAGCCGAAGAGGGGATGTCTACGGAGAAGCTATTCTAGTATCAATATCTTGTACCAGAACATCTGGTGCCCTTTAGCGACCAACTAAAACAGCTGGTCGAGCTGCACCGGTCGGCCGAGCTTGCCATGAAGGACATAATAGTCCGGCTGTGGCCTGCCGAGCCCATACCCAGTAGCTACTTCGGACTTGTGTAGCAGCTTGTGAGTGCCTGCCCATGGTTCGAAGGCGTGAAACGACCGGTCTGCATTGAAGGTGAACGAATGGCATTTGCCCGCGTCAAGATGCATTGGGGGAAGCTAGATGCCGAGAGCTGATGACTGAGGGGCCGTCGGAGGGCAAGGAGCATTGTCAACCCGAGCTGTATTTCGGCGGAGTCCTGGAGGGATCTCGCCTTGTGGCGGAGAATTGTGTGAAGGACGTGATATTCCCGTGAAAACATTCGGGTTGTCCTGTAATATGAAACAAGATCTGTATGTAATATGATGCTTGTGACGAAATTTTTACCTCCTGTGCGGCCATTTATTTAGAATCTAAGGGTTGACCAGTCGTCGGCTTCTGCCCCCACCTAGATAGTATGGGGGTGTTCGCGATAAATCTAAACACTCTTTACTCCACATTCTGGTCCTTAAAGGAGGTGTTTAGCGCAACAAACAAGGCAATCAGACTATACGGCCTTTATTACCCTCACTTAGCCATAGGAGTTTGACAATGAAGATTTCTGCGAAGGCCCTAGTGTTCGGAAGGCCGAACTAGGGGCGCTATACACGCCTAATCGGAGAAAAACTGATTCCTCACATAAAGCGGAAAAAATCTCTAGGGATTTGAGACCTCTCGAACAGCTGAGCAGCTCTCGCCGCATCATGACAGTCAGCTTTCAGCTTTCTCTACTGAGGTGCTCGTCCGGAAGAACTGGGACACAATTGCAGTAGTTATCCCTTTACCACCCTAGCCGATATAGCGGAACGTAAGGTAGTAAGCACAGGAGCCGGGCAACCCAACCAAAGACATGATTCAGAGCGGATGTATATAATGCTATAAGTTCGGGGTGCCGAACTATATTGTAATAGTGTTCAGACTTTTATTGCCATAGTCTGGGGCGTAATGAAGCCTCTCGCGCAGAAATACGTACCAGAGTGTATGTGTGCAATGAGTAATAAATACAAAGGTAAGGAAAAGGAGCAAAAAATCAAGTAATAAGCTGACACTATCCTATACCGTAGTGTAATTAATATATGAAGGCATACTTGTACAAGTAATGCATTAAGCCAGAAAGGCTATTTGGCATGCCACGACCCAGAGCGAGCTGCGTGCGGGTATGTAAAACAGGTATAGCGATCGTTAGCAGAGACCACCTGGGGATTTCCTTGTGCGCTAAAGCTCCTCGCCGCCTTGATGTGTGCGTCGAACAGGTTGTCGGAAGAAACCTCGAAAAGAGAAAATCCCGAAATAAAAAAGGAAAAGTAAGAGTGTGCGGATCCAGGGTCGGTCGAACCGTATTGTGGATCACGAGCTGGTTATGCCTCCATTGGTGCCCAAGGAATTTTGAGTGCGTAGTTATGTACACGCGGTACGAATGCCGCCATTCGATCGGGACTTGGATGGAGGCAGAATTGCTAGTTAAGCTCTTGACGAGCCGGGCTGTCTCGCCACAGAATGGTCTGGACTCTCTTAATGGTGTCCGGGGGTTCAGCCGCCGAATTAGGGTTCTGCTGAAAAAGGTTGCACTGTACTTCTGCTGCTAAGCCCGCGGTATGCTCCTCGGTACGGAGGGAGCGTTCTGTATTTCCATTTACTGTTATGACGCCGCGAGTTCCGGTCATCTTGAGCTGGAGATAAGTGTAATGAGGTACCGCATTGAATCGAGCAAACACGGTTCGTCCAAGCAGTGCGTGGTAGCCTCTGCGAAAGGGGACGATGTCGAAGAGTAACTCCTCGCTTTGGAAGTTGTCCGGGGATCCGAAGAAAACTTCAAGTGTGATTGAGCCCGTACAATGGGCCTCAACACCTAGGATGACTCCTTTAAAGGTAGTCCTTGTGGGCTTGATCCGTGATGGGTTAATGCCCATTTTGCGCACTGTATCCTAGTAGAGCAAGTTGAGGCTGCTACCCCCGTCTATTAGGACTCGAGTAAGGTGAAATCCGTCTATTATTGGGTCGAGGACCAGTGCGGCCGAACCGCCATGACGGATACTAGTTTGATGATCTCGACGATCGAAGGTGATCGGGAATGACGACCATGGATTGAATTTTGGGACGACTGGCTCTACCGCATAGACGTCCGTGAGTGCCCGCTTGCGCTCCCTTTTGGGGATGTGTGTAGCATGTAGCATATTCACCGCTTTGACTCGAGGGGGAAACTTTTTCTGTTCTGCCGTGTTCGGCTGCCGAGGCTCTACGTCGTCGTCCTCGCTTTGCGATCCTATTTCCTTGCTCTCGGTATTTGACTTGCTGGCTTGCTTGAAAACCCATCAATCTCTGTTGGTATGATTAGCTTGTTTGTCTGGGGTGCCATGTATGTGGCATTGACGATCGAGTAAGCAGTCCAAGCTGGATGGTCCCTCGCTGTTCCTTTTGTAAGGCTTCTTCCGCTGGCCAGACTTGGAGCCACTGAATCTGGCATGAACTGCCGTGTCATCGGTGTTATTGCCATTACTTCGACGTTTGTGTTTATTGCGCCGGAGCTTGCCGGTGCTGTGTTTTGGCATCGGAGGGGCCTGCCTCATTGGCGGTGTTTTTACTACGAGCCAGCCAATTATCCTCACCCGCGCAAAAGCGGGTCATGAGTGCCGTGAGGGCTGCCATAGATTTCGGCTTTTCTTGGCCGAGGTGGCGGGCGAGCCATTCGTCACGAATGCTATGTTTAAAGGCCGCTAGGGCTTTGGCATCCGGACAGTCAATGATCTGGTTCTTTTTGGTTAGGAACCTAGTCCAGAATTTTCTAGCCGATTCTCTAGCTTGTTGAACTATATGGCTTAAGTCATCGGCGTCTGGTGGCCGGATGTAAGTGCCTTGGAAGTTGTCAAGAAAAGCTTCTTCCAAGTCCTCTCAGTTGCTGATGGAATTTTTAGGCAGGCTATTTAACCAGTGTCTAGCTGGCCCTTTTAGTTTTAGTTGGAGGTATTTGATGGCGTGGAGATCGTCTCCTCGGGCCATATGGATGTCGAGAATAAAATCCTAGATCCATACTGCGTGATCGGTTGTTCCGTCATATGATGAAGTATTGACGGGCTTGAAACCTTCGGGGAATTCATGATCCAGTACTTCATCTGTGAAGCAGAGTGGGTGTGCGGCGCCTCTATATCGGGCCACGTCGCAGCGCACCTCCGATGAAGTCCGCCTGCGGTTATCGGCCCGAGTGTGACTAGGTATGTCACGTCTGAATAGGTAGCCCTCGTCACGAGTCGAAAAGCGTCCTCGCGATCCGTAGATTGATCTAGTGTGTCTTGCTCTAATGTACAGGTCCTGCCGAAGGTCGTATGTATAGTCCTGATCTGTTTTATCTCTGTTTTTACGAGGCGGTGGGGCGGGCTGGTGTGTGGCATGAGTTGCCGTTTTATCTCGACCACGAGGTGGTCGGTCCGCCGCACTATCCCGACCACGTGATGGTCGTTCCGTATTGCGCGAGGGAGGTATGGGCTCCGACGCCTCCTCATCGAACTAAGGTAGCAGTCTGTGTTTCGGGTAACTCTTGGCTGGACGCTTGAGGCCGTATTCTTCGGCTGCCAGGACGTCGATCCATCTGTCAATAAGTAGGTCTTGATTAGCTTGGAGCTGCTGCTACTTTTTCTTCAGGCTTCTTGTTGTAGCTATTAGCTGGCGCTTGAAGCGCTCTTGCTCGAGGGGTGCCTCAGGCACGATGAAGTCCTCGTCGCCGAGGCTCTCCTCATCCTCGGAGAGTGGACGATAACTATCGTCATCCGGGTCATTGGGCATGGCCTGTTTATCAGGGTTAACCTGCCCGTTGTCTTGTTCCTCCTGTTCGGATGTTGTTCCCACAGGGTCTTCGTTGTTTTTGTGTCATCCGGAGTATTATTTTCTCCGGTGCCAGTGTTGTTGTCTTTTGAGCGATGACGGCGTTTAGGCCGCCGGCGTTTGGGCTGGGTCTCAGGAGGTTTATTCTCAACTGGATCTTCTTTGTCAACGTCATCAGCTTTTTTAGGTGTATCAACCATGTACACATCATATGAGGAAGTGGCCGTCCATCGCCCAGTAAATGGCGGGTTTTGACCCTGCTCATCATCGTCATCGTTTTCCATGTCGTCGATGTCTTCAGAGCCGTAATCAAGCGTGTCACCTAAGTCCTCCATAGTGGCTATGAAGTGGGTGGCGGGTGGGAAGCAAAATTCTCCATCGTCAGCCCCTAGATCGAACCGGGCATAGTTCGGCTGTGAGTCCCCTGCCAAGGACAGGTTTTTTATTGAGTATAGTACGGTGCACAGGGGCGAGTGTTGGAAGATGTCTGCGGCGCCGAATTACAAAATTGATAACCGATCCAGCTCGGAGTTCGCAGGCGTATGTGGTTCGGAACTTATAGCCGGAGACGAGTCCGGAGTTCCGTTGACGCAAATATTGCAAGGTGTCGAGTCTGTGTGCGGCTCCAACGTCGTGGACTCTGTGGCCTCAAATGGCGCAATCTGCTCCAGATTTAAGGCCGTGGTAGCAACATGATCCATCTCCTGGATGTGATCCGATGACAGATTTAAGTCATGTTCATCAGAGCGAGGGGGAGCGATCTCCGCGGTCTCAAATCCATCGAAGATCAGGTCTCCACGGATGTCCGCGACGTAGTTCAAGCTTCCGAATATGACTTGATGGCCAGGGGCGTAGCTGTCGATCTGCTCCATATGGCCAAGCTACTTGGCCCGCAGTACAAAGCAGCCGAATATGAAGATCTGTCCGGGGATGAAGGTTTCTCCCTGGACAGCGTCACTATCGATGATTGAAGGGGCCATCGAACCTTTTTTCGAGGGCATAGTGGAACTCTCAATGAAAGCACCAATGTCGGTGTCAAAACCATCGGATCTCGGGTCGGGGGTCTCGAACTGTGCGTCTAATGTCGATGGTAGCAGGAGACAGGGGACACGATGTTTACCCAGGTTTGGGCCCTCTCTATGGAAGTAATACCCTAGTTCCTGCTTGATTGATCTTGATGAATATGAGTATTACAAGAGTTGATCTACCACGAGATTGTAATGGCTAAATCCTAGAAGCCTAGCATGTATGACTATGGTAATGAGTATATCCTTTCCGGACAACACCCTCCGGTTTATATAGATGTCGGGGGGATCTAGGGTTACATAGAGTCGGTTACACAAGTAGGAATCTTCATAGTTGGTCGCCAAGCTTGCCTTCCACACCAATCAGAGTCCAATCTGGACACGGGTACAGCCTTCGGCCTTCGTGTCTTTATAGCCCATCAATCAGGCCCATCGATAACAGGCCTGAGGCCCAAGGACACCTTAGTCCAGGACTCCCTCAGGGGGCGCCGGGCGCGCCTTCCTATGCGAGGGAGGGAGGCGCCCCGTCCATGGGCGCGGATCCTGGGGCACGGCCGCCGGGTGCTGCATCTTGATGAGGCTCCAGGGCGAGCAATTGCTTTGTCTTCTTCGGGATAGCTTCAGGGGGGTAGATGGCATCTTCGTTTTTGGGGTCTTTGACCGCCGCAGCCAGGTAAGTGCACTCGAGGGAGCACACTGCATCCTTTTCTTTGCAAGCGATGCTGATGATGTCCCGGCTCCCCGGCATCTTCAGGTCATTGTAGCCATGGTGGGTCACGGCCATGAACTTGGCTAGAGGTGGATATCCAAGGATGGCATTGTACAGGAGGCGGATATGAGCGACGTCGAAGTCGATGAGCTCGGTGTGGTAGTTGCCGCGGGTGCCAAAGGTAACGGGGAGCCAAATCTATTCTTTGTGGGTGGTGGAGCCGTCAGTCACTCCTGAGAAAGGCCTGGTGGGTTGCAGCCGGTCATAAGGTACTTGGAGACAGTCAAATGTGTCGATAGAGAGAACATTGAGCCCTGCACCGCTATCGATAAGGGTCTTGGTGACTTGAACGTTGCTGATGACGGGTGAGCAGAGCATTGGGAGAGCGCCGGCGGTAGCCGCGTAGTTGATCTGGTCAGCGGAGTAGAAGGTGATGCCGCATTTGGACCACTTGAGCAGTCGTGTGGCTTCTATCCTGGGAAGGACTGCGTTTACTTCTTGGGCGAACTGCTTGAAGAGGCGCTGAGAGGCTGGAGCCTGCGCACTGCCCAAGATGCAAGCGATGGCACGAGGCTCCTGGAAGCACCCAACCCTCTCATCTTTGTCGTTGTTCCTTCTTGGTTGTGGTAGCGGAGTTAGGCTGGCCTTGCCCTGAGGACAATCCTCACGAGGCAGGTCCCTCCAGGCATCCTCACGAGGCTGGCCCCTCCAGGCACCCTCACGAGGCTGGTCATGCCAATGGTCCTCACGAGGCTGATCACGCCACTCTTGACGGGGGCCGCGGTCGTCCCAGCGCCTCCCGGTCCGACTTCCTCCACGGTCGTAGCCCCGGTCACTGCGCTCGAGGCATCGGCCGATGCCCCCGCGGATGGCCCTGAGCTCTTGGCAGTCATTGGTGTTGTGGCTATGCATGTTGTGGAAAGCGCAGAATGGGCGGCTGCTCTTTGATGACTCTGGGTGGTCGTGGCCATGCTTCATCTCTCGTTCGGTCGCGAGCACAACCACCCCCTTGCGCTTCACGTACGTAGCCTTGGCCTTCTTGTCTTCAGGGTCAGCAGTAGGGAGCTCGACGAGGGAAAGGCACCCCTCCTCAGCTTTGGTGCACTTGATCGCGAGGTTGAACAGCTCCAGGGCCGTGCATAGATCTTCGTGGATGGCAAGCTCCTCCTTCATCTTGATATCGCGGACGCCATCGGAGAACGCTGAGATGATGGCCTCATCCGTGTCCTTGGGGATCTTGACGCAGACACTGCTGATGCGCCGCAGGTCACCTGCGGCCGGCGGTCGGTCGTGGGTGCACTGGAAATTGGCAATGAAACGCTCGTGCATCTCACCCCAGGAGGAGATCGATCCCGCAGGCAGATTCAGGAGCCACGAGCGAGCGCTGTCTTTGAGATCCATGGGGAACCAGTTCGCCATGATCTTCTCGTCGCCGTTGGACACCTCGATACTCAGCTCGTAGAGCTGCAGGAACTCAGCAGGGTCGGTGGTGCCGTCATAGCGTGGATGCAGGTTGGGCTAGAACTTCCTGGGCCAGTTGACGTTGCGCAGCTCAGGGGCGAGGTCCTTGCAGCCTACTGTTGACACCGGAGCCAATCACGGAGGTGGGGCTTGATCTTGGTTTCCACGCACCCCCACTACAGGGAGCGCTCGGTCTCGACGCAGCGGTGGAGGAAGGGCGGGCGCTCCTCCTTGAGGCCGCTGGATCTCTTGGCAGTTTCCTTCTTCATGCACGGGCCCCCCGCGCGGTGGGTCGCGCCGCAGGGTCGTGTGCCTTGGATTGTGGACGACGCCTTGATGCAGAGGTGGTGGAGGCGCTTCATGGGCCATGTCGCCTGCAAGGGGTGGCAGGCGAGGTAGCGAGAGAGAGGGGGCAGGACAGCCCCTAGCGGCACTGACGAGCTCGGCGATGCGGTCGAGCCAGTCCTCGTAGAGGTCATCGATGGGGCGGTAGCGCAGGAGCTCGCACGCCATGAGCAGTGCAGCCTACGCGTCTGCGGATCTGTGACGGCCGTGGGACGACGAGCCGGCGGGGGTCAGCAATGGTGTTGCGTGCGTCCATCCCGCCGCACTGAGGGATGCAGGGACGAGGCCTGCTACTCGTGCCGCATCGGGCCGGTGGCGGCGTTGGCGGCGGGCCATGGAGAACGGTGAGGAGGTCCGCTGGCGGGGGCTGTCTGAGCGATGCGGGCGGCGAGGGCGGCCCGTTGCTCAGCACGAGCATGACGAGCGTCAGCCATGGAAGCGATGGAGCGGTGACGTGCCGACCGACGGAGGAGAGGCTTCGGCACACCCCTACCCGGAGCGCTAAATGTTGGATTTCGGGTTCCGCAAACTCTTGAGATGTTCGAACTCTAGGGTGCACACGAAGAACACTCCCCCCAACGTGCTCACCGTACAATTCCGTGGCCTAGATAGTCGTGCTCAAAGAACAGGGGACACTGAGAATTATACTGGTTTGGGCCACCCTGTGGTGTAATACCCTGCTCCAGTGTGTGTGGTCGATTGCCTTGTATGGCCGAGGAAGAACTAGTACGAGGGATGAACAGCCTCCGGAGGAGAAGTGTTCTTGGGCTCGGATGAGCTTGTGGTATCTGTATGGTGGAATGGATCCGATCCCCAAATCAGATGCCATCTATGGTGGTGGCTAGGTCCTATTTGTAGTGGCCCTAGTCCTCTTCCCAAATATCGGCGGGAAGGGATCCCACAACGGCCAAATTTGAAGGGGAACAACTTGTACAAGTTATCCTGACAAAAGTAGTCTTCTCCTGCCAAAGGCTCTGGTGGTGACGCCGCATGGGGATCCATAATGACATCCGTTCTGCAGCCTTAAAGCTCCTTGGTCTTGTTGCGCCGATATGGAAACCTTTGCCTGATCCCTCGGGACTTCGCGTCTGCGCTTGCACTCTTAGCACCAAAGGGTAAACTGGTACACTACGCCCGCTGGCGCCCGCCTGGCCTTGGTTGTCATGCCTCACGTCACGTGAACCTCGCGAGGTGCACCTTGCATAGATATCTCCGCTCCTCGGGTGCCAGCCTAGAGAGACTGCCCCCAGGGAGGTCTTGCTATCGTCCGCCTCGCGAGGCTTGGCCCCTTGCGAGGGTCTTGAGTTGCAGTTGCTGAAGTTGGGTCTCACTAGGCCGCTGATGGAGCCACGTCACAGGCTGCAGGCAGGCAAGCCTGGGTGCCCCCGTTCCCAGGACACCGACAATATATGATAAGATGAATGGTGGCTCAGCGACAAATACTATGTCAACTATATGACCATGCAAAGCAATATGACAATAAATGAGTATGTCATGAAAATGGAACGGTGGAAGTTGCATGTCAATATATCTGAGAATGTCTATGAAAATGTCATGATAGGTACGTATGGTAGCTATTTTGAGGAAGATAAAAGAGGCTTATGTGTGATAGAGTGTATCATCCCATGGGGTTTGGATGCAGCGGGTATGTTTGCGCCAACTCTCGAGGTGTGAATGGGTATTGCACGGTGCTGGAGAGGCTAGCAAATTGTGGAAATATAGGAGTGCGTATAGTCGATGGACTCGCCTTAGTCATAAACAACTCATATATTTATTGCAAAACTTATTAACCCTCAAAGCAAGGTACTCCTCTCATGACCTAGGGAGGATATTGGTAGGAGTTAACCATCGCGTGCCCCCGATTATAAGAACACATAGGATTTCAATCATACCTAAGAATGCTCGGACTTCCCCACCCATCAACAAAATTTAGATGAGAAGTTAATAACAAGCTTTAATATTGATATTTCTACTAACCAGTGATCCCGAACCTATATCCTTTCATATTATGACATCAATATTATTAAACCATACATTTCAAATTTAGTGATCTACATGAAAGTTTTTATTATACCGCCCTTGGATACCTATCATATTAGGACCAACTTCATAACATGTACATAATGACATTACTATTTATTATACTATCCAAAAGATATAAGTGAAGCATGAGAGTGCAAGTAATTCTATAAAATATAATCACCACCATGCTCTAAAAAATATAAGTGAAGCACTAGAGCAACTGCCTAGCTCAAAAGATATAAGTGAAGCACATAGAACATTCTCAAATCACGAATAAATGTGTGTCCCTCTCAAAAGGTGTGTCGAGCAAATGATGATTGTGGCAAACTAAAAATAAAAATGTATAGACTACTATAATACAAGATGCTCCAAGAAAACGCATATCATGTGTTCAATAAAAATATGGCACCAAGTAACTTACCACTAGATTGTAGAAGAAAGAGGGGATGCCATCCGGGGCATCCCCAAGCTTAGATGCTTGGGTCTCCTTGAATATTACCTTGGGGTGCCTTGGGAATCTCCCAGCATAGGGTCTTGCTGCTCCTTATTCCTTCATCCATCGTGGTCTCACCCAAAACATGAAAACTTTAGCACACAAAACTCAACACACACCTCATGAGATCTGCTAGTATAATAAGCAAATCATAAACTTTAGGTACTGTTATGAACCCATTAATGTCTTAATATTGCATAATACCTACTATATTCTAACTTCTTCATGAATTATACGCCCCTCGATATAATCCATCACATCATTAAAACAAGGAAACTAAGCAACAAAAACATAATTTGTCTAAAACAGACCAGTATGTAAATATCTGAATAATTACGATACTTATGCAACTCTTAAAATTCTAAAAAATTTGGAAAACGTGGGAACTTTCATAGCAATCATATGTAAAAATTTCAGCAAATTGTCACATTATAGTAAATTATAGAATTTTTTGCAGTTGATGCAAAACTTTCTTTTTTTTCAAAGAATCAAGTCAACTATCAACCACATCATCCCAAAGGCATTACTTGGCATAAAAACTTATTAAAACATGAACAACACAATCAAAAGAGTATCATAATTATCTTAACACTCAAAAACAGAAATAAAAACAATAAAATTAAGGTAACTATTGGGTTGCTTCCCAACAAGCGTTATTGCTTTTATGCCCCTTATCTAGGCATAAGGCATTGTTTCAAGTATTGTCATCTGTAGCATTCACCACTCTTGATGGGCTCAAAAACCCGGGGTTCTTTACATTTCCCAATATTCTGATAGAATGACACAATTTTTTTATCTAGGGTATCAGGCCTTTTATTACAAACGGTGAGAAGGGAATTCAAGCGATTGACATTAAAACTAAAGGATTTGAATGGTTCATTGGACTTTTGCAATTCAATCAAATTTTTTGCAAGTCCCCCAATTTCCCTAGGATTTGGATTCCCTCTTGAATATAAATAAATCCCTATAGGGGGTATTCCTACTATCCCCTCTACAATTTTGTTAGCGGTGCTCGCACCACTTTCAATAAAATTACCTTTAGCGGCAAAGTTCAGAAGTTGTCTATTAGGCATGGTGAGCCTTACATAAATATTTCTAAGCAAGATTTTAATGTCCCGTTCTATGGTGCAAAGTACGACAAGATTCCAATTTCTATACCAAGCATCTTTTAAATTCTCTCCTTGTTTCTGGTTGAAGTACAAAATCTGAAAATCCAAAGGGAGAGAGAGAGGGGGGGGGAGGGAATAACATCATTAGACATAGTGGCAAATCTAGCAAGTGGGGGAGATGAAAACAAGACGCAAAGGAAAATTAAAGGAAAGTAAAAAGTAGAGGAAACAGAGAGGCTGTGTTGGGAGCTAGAAATTCTTTCTAATACTTGTGAGTGTGTTGGAATTTTCCCCGAATAGGAGAGGAGATGCAACGCAGTGGAGATAAGTATTTCCTTGAGTGAGAACCAAGGTATTAATCCACTAGGAGAATCACGCAAAGCCTCGTGAACGACATCTGGACACACAAAAGCAAATATTTGCACCCAATGCAGGCAAGAGGGTTGTCAATCCCCTTGAACTCATTACTTGCAAGGATCGAATCTTTTATAGGTAGATGGATAAATTGCAAAAAAAAGGTAGTAAAATTGCAGCAAGGTATTTTTGTATTTTTAGATATAACTAAAGTAGAGCCGAGAACATAGCATTTGGTGGGTGAACAAATTATTGTTGGGCAATTGATAGAAAAGCGCATAGTTATGGCAATATCCAAGGCCATGATCATGTATATAAGAATCACGTCCGAGAAAAGTAGACAGACTCATGCCTTCATGTACTACAATTACTCCACCAATCGACCGCTATCCAACATGCATCTATAGTATTAAGTTAATGACAAATTGAAGGAAATATACCCCAGAGGCAATAATAAAGTTGTTATTTATATTTCCTTATATCATGATAAATGTTTATTATTCATGCTAGAATTGTATTAACTGGAAACTTAGTACATGTGTGAATACATAGACAAAACGGAGTGTCCCTAGTATGCCTCTACTAGACTAGCTCGTTAATCAAAGATGGTTATGTTTCCTAACCATAGACATGTGTTGTCATTTGATGAACGGGATCACATCATTATGAGAATGATGTGATGGACAAGACCCATCCGTTAGCTTAGCACTATGATCGTTTAGTTTTATTGCTATTGCTTTCTTCATGACTTATACATGTTCCTCTGACTATTAGATTATGCAACTCCCGAATACCGGAGGAACACCTTGTGTGCTATCAAACATCACAACGTAACTGGGTGATTATAAAGATGCTCTACAGGTGTTTCCGAAGGTGTTTGTGGTGCTGGCATAGATCGAGAATAGAATTTGTCGCTCCGAGTGTCGGAGAGGCATCTCTGGGCCCTCTCGGTAATACTCATCATAATAAGCATTGCAAGGAAATGACTAATGAGTTAGTCATGAGATGATGTATTACGGAACGAGTAAAGAGACTTGTTGGTAACGAGATTGAACTAGGTATGACGATACCAACGATCGAATCTTGGGCAAGTAACATACCGATGACAAAGGGAACATCGTATGTTGTTATGCGGTTTGACCGATAAAGATCTTCATAGAATATGTAGGAGCGAATATGAGCATCTAGGTTCCGTTGTTGGTTATTGACCGGAGATGTGTCTCGGTCATGTCTACATAGTTGTCGAACCCGTAGGGTCCGCACGCTTAACGTTCGATGACGATTTGTATTATGAGTTATGTCATTTCACGACCGTTTGTTCAGAGTCCCGGATGAGATCACGGACATGATGAACATTCTCGACATGGTCAAGACGTAAAGATCGATATATTGGAAGGCTATATTCGGGCATCGGAAAGGTTCCGAGTGATTTGGGTATTTTTCGAAGTACCGGAGAGTTACGGGAATTCGTATTGGGCCTTAATGGGCCATACGGGAAAGGATAGAAAGGACTCAAAGGCGGCACGCCGGCTGCTTGCGAGCCCAGCCGGGCCGGCGCCGTTCGTGATCGGGGCTGGGTCCTGGCCGACATGCTGGGGGCCCCACAACTAGTATACCCCACCCCGTCGGAGAACCGAAGGGCTGCCCAGGCGGCAGTTGACGAGCTGAACCACTTGGAGGAGATGAGCTTCGCTGCATGACGCAGTGCGTCCAGCAGCTCCTCGACACGGTTGCTAAGTAGCAGGAAGCCCGTCACCAGGCTCTGGAGGCCAACGCGCATGTAGACAACCGCCCTCTTCGGCGGGAGCAAGGGGCTACGTCCCGTTCGCCAATAGTCGGCGCTCGCACCCGACGTGACTTAGAGCCGGCTGCCAGCCACAGCAGGCAGACTCGCATTACCATCGAGCGCGATCAAGACGGCCGCCCAAGGGCTATAGAGCGGCGAAACGAGCGCTCGCCTCCCCCTCGCCGGGAGAGACGTGTGTCCCCGCTGCCTGTCGACCATCCGTCCCTCGTAGGCCGCTTGGGCTGCCGCGAGGGAGATGGGGAGAATGATGACCGCCACCGCCTTGACCGACTGGCCCGGTCCCAGGCGGTCGAGGAAGAAGACGCACTCGCCCAGCTTGTTTCGGTCCCCGCATCCGCGATGTTCCCTTCCTCAAAGGTTTCTCACTCCCCCGAGACACCCCCAAGTACAATGGATCCATGAAGCCAAAGGACTGGCTGGTGGATTATTCAACCACCGTCAGCATAGCAACCGGCAACAAGCGTGTCACAGTGAAGTATGTACCATCATGCTCCAGGGCACGGCCCGGACGTGGTTAAACAACCTCAAGCCAAACAACATCAACAGTTGGCTAGACTTCACTGAAGTTTTCAATCGCAACTTCAGTAGCACCTACAAGCGGCCACCCAAGCCACGGCAGCTCTCCCTATGCGTCCAAGGTCCGAACGAGTCTGCTCGTGACTACCTGACGCGTTGGGCCGAGCTGCGCAACTCTTGTGAAGCGGTGCATGAGGTGCAAGCCATCGAGTACTTTACGGCCGGGTGCAGAGAAGGCAGCTTGCTCAAGCACAAGCTCCTCTGCGACGAGCCCACCACGCTAGACGAGCTGATAAGCATAGCAGACAAGTACGCCACCACGGACTCCTCCATGAAGTCCGAGCTGCACGTGGATGCCTCCGGAAAGATGGCCCCACCGGCACCTAGGACGCCGGCTGGAGAGTCCAGTCGGCGCCAGCAGCAGACAGATAACAAGCACAAAGCCCCCCCGCCGGTTTCCAACAGCCGGCTGGTGGCTGCAGTTGATGGCCAGCAGCTAGAAGCTCAAGAAGGTCCCAAGCGCCAGAAGGGCGGTAAGCCGGCCTCGCAGCCCGCCTTCTCCTTTGAGCAAGCCCTGGATGCCCCTTGCAAGTTTCACAGCGGCGTGAAGCCCTCCAATCATGTCACACGAAAGTGTCACTTGCTCACACAGATTGCTAGAGGTGAAGCTCTGCCACCGCCGCCTGCTGGGCAGGCGGCTCTGCCTCCAAAACCGCCGGCTGCTCGTCCAGGCGGCCAAATCCTGGATGAGTTACCAGAAGAGAACGGAGCTTATGTCGTCGTTGTCGGCGTCCTGGGAACCAGGGTACCCAGACTTGCCTGTCTGCGGGCCGCGACGCGCTCCTACAAGCGGCCTGGTACGGCCCAGCTAATCGACCAGCTGCTCAAGACCCTCACGAGGGGCCAGGCCTGGCGAGGAGAACGACGCCAAGACACCCTCGGGAGCGGCCTTGACAAGGCGTTCCGAAGGGGCGGAGAATCCAAGGCCAAGCCTGCCTCAGGAGGAGGCAGTGATGTCACCAGTCACGCGCCGCGCCAGCGGGTGCCAGCGTCCGCCAGCGGCGCAGTTGCCATTTCGGTGCAAAGGGGATAGCGCAGCCGTTGGTTCCCAAGGAGCGGGGCAAATGTTTCCTCTTTGGTGCAACAAGACCAAAGACCGCAATGACGATAAGGAGTATGCACTGTCGAGCCCACCACCGTGTCACCGCCTGATCCTTTTGCAGGCGAAGACTCTTTTGTCAGGGTAGGAACGTCCTTGTATTCCCACTCAAAAATGGCCGTTGTGGGATCCCTTCCCGCCTAAACATTTCGGGGGAAGAGGACCGTGGCCGCCTATATAAGTAGCTAGAACCCCCACTGCAAAGGTAGAGGGGGAATCATCGATTCACACACTTGACCACCGCACAAGGAGCAAGAACACTAGCCTCCTGAGCCAAGGAACTCTTGTACCAGTTCATATTCTAGCTCGCCTGGAGCCAATCCACCAAAGCAGGAAGTAGGGTCTTACACCACACGATGGCCCGAACCTGGATAAACTCTTGTTTGCTTGTTCGTTGTTTGCTTGAATCCTTCCACCGAGACGAGAGCGAGGCGCTAGGTAGACGTGAGTGGGAGAGATCTTCGTTCACGCCCCTGTGTTTGAACTTAATGGGTTTTGCGGAGCCCTAAATCCGACATTTAGCGCGCCAGGTAGGGGGCGTGTCGAAATCTCGCCTCACCGACAACCTCGTCGCGTTCTCGATACCAACCCTGCTCCACAGCCATAGTGGACACACGCCGAGCTCGCGCCGCCCGTCGCGCTGCGAACGTCGCTCAGACAGCGCACACAGGCAACGGCGCACCGCTCCGCCCCATCTCGCCGGTCGCCAACGCCGCCACCGACACGGATGTCCACGAACAGTAGGACTCCTCACTGCCGTTGTCCGTGCGGCGGGATGGCCGCACGGCAACACCTTCACCCTCACCGGCCGCAGCGTCGTCCTCGCTGGTCCGCCGCGGGCCGGTCTACCAGCAGCCTGCGCTACTGATGGCACGAGAGCTCTTGCGCTACCGCCCGGCAAATGATCTCTACGACGAGTGGCTCCACCGCATCACCGAGGTCGTCAACGCTGCTAGGGAAGCACCTGCACCAACACACTCCTCACGTCCTCCGTCGCCCCCGGCGGCAAACGAGGGCCATGGCGTCCCGGCTCCGCCTCCCCTTCACCCCGCCAGCCAGGAGGGCCGGCGCGAGGCCCCTCGACATGAACAACCCCACAGAGCCCACGCCCGTGACGAGGAGAGTTGTCAGGTGATCCCGCACCCACATGCGGGGGCTCGTGGGCCCCCTGGCGCACAACGACCAGACCGCGCGCCACAGGAGGTGGTGGCGCCAGCACCTCAAGAACCAGCGTCACAGGCGAAGGGGGCGCCTGTGATCATGAGCATTCGCGGGTGTGGCGCCGTAGCTCCCGAGCTACGGCGCCTTGTCTGGCCCGGCAAGTTCAAGCCGGACCTGCCTCCGCGCTACGACGGCACCACCGACCCCACGGAATTCCTCCAACTCTACGAGCTGAGCATCGAGGCGGCCAACGGCACTGAGCAGGTCATGGCGAACTGGTTCCCCATGGCTCTGAAGGACGGCGCACGCTCCTGGCTCCTAAACCTCCCGGTGGGATCCATCTCCTCCTGGGGAGAGCTTCGCGAGTGTTTCGTTGCTAACTTCCAAGGCACCCGCGACCGAGCCCCGACAGCTGCTGACCTGCGTCATGTGAGGCAGCAGCCGGGAGAAACCCTTCAAAAGTACATCCAACACTTCAACACCATGCGCCTCCGTATCCCCAGGGTCTCGGACGAGGCCATCATCTCCACGTTCTCCGATGGCGTCCGTGACGTCAGGATGAGGGAAGAGCTCGCCATCCACGAAGACCTGTGCACAGCCCTCGAGATGTTCAAGCTCGTGGCGAAGTGAGCCGGAGCGGAGGAAGGCTGCCTCTCCCTTCAGGATCTTCCTGAGGCGGAGGTAGACGACAAGAAAACTAAGGCCAAGGAGTCGAAGTGCAAGGGACCCGCCGTGCTGGCTGCTGAGCCAGAAGTGAAGCGTGGCTGCGGCTACGATTACCTCCCCAGAGACAACCGACCGTACTACGTCTTCCACAACGTTCACAGCCACAACACCAACGACTGTCAGGAGCTCAGGGCAATGCGCGTCGGGCAGTGCCCTGAGCGCGACAACCGCGGCTACAACCGTCGAGGAGGCCAAGAAGGAGGACGTTGGGACGGCAGGAACTCGTGCCAAGGGTGGCGTGAGCAACCTCGTGAAGACCACTGGCAGGAGCAGCCTCGTGACGCCCCCTGGCGCGACCAGCCTCGTGAGGGTCGCCCTCAGGGAAACGGAGGCCTGCCTCCGCTGCCACCGCCGCCAAGGAGGAACGATGACGACCGCCAGGGAGAAGGGGCAGGGGGCTTCCAGGAACCGCGTGCAGTCGCGTGCATTCTGGAAGGAGCCCATGCCCCGGCTTCTCACCGCATCTTCAAGCAGTTCGCCCGTGAGGTGAACGCGGCGCTTCCCAGGCCTGACACCGCGTGCAACCTTAGTTGGACCAAACAAGCCATCGCTTTCGACCCCAAAGACTAGCTCAAGTGCACTGCGGCCCCAGGCGCACTCCCGATGCTATGCACCCCGACCATCAGCAACTTCCTCGTGACCAAGACCCTCATCGACGACGAAGAAGGGCTCAACGTCCTCTCCGTCCAGACCTTCGAGACACTCCAGGTTTCCTACGATCAGCTCCACCCCACCAATCCATTCTACGGAGTCACGGATGGCTCCACGCTCCCGATGGGGCAAGTCCACCTCCCCGTCACATTTGGCGACCGCGACAACTACCACACAGAGCTCATCGACTTCGACGTCGCCAACATCCACTTCCCATACAACGCCATCCTGGGGTATCCTGCCCTTGCCAAGTTCATGGTGGCGACCCATCACGGCTACAACATCCTCAAGATGCCCGGGAGCGGCGGAGTCATCATTATCGCCTCCGACGAGAAGGAAGCGGTGCGTTCCCTCGAGCGTGCCTACCAGACCGCGGCGGTTGAGTACTCCAATGAGGATGGAGCCATCCTCGCCCTGCCGACCGCCCCCTTGAAGAAGAAGAACCTACCCGTCGACGGACCTCAGGACGCGGGGGCTCCCGACGGCCTGGCCTCAGGACTCACGCCTACTGACGAGGCGCCCTCCACCCTCACATAGGTTGGCGCGCTCGACGCCCCTCTCGTGACAGGCTCGGGGGCTCTCCTCTGGAGTGTCCTTGAGCTGACCCGTGCCTCGAGGGAGGTGTTTGAGCACCACCTGCGAGCGTATCTTGATGCGCGTTTTTGTGAGCCCAGCGCGAGCCGTCCAGCGCTAGGGGCTCAAGACTTCATCGACCAAGTTACAGAGGAACTTCAGTACACAAGACTCACGCGTGGTGGGCGTAACCGCACAATCCCAGGTGCACCTACTCGCAGCCCAAGCGACTGCTTCCGCGTTTGCGTCGACATCGCGGGTCTCAACCGAGCCGCTTCTCAGGAGCCCTTCTGGCCGACAGCGGTCGGCCGGAGGAGGGCCCTCACCTACAGCTACGACCGCACGCTCTTCGGCTTCCGCAATGCAGCTGCCACGTTCCAGCATCTCGCGCAGCAGGCCTTGGGGGCTCGGGAGGCTCAGGGGTAGGCGGTCCGGACGGAGCAGGAGCCGGACCCGCGCGACCACTGAGAGCCTCAGGAGCCCCTGGGCCTGAGGAGCCCGACGATCCTCGGGAGCGACCTGCACAACTCGCGTCTTCAGCTACCCCAACTCTCCTTCGGCAAGTATCAGGTGACACTTCAGGTATCCAAACGAGGGCGCCTCTCGGGCTGCATCATCCTTGGTCCGCTGGGGGCTATTTCCCCGCGGCTGTCTCCCTTTTTGCATGATCAAGGCCAAATATTTCTTTCCATTCGCATTATCTATATGCTTGGCGTCCTCACCGCCACTAAGGTCATGAGCCCTTGTGAGCCCACTCGCTACCGACCCATGATTAAGGACTGGCACGACGTCTGTACTCGGGTCCGTCCCTGCAGCGTTGATAAACCCAAGGGCTGAGCTCTTCCTAGCGAGCCATTTCCGTGATGGAACCTCCCATGGTCCTTGGTGCCTTGTTATCGCATGGGCTAATCGTGGATGGGTAAGTAGGGGCCCGTGGCAGGTGCCTTGCTCATGCGGGAACCGCGCGCCGGCTGTTTTTCCTTTGGATCGTGGCATGAGAAGACTGGGCACTGCGTCTGTGCTCGGGTCTGTCCCTGCAGCGTCGACAAATCCAGTGGCTGAGCTCTGTCTTGTGGGTTAACCCCGTGACGTCACCTCCTGGGGTTGCTGGTGCTGCGGCCTTCTCATGCAATATCCCCTGGAGATGCACTCGGCGTAGGTCGACACAACACCTCTCCTTTCACATTTTGCCGAAGAAGACTCAGGCGCAACCCGCCTCAGGGTAGGGTCTCGTGTGTGATGCGTAACCTCACGAGAACTTCCTTAGAGTTGTTCAGCTCGTCCTGAGGAAGGCCCATATACACCTTGGCTATCCTACCGTGCAAGCCACGCGTCAGGACGGGGTTGTACACGTCCCGGAGTCTCTCCTGGTGGGAGGCTCCCTCCCACGGTCCAGTGGAAGTACCAAGCTCCGCGCTGGAAGATCCAACCAAGGAGCGGTTATGCCCACGAACCAGTGGAAGCACCAAGCTACGCGCTGGCCGATATGACCGAGGCGCGGTTATGCCCACATTCCGTGCAAGTGTGGTAGCTCTATGCTCCACGCTAGTTATAAGCAACTGAGGGTGGCCCCCAGTGGTCGCACCAACCTCAGAGAGCTTTTCAGCTCCTGACGCTCACAGCTTCTCCTTGGATGGGTGTCGCGAGGGGGGCTAGGCATGGGGGCTATGCTCAGGTCACGCCTGGCAGACGCCACCCTACCAGGTGCCCAGACACCTGACCTTCTCGTGCCCCCATCCCAGGCGAAGGCTCGTGGGCTAGGTATGGTGCTCGTTCTCCTTCATGAGAGTCGTTCGTACGTCAAGGGGGACCCCTGGGCATCACGACCCAGGGGCCTAACTGGCCACGTAGCCCCTCATCCCTTGAGCCTAGTTATGACGATAACCCCGGTCCTCCGGAGGGCTCAATGGCGATCGAGGTATGCGCGGGGTTGGGCCCTGCCGACGTAGAACGAAAACAGGATCGCTTGAACATCAATGGGGACCCTTGGGCATCGCGACCCAAGGGCCTCACTGGCCACGTAGCCCCTCATCCCTTGAGTCTAGTTACTACGGTAACCCTAGTGTCCGGAGGGCTCAGCAACGAGTCTAGTTACTACGGTAACCCCGGTCATCCAGAGAGCTTAGCGGCGGTAGAGGTATGCGCGGGGTTGGGCCCTACCGATGCAGAGCACCTAAAGCAAACATGAAAGGAAGCAAGCATGGAATCATCTAGCTATTACAATAACATCAAGTTTTTTAAAATTCAACCAAGTTCTTATGCCTCCCCGAGGCACTCGCACTTCTCTCACTAAATAGGACAAATCAAGCATCACCGGGCGCAGTAGTACCGGTCGTCTCCCCTTTGGCCACGGTAGCGGTAGCCTGGAGGAACGCCTCCACCAGCAACGTAACCTTCGCCCTCAGGGCCTCGGCAGCTGAGTTCTCCATGACTGTGGTCACGGGCTCGGACAGCAAGGCCAGGTCAAGGGTGGGCTCGCAAAGGCTTAGGTGGCTGCACACCTGCGTCAGGACAAAGGTAAGCAGTGTACGGCCTTCAGCGTCGGCTAAGTGGCCAATCGCGGCCATAACACCATGCAAGGACTCCACGAGCGCAGCAAGGAGCCCGACGGGGCCTCCCTCCGGGGCAGCCAGCGGCTCCTTGAACCCTTACCCGTAGGCGGCATGCAGCGCCTTGCGGGCCTCAAGGTCAAAGGCGGTAAGGTCCTCGGAACTCACCGTCGCCAAGGCCGCAAGAGTTTCCTCCTGGACACGAGCGGTTTGGGCCGCCCTGGCCTGCTCAACTTCAACCATCAGCTTCTCCAGGACGGCTCGGTCAGCAAGCTGCTCCTATTGCAGCCGAGATGTCACGGTCTTCTGTGCCTCGAGCTACTTCTCCAACCCTTTGAGCTCCTAGGCGCGCCTAGTGTCTTCCTCGCGGAGGGCCCCCAGCTCGCACTCTGCCTTGAGGCAGCGCTTCTCGAAGGACACGACATCAGCTCGCGCGGCGTCACAAGCCAGCGTGGCCGCCACATCTTCCTCTCGACTCTTGGCAGCAGCCGCCAAGGCCTGATCCCAGGAGGTCCGTGCAGACTCGTTTGCCAGGAGCCACCCGTGGATCAGCCCCAGGCGCCCTTCTGTCAAGTGGCCGTCACTGTTTTGCATATCAGCGCGAAGATGACCCAGCGTGGCGGTGGCAGCATCCAAAGCCTAAAGACCAGGCTACGCCGGCTGGTGCACGGGCACCGACAAGACTGGCTGCTCGACCAGGGGCTTGGGGGCTCCGGCCTCCCTCGCCAGAGCAGCCGGAGCAGAAGCCAACCAAGGCACCTAGCGCCACAGCATCCTTCCCCGAGGTTGCGCCAGCAGCCGAAGGAGCAGGGCACCGCGGCATGACCTCCCCCTTCACCCTCTTCATCAGACCCCCAGGCTGCTACATCAAGGGAGAGCGCATCAGGGGCACGTCAGATAAGAATGAGTGAGAAATTGCACACTTACTCGTTGGAGGCGAGGTGCGCCCTTTTTTTCACCAGCAGGTCAACAACAGCTCCCGGCGCGTCGGGCGTGCCGACAGCCCGGGCCTGGGCAAGGTGTGAGGCCACGGTCTTGGGCGTGGCTGCGGTCGCCAGGTTCACTGGCATGGTGCTCTTCGGCGGAGTCGCCACCTTGCTTCCCCCAGATGCAGTGCGTCCAAGACCGATGTGGAGTAGTCGCCTGGGATCGTCCGGCGGCACCTGCGCCTAGCGTCATTGCCCCGGCAAACGCTTCGAAGGAGTCCCCATCGTCGTCCAGGGTATCCTCCGAGCCCCCCTCGTCGCTCTCGTCGTCATCACCGGAAGACACGTCGAACATGGGCGGAGCGCCCACGGGCGCACCAAGGTCCGGCATGGCCTTCAGCAGCTCAGCCTTGTCAGGGCGGCTGTACAGCGGTAGGTGGGCCCCAGCAAGATCCTCCGGAACCATCCCCAGGAGGGCCCTCAAGGTGAGGTCCAGATCATCTTCGGCTACCATCCCTGGGTGCAGCCGGAGCCTGTCGTCGTCACCCATCAGCTCCCACATGGGGCGTGAGTGAGCCTGCAGCGGAGCCAGATGCTGCCTCAAGAACTCCTTCACGACCTGGCCTCCTTCGAGCCTCGAGCTCAGGTCGGCCTCAATCTTCGCCAAGACTGGCCCGGCAAGAGGCCGGTGAGCTTCGCGTGGCGCCAGCCGTCAAGTTTCTTCGGACGGGCAGTAGGCAGCGCCAACAGAGGATGGGTGCGCTGGGCTTCCAGATAGACCCACCTCTTCTAGTGGGACTCTATCTTCTTCCTGGCCATCATCAGGCGACAACCCTGGCGCTGGAAGACAAATGAAACGCATCCCGAGCACGGGCCATCGTCGTATTGATGCATGGAGAAGAAGTGGCGGAAGAGGGTGACCTTCGGCCTCACCCCCACAAACGCCTCAGAGTAGAAGGCGAAGAGCGACAAGACGAAGATGGAATGAGGTTGGATATAGAGAGTGTGCACCTGGTAATGTTCCAGGATGGCGTAGAAGAACTCGGAGAAAGAGGGCACGAGCCCCACGGAGATGCTGTGGAGGAAGAAGGGGTAGCATGACTTTGGCAAGGTCCGCGCCATGGTGGATCCAGCCCAGATCTGCGTCGGGCCGTGCTCATTATGGGAGCTCGACAGGAACAACTGGACCTCTGAGTAGTCCTCCTCCCTGATAATAGAGGACTCCTCAAGCGCGCATCAAGAGAAGAAGAAGATCCAGACGCCGGCGCGGTGCCCTTGTTCTTCTTCGCCATGGTCAAGGAGGGCCGAAGGGTGCAAAGAGGCAAGAGGCGCAAATGGAAGAAATCCAAGCAGGAAGGAAGGAGGGTGATAACTCCCCCAGCAGAGAAAGCCCCTTCTATCAAGACACACGGTTACCGAAACGGCGTGGGGAGCGGGGTTGCTCGCGTCCCATCTAACCGCCGCGCGCCAGCCTGGCCCACAACGCTTCGTCCTCGACTAGGGCTTCGCCTTGAAGCCAACGCGGCGCACGCCTTGGGCCCGGGAGCTATTGTCGGCGTCCTGGGAACCAGGGTACCCAAACTTGCCTGTCTGCGGGCCACGACGCGCTCCTACAAGTGGCCTGGTACGGCCCAGCTAATCGACCAGCTGCTCAAGACCCTCACGAGGGGCCAGGACTTGCGAGGAGAACGACGCCAAGACCCCCTCGGGAGTAGCCTCGGCAAGGCGTTCCGGAGGGGCGGAGAATCAAAGTCCAAGCCTGCCTCAGGAGGAGGCAGTGATATCAGCAGTGATGCACCGCGCCAGCGGGTGCCAGCGTCCACCAGCAGCGCACATGCCATTTCGGTGCAAAGGGCACAGCGCAGCCGTTGGTTCCCAAGGAGCGGGGCAAAGGATTCCTCTTTGGTGCTACAAGACCGAAGACCGCAAGGACGATAAAGAGGATGTCACCGTTGAGCCCACCACCGTGTCACCACCTGATCCTTTTGCAGGCGAAGACTGCTTTTGTCAGGGTAGGAACGTCTTTGTGTTCCCGCTAAAAAATGGCCGTTGTGGGATCCCTTCCCGCCTAAACATTTCGGGGGAAGAGGACCGTGGCCGCCTATATAAGTAGCTAGAACCCCCACTGCAAAGGTAGAGGGGGAATCATCGACTCACACACTTGACCACCGCACAAGGAGCAAGAACACTAGCCTCCTGACCCTCCTGAGCTCGCCTCCTGAGCCAAGGAACCCTTGTACCAGTTCATATTCTAGCTCACCTGGAGCCAATCCACCAAAGAAGGAAGTAGGGTCTTACACCACACGGTGGCCCGAACCTGGATAAACTCTTTTGTGCTTGTTCGTCGTTTGCTTGAATCCTTCCACCGAGACGAGAGCGAGGCGCTAGGTAGACGTGAGTGGGAGAGATCTTCGTTCACGCCCCTGTGTTCGAACTTAACGGGTTTTGCAGAGCCCTAAATCCGACAGTCTTCACAAGCCAGGTGGACGATAGGCACAGCCGGCTTCAGCAGCATAGAGAAGTCAACACCGTTGCCTCCGAAGACCCACAGTTCATGCATTGGTCCCAAAGGCCCATCAGTTGGAGCCGTGAAGATCACCCGGCTGTCATGCCTTCGCTAGGAGCTTACGCCATGGTTATGGATGCAACTTTCTCCACCGACAGACGGGCCTGTCGTTTCTCTCGAGTGCTGGTAGACGACGACAGTAGCGTCAACATCATGTACCGAGACACCGTGGAGAAGTTGGGCATCAAAGAGAAGCAGCTTCAGACTAACAGGACCGTGTTCCACGGCATCGTCCCCAGTCTCTCTTGCTCACCAATCGGCAAGGTCAAGATTGATATCCTGTTTGGTGACAAGAAGCATTTGCGGCGGGAGCCGGTCTGGTTTGAGGTGGTGAATCTGGAAAGCCCCTATCATGTAATATTAGGCCACCCAGATCTTGCAAAATTCATGGCAGTGCCCCATTATGCCTACCTCAAGATGAAGATGCCGGGCCCCAAAGGAATAATCACCATAGTCGGGGACTATGAGAAGTCCATCGCATGTGCCACTCCCAGCAGCCGGCTGGCCGAGTCCCTTGTCATAGCTGAAGAGAAGCGCCGCCTTGATCGGTTGGTGGCAATGGCTGGCGAGCAGCCGGCCATACCATCCAATCCCAAGGAGGCGGAACAACAAGGCTCATTCCGGCCGACCAAGGAAACCAAGAAGATTGCTTTGGATCCGTCACACCTGGAGCGATTTGCTGTCATAGGGTCATACCTAGACAGCAAATAGGAAAGCGAGCTCGTCTATTTCCTCCGTGAGAATCGGGACATCTTTGCATGGTCCCCCAAAGACATGCCGGGTGTCCCGACAGATTTTGCCGAGCACAAGCTACATGTGAGAGAAGACGTGAAGCCGGTCAAGCAGCCACTCCGTCGCCTGTCAGAAGAAAAAAGAAGAGTTGTTGGAGAATAAGTTTCCCGCCTGCTAGCAGCCGACTTCAATATGGAAGTGTTCTACCCAGAGTGGCTCTCCAACCCCATCCTAGAGCTGAAGAAGAACAACAAATGGCGCATGTGCGTTGACTACACCAGCCTCAACAAAGCTTTCCCTAAAGATCCGTTTGCTCTGCCGCGAATAGATCAAGTGATTGACTCCACAGCCGGATGCGAGCTGCTGTCATTCCTTGATGCCTATTTCGGATACCACCGGATCAAACTGGATCCAGCCGACCGCCTGAAGACCGCCTTCCTCATGCCATTTGGGGCCTTCTGTTACCTGACTATGACGTTCGGCTTGAGAAACGTCGTTACCACCTTTCAGCGTTGCATGCAGATGTGTCTCCTCAAGCAACTTGGTAGAAATGCCCATGTTTACGTGGACGATATTGTGGTGATGACGGAGAAGAGGGGAACTCTCTTGGAGGACCTCCAAGAGACCTTTGAAAACCTGCGCCGTTTTCAGATTAAGCAAAACCCAGAGAAACGCATCTTCGGGGTACTAGTAGGCCAGCTCCTTGGCTTCCTGGTGTCTGAACGCGGCATTGTGTGCAACCCCGCGAAGATCAAGGCCATTGAGAGGATGGAGAGGCCAACTCACATATGAGACGTCCAGAAGTTCAATGGGTGCCTGGCATTGCTCAGCCGATTCATCAGCCGAGTGGGCGAGAAGGCACTCCCTTTGTACCAGTTGATGAAGAAGACCACCTGCTTCGAGTGGAATGACAAGGCGGACGAAGCTTTCCACCAGCTCAAGAAAGTGTTGTCCACGCCGCCGGTCCTGGCGGCGCCAACAGACAAGGATCCCATGTTCCTTTACATAGCCGCCACCAGCCGGGTGGTCAGCACTGTGATTGTGGTCGAACGCCCAGAGGACGGCAGAGCCATGCCTGTCCAGAGGCCGGTCTATTACTTGAGCGAGGTGCTGTTACTTTCCAAGTAGAACTATCCCCATTACTAGAAGATGTGCTATGGTGTGTACTTTACCGCCAAGAAACTCAAGCAGTACTTCCAAGAGCATCCGATCACGATCGTATGCACGGCCCCGCTTGCTGAGATCATGGGAAACAGAGATGCTTCAGGCCGAGTGGCGAAGTGGGCCATTGAGCTGGCCCCCTTCACCATCTTCTACCACCCCCGCACCACCATCAAGTCACTAGCGATGCCCGTCTTCCTCGTCGACTGGGCCGAGACCCAGTACCTGCCACCTGCTCCAGATTCAACCCATTGGCGGATGCACTTTGATGGATCAAAGATGCACACTGGACTGGGAGCTGGTGTCGTCCTCTCCTCTCCCAAAGGCGACAAGATCAAGTACACCTTGAAAATCCACTTTGCCGCCTGCAACAACGTGGCCGAGTACGAGGCACTCAATCACGGGCTCCGGATGGCCAAAGAGATTTGTATCCGCTGAGTGTTGTGCTATGGTGACTCGGACTTGGTGGTCCAACAGTCGTCTGGTGATTGGGACACCAAAGATGCAAACATGGCAAGTTACGCTTCCTGGTCTAGCTAATCAGTGGGTATTTTGACGGCTGCGAGTTCCTCCACAATCCACATACCACGAGCTGACAATGCTCAGGCCCATGCCTTGGCACAAATTGGCTCCACACGGCAAGAATTACCAGCCGACGTGTCCCTCCAATGCTTGCGCAAGCCATCTATCCAGCCGTCACCAGAGTCAGAATCAATCTTCATGCCAGCCAATCCTGGAGCAGACGGCCCATCGACCTCAGCAGCCGGCCCGGGGACTACTGCGCCAGCACCCGGCCCGAGGACTGTCGCGCCAACACCCGGCCCAGGGACTTCAGAACCTGGCACGTCCGCCCCCACAGGCCGGCTGTCCTACGCCCCAGCAGGAGGCATGGGAGGAGTCGCTTCCACCTCCATGACGGCGTGTCGTCCCCTTTCTCTTCAAGGGCCGGCTAATCACCGACAGCCGGCACTTGAACAGACGGCTCCACAGGAGCCGTGTGCTAGAGATCGGCGTGGCCCGCCGACTGCTGGAGGTCCACCTCCTGCTCCCAGGTGGAAGCAATAAAAATACATTACTTGTCCCCTTCTGTCATTGGGATATAGAGCACCGCAAGATTGAACCCATTAAAAAGCACCTCTCCCATTGAAGATAAATCAATCTAGTGGGCCAAACTAAACGGACACATCAGAGAGAAATAGAAAGGTATGAAAATCATGCATAATAAAGTTCAGAAAAGATGCAATTACTTGTCCTGAATATTCTCATCTTAAACCAACAATACATTGGATCCCAAAAAACACACCGCAAAACAAGATTACATCTGATAGAACACAAAGAACATGGAGGAGAACATTGTATTGAAGATCAGAGAGAGAAGAAGCCATCTAGTCAAAGAAAGCTCATACCCTTGCATGCATCCAAGTGAGTTTTTAGTTCACATTGGAAGCGTCAATGATGTTCAACACACTCCTCATTCCATAAAATATCTTCTCATCAAGAGGTTTAGTGAAGATATCCGCCAATTGCTTGTCGGTACGAACATGCATAAGGTTAATGTAACCTTTAGCAACATGATCTCGAATGAAATGGTGATGAAGTTTAATATTCTTAGTTCAAGAATGTTGCGTATGATTGTGTGCAATCTTTATAGCACTGTTATTTTCACAAAGCTATGGAACATATTTAACATGTAACCCATAATCTTTGAGAGTCCGTGTCCTCCATAGTAATTCAGTAACAGAAGATCTGATGGCAATGTATTTTTCTGCGGCGTTAGATAGAGATACCGAGTTTTGTTTCTTGGAGGATCAAGACACAAAAAATCTCTCAAGAAATTGAGAAGTACCCGGAGTGGACTTTCTATCAACCTTGTCTCGAACATAATCCGAACTGGAGAACGCAACAAGATTGAAAGGAGGCCCTTTAGGATACCATATGCCAAAGTTTGGTGTATCTAACTAGTATCTCACAATTCTTTCCACGACCTTTAGGTGACAATCTTTTGGTGCCACTTGGTATCATGCACACATGCACACACTTAGCATAATGTGGGGATGGAAGGCACATAGATATAGAAATGAACCAATCGTAGATTGGTAAACCTTTTGATAAGTCGTTTGGCCTTATTTTGTCAAGTTAAGATGCCCAATTGTAGGCATGAGAGTTTCCGTACCTTTACTCTCTTGCATGTTGAACTTATTGAATAAGTCCTTGGTATAGTTTGTGTGACAAACAAAAGTACCCTCCCTCATTTCCTTAATTTGTAAACCAAGGAGGAATTTGAGTTCACCCATCATAGACATCTCATACTTGTCCGATATCAACCTTCCAAACTTTTCACTAAAAAGAGGGTCAATATATCCAAATATGATATCACCAATGTATATTTTCCATACAAATAGTTCACCATTAACTCTATTAGTGAATAAGGTCGAATCATTTTCCAAATTACAAATTATTTCTCAATAAGTAACTTTCTTAAGCATGTGTACCAAGCTCTAGGGGCTTGTTCGAGACCATAAAGAGCTTTATGAAGTTTATAGACATGTTTTGATTTCTTAGAATTAACAAAGCGGGGAGGTTGTTTAAAAAAGTTCTCCCTCAATTTCACCATTCAAGAAATCGCTTTTAATATCCATTTGATAGAGGGTGATATCATGGTGATTGGCATAAGAAAGAAGAATGAGAATGGATTCAAGTCTAGCAACGGGGGCATAGGTCTCACCGTCCATACCTTCGACTTGAGTGTAGCCTTGAGCCACTAGGTGAGCCTTGTTTCGTATAACTTGTCCATCCTCATCTTTCTTGTTGAGAAACACCCATTTGGTCCCAATGATGTTTTTCTCATCTTTGGGCTTCTCAACCAATGTCCATACTTTGTTCCTCTTGAAATTCTATAGTCCTTCATGCATAGCATTCACCCAATCCGGGTCATTGAGGGCTTCATCTACCTTTATAGGCTTAGTGCTATATATGAATGAGTAATGCTCACAAAAGTTAGCTAAACGAGATCTAGAGCGAGTGATTCTCTGGGATTTGATGTCACCACGGATTTGGTCAACAGGATGACTCTTGTCGATTATTGCTCTAACTTGAGGTAGCTTTTGCTTGGGTTGTGGAGGAGCTTCCCCATCATCATCATATTCTTCATTGTTTTTGACGTTGTTGTTCTCTTGAGGTGGTGGACAATGAGTTTGAGGTGGATCTTCTTGTTGTCCTCCTCGTTCCCTTCGTCCATGTCATTTTTTGGTTCACCTTGGTGTGAAATTTAGTCTTCCACTTGAATGGATGAAGTTTTCTCCTTCACTTCCACAAAGCAAATCTTGCTGATAGACAAGTCTTAATTTTCTTCTGAATGATATTATTCTCCTAGATGAATTGGCAATTGCTCGACTTGTGAGCCATTAGTCCCATCAAACTTCACATCTACCATCTCTTCAACTTTTAGAGTGAAGTTGTTGTAGACACGGTATGTGAGAGAATTTGATTTGTAATAGAGGAGGAAACCTTCATGAGATTTAGGAGAAAATTTTAAAGGACGATGCTTATCAAGAATGTAATAATTTGAGACAAATACTTAAAAGTATCCAACTTGGGCCAGTGAGTAGCTTCTGTGCCATTTTACCAACAAGCTTATGAAGGTAAAGCCGATTTGTGGCATGGCAAGCTGTTTCAACCACTTCAGCCTAGAAGTGTTTTGGCGTCTTGTACTTATCTTACATCATTCTTGCCATCTCAGAAAGAGTCTGGTTCTTCTTCTCAAAAACTCTGTTTTATTGAGGTGTGTATGTAGCCGAGAAATCATGTGAGATACCTTCATCGTCAAGAAAGGTCTCCACATTTATGTTCTCAAACTCCGTTTCTTTGTCATTCTTAACTTTCTCGATATTCATGTCAAACTAGTTTTGGGTCTTTCCAACGAAGGTCTTGAAGATCTTTTGAACCCAGGATTTGTCATTGAGAAAGAACACCCATGTAAATCTAGAAAAATCATCAACAATGACCAAACCAAAAGATTTACCACCAAGACTCTTATAGGCATTGGGACCAAAAAGATCCATGTGAACTAGATCAAGTGGTATTCTTGTTATAATGATATTCTTTACGGATGACTCCCTCCAAGTTGTTTTCTTGCTTGATAAGCACTACAAAGTCTATCTTTGTCAAAGATAACATGTTTAACACCAAGAATATGATCTCTTTTGACAAGCTTATCAAGATTTCGCATACCAACATGTCCTTGCCTTCTATGCCATAACCAACCTTTAGAAGATTTTTGCAGTAAGACATGTATGAAGTTGGGATCTTTTTGTGAAATCGACAATGTTATGATTATCTCGACAAATGCCGGTAAAGACCATATTATGTTTATCTCGATGAAACACTTGGCAATATAATTCATAAATAGAGCATTGAAACCAAAGTCGGCTAGTCTAGATACGAAAGAAGATTGTAGAAAAGAGATTCAACAAGCATGTCAAATTTAATAGAACTATCATTTGACATGGCCACCTTACTAATTCCAAGTATCTTACCCTTAGAATTTCTCCAAAATTCACATACTTGCATGGGCCATCATTGTTTTTAAGCTCATGGAACATGTTTTTGTCATGGGTCATGTGATAAGTGCATCCACTATCAATAATCCACTCCTTTCCCGCGGATATGTAATCTCGACGATTTTCCATGAGACTAAGATTCCTCAAACTCATATTCGATGTCAAATTCTTTACCTTCATCACAATAGCCATGTTCTCCAATGTCATCATTACGTTGAGAGCAAACTTCGTCAGTTTCATGATCATGAAATTGTTCAAGAGAATGAATTCGAATGGCTTCTACTATGGTATTGCTAATAGTTCTAACATCACCTTTAGCACACATGAGATCACAAATCCGAAATAGGCAATCATAAAAGTTATGATCACTAGGATTGACTTTGTGAAAAGCGGTAGTCTTATGAACATCTCATCAAGATTCTTTAGAGAGTAACCGGGATATCTCTTTTCCAAGTCTTTCCACGAGGTATAGGCACATTAAACCAAGCACAGTTTTAGGTAATCCTCTAATGATAGGATTGACACTTCTAGGATTACGAAGCATGTCAATAGGAAACACATAAAGGCTACGAATATACCTGCTCAAGTTAAATTCATCAAAGATATCAAGCACTTCACTTTTTAAAAAGTTTTAGTACTCCCCATTGAGAATAGGCACTCTACATTTAAGGCTCCACAACGTAGACACATCCATGTTCATCCAGTGGTGATTAAACCAAGACAATGGAGACCCATGCTCTGATACCAATTGAAAGATCGAGAAGATAGGTCTAGAGTGGGGTGAATATACACTTTACAAGGAAAATGTGTAGTTTTTAGTTTTGTTGGAATTTAGTAAAATTTTGGCACAAGTTAAATGGCAATTAATACTCATTACACATTTATATCTTGCGGTTGAGCAACAAAAAATAAACAACATGCAAGTGTAACAAAGTACAGAGGGGTAAAGACCGGAAGATCAAATGCAATGAAGACATGGTGATTTTTGGCATGGTTACGATAGGTGGTGCTACCGTACGTCCACATTGATGGAAATTTCAACTGGCGAAGTGTAATGGCTGCGCGAGTCCACAGAGGGCTATGGTACTTGTGAGCTGCGCTAGGATTTTCCACGAAGAGGAAGGGAGATACAATACAATAGAGATAGGTATTTCCCTCATCGGGAACCAAGTTTTTTCAAACCAATAGGATAATCACGCAAAGCCTCGTGAACATCACCTGCACACACCAAAAAAATACTTTTACCCAACATGGCAAGAGGGTTGTCAATCCTTTTGAACTCGTTACTTGCAAGGATCAAATCTTGTAGAGGTAGATGGATAAATTGCAAAACAAAATAAAAGTAATAAATTTGCAGCAATGTGATACGTCTCCGTCGTAACTACTTTTCCAAACTCTTATGCCCTTGTTTTGGACTCTAATTCGCATGATATGACTGGAACTAACCTGGACTGACGTTGTTTTCAGCAGAATTGCCTTGGTGTTATTTTTGTGCAGAAATAAAAGTTCTCAAAATGACCTGAAACTTCACGGAGATTATTTTCAGAATATATAAAAAATACTGGCGAAAATAACTACCAGAGGGGGCCCACACCCTAGCCACAAGGGTGGGGGCGAGCCCCTACCTTGTGGCCCCCCTGGACCTCCACCGACATCAACTCCCACTCCATATATTCTTATTCGGGGACAAAAAAATCAGAGAGAAGATTTCATCGTGTTTTACGATACGGAGCCGCCGCCACCTCCTGTTCTTCCTTGGGAGACCTGGTCTAGAGTCCGTTCGGGGCTCCGGAGAGTGGAGATCGTCGTCGTCATCACCAACCACCCTCCATCACCAATTTCTTGATGCTCACCGCCGTGCATGAGTAATCCCATCGAAGGCTTGTTGGATGGTGATGAGTTGGATGAGAGTTATTTTGATAGGGTTTGATCCCTAGTATCCACTATGTTCTGAGATTGATGTTGCTACGACTTTGCTATGCTTAATGCTTGTCACTAGGGCCCGAGTGCCATGATTTCAGATCTGAACCTATTATGTTATCATGAATATATTTGTGTTCTTGATCCTATCTTGCAAGTCAATAGTCACCTACTATGTGTTATGATCCGGCAACCCCGGAGTGACAATAGTCGGGACACTTCCTGGTGATTAACATAGTTTGAGGAGTTCATGTATTCACTAAGTGCTAATGCTTTCATCTGGTACTCTATTAAAAGGAGGCCTTAATATCCCTTAGTTTCCAATAGGACCCCGCTGCCACGGAAGGGTAAGACAAAAGATGGCATGCAAGTTCTTTCCCATAAACACATATGACTATATTCTGAATACATGCCTACATTATATTGATGAATTGGAACTTGTTCTGTGTCACCCTAGGTTATAACTGCTACATGATGAATATTATCCGACACCTAGCATTACCGATCCATTGCCTACGAGTTCGTTCCGTATTGATACTTGCTTTGTTACTTTTTTTACTGCTGCTGTCATCATCACTACAAAGCTGCTACTGTTACTTTTGCCACCGTTACCGTTACTTCCATACTACTTTGCTACTAAATACTTTGTTGCAGATATTAAGTTTTCCAGGTGTGGTTGAATTGACAACTCAGCTGCTAATACTTGAGAATATTCTTTGGCTCTCCTTGTGTCGAATCAATAAATTTGGGTTGAATACTGTACCTTCGAAAACTGTTGCAATCCCCTATACTTATGGGTTATCGAGACCTTTTTCTGGCGCCGTTGCCGGGGAGCATATCTCTATTCTCTGAGTTACTTGGGATCTATATCTAATGATCACTATGAAGAATCTAAAGGATGATAGAACCAAGATCGTTCCATCTAGAACGAGGGGAGGTAAGGAACTGCCATCTAGCTCTGCACTTGATTCTCCTTCTGTTTTAAGTAAACTTGTGACACCTACACCTGTTATTGATTCTGATATGTTGCATGTTATTGATGATGCCACTTCTATTTTGAATGATGCTTATGATGCTACTACTATGTTTGAGAAAACTGTGCCACTGGGTGAATTACTTGATGAACATTCTTAATAGAGCTAGAACTATTGAATATGCTAAAGATGATGATATTTCTGAAACTGATAAAATTATTGATACCGAAAACCTTGAAACACCTATTGGACCTACTTCCCCTAGATATGAATTGCCTATTGTGCCCGAGGGATATGTTATGGAAGGAGAGGTAGCTAGAGACTTTCTTACTTGTGAGGATAGGAATGATCTTAAGAAATGGCTACGAAAGTGGAAAGAAAAATGTTTGAATGCTAGAATGCAATATGATCCCGAATTTGCTACATCACCTATCTGTGTTACTGATAAGGATTATGAATTCTCTATTGATCCTGAGTTAATTACTTGAGTTGAATCTGATCCTTTTCATGGTTATGAATCTGAAACTATTGTAGCACATCTTACTAAATTAAATGATATAGCCGCCCTGTTTGCTCATGAGGAAAAAATCCGTTATTAATATATTCTTAAGTTGTTTCCTTTCTCAATAAAGGGTGATGCTAAGTTATGGCTTAACTCTCTTGCTCCTGGTTGTGTGCGTAGACTCCAGGATATGATTTACTAGTTCTCTGCAAAATATTTTCCTGCTCATAAGAAACAAGCTGCCTTACAGGAAATATTTAATTTTGTGCAAATTAAAGAAGAGAGTCTCCCACAAGCTTGGGGAAGGCTTCTCCAATTACTTAATGCTTTGCGTGATCATCCTATCAAGAAAAATGAAATACTTGATATCTTTTATAATGGACTAACCGATGCTTCTAGGGACCACCTAGATAGTTGTGCTGGTTGTGTTTTTAGGGAACGAACTGTTGAGCAAGCTAAAAAATTAGTGAATAATATATTGAGTAATGATAATGATTGGACTCTTCCCGAGCCAACTCTGAAGCCAACTCCAAAGAAAAGAGGTATCGTATTTCTCAGTCCTGAAGATATGCAACAGGCAAAGAAATCAATGAAGGAAAAAGGTATTGCTGAAGATGTTAACTATTTACAGCCTATCGAAGTAATACATGGTATTGATGACCCGACACAGGTAGTAGAGGTAAATTCTCTCTATAGATTTGATGAAGGTGATATTCCTCATAATAAGTCTGCTAGTCAATGCTTGGATGAGTTTGATAATTTTATTGTTAAACAAGAAAACTTCAATGGTTTTGTTAGTAGACAATTGAAACGTAATTGTAAGTGGATCTAGTGCCCCCTAGATGGTTTTGGAGTATTGACGACAAACATGGTTGAGGGACTAGCGTGTTTGTGAGAATTGCAGGCTAACATAGGTAATCGTCCCTCACAGATTCGATTTACCTTCCAAAGATGACCCCTAAAAATGTGTGAAGACATTGAAGATAATGGTGGCTCATGAAGATATTCACGTGAAGATAATGACCTATGAAGACATTCACCGAAGACTACAGAATGCGAAGACATATTTTCTTTCTTGGTTCTTTTTATTCTTTCTTGCGTCATAGGAACCATCGTACTGTTAAGTGGGGTCCAAGTGAACATAGTCAGATGACTGAAGTGATGCTCAACCAAAAGCCTATGTCTTCGAATGAAGACAATGAGATCAAGTCTTATCCAGAGTTGGATAAGTCAGCTTTACTTGGAGCTCAACCAAAGTTGCCGCGTCTGTTCATAATTCGACCGTTGGACACGTGTCAGTTCCTTAGTGTCCAAGGGTCATTTCGGACATGTCATGTCGGGTTGCCTCATGGCTTCTCAGAGTTAGTGCACGTGTTTTGTCATTTGAGAGCAACCCACCTCCGAAGCCTTTGAGAGAAAAGATCCTTGCGAGGACAAAGCCAAAAACACCCAGAGCCAAAGAGTGTTAGGCATCACTGAAGTCTTTCTATCTGTGTGACCTGAAGACTTGTTACACTTGAGGACTGTGTATCCTCCATCCGGCTAGGTGTCGCGTTTTGAGCATCCAAGAGTGATTGTGGATCACCGGTGAACGAAGTCTATGAAGGTTCAGAAGTCTACCTTGAAGACTTACCAGAGTGATTGGGCGAGGAATGGGTGTCCTTAGCTCAGGGGAATGAGGTGAAGACACGGTCTTTATAGTTTAATCTCAGCCTCCCTAACCAGACGTAGAGTTGTCACAGCAACTAGAATTGGTCTACCAAATTCCCCGCGTCTTCAAGCCACCAGTTCTATCTTCCAACTCATTTACATTTCAGTCTGTCTTCGTGAAGTCATTGCTTGTTTGTCTGATATATTTGACTTCACTATGTGAATATTGTCCCCTGTTTAGCTTCATTTATATCTTCCATCTCAATCCATGTTATCTAGCTATCAATAGTCTTAGTATTATCTCTATGATGCTTACTTGACTATTGTGTGCCTCTTCACCTGCTTATCGTATAGGTTCATTTCATCTGTTTGTCTTCAAAAGATGTCGTGTTTTGAATACTTTCGTAAAAATTGCCTATTCACCACTCCTCTAGTCAATAACTTGCACTTTCAATTGGTAACAGAGCAAGGTGCTCCCTTGTTCTGTGTGATTCGGTTTAACCACCTAGAGTTTTAGTTATGTCGACTGCAGAGATAATCAAAGTTTCCGTTGCGTGCCCTGTCTTCGATGAGACTGATTACCCCTACTAGAAGAATAAGATGCGCATGCATCTTTAAGCTATCGACAACGACCTCTGGTATGTCATCAAGACTGGTGTTCCCAAGGCTGGTGAAGGTGTCACCCCTGCTGATGTCAAGAAATTTTCTCAACTGGACACAACCGCCAAGAACATCATCTGTGGCCATCTGACCAAAGGACAGTATGGACGTGTGAGTGCACTCGATTCAGCCAAGCAAGTATGGGACTGGCTATCCAAGGTCAATGAAGGCGTCTCAACACAGAGAGACTCAAGGATTGACGTTCTTCGCAATCTGTTCAATTGCTTCAAGAGAAATGACAATGAGAATGTCCATCTTACATTTGATCGCCTCACTGATATCACCAATGAGCTTCATGCTCTTGGCGCCACTGAAATCACCAAGCATGAAGTTATGAAGAAGCTATTTAGGTTTCTTGACAGTTCGTTTGATACCTTGGCATTGATGATTCAAGAATGACTTGACTTCAAATGTCTTGATCCGTCTGACATACTTCACAGGCTTAACACACATGAGTTCCAGCTATCTGAGAAAAGAGATATCTATGGCCCCAACTATGGTCGATCCAGAGCCTTGAAGTCTAAAGTTGTGTCCTCGTCTGAAGAAGACTCTGACAGCTGCTTTTACGATCCTGAAGACATTGGCAGAGAACTAGCTATGCTTGTGAAGAAGTTTCAAAGGTTCTCAAGGAAGAAAAAGTTTGGAAAGTCTTCAAGATCTAGCTCAAGAAACGATGAGGCTTCCTCTCGTGACTACAATAAGAAAACATGCCACAAGTGCAAAAATCCTGGCCACTACATATCTAATGTCCTCAGTGGGACAATGAATCCAAGAAAAAGAAGAAGAGCAAGGAATACGACTCTGACAACAAAAAGAAGAGGAAATCGTCAAAGTCCTCTTCCAAGTCTTCATCAAAGTCATCGTCTTACAAGAAGGGCTCATCTGGCAAGGCTCGTGCGTTCATTGGGAAGGAAATGGATTCAGAGGAGGAGTCTGCTTCTGAGGAGGCAGAGGTGGAATCTGAGGAGGAATCTGATTCTGGCGTGGCTAGCCTAGCTCTAGCCTCGGCATTTGTCGCCAAGTCCATCTTCAACACTGATGATAATGGTCACTCCATCGGTGCCAAAGCAAATGATGAGGACAACTCTTCACCTACCTACTACTTCATGGCACGTGGTGTAAAGGTAAACTCACACGATGCCTACTTTCAGACCTCTAGTGAAGATGACTCTGAGTGTGAATCCAAACCCACCTATAAAACTCTTGCTAAAATTGTAACTGAACAGCAAAATGCTATGGAACATATTCAAAAGTTGCTAGAAAAAAGTGATGATCTGTTGGACGTGGAAATGAATCGAACTCAGTCCTTAACTGAAGACATAAAAAATCTTCATGTAAGGTACACTAAACATGAAAGTTGTCATGAAACTCTCTCAGCCACTCATGAGAAGCTTTCCTATGATTATCTTCAAAGGAAGCAAGACCTTGACAAACTTAGAGCGTCTCACGATGATCTTCAAAAGGAAAACGATTCACTACGTGCCCAATAGATTAGTTCCGCTCAGGAAAACTTTGTGCCACCCTGTCTAAAATGTCTTGAGCATGACAATGTTGTCTCTATTGCTAAATGCTCTACTGCTTCTGAAATTGCAATATTTTCAACTGTTGATGTGGTAACTAACCCCTCTGCTAAGGAAACCACTGCTATTGCTAATGAGAATGCTAGGTTGAAGACACTGCTTGAAACAGGTGTGTACAAAAGCCACAAAGGACATCAGACACTGTGCGATGTTCTCAAGAAACAAATTCTGAACCAAAACCCTAGAAAAGAGGGTGTTGGGTTCGAAAGGAAAATGAATGTTGATGGTTCTTACTAGAAGCCTGAGCAGTATCCCAAAATCACATGGGCTGCTACAAAGGGTCCACCAGTAGATCCATCCACTTTATCTGGCTTTACTTGTGCTAACCCTGTTGTCATTGACGAGTCATTTGACTCAAACTGTAAACTGTTCAAAGATCACAACGGTAAAGTGTTTGCCAGGTTCATTGGAACTAACTATAGGAATCGATCACCTATAAAGAAGATCTGGGTTCCGAGAAGTCTTATTGAAAAGCTTCCAGTGAATGTCATCATGACACCACCAGGAAAGAAGACTAACCCCATACCAAAAGCTTCATATGGTCCAAAGACTTCATACAGACAAAGGACCACATTGGGTCACTCTAACCCAAATGTTTTGCAGGGAGATAGCCATCAGACTCATGAATATGAGCATATTTTATCTAATCACTTTGTTCATAAGACAAAGAACTTCTTTGCATGTTCATATGAGTATCTTTCATCTCCTACAAAACTATTTGCTAGGGCTCCTAAGCCAAAATTCTCAGATGATGCACTTAGACTTATTGCTTCTATGCCATCCCTAAAGATGTGGGTGGTTAAGAAGAATTAACTTCTCTTGTAGGGAAGGGTCTCCAGCCGAAAATCATCTTCTGACGCCAATGCTGGGGACCTAAAACATCTTGTGGGACGCATGATTAAATGTCCAAATGGTCTAACCTTGTATTTCGTCCCATGGTTTCTTGACAAGTTTCCTATCTTACCTAACAAGGACCTGAACTTTGATACCATGCTTGTTCGACAAATGTTTATGCTTCACACTTCTCTTTGTGAAGACTATGCCACTAACTGATCTGTAGGGTACTACTTTGGAAGCCACTGAATGGATAATTGACAGTGGGTGCACCAACCACATGACTGGTGATTGACGTATTCTCACAGACTCAACTCTATGTCCTTCTCCGAAAAGTGACATCACATTCGCAGGCACTGGTAAAAGCAAGGTACTGGGACTTGGCAGGGTTGCTATCTCAAAGGATCAACACATGGATAAAGTGATGCTTGTTGAATCCCTTGGATACAACTTAATGTCAGTCTCTATGCTATGCGATCTAAACATGATGGTGATATCTGGAAAATATCGTTGCCTTGTGCTTATGGAATCTGACAAATCTCTAGTCTTCGAAGGAGATCGAAAAGGTGATCTGTATATGGTAGATTTCTCTGCAGGTCCATAGCTTGTCGTTTGTCTTCTCGCAAAAGCTTCAGAGTGCTGGCTTTGGCATCGAAGGCTAGGTCATGCAAGCATGAGGAACCTACACCCTCTCGTCAAGAAAAAGCATGTAATAGGCATCGAGGGCGTCAAGTTCAATAAAGATCATCTGTGTGGTGCTTGTGAATCTAGGAAGATGACTAGGGCCAAGGATCCCTCAAAGACAATCATGACTACACCTCGTCCCTTCGAGATGCTTCCCATGGACTTATTTGGCCCTACTCACTACTCTACTCTCACTTCCACTATTTGTTTATATGGCTTCGTGATCGTTGATGACTACTCTAGATATACGTCGGTGCATATAATCATCTATAAGACTGAAGTGTAGGATGTCTTCAGACATTTCACCAATCGAGCCATGAACAACTATGGCATTAAGATCAAGCACATCAGAAGTGACAATGGAACTGAGTTCAAGAATACTGGGCTCGACACCTATCTTGATACCTCGGGCATCACGCATGAGTTCTCTGCTCGATACACACCTCAGCAGAATGGCGTCGTTGAGCACAAGAACCAGACTCTCATTGAGATGGCATGTAGTATGCTTGATGAATACAAGACACCAAGAAAGTTCTGGCCTGAAGCCATCGATAGTGCATGCCACATCATCAACAAATTTTATCTTCACAAGTTCTTCAAGAAAACATCATATGAACTTCTGATTGGTAAGTAGCCAAACGTCAGTTATTTCAAAGTCTTTTGTGCTAAGTGCTGGATCAAAGATCTGCATCACACTTCCAAATTGGCACCAAAAACACATGAAGGTTTTACTCTTGGTTTTGGAAATGATTCGCACACCTACCGGGTCTTCAATCTCTTTCACTATAAAATGGTGGAAACCGTTGATGTGCGGTTCGATGAATCTAACGGCTCACAAAGATATCACCTATCAAATGTGCTAGATGAAGCTTCTCCTAGTGAATCTATCAAAAAAATGGGTACAGGAGAAATTATACCCACCGAGGTACCAACTGAAGAGGAAATTATCATCTCTCCACCTAATCATCCTGAAGACAATTCTCAGCCTAAAGCCAATTTTGAACAAGAAGATGATCAACAACATGAGCAAAGTCTTCGCGTAGTTCATCCTCGGGTAGCTAATGAAGTCCAAGTTGAAAAGATTCTTGATAGCCTCAATGTAACTGGTCCACTTACTCGCTCAAAAGCAACTCAGCTAGCCAACTTTTGTGGTCACTCTGCATTCGTTTCAATATCTGAACCCAAGAAAGTTGATGAAGCCTTTATGGAACCTGAATGGATTCAAGCAATGCAACAAGAGCTTCAACAGTTTGAGCTGAATAATGTATGGGAGCTTGTTAAGCGTACTGATCCATGGAAGCATAACATCATTGGCACCAAATGGATCTATCGCAACAAACAAGATGAGCATGGTCAAGTTGTGAGAAACAAGGCTCGTCTCGTTGCTCAAGGTTATACTCAAGTAGAAGTAATTGACTTCGATGAAACCTTTGCTCCTGCAGCTAGGCTTGAAGACATTCACATACTGCTAGCCTATGCCAACCATCATAACATATTTCTATATCACACGGATGTAAAGAGTGCCTTTCTGAATGGGAAAATTGAAGAAGAAGTGTATGTTGCACAACCTCCTGGCTTTGAAGACCCAAATCGTCCTGACATGGTCTACAAGCTCAACAAGGCACTATATGGCCTCAAACAAGCACCTCGTGCGTGGCATGACACACTCAAAGACTTCTTGAAGAGCAAAGGCTTCAAACCTGGCTCACTAGATCCAACACTCTTCATGAAGACATATGATGGAGAACTGTTCGTATGCCAAATCTATGTCGATGACATTATCTTTGGATGCACTGACAAAAGATACAGTGATGAGTTTGGATACATGATGCAAGAGAAATATCAGATGTCCATGATGGGTGAGCTGAAGTTCTTCCTTGGTCTCCAAATTCATCAACAGAAGAATGGCATCTTCATATCTCAAGAGAAATACCTCAAAGATTGCATGAAGAAGTTTGGAACGCAAGATTGGAAAGGGTACACGATACCAATGCCAACCAAAGGTCAACTGGGCTCCAACGACGACGATAAAGAGTTCGATCAAAAGGTATACCACTCCATGATTGGTTCTTTACTCTATTTATGTGCATCTAGGCCTGATATAATGCTTAGCGTTTGCATGTGTGCCCGATTCCAAGTGGCACCAAAGGAATCGCATCACCTCGTTGTGAAGCGAATTCTTCGATACTTGGCTCACACCCCAACACAAGGATTATGGTATCCCAAGGGCTCTATATCTGACTATGCTGGTGACAAAGTTGATCGCAAGTCCACATCAGGCACATCTCACTTTCTCGGACGATCTCTTGTCTGGTGGTCTTCAAAGAAACAAAACTCAGTCTCTCTCTCCACCGTTGAAGCTGAATACATTGCTGTTGGATCTTGTTGTGCTCAGCTTCTCCGGATGAAGCAAACTCTGAAGGACTATGGTGTCAACATGTTGAAGGTGCCTCTCTTTTGTGATAATGAGAGCGCCACTAAGATTGCTCACAATCCCGTTCAGCACTCGAAGACAAAGCACATTGAGATTCATCAGCACTTTCTCAAGGATCATGTGATCATGAAGAACATTGAAATCATACATGTCAACACCGAAGAGCAACTGGGAAATATCTTCACTAAGCCCTTGGATGAGAAAAGGTTTTGCAAGCTGCGGTGTGAGCTAAATATCCTAGAATCCTCAAATGTCATGTGATTGGACACACATCCTAACGCTTATGCATTTTGATGACTTAGATGTGCAACACACGAAGTAACGTATGTCTTCAACTCATGAAGACTTACACTCTAAGTGTGAATACATTAATGTGGATTTCGACTCTAGAGCGCCACGATAATTGTGCGTTGTCTCCTGGTCCAATACTTCATATACGGTGGGTAACGCCACCACCAAAATTTCATGAAGTTTTCATTTGGCATCATGACTGCATTATCTTCTTACTTGGTTTGTCTCCAAGACTCATCTTCTCAATATATATATATATATATATATATATATATATATATATATATATATATATATATATATATATATATATATATATATATATATATATATATATATATATATATATATATATATATATATATATATATATATATATATATATATATATATATATATATATATATATATATATATATATAGGTGTTCTGTCCTCTACAACATTCACTTATAGCTATGTCTTCAAACTTTTTGATCTAAGTGAATGTGCTCGGACCCTAACCCTCTCCATGCTTAATCTCTCCAATCTCTCTATCTCTTCATATGCGTTCTGTTGACACTTGTTGAATGTCTTCATTGTGTCCTTGTCAGCTGAAGATATAGAGACACTCAATTAAATCTGTTTTGAATGCCATATCCTTTTTGCCCGAAACCCGGAGAAATTGAAACGTCCATCCGACAAACCAGCCGTGCGTGGGATCATGTCTCAACTCTCCATAAGTTGCATGCCAGCCACGTGTCGTTCAGATGTGAACCACCAGGGGCACCTACGTAATTGCACTGCGCCGCCATCTCTCCTTATAAATACTCCACACTCGTGGTCATAATTTCTTCTCCCACCCATCGCCATCTCGCTCAACCCTAGCGCCTCCTCCAGCTCCAGTCGACGACAGAGACGAAGCGCTTAGCTGCCGCGACTTCTTCGACGCCGTCTTCCCGCCAGCCGCGAACCTCATCTCTCTGTCGTCGCCGTAGGTGTCTTCCGCCGCCAAGTTGGGGCACAAAAGATCGATCTGCTCGGCATCCATCTCTTCCTGTCTAGTAGTTCTTCTGTGCGGTAAATAGATCTCTCTTTTTACCATCGTTTTGATCCTTCGAAATCATGCAAATTCACCACAAGTGGTTTCTGTACATCTGAGAGAAATTTGTTTGTGTATCCTTCTCTCATATCATGCAAGAATATTCACTTATGCTTCACTGCTAGTTAGATTCCTCATTTGTACCTATTCATGGATTCGTACAAATTTGGAACCAACTCACTCCAGATAAGTGAATGTCTTCGCACTATGAGGTCAATGTCTTCAAACCGTGTTTATCTTCAAAATCTTCTCAGAATGCATATGACCTCTTCCCCTTCCCTCACATATCTAATGTTGTCATAGGTACATGTCCGTGGGAGAATCCCTTGGATCTCATAGTCTGAATTTATTTGCAGAATTCTTACAGTGTCACATTGAATCTCCTGAAACCAGTTCCTGTCTGACCAGTCATCGGAAGACAAACTGCTTTGTGAAGCCCTTCTGTCTGAATCCAACGGCGTCTGAAAAATAGTCCAAGAAAGGTGGCAGGCAGAGACGTACTGACACTGCCAAAGATCTTCCTCCAGATCTATTTGCCATGTACAAGTCTGACCCAGAAGAGACCTATGGAGAACGCAAATCTCGAATCCAATGGATACGTAGATATTGGGCAGAACAATGGTTTCTATACAGATTTGTGACTCCAGAGTATGCTTCCAAAAACGCCATTCTCCCTCCATGGGGTGATATCGTCTACAAGAAGCTTCAACCAAAGACTATGTCTGAAGCCATAGCCAAGAACTTTTATCCATGCATGGTCAGGGGACAAATGCCTTCAGATGCCAACCCTTCTAGTCTTCGATGGTGTCGTGAGGATGAATTATTTGAAGATAACTACAAATTTACCAGGAACTCTGCAACCCACAACAGCAAGGAACTTGGCATTAACTTTAATCCTGGCCCATCTCGGCCCTGGTCTGATGGAACACGTGAAGCCAATGAAAATCGCGTTGGCCCCTTCAATGGCCTTTATGGACTACTATCCCACATCGCTGCTCAAAGGGCGACTGTGGAAGATGTTGCTGACGACATGGAACCTGAATCTGTTCCTGAGTCTGTGAAGCCCAAGAAGAAGACAAAGGCTTCTAAATCTACTGCTACCCCAGAAACTTCAAGTGTGAAGCCCTTGAAAACTATACCTCCTGAACCTAGTGTGCAGTCTGAGGATCACTCTCGCATCTCTCAGCGGTCTAAGTAGCTAGTGAAGCAACCTGGTCAAGGACTCACTCCAGGCAGCATACTGCCCAATGATGATAACATCATAGATATTTCCATTGATGAAGATCTTGCTGGTGATGCGCTTGAAATGCTAATTAAGAGCAAGCAACAGGCAGAAATCTTCAATGATTTGCCTCTCTTTGACGCTGATATCATTAATAACTTCATCAATGAATGGTTTGAGGATACATCTCTTTCACTTGATGATCTTCAGCTTCCCATTGATATCAGTGTGACCTTTCAAGGATATATTGCTCAAGAACTGACTGTTGCATAGAAGGTTATCGAGCAAAAGAACAAAATTGATCATGAGAAGGCTCTGTTCAAGAAGCATATGGCAAGCCTCAGTGCACAAGAAGTTGAAAACTTCAAGACCATGATGACAGACCTCAAGGCTGAATTCGCCAAGCGCCGTGAAGTTGCAAGGGGCTCCAGAGAACATCTCAAGCATTATGCTAAGAAATGCGTCCAAGCCCATAATGAAGCCATGAACAGGAAAGCTCTTGGCCGTCCAGGCATTGACCCCAAGCTGGCCGCCAAGAAGCTGAAGAAGAAGAAGAAGAAGCCTGCTGCTAAAGACTCTGAATCTCCAAGGCAGGAAAGACCCAGCATTGTCTTCCCTAGCGGCATGACTGGCTCGAAGCCAAAGGTCCCATCAGCAGCTTCTGATCAAAAGAAGACCAGGCAGGCTGAAGCTGAAGCTAAGAAACGCAAACACCTCGATGCCTCTGATGCTGCTCCTTCTAAGAAGAAGCTGAAGACAAAAGTTTCAAAGGCTTCACATCAGCCTCGCGGCTCCTCCATAGAACCGCTGGTTGTTTAACCCATTTTGTTGCCCTGCCTGCCTCCTCCAACCGTGAGCGTCGTCTCGTTATCCATGAGCCTGCTACCTCAGAGGATCATCAGACTGAAGAGATTCCAGCTGCTAACTCTCCTGCAGCTGAAGACATTGGTCGTGATGACAATGTTGGTGATGATGAAGTCCTTCCTTAGCTTGAACCCCAACCTGTTCAATCACCTTCTCAAACGAGAAGTGAGCTCATAAGCATTGGTCGTCCCATAACGCCAATTGCTCAAGATTAAGTTTGGGTAGAGCAACCCCCAAACACCCTGTTATATGAAGTCATTCCTTGCACTCCGCCATCTCTTGTTACCACTCCGTGAAAGGATCGATATGGTTGACTAGAGGGGGGGGGGGGGTGAATAGGCAACTAACAATTTTTAGCTTTTCTTAACCACTTAAAATTAAGCGACAAAATAAGTTGTCTAGATAATCTACTAGGATGACAACTAAGATAAAGAAGCACAACAACTACACAAGCATGCTATAGGAGTTGAACAAGTAAAGCATGCAAAGGTAAAGGTAAGAAATAACCACAAGTGGAACCAGAGGAGACGAGGATGTGTTTCCGAAGTTCCTTCCCTTTGAGGGGAAGTACGTCTCCGTTGGAGCGGTGTGGAGGCACAATGCTCCCCAAGAAGCCACTAGGGCCACCGTATTCTCCTCACGCCCTCACACGATGCAAGGTGCGGTGATTCCACTAGTGGTGCCCTTGAAGGCGGCAACCGAACCTTTACAAACAAGGTTGGGGCAAACTCCACAACTTGGAGGCTCCCAACAAACCACGAAGCTTCACCACAATGGAATATGGCTTCGAGGTGACCTCAACCGTCTAGGGTGCTCAAACACCCAAGAGTAACAAGATCCGCAAGGGACTAGTGGGGAGAATCAAATATCTCTTGGTGGAAGTGTAGATCGATGCCTCCTCAAGCAATCTCGAGCAAATCAACAAGTTTGATTGGCTAGGGAGAGAGATCGGGCGGAAATGGAGCTTTTGGAGCAACAATGGAGTAGTGGGGGAAGAGGTGAGTCTTCTTGGAGAAGAAGACCCCCTATATGTAGTGGGGGGACAAATCCAACCGTTATTGGAGGTTTCAGCCCGTAGAGAGCGGTAGTACCGCGCATGAGTTGCGGTACTACCGCTGACTGAGCGGTACTACCACTTGGGAAGCGGTACTACCGTATAGGCAAAAGATTGCGACATGATTGACAACCACGGATGAAATAAACTACATCCGTGGCTACATCCGTAGGGGAAAACGGTAGTAGCAAAACGCGACACGGTACTACCGCTTAAGATAAGCGGTACTACCGCGTTGTATGCGGAAGTAAAAAATTACTTCCGCATCCACTTCTGCACTTAGACTCAGCGCCTGGGCCAGATACACGGTACTACCGCTCTGGGGACGCGGTACTACCGCGGGAGCGGTACTACCGTGTCGGCAGGCGGTACTACCGTGTAACTGCGCGGTACTACCGCTTGGTCTAGCGGTACTACCGCTTGCTAGGTAGTTGATCAGTTCAGAAGCCACAGATTTGCAACAACGAAAGATAACTGGTTGGACCTCCAGAGAAGCAAGGAAAGGTGGTGTGGGAGAAAGATGTGTACGTGTTGATTCTACCCAAACCTTTCCGACGCGGACCCCCTCTTAATAGTACGGCTTTCCTATTACTCAAAGCCACCGACAGGGAGCAAAAAGAAAACGCCGTCCTTCATAGAATCTGAGGGGCAAGCAATCGTCTTGTGCCATAAGGGAGATATACCTGTATGAGCTTAGAGCACATGATCAGTCCGCAAATGCATTGTCATCAATCACAAAAACTACTTAGGGAGAAATATGCCCTTACAATCTCCCCCTTTTTGGTGTATTGATGACAACACGAGATTTGCACAGAAATGAAGTAATAGAGTATGCAATACAAGCCCCATAGTATAGGTGAGCTCCCCCTGGATGTGTGCCTTCATACGATTGTGCTTTGGACTGCACAGCACACATACTAGGTATAGTGCTCCCTTATACTCTACACACGAGATACTCTATATGACATTAACTGCACAGGATAAACATTAAACACATAATGTTAATAAGTTTAACGATAACGGGGCATATGTCTTACACCATATGATAGTCTCACAATAACACGCAAAATAAACCAAGTTCAACGATAAACACACGAACAAGACACACAAGACACAAGACGGCAAATCACTCTCCCCCTTTATCATCGAGACACCACAAAGGGGAAAAGAGGACACGAAGACGGGTGGCAGCCCGGGAGAAGCTCAGTCGTCATACTCGTCATCAAACCCCTGCTGCTGCTCCTCCTGATACTCATCATCAGATCCCTGCTGCTCTAGCTGAAACTCCTCATCAGATTCTGACCATTTGTACCCCTGGCGAGCCATCCAGGTAGCCTCAGGAGTGATGTTGTCCTCCGATCCATTGGAAACCTCCTCGCCATACAAAGCCAGAATCTTCTTATCCCGCTGACGTGTCTTCTTGTCAGTCACATGAGCACGGTATTGCCCCTGAGCCTGCATGCAGAAGAGGGCCTTCATCTTCTGCTGTAGCCTCTTAGCCCAAGAAGGCTTCTCCACTGCAGAGGAAGAAGAGGGGGCAAATCTGCCAGAGCGGACATCAGCAGTCTCCTCCACAGGCTCATCCTCAGTGCCCATCTGGGCAGCAACAGTCTGAGCACGAGTAGTGGTGTTGGCCCAACGAGTCTTGACACGAAGCCGGATAGGATCATGGCGGTAGCAGTCGGCCTCGAATTCCTCCTCTGGATACAACTTCTCCCAAGTTTTGGAGATGAGCAGAAATAAGTATGGACCATAGATGGGTACCTTGCGAGAGTAGATGGCAAAACGGATCTCATTCCACATAATGTGGGAAATGTCAAGCGGTGCAGCCTGGGCGGAGCGAGCCTCTTGACACATCAGAAGCATATCAACCAGATAGGCATGGACCTTGTCCTTATCGCCAACACGAGGGAACAGAGTGTTGCGAAAGATCCGATACATGAAGTCCAAGAAGGGGTTCAGCACCCAAGTTGTTTTGCCACTAGCAAGGGTCTTCTCCTCATAAAATGGAAGCAGTTTGTCCTTGTTTGCTGATTCAGGATTGGCGTGAGGCCGAAAACCAATTGGGTTATGGAGACCCTCATCAGGAAGTTGAAGAATATCCATGAACTCCTTCCAAGTAGAGGTCATCTTGTGACCATGGGTCATCCAAGTCATGGGGCGATCCTCCTTGGCCTGAAAGTTGACCGAGGCATAGAACTGCGCAATAAGCTCAGGGTCAAAGTCGTTCTGGAATGTCATGATGTGCTCCAGACCCAGCTGCTCGATCAAATCAAGGGCTTCTGCAAAGTATGCCCGGTTCTTATCCTTCCTCATGTGCTCCACATCCACCCAGTGAGCATCCACATAGAGATTGGCCTTGGTCTTGAGCACCTCATGATAGATGCGAAACTGTTGCTTGGTCCAGAAGATATCATCGCCAGGAAAGTGCTCACGGGGTTCTCCATACGGGTTGATCTTCCTTCGAGACATGAAATCACCAGCAGGCATTTCCTCCATAGACATTGATGATTCCTTGCGCTTGTTGGCTGAAGTCTTGTACCGGCGCTGGGGATTGGAGCCCTCTGGCACATCACTTGGGGTACGCAGGCGCTTGGAACCGGTGTCACGGACTGGGTTGGTACGATGACCCTCAAAACCGGAGCCACCACCTAAAAACACAAACACAAAACCACAACAACACAAATACAAGAAGAATCAATGCCAAAACCTCGAAAGACACGAGAAACCAGGGGAAATAGAAAAGAGATCATGCTACGAAAGAACATATGATCCAAGCGGTAGTACTGCTGACCCTTGCGGAAGTAAAAAATTAGTACCGCAGGGTAAGCGGTAGTACCGCATGTCACATGCGGTAGTACCGCATACCCTACGGTAGTAAAATTTTACTTCCGCCAGAAGAGGCGGAACAAAAATATTAGTACTGCATGCGGAGCGGTAGTACCGCATTGGGTCGCGGTAGTACCGCTCGGCAAGCAGTACTAAAAGTTTACTTCCGCCCGAGGGGGCGGAACTAAAAACTTAGTGCTGCATGCGGAGCGGTAGTACCGCATTGGGTCGCGGTAGTACCGCTCGGCAAGCAGTACTAAAAGTTTACTTCCGCCCGAGGGGGCGGAACTAAAAACTTAGTGCTGCATGCGGAGCGGTAGTACCGTAACGGCTTGCGGTAGTACCGCTCGGCATGCAGTACTACAGTTTTTACTTCCGCCCGAGCAGTAGTACCGCTGAGGACAGCGGTAGTACCGCTCAGGTCAGATCTGATCTGGATTACATCGTGCGGTAGTACCGCGGTTCTCCAGCGGTAGTACCGCACGAAACAGATCTGAGAAGAACAGATCTAGAAACTACCAACTAGATCGACACACGGTACTACGGCTGATCAAAGTAACTTCGTAGCAACAACTCTAAGCATATTTCTAGAGTACAAACACTCTCCCACAACCTAAGCATCCATGGATAAGATCACGAAGAACACAAGAAAGCACTAAGCATCTCCCCTAACCCTAAAAACTCAGGCAAGGCAATAAGAAGAGGGGAAAAGGGGAGAAACCTGCATCCATGGCAAGAGGACGTGGTGGGGAACGATCCCACCGGTCGGAAAGCGAGAAGACTGGCCGAGGGAGGAGATCCGGCGAGGTCCTCCGGCGGCGTTCTTGAGAGAGAGAGAGACAGGGACGACGTGGGGGTTAGGAGTGAATGGGTATGGAGGAGATGGAACTCCCCCTGCCTGCTTATAACCCCCACACGTTCTGATATGTGCGGTAGTACCGCGGTCATCGCGGTAGTACCGCTTGCGCGGTAGTACCGCTCGCCGGGCGGTAGTACCGCCCTACCAGCGGCAGTAAAAAAATTACTGCCGTGCTGGAGGTACGGTAGTACCGCAAGTCCTCCGCGGTAGTACCGTAACCGATCACGGTAGTACCGCTCTCCCAAGAAAATGCACGAAAGGATGAGGTTTTAAGCACTAGAGAGAGTAAAAACACCATGTGCATAAGTAAAACACGTAACACAAATTCCTCATAAGAGGGCGGTGGCCGAGGCCACCTATGTTTGAGTTTTATAGATATGGCACCGCGAAGAATTATCCTTGGGCCCATGATCCAAACTCGACTTGAAGCATTTAAGCCAACTATGTATGGCAAATGATGAAGATTTGGTTAGTTTGTGCATAATAAGGGGAGGAATAGTTCATTGAGAGAACAATACTCCCCCTAAGTGCATGCCTACATCTAGACAAGATAGCTATGTCGAGTGCGAGGAGTGTGTGCACAGATTCAAACCACATTGCTCAAATCGATGATATTTAGCTCATGCCTTAACTCGCGAAATCTTGCTTCGTACAGAGGCTTCGTGAAGATATCTGCAAGGTTATCATGAGTGTTGACGTAGTGAAGCTCGATTTCTCCTTGCCTTATGTGATCCCGGATGAAGTGATACCGAATCTCAATATGCTTCGTCTTGAAGTGAAGCACCGGGTTGAGAGAAATCTTGATGGCACTTTCATTGTCACACCAAAGAGGCACTTTGTCACAAGTGACACGGTAATCCTTTAAAGTTTGCCTCATCCATAAGAGTTGAGCACAGCAACTGCCAGCGGCCACATATTCTGCTTCAGTGGACGAGAGAGATACACAACTTTGCTTTTTGGAAGACCAACTAACAAGAGAGCAACCAAGAAATTGGCACCCTCCCGAGGTGGACTTCCTATCCACTTTGTCTCCCGCCCAGTCAGAATCAGAGAAACCAACAAGGTTGAAATTTGCTCCTCTTGGGTACCATAAGCCAAAGTTTGGGGTATGAGCCAAATATCGAAAGATTCGCTTGACAGCCACAAAGTGACTTTCCTTAGGTGAGGCTTGAAACCGTGCACAAATTCCCACACTCAACGTAATATCCGGTCTAGATGCACAAAGGTAAAGCAATGATCCGATCATAGAGCGATATACCTTTTGATCCACCGCTTTACCATTGGGATCAATGTCAAGTTGGCATTTGGTTGGCATTGGAGTAGTAGCCGGCTTGACATCACTAAGGTTGAACCTCTTGAGCATGTCTTGAGTATACTTGGATTGTTTGATGAAGATGCCTTATCTTCGTTGTTTGATCTCAAATCCAAGGAAGTACTTCAACTCTCCCATCATGGACATCTCAAAATGTGTGGTCATGAGTGCGGCGAACTCATCATTGAAAGCTTTGTTAGGAGAACCAAAGATAATATCATCTACATATATTTGGCATACAAACAACTCCCCTTTAACATTCTTAGTAAAAAGAGTGGGGTCGATTTTCCCAATTTCAAACCCACGATCTTGTAACAACTCGGTAAGGTGCTCATACCACGCTCGTGGGGCTTGTTTAAGGCCATAGAGTGCCTTATCAAGTTGATACACATGATTGGGGAACTTAGGATCCTCGAACCCCGGGGGTTGTTTAACATACACCAACTCATTAATGGGACCATTAAGAAATGCACTTTTCACATCCATTTGTTGCAATTTAAAGTTATGATGGGAAGCATAGGCAAGCAACAAACGAATGGATTCAAGACGAGCAACGGGGGCAAAGGTTTCACCGTAGTCGATACCCTCGACTTGGGAGTAGCCTTGAGCCACCAGACGTGCCTTGTTGCGGATGACAATGCCATGGGCATCTTGCTTGTTCTTAAAGATCCATTTGGTTCCAATGACATTATGGTTCTCCTTTGGTCTTGACACCAGACGCCACACTTTGTTGCGCTCGAAGTTATTGAGTTCTTCATGCATGGCATTGAGCCAGTCAGGGTCTTCGAGCGCCTCATAGACCTTCTTAGGTTCAACAAAGGAGACAAAAGCTTGATGAGCACAATAGTTTTCTAATTGTCTACGAGTGCTTACCCCCCTTTTGATGCTTCCTAAAATGTTCTCGATGTGATGCTCGTTGGAAGCAAGCCTGGAGGCAACTTTTGCAGCACGACGCTCTAATTGCTCTTCAAGTGATAACTGAGGAGCATTGAGTTGATCATCTTGAGCGTCATCATGAGCAAGATCTTGATCTTGAGCTTCCTCTTGACCTTGATCTTGCTCGGGGGATTGAACTTGGCCTTGTGCATCAATTGGTGGTTCTTCACCAACTTGAGGTTGATCTTGCACTTGGCCTTGTTCATCAGGCTGAGGGCCTTCACTTTGTTCTTCGGAAGCGTGTGGGTCTTGGGTTGGTGATGGTTCCACTTGAGTGGAACATTGTCCTTCTCCTTCGGCCACAAGGGGTTCCTCAATGGGTAGGATATATCCAACACCCATTCTTCTTATGGCTTGAGGAGGAATTTCATCACCTGCATCACAAGTCCCACTTTGCTCCACTTGGGAGCCGTTATTTTCATCAAACTCTACGTTACTCGTCTCCTCTATGAGTCCAGTGGACTTGTTGAGGACACGGTAAGCATGAGAGTTTGTAGCATAACCAACAAATATGCCCTCATGAGCTCTAGATTCAAATTTAGACAAACGAACACCTTTCTTGAGAATGAAACACTTACACCCGAACACCCGGAAGTACTTGAGATTGGGCTTGTTACCGGTAAGAATCTCATACGGAGTTTTGTTCAAGCCTTTGCGGAGATAGAGACGATTTTACGCATGGCAAGCGGTGTTGATGGCTTCGGCCCAAAAGTTGTATGGAGAGTTGAATTCAGCCATCATGGTTCTTGCAGCATCTATTAAGGTTCGGTTCTTTCTCTCCGCAACACCGTTTTGCTGAGGGGTATACGGGGCGGCATATTGATGTTTGATCCCCTCATCACCAAGAAACTCATCCAAGGTGTAGTTCTTGAACTCGGTGCCATTGTCACTTCTGATCATCAAAATCTTTGCTTCATGTTGTCGTTGAGCTTCATTTGCAAAGTTGATGACGGTTTGTTGGGTCTCACTCTTCTTCTTGAAGAAGTATACCCAGGTATATCTTGAGTAATCATCCACAATCACCAAGCAATATTTCCTACCCCCAAGACTATCAAAAGTGGGAGGCCCAAAGAGATCCATGTGGAGGAGCTCTAGAGGTCTCTTTGAATAGATGATAGTCGTGGGAGGATGAGCCTTCTCATGTAATTTTCCTTCAATGCACGCCCTGCAAGCACGATCTTTGGCAAAGCTAACATTTGTTAGTCCTCGGACATGGTCCCGCTTGAGAAGACTTTGCAAAGATCTCATATTGACGATGGCCAAACGGCGATGCCAAAGCCATCCCACATCAAATTTAGCCATTAGGCATGTCACGACCTTAGTGGGTTGCTTTGAGAAGTTAACCACATAAAGACCGTTCTCGACATGCCCAACATAGGCTACTTTAAGAGTCTTGCTCCACAAGAGGGCCACAGAATCAATATCAAAGAATGTAGCAAAGCCCATGAGTGCGAGTTGGCGAACAGAAAGTAAATTGTATGCAAGGGACTCAACAAGCATGACTTTCTCGATCGTGAGATCATGAGAGACAACAACCTTGCCAAGTCCCAATACCTTAGAAGATGAAGCATCACCCCATTCGACGTTGGTGGCCATAGATGAACCGAGATGAACGTCCACCACCAAGTCTTCGCTTCCGGTCATATGATTTGTGGCTCCGCTATCGAGCAACCATGATCCCCCACCGGAAGCAAACCCCTACAATAGATCAATGATTGGATTTAGGTACCCATTTGGTAATGGGTCCTTTGAGGTTAGTGACAAGGGTCTTAGGAACCCAAATGGACCATTCAATGTACTCATAAGAAGAACCAACAAATTTAGCAAACACATGGCCATCACTAGCACGGCATAAAACATATGAAGGATTAAAATCGCCGGCCATGTTTGAAGGTGTGGTGGAGTTTTTCTTGACACCGCCACTTTTCTTCTTGGTTGACGTGCCCTCTCCTTCTTTCACAAAGGATTGTCGGAGAGGGGGTGGTTGCTTTGTCTTGTTATTCTTCTTCTTCTTGGGCTTAGGAGCAAACCCAATTCCTTCCTTTGCCACAACTTCCTTTTGATTGCTCAAAAGGGCGTTGAGGTTTTTCTCACCTTGTATGCAAGTCACAAGGCCTTTCTCAAGTTGCTTCTTCAGTTCGGCATTCTCTTCAACAAGATGCACATGCTCACAACATGGGTTAGTAGCATTTGCATTATCAATTAAAACCATGCGAGGAAAGATAGCCTTTTCCTTGGTTAGCGAAACTTGGAGTTGATCATGAGACTCCTTGAGAGTAGCATGCATTCCTTTCAAGGCCTTGTGAGCCTTGTCAAGTATGTCGAACTCCTCTTTGAGTTTAGCATGGTCAACCACAAGTTTTGCCTTCTCAGAGTTAAGGACACGAGAGACAACTAATGCATGATCAAGATCTTTCTTTAATTTAGCATGATCATCGTTGTGTGACTCCTCAAGAGCCAAACGAAGACCACACTCCTCCTCTAGGGCGTTAGAGAGATCCAATATCTCATCGGCATAGTCTTGACTATGCCCTTCCATTTTAGTAATGGTTTCCTTGTGAGCCTCAATAATGTCATTGGCCTCACCGAGTTGTTCCAAGAGAGCAACAACATGCTTCTTGGATTTGCCCTTGAGATTCTTTATGAACACATCAAATTCATTTTCTCCCTCCTTACTACCCTCACCCTCATCAATACAATTAGTTAATGAGGGGTTAGAAGAGATAGTAGTATTGATGATCGGGGTTACCTTGTTGGTGGCCTTGGCCATAAGACACTTGGCGGTGATGTTCTCGTTTGGTGAGTTGAAGAGAGATGAGTGCGGAGTGGTAGCAATTGCAATTGTGGCCATAGTGGTCACCTCATCGTCTTCATCATTGTCATCATCCTCCACATATTCTTCTTGAGCCACCAACACTTTCGGAGGAGTCTTCTTGATGAAGTTGTTCTTGTTGGGATAGGACTTTGACTTGTCCTTCCGAATAAGCTTGCCTCCAAAGTCTTCTCTCTTCTCATATGGGCAATCCACAACGAAGTGGCTTACATTTCCACAGTTGAAACATGTCCTTACTCGTTGCTTCCCTTTGTTCCCACTGGAGTTGTTCCTGTTAAAGTTGGACCTTGAGTTCTTCTTGCCCCAGAATTGCCTTGAAGCAAGAGCCATGTGCTCGTGATAGGCATATTTGGTGTCCTCGGGGCAACACTCATCATCATTTTCGACTTCCTCCTCTTCCACACAAGCCTTGGCCTTCAGAGCAAGATTAGGCTTCTTGGATCGTTGAGCCCTTAGGACCGCATTGTCGGCGGTTACGTCAAGGATCCTCATGGCAACAAACTCATCCAACACTTCGTTTGAGGATAAAGTGTGGATGTCCGGTCTCTGATGAATGACAGAGGACATGGCCTTATGATAGGGCATCATGGCCTTGAGGAACTTGCGCTTGATCCAATTGTCATCCGTATCCTTACTGCCATGATCTCGAAGAGACACTGCAAGAATAGTTAATCTTCGATAAAGTTCACGAGGATGTTCATCTTCGATCATAGCAAACTCATCAGCTTCATCTTGCACCACTTCATAGTTGGAGCGTTGAATACTTGTGCTTCCCTTGTACATTGTGCCAACATGCTCCCATGCTTCCTTCGCCACAGTGAATGGGCGAAGATGAGCAATGTCTTCAGGAGGGATAGTATCTTGAAGAATGCAAAGAGCGGACTCGTTGAACTGATGATCGGCAGTTTCTCTTGGAGTCATGTTGTCGGGATCATACGGATAAAAACCTTGCTCAATGATTCTCTAGAGGTTAGTGGAACAATGATTAATATGACGTTTGAAACGAAACACCCAAGTAGCAAAATCAGTATTTTTAACAAACTTGGGAGGGGGCCCGACAGAATTTAAATGCGGTGTGGGAACGGGTCCTCCATAGTGAGTAGGAGGAGCAGATTGGGCAAATTTCCCACTTCCATGCTTAGTGACCGGGGCTTTCTCACTACTAGCTTCTCCCTTGTCGGGACTAGCCTCTGACACGTTGGTAGCGGGACGACCCACCTCCAACGGTGAGGTGGATAATTTAAGCCCCTCAAACATTTCTTTAAACATGCCTTTGACCTCGCTCGCTAGTGATTCTTTCAGTGTGGTCAAGGCCACATTGAACTCCTCACGAGTGACCGAGGCTCCCCCATCTAACGTAGGCAAGGACGGATTTCCAACGGAATGGTCCTCCGTCTCGACTACATTGTCAACCATACTCTTTGGACGGTAAAGTCCTTAAAAAGAGACGAGGCTCTGATACCAATTGAAAGGATCGATATGGTTGACTAGAGGGGGGGTGAATAGGAAACTAACATTTTTTAGCTTTTCTTAACCACTTAAAATTAAGCGACAAAATAAGTTGTCTAGATAATCTACTAGGATGACAACTAAGATAAAGAAGCACAACAACTACACAAGCATGCTATAGGAGTTGAACAAGTAAAGCATGCAAAGGTAAAGGTAAGAAATAACCACAAGTGGAACCGGAGGAGACGAGGATGTGTTTCCGAAGTTCCTTCCCTTTGAGGGGAAGTACGTCTCCGTTGGAGCGGTGTGGAGGCACAATGCTCCCCAAGAAGCCACTAGGGCCACCGTATTCTCCTCACGCCCTCACACGATGCAAGGTGCCATGATTCCACTAGTGGTGCCCTTGAAGGCGGCAACCGAACCTTTACAAACAAGGTTGGGGCAAACTCCACAACTTGGAGGCTCCCAACAAACCACGAAGCTTCACCACAATGGAATATGGCTTCGAGGTGACCTCAACCGTCTAGGGTGCTCAAACACCCAAGAGTAACAAGATCCGCAAGGGATTAGTGGGGAGAATCAAATATCTCTTGGTGGAAGTGTAGATCGATGCCTCCTCAAGCAATCCCGAGCAAATCAACAAGTTTGATTGGCTAGGGAGAGAGATCGGGCGGAAATGGAGCTTTTGGAGCAACAATGGAGTAGTGGGGGAAGAGGTGAGTCTTCTTGGAGAAGAAGACCCCCTATATATAGTGGGGGGACAAATCCAACCGTTATTGGAGGTTTCAGCCCGCAGAGAGCGGTAGTACCGCGCATGAGTTGCGGTACTACCGCTGACTGAGCGGTACTACTGCTTGGGAAGCGGTACTACCGTATAGGCAAAAGATTGCGACATGATTGACAACCACGGATGAAATAAACTACATCCGTGGCTACATCCGCAGGGGAGAACGGTAGTAGCAAAACGCGACACGGTACTACCGCTTAAGATAAGCGGTACTACCGCGTTGTATGCGCAAGTAAAAAATTACTTCCGCATCCACTTCTGCACTTAGACTCAGCGCCTGGGCCAGATACACGGTACTACCGCTCTGGGGACGCGGTACTACCGCGGGAGCGGTACTACCGTGTCGGCAGGCGGTACTACCGTGTAACTGCGCGGTACTACCGCTTGGTCTAGCGGTACTACCGCTTGCTAGGCAGTTGATCAGTTCAGAAGCCACAGATTTGCATCAACGAAAGATAACCGGTTGGACCTCCAGAGAAGCAAGGAAAGGTGGTGTGGGAGAAAGATGTGTACGTGTTGATTCTACCCAAACCTTTCCGACGCGGACCCCCTCTTAATAGTACGGCTTTCCTATTACTCAAAGCCACCGACAGGGAGCAAAAAGAAAACGCCATCCTTCATAGAATCCGAGGGGCAAGCAATCGTCATGTGCCATAAGGGAGATATACCTGTATGAGCTTAGAGCACATGATCAGTCCGCAAATGCATTGTCATCAATCACCAAAACTACTTAGGGAGAAATATGCCCTTACACTCCGGTACTCGAGACCTCCACAGAAACACCTGAAGAAGACATGGAGCAGACAAATGCTTCACCAATAGCGTCGCCCAAGTTTCGAAGGCTTCGCAAAGGTCTCAGGCCTCCAGCCTCCATGTCCAGCATACCTGAAGATGAAGTACAAAACTCAAGCTCAGTGGCACGTCAAGTGTTTCCTGATGCCATTCCTTCAACGTCTGCTCCTGAATCTGAAGCCAAGGCAGCTGAAGATATTCCGGCTGCATCAGCCGATGAAGAAAAGGAAGAAACCTGTGAAGTCACTCCCCCTCCCAAAGAACCAGTTGAACAAGAAGAAGAAGTGCCTGTCATGCAAGAACCCACTCACCAAGATTATGTTGTGCATGAGTCCCATCTCCTTGAAGCCACTGAAGGTGAAGCAAATGTGGCTGCCCCTCCAAAGAATACTGAAGCCAGTGACACTGTCATGGTTTAAGATAATGTGCAGCGTGAAGTCATTGCTGCCCCTGAAGTGATTGTTCCTCCCCAAGTGCCTCACACCATGGCCCAAGCCTTCCATCAAGTAGATGATCTTGTAACTGTCAGATGGCCAATATTGATGCCTCCTACAGCCCCAGGCCCACAATATGAATATCATGTGGAGCGGAGGCCTCGGACAGAGAAGCCCAAACCCAGATTGCCTAGGCTTACAAGCACTACAACGACACAAGATTCATTCAGTGTGCACAGCGTCAGAGAGAACAACACATTCTTTGATTCTGACAAGAACCCATACAAGAAGCCAAGGATCTCTTCTGATAGGTTCTGGAGCTTTCAGCAACGAAGCTATTACTCCTGCATTCTGTACAATTAGGATCAGATCTTTCCTCAACAATGTCTTGATTGTGATGCCATTGCTAGACTACCATGCCTTGAGGAAGCCATTGACAGCTTTCGAGATGTTGGATTGCTTCCATTCATCACAGCCAAGGAACACTAGAACGAAGAGCTTCTCCTGTAATTCTATGCTACTCTTCATATCAGAGGATACAACAGGGATCCAAAGACATGGGTCTTTTGAGTGGATGACAGGTGATATTCATCATGAAGCCAAAGCTCAGACTCTTCTTGAGCTAACTTTCCTGCCCACTCCTGGTGAGTTGTACGAACCAAGTTGTTCTCTATATCAAAAGGAGCTGGAAAGCATCTTCAAAAAGGCTGAGCCCAACATGAGTGAAATGCTCAACATGATGAAGCCATTGCCCGTGGAAGCTGATTATCCAAAGGAATTCTTTGTCAAGGACCTCGAGTATCTGCCTCGCACCATATATCATATTCTGGGGCGTACTCTCTGGCCTATTAAGGGACACTCGTCTGAAGCTAAACTGGAAGGTGCCATGAAGACTTTGGTATTTTACATTCTCAATGGCATCAGATTCAATACACATGACTTCTTCATTCGTCAACTAGCTGCGTCTGGTATTGATCTGCTTGGCAAAGTTCTATGTTCCCTAGATAATGCAGCTCATTAAGCTTCACTCAACTATCAACTATCAACCCTTTGCACGCAATCATGTTGTCTTTTTGCCTGAGGTTGATATGTCTTATGAAACTCTATCCTGAGCCTGCCAAACAACCACTTGAACTACTTAATGCTGATCACCAAAGCTTCACACAACATTGATGCCACTGGTAGCACCATTACTCAAAGGCCTAAGAAGCGTTCCCGTGTCCCCAATGACCGAGAGCTTCTAGTTTCACTTCACCAGAAGCTGGATAAGCACCATGATTGGTTGAAGTGGCAGATGCAACGTCTTCTCACTGATGTGAATCGCATTCGCAACTTGGCCACCAAGAACTCCTTTGTTTCTCATGAAGCCTGTTGGCGGTCCTGGAAGAGCCTCACATTGCTCTGCTCTGAGGATGATCTTCAAGCATATGGCTTCACCGAGTGCTTCAAGTTTGACTCCAGGCCTCGACAATCTTCGACTTGGCTTCCAACTCCCTCCATTGAAGATTCTAAATATTCATCATTGGCTCCAACTGTTGTTGCTCGTGTCATCGATGAAGAAGACGATGCCAGTTCTCCAGCAAACGCTTCACTGCATCATGACTCTGCGTCAGGCTCTTCAGCACCACCCAACTCCAACGTCGACCCGGCTGCACCAGCATCTTCATCGCCTGGGAACGCATAGATACTCTATGTCTTTACACCTTTTTGGTCCTTACTGACAAAAGGGGGAGAAGCATACGAGTTGATAGTCTTCAAGCGGGTCCATATATGGGTCGGGTGCCTTATTTTTTTTGCTAAGTTCTTACAACTCTCGTTTTGAAACATTTGGCTCTTGAGTTGTAACACTTAAACTTGATGGTCGTCTGCTACATTTGATGTTGTTTCTTCTGCTTGGTTAAATATCTATCTTATGCGCATGAAGTCATTCAGCAGGCGCCCATTTCCCATTATGCATATATTATCTTCACTACATCCTTGTATGCATGATGGATTGTCTTCACAAGATTGAAGGAGATCTCCACAAAGAAAAACCTGCCCTGTGCCTTTGCATTCGAAAGCAAATTTCCTATATGCACATCTTCAGGGGGAGCCCTCTCAATCTCATGAAGACAATGACCGTGATATCTAGAGATTCACATATTTTATCCCCGTTGAAAACTTCAACCTGTTTGTCATCAATCACAAAAAAGGGGGAGATTGTAAGTGAATCTAGTGCCCCCTAGTTGGTTTTGGAGTATTTACGACAAACGTGGTTGAGGGACTAACGTGTTTGTGAGAATTGAAGGATAACATAGGTAATAGTCCCTCACTGATTCGGTTTACCTTCCAGAGATGAACCCTAAAAATGTGTGAAGACACTGAAGACAATGGTGGCTCATGAAGACATTCACGAGAAGATAATGACCTATGAAGACATTCGTCGAAGACTATAGAATGCGAAGACATAGTTTCTTTCGTAGTTCTTTTTATTCTTTCTTGAGTCATAGGAACCACCGTACTGTTAAGTGGGGTCCAAGTGAACATAGTCAGATGACTGAAGTGATTCTCAACCAAAATCCTATGTCTTTGAATGAAGACAATGGGAGCAAATCTTATCGAGAGCTGGATAAGTCAGCTTTACTTGGAGCTCAAGCAAAGTTGCCGCTTGTGTTCATAATCCGACCGTTGGACACCTGTCAGTTCCTTAGTGACTGATAACCCACAAGTGTAGAGGATCAGTTGTAGCCTCTTTCAATAAGTAAGAGTGTCGAACCCAATGATGAGCTAAAGGCAGAACAAATATTCCCTCAAGTTCTATCGACCACCAATACAACTCTACGCACGCTTGACGTTTACTTTACCTAGAACAAGTAAGAAACTACAAGTAGTTTGTAAATTTTGTGGGCTAGGTTTGGAAGATAATAAAGAGAGCGTAAATAAAAAGTAGGGGCTATTAAGATAAAGACACAACTAAATTAGTTTTAGTAGAGAGCTTTTTGTCACGAGGAAGTTATTTGTCCCTAGGCAATCGATAACTAGACCGGTAATAACTATTGCAATCTTATTTGAGGGAGAGGCATAAGCTAACATACTTTCTCTTCTTGGATCATATGCACTTATGATTGGAACTCTAGCAAGCATCCACAACTACTAAAGATCATTAAGGTAAAACCCAACCATAGCATTAAAGTATCAAGTCCCCTTATTCCCATACGCAAACAACCTACTTACTAGGGTATGTGCTTCTGTCACTCACGCCACCCACCATAAGCAAATCATGAACATATTGCAAACCCTACAGAGTGGATGCCTCACCCTTGCGCGACACGGAGAGGACCATAGGACAGCACCAATAATAAAAAATGCAACTCAAACCAATCACGGTCATCAATTAACCCATAGGACAAAACGGATCTACTCAAACATCATAGGATAGCCATACATCATTGGGAAATAATTTATAGCATTGAGCACCATGTTTAAGTAGAGATTACAGTGGGTAGAAGAGGGGTTACACCGCTGCATAGAGGGGGGGAGAGTTGGTGATGACGGTGGTTAAGTTGTTGGTGTAGATTGCGGTGACGATGATGGCCCCGGCGGCATTCCGGTGCCACCGGAAGCGAGGGGGAGGGAGCCCCCATCCTTCTTCTTCTTCCTTGACCTTCTCCCTAGATGGGAGAAGGATTTCCCCTCTGTTCCATGGTCTCCATGGCGTGGGAGTGGCGAGAGCCCCTCCGAGGTTGGATCTGTCTCTCTGTCTCTCTCTGTTCCTGCGTTCCAAGATTCCGGCCCTTCACCGTTTCTTAATTTCCTGGAGATCCGTAACTCCGATTGGGCTGAATTTTGGACACGATTTTTATCCGGATATTAGATTTCTTGTGGCGAAAGAAGGCCATCAACCACCTTACGGTGTGCCCACGAGGGCACAGGGCGCGCTTGCCCCCCTGGGCGCGCCCCTCACCCTCGTGGGCAACTCGAGCATCATCTCACATTGGTTCTGCTTCCCAAAATTCACATATATTCCAAAAAAATCTCCGTACGTTTTTATCCCATTTGGAATGCGTTTGATATGGATATTCTGCGAAGCAAAAAACATGCAACAAACAGGAACTGGCACTACGCACTGGATCAATATGTTAGTCCCAAAAAATAGTATAAAAAGTTGCCAAAAGTATATGAAAGTTGTAGAATATTGGCATGGAACAATAAAAAATTATAGATACAACGGAGACGTATCAGTGACCAAGGGTCATTTCAGACATATCATGTCAGGTTGCCTCATGGCTATAAATAGCCCACCCCCTACACCATAAATTGGTGGCTGCTCAGAGTTAGTGCATGGCTTTTGTCGTTTGAGAGCAACCCACCTCCGAAGCCTTTGAGAGAAAAGATCCTTGCGAGGACAAAGCCCAAAACACCCAGAGCCAAAGAGTGTTAGGCATCGCTGAAGTCTTTCTGTCTGTGTGACCTAAAGACTTGTTACACTTGAGGACTGTGTATCCTCCAGCCGGTTAGGCGTCGCGTTCTGAGCATCCAAGTGTCATTGTAGATTGCCAGTGAATAAAGTCTATGAAGGTTTGGAATTCTACCTTGAAGACTTACTAGAGTGATTGGGCAAGGACTGGGTGTCCTTAGCTCAGGGGAAATAAGGTGAAGACACGGTCTTCAGAGTTTAATCTCAGCCTCCCTAACCAGACGTACAGTTGTTAAAGCAACTAGAACTGGTCCACCAAATTCCTTGAGTCTTCAAGCTACCGATTCTATATTCCAACTCATTTACATTTCAGTCTATCTTCGTGAAGTCATTGCTTGTTTGTCTGATCTGTTTGACTTCACTATGTGAAGACTGTCCCCTGTATAGCTTCCATCTCGATCCATGTTATCTAGCTATCAATAGTCTTAGTATTATCTCTATGATGCTTACTTGACTAGTGTGTGCCTGGAATCGTTTATCTTCCGCTGCTTATCATATAGGTTCATTTCATCTGTTTTTCTTGAAAATATATCGTGTTTTGAGGACTTTCGTAAAAATTGCATATTCACCCCCCTCTAGTCGATAACTTGCACTTTCAGTAATGCTCATCCGCTTGAATCCTTGGGTGATTAAATGACTAGAACTAATAATGATCTTAAGCTTATTAGTAAACATGCTTCAATGGTTACCACTCAAGTAGAACACGTACTTAACACACAAAATGATTTACTTAATGAGTTGAATAGTAAGAATAATGATAATGTTGTTATGGTCGCAACTAGAGGTGGTAAAGTGACTCAAGAACCTTTGTATCCCGAGGGCCATCCTAAGAGAACTGAGCAAGATTCTTAGAGAATTAATACTGATAAACCTAGTCCTAGTAATAAAAAGAAATAGAAAACTGATAGGACTTTGCATGGTTCTAGTGAACCTATTGTTGACACTCTTGAGAATCCCAATGATGTTTCTATTTCTGATGCTAAGTCACATTCTGGTAATGAACACGAACCTAGTGATAATGTTAATAATGATGTTCATACTGATGCTCAACCTAGTAATGATAATGAAGTAGAGATTGAACCTGCTGTTGATCTTGATAACCCACAATCGAAGAATCAACATTATGGTACGAGAGACATCATTGCTAGGAAACATGGTAAAGAAATGGAACCATGGGTTCAGAAACCAATGCCCTTTCCTCCTAAGCCATCCAAGAAAAAGGATGATGAGGAATTTGAATGCTTTTGTGAGATGATTAGACCTATCTTTTTGCATATGAGTTTGACTGATATGCTTAAAATGTCTCCCTATGCCAAGTATATGAAAAAAATTGTTACTAATAAAAGAAAGATACCAGAAGCTGAAATTTCCACCATGCTTATACTTTTAAGGGTGGAATACCAAAGAAACTTGGAGACCCAGGAATTCCCACTATACCATGCTCTATCAATGGAAACAATGTTGAAACTGATTTATGTGATCTTGGAGGTGGTGTTAGTGTTATGCCTTTCTCTTTGTATCGTAGACTTAATTTCAATAAGTTGACACCTACTGAAATTTCTTTGCAAATGGCTGATAAATCAACTGCTTACCTATCGGTATTTGTGAGGATGTTCCTGTTGTGGTTGCAAACGTTACTATCTTAATGGACTTTGTTATTCTGGATATTCCCGAGGACGACAATATGTCAATCATCCTTGGTAGACCCTTTTTCAACACTGCATGGGCTGTTATTGGTTGCAACAAAGGCAATGTCACTTTTCATGTTAATGGTAATGAGCATACGGTACACTATCCGAAGAAACAACCTCAAGTTAATAGCATCAATTCTATTGGAAAAAATTCAACTATTGCGATTGGAGGATTTGAATTCCCTCTTCCTAATGTCAGGAAAACAATATATGCTAATCTTATTGTCGGGGACATGCATATGCCCATTGAGGTAACCTAGTGTCATTCGAAAATCCTCCGGTTTTATATTATTCGAAAGAAGTTTGTTAATGAGACTTGATCAACCTCGTTGATGGATTCCTTTTGATGAGCATGAGATGGATGAATTTAGAAGGCACAACCTTCTATGCCCACCTTTTACTTTCTGTTATTTAGACTAAATAAAGCAAAAAATAGTATTATCTGTTTGTTTTCAGAATTATCCGTGAAATAAAAAATGTCCCAAAAATAAAATTTCTCCAAATGCCCTGAAAATTTAACATGACTGCCAAAACTTCGTTGGCAAAAGGCGATAAAATGGCACCCGCTCTCGCGACGCCGGCGCTGCTCGTGCGTGCGCCGCCGCCGCCGCCTTCGCCGCTGCCGCCTCCACCACGCACGCTGCCTCCCCCACCTTTCAAGCCTTTTGTCCTCGGCCCCCTCGCATCCAGTGACCTCGCACCGCCGCGCGTCTCCCGCGTGCTGCCGGCCGCTGGCTCCGATCCAGATCCAGATGTGCCATTGCCACCAGATGCGCCGTCGCCACCACGGTCAGAGACCACCGTGTCCTCTTCCAGGGTGCCTGGCTCGTTCCCTTTTGGCGCCACGGCTCCTACGCCTGCGCTCTCCCCGCTGCCTCGGGTCAAATCCTTGGTGGTTGGGGCGCTGCGCATTCATGGTGCTGGCAGCTCAGGCGGCATTGAAGACGATGGCTTGCGCGGCGCTAGACCTGGGGCTAGCGGCGTGGCCTCTGCTGCTGCTTGGAAAACGGTCGGCTCGAGGCGCCGTCCACGACATGACCCGCCTTTGATGCGAGGTGACCGGCGTCCGGCGCCGGGGGGATCCAGGCTGGCGTCCGTGAGGTAGCTCGCCTTCTTAAAGCGCACCAGAGGCCTCTGTTTCCGCTGCCTCTCCCCTCACCACCATGCCAGAGATTGCCGCGATCCAATCCGGTGCCTCGCTTGCAAGTGCTCCGGCCACCGGGAGCGGGACTGCACCTACCGCCCTCCTCCGTCGCCCCTGGTCAGTGCTTGTCCGCCGCCGTCTTCGCGGCACCCGGGGAGCCCAAACTCTTCCTCCTGGGTTGTTGTGGTTGCGGGCACGCATCTCTCCGCCTTCGTCTCTGAAGCTTGCTCACCCCCGGTGGCCATGGCGCAGCAATGTTTCAGCGCTCCTGCCAGCCGCCCTGACGAGGACACCTGCGTCGTGGCGGCGTCCTCCGAGCTCGACCGCGACCGCCGTTGCTGGGAAGACACTGCTGCCATTGCCTGGGCGGTTAACTCGCCACGACCGATGGCCCCGCGGGAGGTGGCGAGTGTCCTGCGGGACAGCTTCCGCAACCTACGGCTCGATGACGTCGCTGTTAGCCGTCACTTCCCAGAGGAGTTCCTCATCAAGTTCGAGTGCAAGGAATACTGCGACGCCACCATCAAGAAGAAGCGCATCAAGGTGGACGAAGGCTCCTCTGTTTTCATCATGCCGTGGAGGCCGTTGGCGCATGCTCTAGGCGCGGCACTTTTCTTCCGTGTCCATTTGCACCTGGGTGGGATCCCACCCTTCGCCTGGACCCCCAACATTGTCGAGCGCCTGCTCCGCCGCCGGTGCGCCCTCGAGTCCTTCGACGACCGCTCCGTCACCATGACTGACACCAGTGCCCTGGGGCTCTGGGCATGGACCACGAACCCGAGCGCTCTGCCGAAGGTGATCCGGCTCACCTTCACCTCGCACTCCCCAGACGCAGACGTCGCCGTTGCAAGGAAAAGGCCAACAAAGTTCAAGCGCGGCTCCACCTACCGCGTCCTCGTCCACCTGGACACCGTGGAGGACTACTCCGCTGCGCCCATCGACTGCGACGGCCACAACGGCGCACCTCCCTTCTCCGCGCCCTCGACCAGCTTGGTCTGGAACCACGGCACCAGAGACGGCAACTCCATCGACCTCTCGAGTGGCTCGCCCGCTGAGGTGCCTCCAGAGTTTGACTCGCGGGGCTCACGTGCGGCGGCAGCGCGGCGGGCTCGTCAGGGTCACGACGACCACCCACGCCAGCCTGCTCGCCGACACGACGAGGAGGACGACGATCAGGGCGATGCCCGTGCTGGCCATCGCCGGGCTCCTCATGCTGATGGCTCGCTCGGCGCGCGCCGCGCGTGCTCGCGTTCACCACGTCATCGGTCTGGTGCGGACCGCGGTGGGGGTGGTTACAGGTGTCGCGCGGATGCTGGAGTCGGCACGTCACCCTTCGCGACTCAGGCGGCGGCCCTTTATGCTGGCGCGGACAATTCCCTGTGGCGTGAAGCTGCCACTGTCCGTGCCCTCCTCTCTGCCTCCCCGATGGCTCAGATGCAAGACTTCCCAACCGCTGCAGCAAGCCACGCGCAGACGTCATTGGCGGTGACCCCGCATGCGCTGGAGCCTGTGTTGGTGCCCACTGACGTGCTCCAGCCGCTCCTGATAGAGCCACCTCCAGACTTGCAGACAGAAGCACCTTCAGACTTGTAGACAGAGATTGAGGAGAGCATCTGCGTGGCCATACAGGACCTGCAGATTGCGCATGCACCACTTGAAGCTGGAGCCATGGCCACGGAGAATGAAGCCTGGCACGATTGCTCCGATGACAATGTGCAAGACTGTTGCGACGACGCGGCCGACAATGCTGATGATGCCATCCACGCGACACTCATTGACGTCCCGGTGATGATGGCTCCCAACCTGATGCTCCTTGTTTCCAACCCAGACCACAATTTTGACAGAAACAACACAGTGTCGTCGGTGGTTCCGGCTGCTGCTCGTGTTACGGATCTCACCGTTGAGGACTCCTGTACTCTGTCGGAGTTCATGCAGCGAGTCACCAGGCCGGTGCCTTTGCCACTGCTGCCTGCGCCTGTCCCCCAGGCAGGCAGGGCACGCACGGCGGCAACTCCCTCTGCCAGTATCGTCCGTCGGAGCGGCAGGATTGCAAAGAAAAAATTGGCCAATGCTGGTGGAGATGCAGTCGATCGCATACAGGAGTTGATTGCTCGTGTGTGCGGCATTCTGCCTACCGATGAGAGCTACAACAACAAGCACAAGCAAGAGTATGTGGAGATGTTCAGCTCACCACTTGAGCCACACATCATTGACGCCATCGACACTCTCATCAAGCACGTCAAGAAGGTGACCAAGGAACCCAAGAAAGCCAAGAACCCAGTTGAGCCATCTCCTGTCATCAATGCCTGAAGCACCAGCTTCCAACGGCCCTCCCAGAGTCTACTTTTCTTCCATGTCTCTAGTCTTAATTCCAGTTGTTAGCTACTCCCGGCCGATGATCCTGCGTGTCCATCATGGCCTCTTCCAGAGTCTATATCCATCGCTGCCAAGTCTGTATCCAAAGCTGTCAACCGCTTACGTTCCAATGCCATCCATTTTCAGAAACAACTATGAGCTTATCTTTTTTCATCATGTCACAACGTGACGCAAAAATCCTATGTTGGAACATCCGTGGCCTTAACGGCAATGTGAGAAAAGACGCCATCCATGACATCATCCGTGACACCCATGCCACAATTGTTTCCATCCAAGAAAAGAAGCTTGCGGTGGTCAATGACGGTATCATCCAACGCGCGCTCGGCCCGCAATTCGTGTCTAACTATTATTTTCTGCCCGTCGATGGGACTCGTGGTGGCATGATCATGGCTGTCTCCGATGGTTTTTTTGCATGTCAGAGGTCTCCACCTCAGACAACACTATCTCGGCAACCATCACCACGCTGGCTGATGGCACTTCTTGGACGACGGCTGCAGCATATGGTCCTCAATCCGAGCAGGACAAAATTGCCTTCCTCGACGAAATCCTACAGCTCCAACCCCTTGTGCGTGACCGGTGGTTGTTGCTCGGTGATTTTAATCTGATTGTCAAAGCGGCAGACAAGAGCAACAACAGAATCAACAGGAGACTCATTGGAAAATTTAAGACAGTGATTGACTCCCTCATGCTCAAGGAGATGCGGCTTAACGGTCGTTGATTCACTTGGTCAAACGAGCAGCAGAATCCAACCCACACAAAGATCAATCACTTTTTCTGTTCTAACGACTGGGAGATGTTGTTTCCGGCGGTGCATCTTCAAGCCCTCCCAACGATGTGCTCTGACCATTGCCCTCTTTTCCTCCAAGGCGACACTACTGCATCTAATGCCAACTCCTTTAAATTCGAGCAAATCTGGCTGAAGATGCATGGCTTCCATGAGGCGGTCCAGGCCGCCTGGACCAAGCAAACTCTCATTGTTGACCCGGTGCGCAGACTCCATACTCGTTTGTGCCGCACCGCAAAGGACTTGAAGAAATGGCAGCGCGAGGTGTGGGTAGTGTCAAGATACAAATAAAAATCGCGACAGAGATCATTTGGCGCTCGGACACCGCTCAGAAATCCAGAGGCCTCTCGGAGGCTGAGCGCACTCTACGCACAAACATCAAGTCAAAGTTGCTAGCTTTTTATGCAATTCAGAAATCCCTCATGAGATAACGTTCCAGATTGACATGGATAAAGAAGGGGGATGCAAACACTAGACTTTTTCACATTACCGCAAGTGCTCGACGTCGTAAGAAGTTCATTCAAACTCTCCAAAAAGCAACTGGGGGAGTTGCAATCTCTAAGGAGGATAAGGAGGCTGAGTTGCTCAGCCATTTCCAGTCGCACCTTGGTACCCCCGTACCCAGGTCAGCTTGTCTGAATTGGGAGGAGCTTGGCTATACACCGTATGATCTGACAGCCCTGGAGGTCCCTTTCGACGAGATGGAAATCAAGAAGTCAGTTTTCTCATTACCCTTTGTCAAGGCGCCCGGGCCGGATGGCTTCATTGGAGCTTTCTTCAAATCCTGCTGGGAAATCATAAAAGAAGACATAACTACGGCCATCCTCCACCTTGCAAGCAGGCATGGCGTTTATGCCAATCTGATCAATTATGCCAACATTGTTCTGCTCCCTAAGTCCGTTGATGCGCAAAGCGTGGGGGACTTTCGCCCAATCAGCCTCATTCATAGCATCTCCAAGATCTTCTCCAAGCTCCTTGCCAACAGAGTTGCGCCGGTGCTTGGCAACATAGTTTCAAAGAGCCAGAGTGCCTTCATCCAGAAACGTTGCATCCATGATAACTTCCTACATGTTCAAAACCTTATCAAAGCCTTGCACAAAAAGAAGACACCGAGTCTATTCCTGAAACTGGATATTACCAAGGCTTTCGACTCCATCAATTGGCCTTTCCTGCTTGAGGTGCTGCAGGCACTAGGGTTTGGACATAACATGAGAGACTGGATTTCTCTGTCTTTGTCCTCCTCAACCTCTAGAGTATTGCTCAATGGGATTCCGGGACCCCCTTTCCACCATGCTCAGGGACTATGACAGGGCGACCCATTCTCGCCCATGCTCTTCATCCTCGCCATTGACCCTCTTCAGCGGATCCTCCACAGGGCTACTGACTTCGGGGTTCTCAAGCTTGTCCAGGCTAGAACTGCCAGACTTAGAACATCTTTGTACGCTGATGATGCTGGAATTTTTGCCAACCCGGACAAGGAAGAGCTGTTGGCCATCCGTCAAATCCTGGATGTATTCGCTGACGCAACTGGGCTAAGAACGAACCTCGTCAAGTCCGAGGTCTTCTGAATTCGCTGTGAGGGCCTCGTCCTGGCTGACGCTCTCTCCGCCTTCCCGGCAAAGCTGGCCACCTTCCCCGGGAGGTACCTTGGTCTGCCACTTCACACCCGGCGCCTTTGGAAAGTAGATTTGCAACCTCTCATCGACAAGTACGGTGCTCGCATTCCTGGATGGAGGGGTAGGAACCTAACTAGGGCCGGTCGGGTTACACTATCAAAGACCGCCCTCACGCCTATCGTCACTTACCACTCAACAGTCATCCCGCTCCCCAAATGGGCGGTCAAGAAGTTGGACAAGCTAGCTCGGAATTTCATCTGGAATGCTGATGACAGCGAAAACGCCAACGGGGGGCGCTCTCTTTTCAATTGGAAGGTGGTATGCACGCCAAAATCGCTGGGTGGTCTTGGGGTGATTGATCTAGACCGCTTCGGTCGGGCCTTGCGGCTTATATGGCCATGGTACGAATGGATGGACCCTGACCGACCGTGGGTGGGTACCGAGCTCCCTTGCTCTGATTTCGACATGGCACTCTTCAGGGCCTCTACCACTATCACCATCGGCAATGGAAAACGTGCCAGCTTCTGGAAGGATCACTGGATAGGGGACTCCCCCCTCTGTGTCCGAGCCCCGCAACTGTTTAATATTGCGACCCGTAAAAATAGGACGGTCTTTGAGGATCTTGAGAGGGACCGTTGGATCACGGCCATCTCCCGGTTGAGCAACACAGATCAACTCCCCGAATTCATCGACATCTGGCAGCTCTTGCAGAACACCGGCATAGACCCCTCTCGCCCGGATTCCATCCGTTGGAACTGGACGAACTCCGGGGAATACTCATCTAAATCTGCCTACCAGATGCAATTCGATGGGTGCTTCACTCCTTTCTGCTCCAATAAGGTTTGGAAGGCACAGTCTACCCCCATATGCAAGCTCTTTGCCTAGCTAGTTCTGCACGGGAAAATCCTCACGGCAGATAACTTGGCAATCCAGGGATGGCCTCACAATCCGATCTGCCACCTATGTCTTACTTCTGTCGAGAACGTTGCTCACCTTTGCCGAGATTGCCCTTTCTCACAGGAGGTGTGGAAGACTGTCAATGCTGCCGAAGGGATGACTAACTCGAGCCCACCGAATCCTGATTCTTCAATCAACCTGTGGTGGGAAGAGTACCTCGCCATGGCCTCTGGCCGGAGCATCAGGGAGCGTAGTGGGATCATGATATACTCGCTTTGGAACATTTGGAAGCAGAGGAACCGCCGTGTTTTCACCGGCATCAGGATGACCTACCGAGAAGTGGCAAACCTTGCCTTGGCAGATATTCGCTTGCACAGATCTAGTCGCTTTCTCTGCCGCGAGTAGTCCGCATGCCGTAGGGGCTCTTATTGGGGTTTCCCCAGTACAAAACTATGTGCAGATCATTGTAACACTCTCTTTTCTTCTAATTGAAAGGCAGCGCTCCTGCCAGTTTCTCGAAAAAAAAAATTAACATGATTTTTATGGAATATTTTAAGATTCTTGGCACTTAGAATGCACCAGGGGGTGCACCAGTGGGCCACAAGGGTGGAAGGTGCGCCTTACCCCCTGGGCGCGCCCCTGTCCTTGTGGGCCCCACGTGGCCCCCCTCCACTTATTCCATCACCCATCCTCTCCTTCTTCCTCCAGAAAAAATCATCCTGCAGCTCAAACTCGTGTTCTAGCTCATCTTGCTCCCATTTTCCATCTCCTTGCTCAAATCATCATTTGCAAAACTGTTTTGGGGGATTGTTCTTCGCTATGTGACTCCTCCAATGGTCCGATTAGTTTTTGTTCTAGTTCTTTATTTATTGCAAGTTTTTGTTGCTATGGTTACCTTGTTCTTGAGCTTGCATATCAAAATTATATGGTCCAAAGTAGTTTTGATTCATGATATAGCCTCTAGACACTTGTGGGTGTAGTTGATATCAATTTTGTTGAGCTTGGTTCACTTTTATTTTGAGTCACTAAAAATTTTAGAATTTTTCCGAGAGAGGAAATGTCTACGAGAATATACCAAGGTGGCCCTTCAAGGAAGCAAGCACCGAGGCTCGCGATACGCGAACTGGACCTAGAACCGCCAAGGGAAGCTCAAGTGTGGCTGTGTGAATGGCCTTCGGATGAATATATGATTCGCGCAGGTTTCAAGGATGAGTTTGGTGCGTACATACAAAATGCCGGCCATGAGGACTTCGTGTCAGATAAGTGCCAACAACGCTACTACCTCACTGATTCCTTTGTGCGGAGGTTTGAGTTTTCATCTAATCGCAATACTCATACTGTCCTGTTTGATCTTTACGGCGAATCTTATACTATGGACCTAGAAGATTTTTGTGATGCATGCAAAATCCCAAAGTGGGGTAGTCTTAGTGATCCTCAAAAATCTGAGTACAATGATTTTCTTGCTAGCATCACCGTGGGGGAAACTAGAAATATTACACAAGCCACCATAGGGAGCACTCATTTTCCTGCTATACATTATTTTGCTCTCTTTATAGGAAGATGCATTAATGGTAAACATGAGCATTGCCACATTTGTGTTCCAGATCTTAGTGTCCTTAAGTGTGTGGTGTTAACTGATAAGCATTATAACTTGGGGGCTATTATTGCAAGGAGGTTACATCATAATGCTGAAGATCGAGATTTATTTGGAGGGATTTATGAAACTCACTTAGCTAATTACTTAGGTGTACCCATAAGAGGATATGATGTTGAGTTGCCACCTACTTTTCTAGATTATGATGCTATGATACGTTATCAGTCTCTTGAGAGGAACGAACATCACTTCGAGTACTAACTAATCTTTGACAGATGGTGTGCCGTCCATATTGCTCTTCCTATTCCTGCCTTCTTTAATTTTTTGGAAAAAGGGAGATATTTTATAACCAAAGAGGAGGCGAATGCATATGAGAGAGAGGCGGAGGCTGCTCGCCTCCAAGAAGAAGCTCGCCAAGTAGTAGCTGCTCCAGCATAGTACAACCCCAACTATGATTCCGGGTATCATCCGGGCCAGTGCTGGCCATAGACCAACCTAGGCAAAAGGCTAAGCTTGGGGGAATACGTATTTCTCATCGACATTACATTCATGTTCACATTCATTCCAGTTGTCGGCGTTCTCACTTTTTTATTGTATTATCCATGTTAGTTTATTTCTTTTTTTTCTCACTTTCTTCTTGTGTGTTTGAAAAAATAAATGTAGAAAACCCAAAAATATTTCTTGCTTCTTTTTGTCTTTTCTTTCTAGCTGGTTTCTCAGTAGTTTGTAGTATTAAAATAAAATCAAAAAAGATTTCTCGTTCTAATTTTGTTTGTTGGGAGCTTTCCCGTGTAAATAGTTTTTCTTCTTCTTGTTTTGCTTTCTTCAGAAAAACAAAAACTCCAAAATCATTTCAGTGTGTTTCTTTGAAATTCTTTTCTTTTCGTTTGGGGGCCGAGAGGAGAAGACCACGATGAAAATGATGAGTGGCTCTCATATGCATTATTGATTATTGACCACGATGAAAATGATGAGTGGCTCTCATATGCATTATTGATTATCTAACAAGAGCCCATATTACCTTGTCTTCTCCTTTGAGAAAATGTTGCAGATTCCAGCTTAGTCCAATGCACGTGCACTATTATTATTATACACACCGTTCGGTCGTGCAAGTGAAAGGCAATAATGACGATATATGATGAAATGATTGAGATGGAGAAAAGCTGATATGAACTCGACCTATTTTGTTTTTGTAAATATGATTAGCTTGTCATCCTTGATTCAGCTTATTATGAATGAAAGATGTTTGCAATGACAATTAGAGATTATAGTTACTCATGCCATTCTTAATTAGCTAGGAGTTTATAATGGTTTACCTTGCGTGCCAACATGCTTTTAAAATGGTTGTGATGTGCTATGATAGGATGGTATCCTCCTTTGAATGATTTAAGTGGCTCGACTTGGCACATATTCACACATGTAGTTGAAACAAAATCAACATAGCCTCCACGATATTTATGTTGATTGTCTACTCGTGCTTGCACTCAATGTTGGTTAATCTTAAGGCATGTTTATGACCGTTGTCGCTCTTTAGCTGGTCGCTTCCCAGTCTCTTTCTAGACTTCACCTGTACTAAGCAGGAATACTTCTTTTGCATCCACTTCCATAAACCCAAAGTAGTTCCATTTGAATCCACAATACCTACCTATATGCGGTATTTACCTGCCATTCCAAGTAAATTTTCATGTGTCAAACTCTAAACCTTCAAATAAAATTCTTCTTTGTGTCGCTCATGTGGCGACTGGGGTTGTCTTTACCTTCCATGCTGATGGGCCTCTAACCCCTCGTTGGTTACCCCAAGTGGAAGGTGAAAGATGCAGTGTTGTGGAAGTGTTTTCCCTTAGCAAAGATGCCAAGGATCGAATCCCCAGAGACTCCTAGGTTCAACAAGTAGGTGTCAACTGCTAACGGCGCGGATTAGCAATCAACGTGGACCTGCACACAGATACAAATAACTTTGCTCCCAACGAGTACAGAGAGGTTGTCAATCCCTCCGGCCTTGTAGTTCACAAAGGATTAAAAGCAAATGATAGTAGTGATAGATAATGTTTGCAATAGTAAGTAAAAGTGAAAAGTAAATAGCGGATGTGATCAATGATGGTAATATGGACCGGAGTCTCATGATGTTCACAAGTGATGTCTCTCTCCCAAAAGACAATAAAACAGCTATGTGAGGTAAACGAATTACAGCTGGGCAATTGATAGGACCACGAACGCAAACCAATGCTGACTATATTGCAAGAAAGTTTGAGGTTCAAAGCATGGGCAATACGCCAAAGTAAGTAGACCGAAATCCATCAATATCTACTACTAATCATCCACCTTGAGATATCTATCCAGAACATCTCGCTGGTATTAAGTTGCGAGTCCCACCCATAGTGTAAACTCAATGCAACAGACAACTGCATTAAAAGAACTTTGCGTAAAGTAAACAATCCTTGCACCCGCGGGCACAAGCACCGTTGTTTTCCCCCTTGTGGCAACAGCACATCCCCTAGACTCATGTTTCTGTCACTCAAGCTAGTCATCGAGGGGCATGAACCCACAATCGAGCATAACGTTCCCTCTTGGAGTCACTACGTATTACTTGGCCAAAGCAATAAATAACAACAGAGAACATGCAAGAATTACTTATGAACATAAATATAAAAGAGGTAAATCAAATATAGTACTCAAGATCAATCTGAACATAATCTCATAATCTATCGGATCCCAGCAAACTCAACATAGCAACAGCATAAGGATTACATATGTGCCTCGATCATGTAGGGCAGCTCACGAGGACTAATTAGTGAAGCACAACAAGGGGAGGAGAACATCACATAACTACTGGTCATGGACTCATGGTCCAAGGGAGACTACTCACAACTCATCCGGGAGGCGTCCATGGTGGTGGAGAAGCTCCCGGTGGTGATCCTCCCCTTCGGCAGGGTGCCGGGAAGAGTTCTCCTGGTGCTCCCGATCTTGGAAGCGGCGACGGCGATGGAACAGAGATGAGATCGCAAAAAAAAGTTCCCGTCCCGAGGGTTTCGAAGGACGCTCTAAATATATGCCGAAGGGGGGCACCAGACGGGGCTCGGGGGGCCCAGGCGCCCCCCCGGCACGGCCCAGGGGGGGCACGCCGCCAG
>LR738710.1:519072600-519107329 GCA_902687465.1 Secale cereale
CGGCTGTCCTTCGGGCACAAGGTAGGTTCTGGAACGCTGATTTTTTATATAATTTTTCTGGATTTTTCCTGGCAGTTCGCGTAACGTGAAAACCTGAAATACAAAAACAGCCGAAAACAGAAACTGGCACCGGGGTGCACTGGATTAGTAGGTTAGTCCAAATATGATCAAAAGTGTATGGAAGTGTATGAATATCATAGCAATATCACCCAAAAGTGGCATGGAGCAAGCAGAAATTATAGATACGTTTTGGACGTATCAACATCCCCAAGCTTAATTCCTGCTCGTCCTCGAGTAGGTAAATGATAACAAGAATAATTTCTGTGGTGACATGCTATTAACCCTATAGGACTTATTCATAGTTATATGACAAAAGCTTACTGAGACAATGATTCTATAGTAATTAAGTTGCCTCATGAGAATATCACAAATGACTGAAAGTTTTACAACATGAAATTGAAGCATCAAAAAGATTTGCAATGAACATGATGTGCAAATATGATAAAGTGATATCTAGCTTGCCCCCTTTAGTGAAGCAAAACATAAATGCAGGGGCACCTTCAAGGTTTAAGTGATGACTAGATACAATGATTTCAAAATAAACGATAACACAATCATGCAAAAGACAATGCTACTTTGGGACAATGCACATTACACTCAGAATGACAATCATGCTCTCAGTAGTTGGTGCTTTTAAAAGAAGGTGGAGACTCAACATAAAAGTAAAAGAATGGTTATGTGCTAGAGCTTTTTATTTTAAAAACATAGAAGCAATTTTGTCAACGGTAGTAGTACTTCATATGTGTCATGCATAAGACATCCTATAAGTTGCAAGCCTCATGCATCGAATACCAATAGTGCTCGCACCTTGTCCTAATTAGCTCGGATTTCCATGGGTTATCATTGCATTATATATGTTTCAACCAAGTGTCACAAAGGGGTACCTCTATGCCACCTGTACAAAGGTCCAAGGAGATAAATCGCATTTGATTTCTCGTTTTTGATAGATCTCAACTTGAGGACCTACATACCGGGACAACATAGAAAATAGATGATGGACTCCTATTTAATGCATAAGCATATTCTCATAAGAGATTGAGGATTAATGTCCAAGCTAAAACTTCCACCATGATACATGGCTTTGGTTGGCGGCCCAATGTTCTTCGCTAACAATATGCATACTCATTCAACCCATGACAAATCACCCTTACTTCAGACAAGACGAACATGCATAGCAACTCACATGATATTCAACAAAAGTGTGACAGTTGATGGCGTCCCCAGAAACATGGTTACCGCTCAGCAAGCAACTTATAAGAAATAAGATACATAGGCAACATATTCTTTACCATAATAGTTTTTAATCTACTTTCCCATGAGCTATGTATTGCAAAGTTAGTCTGCTTAGTACAGGTGGAGGTTAGCAAAAGACTGGGTGCGACCAACTAAGAGAGCAATGACGGTCATAATCATGCAAAGCGACAAACCAATATTGAATCAGGCATGGTAGTTATATTGCTACTCAGAAATAAAAGATCATCAAGGCTTGACAGACTTTCTTTACAGTCTTAAATATGAGTGAGCATACGCCAAGTCAATCAAAATAAATTCTCGAAGGAAGATATTACTAAACCATACCACATCATCGGCAAACAAATCAAGTTGGTACTCCAATAACACATTGGGAATCCCCCAGCTATTTGAGACTAACCATAAGAAACCTGAACTACTAAGCGCCATTATGCACGTAGCATATTTATCATAGACATATTAACCAATGCAACGGAAGCAAACTCTCTTAATAAGATAAGCATGATAATTAAAGAGAGTTCAAGCAACCAACTAAACAAAAGCTCTTTGAAAAGATAAGCATGAATACTAAGAGCAGAGCATGATAGTGGCTATTAAAAGACAAAGAACACACACAGCAAAGATAGACATGAAAATTCTATGTTATGTTCTAGGTAGAAGTGGAGCGTGTTTCTCTTCCACATAAAGAAACCTGAGTTCCGACTCGTTATGAAAAACTAAAAAGAAAACTAAAAGCAAGACGCTCCAAGCATAGCACATAACACATGAAGTGATAAAAATATAGCGAAACGAAAGACGAACTGATAATGTTGATGGAGAAGGGGATGCACGGGGGCATCCCCAAGCTTAGATGCTTGAGTCTCCTTGAATATTTCTTGGGGGTGCACGGGGGCATCCCCAAGCTTGAGCGCTTAACACTCCTGAATCTTTTTATCATCTTCCCTCGCACACTTGAAAACTCCCTTCATACATAACTCATCATAATCTGATTAGCGAGGTTAGTACCCTTAATAAAATAATTATACCTTGCTGGAAATAAAGATATTCTTGAAGTTCTACTGTTTCTCAAGATTTCCAATAGGTTTTTGCAAAGAAAAAGCAAGCTCTTGATTTGCAAAATGAAGGAAAGGCAAAACAGGACAGAATCTGTGAAAAACAGAACATCAGGTAGTAATTGATTTGTTCGGGGCACTTCTGCAACTCAAATCAAAAAAACTCAGAACGGAAGCACGAAAGACAATTATATAGAGAATGCTGTCGAAAAAATTCAGACCAAAAAGATGATCTGGAGATTTTATATGAATTTTTCTATCCAAGGGCAGAATCTGTTTCCTGGACAGCACCTCACAACTTTTAAACTTTCTAGCAATCAGAGGCTATACTTGGCACAAATATGAAAAGCAAAGATACAATGATGATGCTACTGTAGTAAACAACATCAAAACACAACAAAAGCAAAATATAAAAATTTATTCATGTGGGCTGCCTCCCAAAAGCGCTATCTTTTATGCCTTTAAGCTAGGCATAATGCATAGATCAAGTTGTATCAATTGAACCATCATCAAGATCATCAAAAAGCTCTTCAATAATACAACTAGTCTTAAGAGGACTCTCAAATAAAGGCCTCATAGAGATACTTCTAGGTAGAAGACCAAAAGGATAAAAGTCAAGGGAAGATTCATTTATAAATTCATCACAGAGAGGTGTTTCTTCCAAAGTCTTTACAATTTCAACCCCTTTGGCAATAGATGGATTACTTTTAGAACGGGGAGCCTTTGGAACGTGAACGAACTTAGGCTCCCTCTTTGCCGGAGTTTCTACCTTTTTGGTTTTGATTGAGGAGAAGGTGGTTCCTAGAGTATCAATTATTTCCTCAATCTTGTCTATCCTAGAAGAGTCCAAATCATGGAATTTGACGGTCTCCAAAACTTTAAAAAATTTATGCATGGAGCTATCAAGTCTATTCAAATTCCCTTGGATCTTACGATCCAACTCATTTATCTTATTAATGCTTGGCATCTCTAGCTCTATCTTTTCAAGTTTTTTCGTAATGTGAGCTAGGGTGATGTCCTCTCGAATGCTAACAACAGGGAGATTCCCAACAAGATTTTCAATAATACTAAGAGATTCCCAAACTGGGGCCTCTAGGAAATTCCCATTGATAGCAGTATAAAATGAAGGTTCATGTCATATAAACAGAACGCTGAAACTTGCATGGCAATATATCTCGGAATGACTATGAAAATGCCATGATATTTAGGTATGGTGGCTGTATTGAGGAAGGTAAAGGATAGTTAAGTGTGATAGAGCATATCATACTACGGGTTTGGATGCACCGGCTAAGTTTGCGCCAACTCTCAAGGCGAGAAAGGCATTGCATGGTAACGGAGAGGCTAGAAAATTGTGGAAACATAGGAGTGTGTATAATCCATGGACTCACACTATTCATAAAGAATTCATATACTTATTGCAAATCCTATTATCCCTCAAAGGTACTCCCCTCATGCCCCTAGAGAGGTGGTTGGTAGGAGTTTACCATCGTGCGCCCCCGATTATAACAACACATATAATTTCAATCAGACCTTAGAATGCTTGGACTTCCCCACCGAGCCATGACCAGCACTTAGACGACAAGTTAATGATAAGATTTAATACCGATATTTCTACTAACCAGTGATCATGAACCTATATACTTTCATATTACGACATCAATTATATTGTTAAACCATGAAAGGATCGATATGGTTGACTAGAGGGCGGGGGTGAATAGGCAACTAACAATTTTAGCTTCTCTTAACCACTTTAAATTAAGCTTCAAAGTAAGTTGTGTAGATAAGTTACTAAGATGACAACTAGCGAAAAGTAAAGAACACAACTTCACAAGCAAGCTATATAAGATAAACAAGTAAAGCTTGCACAAGTAAAGGATAGAAATAACCACAAGTGGAGACGGTGAAGACGAGGATGTGTTATCGAAGTTCCTTCCCTTTGAGGGGAAGTACGTCTCCGTTGGAGCGGTGTGGAGGCACAATGCTCCCCAAGAAGCCACTAGGGCCACCGTATTCTCCTCACGCCCTGACACAATGCAAGGTGCCGTGAATCCACTAGTGGTGCCCTTGAAGGCGGCAACCGGACCTTTACAAACAAGGTTGGTGCTCCCTCCACAACTTAATTGGAGGCTCCCAACAAAACCCCGGAGCTTCACCACAATGGATTGTGTCTTCGAAGTGACCTCTTCCGTCTAGGGTGCTCAAACACCCAAGAGTAACAAAATCCACACAAGAAAGTATGGGGGAATCAAGCTTCCTTTGGTGGAAGTGTAGATCTAGGTCTCCTCCTTCAATCCCTAGCAAATCAACAAGTTTGGTTGGCTAGGGAGAGAGATCGGGCAAGAAAGCTTCAATGGCATTAATGGTGGAGAGAGAGAGGCAATAGATAAGAAGGAGGTGGGAGAAGGGCCTCCTTAAATAGGTTCACCACCAATCCAACCGTTATGTGCAGAATTGCATAGGTCCGGTACTTCCGCTCACCGAACCGGTAGTACCGGTGAGTGAAGGAACCCGCGCCCATGGCACCAAGGCGGTACTTCCGGTGGCTCATCCGGTAGTACCGGTCTTCCGGGGAAAACCGGAACTACCGCCGCACCTCCGGTCAACTACCGCTTAGAAACCAGAAGGTTTCAAGCAAGGGCGGTAGTTGGGACGGTGGTTGGGCCGGAACTACCGCCAGGCAGATAGTTTCTGTGTGATGGCAGTTAGAGCGGTACTACCGCTGGAACACCGGTAGAACCGGTTTCATGGGAAGAACACCGGTACTTCCGGGCCACCACCGGTCTACCACTGCACCCAGTACAGAAGGTATCACCCCTGAGCGGTACTTGGGGCGGTGGTTCGACCGGAACTACCAGCCACCAGTACAACCGCCTACAACGGCGGTACTACCGCTGTAGAGGAACCTAGACATAAGGAAGAACAAAAAGGGGACCTATCTCTCCACGAACGGAGGCAATATAGAGGGTGCAAAGTATCTGTGTACGTGACTTGATTCACCCATTACCTACTGATGTGGGTTCCCTCTTAATAGTACGGATTTCCTATGACCAAGAGAAACAAAAAGGCATCGGAACATCCGTCTTCGATCTTTTCCTTAAGGAGGGAAGACCTAACCGTCTTGTGCCACATGCTATAAACCTGAGTAATATTGACGCACGATTAGTCCACACATGGATTGTCATCATCACCAAAAGCTTAGGCAAGAGATGCCCTTACAATCTCCCCCTGTTTGGTGAATGATGACAACCACATGACAATCACGGGGATCTATAGAATGTAGGCAGAGCTCCCCCTGAGTGTGAGCACTTATTTAGAGCTTGCTTTTGGAATGCAAAAGTTGTCAAACTAGGATCTATGCTCCCCTAGGTTTTATAGACCTACCAGTGACCACAATCAAAACAAATAGTCAACAGAGCATATGATTGCAGAGAGCTAAACATAAGTGCATAGATAACTTAGATAAGGGCACATGTCTTACACCATGCTACTGAAGTTCACAGGAATGAAGTGCATAGATAACTAAGATAGAGCATAGATAACTTAGATAACATGTCTTACATCATGCTACTAAAGTTCACAGGAAAGAGAAAAACACCAAGAAACACCAAGAAACACCCATGCAACTCCCGTGACCTAGAAATTCTCAACTCTCTCCCCCTTTGGCATCAAGCACCAAAAAAGGAAAAGAGCGAGACTAACGCCCAGGGCTCAGCAAAGCTCCTCGCCTGTCGCGAGAGAGTCATCCGAGTCACCATTGTCAGAGTCCTTCGTGTCCTCATCGTCCTCAGCAGCCTCAGCCTCAGTCTCCATAGCATCCATAGTCGCTCGAGTAGTGGATGTCTTAGGCTCATCATCAGACCACTGGCAGTTGGCCAGACACCACTTATCCTCAGGAGTGATGCTTTTCTCGGAGCCACTCTTCACATCAGGCACATTGAGGAGCTTCATCATCTGAATCTGCCGGCGGCGCGCCATCTTCTCAGTCACATGAGCCTTGTAGAGCTTCTTCTGGATGTGGGCCTGCAGGCAGAAGGTCTTCTTGACCTTGGCAGTAAGCTTCTCCACCCAAGAAGGCTTGGCCCCAGCCTCTAACTCAAAGTCATCATCATCCAAGGTAGCAAAGACATCCTCCTCATTTCCCACGGCGAATCTAGGAGCTTTATGTTTCTTCTGTCTTGGCACCTTGACCTCATGCTTCGTGAGCCTATCCGGAGTAGAAAGAGGCTCTCCAGGCCTCCAAACTTCCCAAACCGAGTACAGGAAGCGCATCACTAAGGGAGCGTAGATCGGTACCTTGCGGTACCAGACACAGTTGTAAATATCCTCCCACATCCACTTGGACACATCAAAAGTGATGCCCTTGCCTCGCTTGGTCTTCATGGCCACAAGCAAATCCACCAGATAACCATAAATGTCATCCTGGTTCCCAACTTTGGGCGGTAGCACACATCGGAACACACGATGTAGAATGTCATAGACTGGCAGAAGATCATTGGATTTACCTACAATGCCATGACCAGGGATATACAGAGGTGCTAGCTTCACTTTAGCCATGGGGTTGGCTCGGTCGTGAGGACGGAGACCACCTTGACCTTCCAAGCCAGTGTCATCATAGCCCAGAGCATTGCAGAAGGCACTCCAGGGAACACGGTAGAACTCATCCCGGCACATAAAGGAAAGGTGATGCTGATCGTCACTGCCGAAGTGGACAGTAGCATAGAACTGATGAATGAGTTCCACATCAAAATCACATCGCAACTACATGAGCTTGACCAAATCAAACTCCTCACAGACCTCCAGAGCCTCTCCAAAGTAATCGGGGCTGCTTCTCCACTTTGCAAGGTCAATGGACCACATCTGGGTGAACTTATTCTTGTGGTGCTCGAAGATTTCATCCACAATCCTCAATTGCATTTCATTGCGGAACTGAGGATTACTCCAGCGTGGAGGAGGAGGTGCGGTGTAGGGGTCTTGAAAACGAAACTTCTCCCAGTCCGGAAGCTTCCACTTGTACATAGGAAGCACTGCATGCTACTTGGCAGCAACTGACTTTTCCCGGCGAGTTGTTTTGGAGGGGACCACAACCTCGGGAACATCTTCATCATCTGCCGGCCTCTTGCCCCTACGGGCCTTTCTTTTGGCAAACTGACCAGTACGAGAGCTAGAGCCACCTGCAAACGCACACGGAGAACACATAGCAACCCAGAAAAGATGAGAGGAATGTACACAAGATCAGAAGAATAATTCACAAGTACGTAAGGAGAATAGAGACAATGCATATAAATTCAGAGCAACCGGTAGTTCCGGTAACAGCACCGGTAGTTCCGGACCGGCGGTAGTACCGGTCGTGTGACCGGTAGTACCGCTGAGAACGGATCTGCTAAGTAGAGGATGGGAACTACCCGATCTCAAAACTACATGCACGATGTCTATTATTAACTACGCACAAGTGAATAGGAATCTATACGGATCTCTCCCTCAAAACATTTAGCCAAAAATGAGGGAATACACGCATTGCCCTAGAAGAAGGATTCAAGAAGAACCCTAACAAAAAGGAGAAGTAGGGCAATACCGGTATCCATGGGAGGAGATCGAAGAGGAGGCGGCCTCCACGGAGTAGATCCGGTGAAGGGCCGACGGATCCGAAGTGCCGCAGGGCGCTACGGGGCAGTGAGTGGAGCACCCGGCGGCTAGGGCAAAAGAATGGACGAGTGAAGGGGGAAAACCTCTTCAGCCCGTGCCTTTTATACCCGCCCTGTTCAGCCACCGGTAGTACCGGTCCGGGGACCGGTAGTACCGCTCCGGATGCTACCAGGTGGTTGGAGCGGTACTTCCGCGCCAGGCGGTAGTTCAGTGAACCAACACCGGTAGTATCGGCCAGGGGCACAGGTCAGATTACCAGCGGTAGAACCGCTGGCTCTTGACCGGTACAACCGCTGGGCTGTAACCAGGTGATCAAGCGGTAGAACCGATTGTACCACCGGTTGTACCGCCAGGGAGCACCAACTCACTCCATGATAACAAGCTTGCGTACATTTGGAGTAGATGACTTGGATGAGATGGCTTAGGATGGAGCAAGTCACTGTAGTATGAGGAAGAAAAACACGAAAGCCGGAAACCAAACAAGCCTGAGGTTGGTGGCCGGAGCCACCTATGTTAGAGTCAATTGGCATGGCACAGTGAAGAATTATCCTTAGGCCCATAACCAAAACTCGTCTTTGAAACACAAGTGTCATCAAAAATGACGAATGTGAAAAGCATATCAATTTATGCATAATGGGGGGAGGGTGAGTTCATTGAGAGAACACCACTCCCCCTATTTCCATGCCTACACCTAGACTAGACAATATGAAGAGTATGGTGGGGTGTGCACGTGCTCAAGCCACATTTCTCAAATCAATGATATTTAGCTCATGCCTTAACTCGCGAAATCTTGCTTCATCCAACGGCTTCGTGAAGATGTCTGCAAGGTTATCATGAGTGTTGACATAGTGAAGCTCGATCTCTCCTTGCCTTATGTGATCCCGGATGAAGTGATACCGAAACTCTATATGCTTCGTCTTGAAGTGTTGCACCGGGTTGAGAGAAATCTTGATGGCACTTTCATTGTCACACCAGAGAGGCACTTTGTCACAAGTGACACCGTAATCCTTTAAAGTTTGCCTCATCCATAAGAGTTGAGCACAACAACTGCCAGCAGCCACATACTCTGCTTCGGTGGACGAGAGAGACACACAACTTTGCTTTTTGGAAGACCAACTAACAAGAGAGCAACCAAGAAATTGGCACCCTCCATAAGTGGACTTCCTATACACTTTGTCTCCCGCCCAGTCAGAATCAGAGAAACCAACAAGGTTGAAGTTTGCTCCTCTTGGGTACCATAAGCCAAAGTTTGGGGTATGAGCCAAATATCGAAAGATTCGCTTGACAGCCACAATGTGACTTTCCTTAGGTGAGGCTTGAAACCGTGCACAAATTCCCACACTCAACATAATATCCGGTCTAGATGCACAAAGGTAAAGCAAGGAACCGATCATAGGGCGATATACCTTTTGATCCACCGCTTTACCATTGGGATCAATGTCAAGTTGGCACTTGGTTGGCATAGGAGTAGTCACTGGCTTGACATCACTTAGATTGAACCTCTTGAGCATGTCTTGAGTATACTTGGATTGTTTGATGAAGATCCCTTCTCTTCTTTGCTTGATCTCCAACCCAAGGAAGTACTTTAACTCTCCCATCATGGACATCTCAAAATGTGTGGTCATGAGTGCGGCGAACTCATCATTGAAAGTTTTGTTAGGAGAACCAAAGATAATATCATCAACATATAGTTGGTATACAAACAACTCCCCTTTGACCTTCTTAGTAAAAAGAGTGGGGTCGATTTTCCCAATTTCAAACCCATGATCTTGTAACAACTCGGTAAGATGCTCGTACCACGCACGTGGGGCTTGTTTAAGGCCATAGAGTGCTTTATCGAGTTGGTACACGTGATTGGGGAGCTTAGGATCCTCAAACCCCGGGGGTTGTTTAACATACACCAACTCATTAATAGGACCATTAAGAAATGCACTTTTCACATCCATTTGTTGCCATTTAAAGTTATGATGGGAAGCATAGGCAAGCAACAAACGAATGGATTCAAGACGAGCAACGGGGGCAAAGGTTTCACCGTAGTCGATACCCTCGACTTGGGAGTAGCCTTGAGCCACCAGACGCGCCTTGTTGCGGATGACAATGCCATGGGCATCTTGCTTGTTCTCAAATATCCACTTGGTTCCAATGACATTATGGTTCTCCTTTGGCCTTGGCACTAGACGCCACACCTTGTTGCGCTCGAAATTATGGAGTTCTTCATGCATGGCATTGAGCCAATCAGGTTCTTCGAGCGCCTCACAAACCTTCTGAGGTTCAACACAGGAGACAAAAGCTTGATGAGCACAATAGTTTGTTAATTGTCTACGAGTGCTTACCCCCCTTTTGATGCTTCCTAGAATGTTCTCCATGTGATGTTCTCTGGAAGCAAGCCTGGAGGCAAATTTTGCAGCACGACGCTCCAATTGCTCTTCAAGAGATAACTGAGGAGCATTGAGTTGATCATCTTGAGCGTCGTCAGGAGCTAGATCTTGATCTTGAGCTTCCTCTTGACCTTGATCTTTCTCGGAGGACAGAACTTGGCCTTGTGCATCATTTGGTGGCTCTCCACCATCTTGTGATTGATCTTGCACTTGGCCTTGTTCGTCCGGTTGAGGGCCTTCACTTTGTTCTTCGGAAGTGTGTGGGTCTTGGGTTGGTGATGGTTCCATTGAGTGGAACATTGTCCTTCTCCTTCGGCCACAAGGGGTTCCTCAATGGGTGGGATATATCCAACACCCATTCTTCTTATGGCTTGAGGAGGAATTTCATCACCTACATCACAAGTACCACTTTGCTCCACTTGGGAGCCGTTATTTTCATCAAACTCTATGTTACTCGTCTCCTCAATGAGTCCATTGGACTTGTTGAGGACACGGTAAGCATGAGAGTTTGTAGCATAACCAACAAATATGCCCTCGTGAGCTCTAGATTCAAATTTAGACAAGCGAACACCTTTCTTGAGAATGAAACACTTACACCCGAATACCCGAAAGTACTTGAGATTGGGCTTGTTATCGGTAAGTATCTCATATGGAGTTTTGTTCAGGCCTTGGCGGAGATAGAGCCGATGTGATGCATGGCAAGCAGTGTTGATGGCTTCGGCCCAAAAGTTTTATGGAGATTTGAATTCCGCCATCATGGTTCTTGCCGCGTCCATCAGAGTACGGTTCTTTCTCTCCTCTACACCATTTTGCTGAGGGGTATAGGGAGCTGCATATTGATGTTTGATCCCCTCATCACTGAGAAACTCATCCAAGGTGTAGTTCTTGAACTCGGTGCCGTTGTCACTTTTGATCATCAAAATCTTTTCTTCATGTTGTCGTTGAGCTTCATTTGCAAAGTTGATGACGGTTTGTTGGGTCTCACTCTTCTTCTTGAAGAAGTATACCTAGGTGTATCTTGAGTAATCATCCACAATCACCAAGCAGTACTTTCTACCCCCAAGACTATCAAAAGATGGAGGCCCAAAGAGGTCCATGTGAAGGAGCTCTAGGGGTCTCTTTGAATAGATGATAGTCATGGGAGGGTGAGCCGTCTCATGTAACTTTCCTTCAATGCAAGCCTTGCAAGCACGATCTTTGGCAAAGCTAACATTTGTTAGTCCATGGACATGGTCCCCCTTGAGAAGACTTTGCAGAGATCTCATATTGACATGGGCCAAACGGCGATGCCAAAGCCATCCCACATCAACTTTAGCCATTAAGCATGTCGCGACCTTCGTGGGTTGCTTCGAAAAGTTAACCACATAAAGACCGTTCTCGACATGCCCAACGTAGGCTACTTTAAGAGTCTTGCTCCACAAGAGGGCCACGTAATCAATATAAAAGAATGTAGCAAAGCCCATGAGTGCAAGTTGGCGAACCGAAAGTAAATTGTATGCAAGGGAGTCAACAAGCATGACTTTCTTGATCGTGAGATCATGAGAGACAACAACCTTGCCGAGCCCCAATACCTTAGAAGATGAAGCGTCACCCCATTCGACGTTGGTGGCGATAGATGAACCTAGATGCACGTCCACCACCAAGTCTTTGCTTCCGGTCATATGATTTGTGGCTCCACTATCGAGCAACCATGATCCCCCACCGGAAGCAAACTCCTACAAGAGATCAATGCTTGGATTTAGGTACCCATTTGGTAATGGGTCCTTTGAGGTTAGTAACAAGGGTCTTAGGAACCCAAATGGACCATTCAATGTACTCATAAGAAGAACCAACAAATTTAGCAAACACATGACCATCACTAGCACGACATAAAACATATGAAGGATTAAAGTCGCCGGCCATGTTTGATGGTATGGTGGAGTTTTTCTTGACACCACCACTTTTCACCGTTTTCTTCTTCTTTGATGCGCCCTCTCCTTCTTTCACAAAAGTTTGTCAGAGAGGGGGTGGTTGCTTGGTCTTGTCATTCTTCTTCTTCTTGGGCTTAGGAACAAACCCAATTCCTTCCTTTGCCGCAACCTCCTTTTGATTGCTCAAAAGGTTGTTGAGGTTCTTCTCACCTTGTATACATTTCATAAGGCCTTTCTCAAGTTGCTTCTTCAACTCGGCATTTTCTTCAATAAGATGCACATGCTCGCAACATGGGTTAGTAGAATTTGCATTATCAATTAATACCATGCGAGGAAAGATAGCCTTTTCCTTGGTTAGCGAAACTTGGAGTTGATCATGAGACTCATTGAGAGTAGCATGCATACCTTTCAAGGCCTTGTAAGCCTTGTCGAGTATGAAAAACTCTTCTTTGAGTTTAGCATGGTCAACCTCAAGTTTTGGCTTCTCAGAATTAAGCACACGAGAGAAAGTAAAGCATGATCAAGATCTTTCTTTAATTTAGCATGATCATCATTGTGTGACTCCTCAAGAGCCAAACGAAGACCACGCTCTTCCTCTAGGGCGTTAGAGAGATTCGATATCTCATCGGCATAGTCTCGACTATGTCCTTCCATTTTAGTAATGGTTTCCTCGTGAGCCTCGATCATGTCATTGGCCTCACCGAGTTGTTCCAAGAGAGCAACAAAATGCTTCTTGGGTTTGCCCTTGAGATTTTTGATGAACAACTCAAATTCATTCTCTCCCTCCTTAGTTCCCTCACTCTCATCACTACAATTCGTCAATGAAGGATTAGAAGTGATAGTAGTATTGATGTTTGGGGTTACCTTGTTGGTGGCCTTGGCCATGAGACACTTGGCGGTGATGTTCTCATTTGGTGAGTCGAAGAGAGATGAGTGCGGAGTATTAGCAATAGCAATTGTGGCCATGGTGACCATCTCATCATCTTCATCATTATCATCATCCTCAACATATTCTTCTTGGGCCAACAACCCTTTAGGAGGAGTCTTCTTGTTGAAGTTGTTCTTGTTGGGATAGGACTTTGACTTGTCCTTCCGGATAAGCTTGCCTCCAAAGTCTTCTCTTTTCTCATATGGGCAATCCGCAACGAAGTGGCTTACATTTCCACAGTTGAAGCATGTCCTCACTCGTTGCTTGCCCTTGTTCAAACTAGAGTTGTTCCTGTTGAAGTTGGGCCTTGTGGTCTTCTTGTTGCCCCAAAATTGCCTTGAAGCAAGAGCCATGTGCTCATGATAGGCATATTTGGTGTCCTCGGGGCTACACTCATCATCATCCTCCACCTCCTCTTCTTCCACACAAGCCTTGGCTTTCAGGGCAAGGTTGGGCTTCTTCGATCGTTGAGCTCTTAAGACCGCATTGTTGGCGGTCATGTCCAAGATCCTCATGGCAACGAACTCATCCAACACTTCATTTGAAGATAAGTGGTCGAAGTCCGGTCTCTGACGAATGATAGAGGACATGGCCTTATGATAGGGCATCATGTCCTTGAGGAACTTGCGCTTGATCCAATTGTCATCCGTGTTCTTACTGCCATGATCTCGAAGAGAGACCGCAAGGGTAGTTAATCTCCGATAAAGTTCACGAGGATCTTCTTCTTCAATCATAGCAAACTCATCGGCTTCATCTTGCCCAACTTCGTAGTTAGAGCGTTGAATGCTAGTGCTTCCCTTGTACATAGTGCCAACATGCTCCCAAGCTTCCTTGGCAACAGTGAAGGGTCGAAGATGTGCAATGTCTTCTGGAGGAATAGCATCTTGAAGAATGCACAGAGCGGACTCGTTGAATTGATGATCCGCAGTTTCTCTTGGAGTCATGTTGTCGGGATCACGCGGATAAAAACCTTGCTCAATGATTCTCCAATGATTAGTAGAACAATGATTTATATGACGTTTGAAACGAAATACCCAAGTAGCAAAATCAGAATTTTTTATAAACTTGGGAGGAGGCCCAACGGAATTTAAATGCGGTGTAGGAACGGGTCCTCCATAGTGAGTAGGTGGAGCGGAGTGGGCATAGATCCCACTCCCATTTTTAGTAACAGGGGCTTGTTCACTACTAGCTTCTCCCTTGTCGGGATTAGCCTCCGACACGTTGGTAGCAGGACGAACCACTTCCAAGGTGCGGTGGATAATTTAAACCCCTCAAGCAAATCTTTAAACATGCCTTTGACCTCGGTCGCTAGTGACTCTTTCAATGTGGTCAAGGCCACATTGAACTCCTCGCGAGAGACCGAGGCTCCCCCATCTGACGTAGGCAAGGACGAAGTTCCACCGGAATGATCCTCCGTCTCGACTACGTTGTCACCCATACTCTTTGGACGGTAAAGTCCTTAAAAAGAGACGAGGCTCTGATACCAATTGAAAGGATCAATATGGTTGACTAGAGGGGGGGGGTGAATAGGCAAATAACAATTTTATGTTTTCTTAACCACTTTAAATTAAGCTTCAAAGTAAGTTGTCTAGATAAGTTACTAATATGACAACTAGAGAAAAGTAAAGAACACAACTTCACAAGCAAGCTATATAAGATAAACAAGTAAAGCTTGCACAAGTAAAGGATAGAAATAACCACAAGTGGAGACGGTGAAGACGAGTATGTGTTATCGAAGTTCCTTCCCTTTGAGGGGAAGTACGTCTCCGTTGGAGTGGTGTGGAGGCACAATGCTCCCCAAGAAGCCACTAGGGCCACCGTATTCTCCTCACGCCCTCACACAATGCAAGGTGCCGTGAATCCACTAGTGGTGCCCTTGAAGGCGGCAACTGGACCTTTACAAACAAGGTTGGGGCTCTCTCCACAACTTAATTGGAGGCTCCCAACGAAACCCCGGAGCTTCACCACATTGGATTGTTGCTTCGAAGTGACCTCTTCCGTCTAGGGTGCTCAAACACCCAAGAGTAACAAAATCCACACAAGAAAGTATGGGGGAATCAAGTTTCCTTTGGTGGAAGTGTAGATCTAGGTCTCCTCCTTCAATCCCTAGCAAATCAACAAGTTTGGTTGGCTAGGGAGAGAGATCGGGCAAGAAAGCTTCAATGACATTAATGGTGGAGAGAGAGAGGCAAGAGATAAGAAGGAGGTGGGAGAAGGGCCTCCTTAAATAGGGCCACCACCAATCCAACCGTTATGTGCAGAATTGCATAGGACCGGTACTTCCGCTCACCTAACCGGTAGTACCAGTGAGTGAAGGAACCTGCGCCTATGGCACCAAGGCGGTACTTCCGGTGGCTCATCCGGTAGTACCGGTCTTCCGGGGAAAACCGGAACTACCGCCCCACCTCCGGTCAACTACTGCTTAGAAACCAGAAGGTTTCAAGCAAGGGCGGTAGTTGGGACAGTGGTTGGGCCGGAACTACCGCCAGGCAGATCGTTTCTGTGTGATGGCAGTCAGAGCGGTACTACCGCCCTGAACACCGGTAGTACCGGTTTCGTGGGAAGAACACCGGTACTTCCGGGACACCACCGGTCTACCACCGCACCCAGTACAGAAGGTATAACCCCTAAGCGGTACTTGGGGCAGTGGTTCGACCGGAACTACCGGCCACCAGTACAACCGCCTACAACGGTGGTACTACCGCTGTACAGGAACCTACACATAAGGAAGAACAAAAAGGGGACCTCTCTCTCCACGAACGGAGGCAATATAGAGGGTGCAAAGTATCTGTGTACATGACTTGATTCACCCATTACCTACTGATGTGGGTTCCCTCTTAATAGTACGGATTTCCTATGACCAAGAGAAACAAAAAGGCATTGGAACATCCGTCTTCGATCTATTCCTTAAGGAGGGAAGGCCTAACCGTCTTGTGCCACATGCTATAAACCTGAGTAATATTGACGCACAATTAGTCCATACATAGATTGTCATCATCACCAAAACCTTAGGCAAGAGATGCCCTTACAAACCATACATTTCATATTTAGTGATCTACAAGAAAGTTTTTATTATAACCTCCTCGGATATGTATCATATCATGACTGAATTCATAACATGTTCAAATTTACACTGGAATCACAAAAATATATAAGTGAAGCATGAGAGTGCACCTATTTCTTTAAAATATAACCAAAGTCATGCTCTAAAATATAAAAGTGAAGCACATAAGTATTCTAACAAATCTTGAATAAATGTGTATCCCTCTCAAAAGGTGTGTCCAGCAAATGAAGATTCAAGCAAGCTAAAATTCAAACAAACCAAAGACAACTATAATATAAGACGCTCCAAGCAAAACTCATATCATTGATGAATAAAAATACAACTCCAAGTAACATACCGATAGATTGTACACGAAAGAGGGGGTGCCATCTCGGGCATCACCAAGCTTAGACGCTTGGGTCACTTTAAATATTACCTTGGGGTGCCTTGGGCATTCCCAAGATTAGGGTCTCACTGCTCCTTATTCCTTCATCCATTGTGATCTCACCCAAAACTTGAAAGCTTGAGCACACAAAACTCAACAGAAACCTCGTGAGATCCCATAGTGTAATAAGAAAATCATAAAATTTAGGTACTATTATGAGCCCATTCATATTTTATTACTGCATAATACTGACTATATTCTGACTACTCCATGACTTATACCCGTGAAATATTCCATAGCCTCATTAAAACAAGCAGACTATGCAACAAAAATAGAATCTGTCTAAAATAGAATAGTCTGTAATGATTTGAACAATTACCGTACTTCTGCGACTATTAAATTTCTCGAACATTAGGATGACATAGGCAATCATGTGTATAAAATTAGCAAATTATCACGTTCTATTAAATGTTCAATACAATGATCTCCTCGATGTTCTATCTGTCGTAATCTTATTTTGCCGTGTATTTGTTGGGATCCGGTGAATTGTGGGTTTATGATATGAATATTCATGAGAAGTAATTAGGTCATTTCTGAACTTTGTTATGCATGATTATTATAGCTTTGTATTTCTCTCCGATCCATCCATTTGGTTTGACCATCTAGATTGCTTTATCTTCACTCGGAAAGGTGCTTTGTAATGGGTTCAATCCTGCGGTGTTCTATATCCCAGTGACATAAGGGGACATGACACGTATTCGTATTGTTTCCATTAAGTGTGAATCAATGATGTTTATTCATATTGATTGGGTTTACTTTGTCTAGATCATGTCATCTTGCTTAAGGCGTTACTCTATCTGTGATGAACTTAATACCATAGATGCATGTTGGATAGCGGTTGATTGGTGGAGTAATAGTAGTAGATGCAGGCATGAGTCGGTCTACTTATCTCGGATGTGATGCCTATCTACATGATCATTGCCTTGGATATCGTCCTAACTCTGCGATTTTCTATCAATTGCCCAGCCGTAATTTGATCACCCACCTTATGATATGTATTCAAGAGAGAAGCCTCTAGTGAAAACTTTGGCCCCTTGGTCTATTCAATCATATATAAAAAAATACCTTTCTGCAATTTTATTACTTTCATTTTGTTTTGCAATTTATTCATCTAGCTATATAAGATTTGATCCTTGCAACTAACGAGTTCAAGGGGATTGACAACCTCTTGCCCGTGTTGGGTGCAAGAATTTGGTTTTGTCTGTAGAGGTGATGTTCACGTGGCTTTGCATGATTCTCCTACTGGTTTGATAAACCTTGGTTCTCACTGAGGGAAATACTGCATCTCTCATCCTCTTCGGGGAAAATCCCAACGAAGCTCACAAGTAGCAGAGCCCTCCATGGACTCGCGCAACCATTATCTACATGGATTGAAGTCTCCGTGAAAGTGGATGTACGATAGCACCACCTATCGGAACCATGCCAAAAATCATAGTGCCTTCATTGTGTTTGATCTTCCGGTTTCTACCCCTCTGTACCTTCTTGCACTTTCATGTCATTCAATTTTCACTTCTCAATCTCTATATATTCATGTGTAAGTAGTATTGATTCCCGTTTAACTTGTGCCAAAATTTTCCTGAATTCCAAGAAAATTTAAAACTACACCTTTTCCTTGTTAAGTGTCTATTCACCCCCCTCTAGACCTATCTTCTTGATCTTTCAATTGGTATTTGACTAGTAGTCTCCATTATTGCCTTGGTTTCATCACCACCGGAGGAAGATGGATGTGTTTACGTCGGGAGTCTTAAATGTAGATTGCCTATTCTCAATGGGGAGTACTACCACTGGTACATCGAGTTGTTATCCAAACTGTTTTTAACCAATTTTAAACTATCACCTTGCCAGTGTGTGTGATAGGGGGGGTCCTTCTCACATGACCTAGAAACCGTCGGAGATAGGCCCTCCACTCACACACGCGGGGCAAAAAGAGCTCGTGTGCAATCGGGCGAGCTATCAAAGACAATTATACATGCCCAATTGTTTTCATTCGTAAGTACATCCCACATAGTGAATCCCAGCCATACGTTTCCATTCGTATGTACAGCCCACATAGTCAATCCAAGGAACGTTTTTATGTTCGTATGTACATCCCAAATAGTCAATCCAAGAAATATGTTTCCGTTCGTATGTACATTCCACACGGTGAATCCCATACAAGCTTTTTTGTTCCCATGTACATCACACAATTTTCCCTGTCAAATCGTCTGTGATAGTGTTGCCATTGCACGATATTAACAATTTTATCATTTACATTATTGAATGCATCACGCTCAGTTCCTAGAAGAAACTGTGTGGCATAGGTTGTCCATTACACACACTTTATATGTGGAAAGCGTTTTGCGCATGTGCCCTAACACAAACTCTTTTCTAGAGGAAGTTGTGTGATTGTTCATTGATCCAACATGTTTACTTCCTAGAAACTGTGTTGGTTGTTTGAGGTCATCGTCCACAGTGTTGTCTCAATAACCGTTTGCAATAGAAAAACCTAGTAAGCAGACTAATTTGCCTATAATTATTATTAATATTGTTATTATTAATCCATTTAGTAATCAAAATGACTTTTCATATTAAGCACACAATATATTTGATTTTCGTATAACGAAACCAAGATTTCATAATTGAAATACATCAGAGCACAATAGCATATAGCTTCAGCACTTAGTTACACCATATAGGCATATAGCTAGCTACCCCATTACACAACTGCACCAGCACCAAGTTTCACATGCAACATCTATAACCTTTGAAAATTAGCATCACAGACGGTAGATACACATATGGATCTCATCTATAAAACTGCTGAAGCGGAAGGCGAATATTGACCTTCAATGATGTTGAAGGTCCTTGCAACTTTAAGCCAGTAACTATGGATGATTGACTGTCCATCCTTCGTCCTCTTGAGGAAGACTTTAATATTGTAGCGTGGGTGGTGTATGAATAACTTCCTCACGCTCCTGACCATATAGGTGGTTTGAGAGGTAATCATCAGTGAACTTCTTTGCAAAGGTCTGAAAACAAATATATATGCATAAATAACTTCTCTAAATTTGGAAATGGCGCAAAGGAATGAAAAATGCAAGGTATAAGAGTTAGTACCATCTTGTAGTTCACTAATGTCTTTTTCATTGTGCAGATAAAGATCTTGTTGTTTTTCATTGCTAGTTTCTTTATTCTAACAATCTTTCCGAGTTTCTTGACTTCACTGATATTCATGGACAACTCATTTCCCCATATGCAAAATGGGTCGAAGAATGGGTCAAAACCTCTGACAGTAGGACCTACATGTGCAAGACCAAATTATTAAAAACCTAAATACTACTCCCTCCGTTCCTAAATATAATTCTTTGGAGAGATTTCACTATGGACCACATACGGAGGAAAATGAGTGAATCTACACGCTAAAATGCATCTATATACATCTGTATGTGGTCCATAGTGGAATCCCTACAAAGACTTATATATAGGAACATATGGAGTAGAATGGTTCCAGCAATTGCACAATCATGTGCTATTAGACAAAGGAACATACATGTGCAAACCTTGATTGTAAACCTCAATGCTTCACATTGTTTCCCTACAACACATATAAGGTAGTTATTGATCAGGTTAAGTGAGGGTTGGCATACTATTAGTAAAATATGTTGATGAAAACATAAACACATTGCAGATCCAGTAGATTAATCTGAACCACATGGAAAAGACATTTATCCAAACCAACCATGATTAAGAACTATTAAATACATCTATTGTACATGTTTTTCATATATTGAGTACAACCAAATTCGATTTATTCCTAACATGCATCACAATACAAAATTGTACCGACAACAATTGAATATTGCATTGCAGAATTAACCAAACAGTTAACTGATCACCACAACAAATGAACCAAACAGTAAATGAGTACCACACTAAATAATATATAACATACTAGAAGATCAGACAGTTAACCAAACCAAGCATGCTTAAAATCTTGGAAACATAGCAATTGTATTTGTTTCTCTTGTATTTTGTACAGCTAAATTTGATTTATTTCTCACATGGAAGACAATACAAAATCGCATCCACAACAATTGATTATCGCATTGCGGAATTGAACCAAACAGTTAACTAAACACCACAACAAATGAACCATACATTATTTGAGCACCACATTGCATAATATATAACATACTAGAAGATCATACACTTAACCAAGCCACGCATGCTTAACAACTTGGAAATATACCAATTGTATTTGTTTCACATGTATCCAAATTTCAGTTATTTCTCACATGCAAGACAATACAAAATTGAACCCACAAGAACTGAACATCACACTGTAGAATGGAACCAAACAGTTAACTGGAAATGACAATAAATTAACCAAAGAGTTAACTGAACACGAGAACAAATGAACCAAACAGTTAATAAGTGAGCAACACATTGGACGACATATAGAACGTATATACTAGAGGATCATATTGCATGGTGACAATACATAGGACAATTCACTAGAATTTTCTAAGGAAAGGCAGGAGTAGCACATGCAACAGGTAAACCGAACAGGCTTAACCGGTATAGCTAGCTAGCTGAACATAGGTCCTTATAGTTAGCTAATACGACAATATACTCCTCACCGTCGGAGATATTGATGATGATTGGATCCTTGGAATTGAAGAGGGCAAGGCCTCCACATCATGGGTGCCCTCCCCATAGTGGTGAGTTGCCTGAGCTGCTCTGGGCACTAACCTGTTGATTCTCAAGTTGAGGTAAGCACGAGCACGCTGACAAAAACCTCGTAGTATTCCTCAAGGCACTAATGGTGGCCTTGAGAAAGTGACACTAAGTTTTATTTAAAAGCAGCCAACCATGTGGCGGTGGCGGAGCGCAAGGCATTGAGGGTGGCCTCGACGGTGAGGTGCTCCTCTCATGTCTGGGTGTTTGCACGAATTGCAGCCATCGCGACTTCATCCAGCCATGCGGTCGTGATTTGCTTCTCGCCTGCCAAATGCTCCTTGAACTCCTAGCTATACTCCATGCACCATGGCTTAGGGCGGCGCTTATATGCAGGATGGGTCGGTGATTTGGGTGGAAGTTGTCACGCCGGCGGTCGGGACATGTGGGATGTAGAAGGAGGAGGTGAATGGGGGCCGGGTGTTGTGGTCGTCCTGGGACCCAGGGTACCCAGACTTTCCAACATGTGGCCCACAGCGTGGCTCCTTCACCGGCCTGGTACGGTCCATCCTCGGCATCAACACAAAAGACCTTCGTGAGGGGACAAGCCTCGCGAGGCGGACGACAGCAAGGCCTCTGGAAGGAGCAGCCTCTCTAGGCCGGCTCCGGAGGAGCGGAGATCTCTATGGAAGCCCCCTCCTCATGAGGTTCTGATGACGCATGCCATGACAACCAACAGCAGGCAGGCGCCAGCGGCCGCAGCGCAGCAGGTTTCCTCTTTGGTGCTAAAGAAGTAAGCACAGGCGCGGAGTCCCAAGGAATCAGCCAAAGGTTTCCATTTCCATGCAACAAGAACGAGATCGCCAGGACGATAGGACAAAGGTCATCACCAAGCCCACCATGGCGTCATGACCAGAAGCTTTGCAGGTGAAGACCACCTTTCATCAGGATAAGATGTACTAGTTGTCTCCCTTCAAATTTGGCCGTTGTGGGATCCCTTCCCGCCTTCATTGTGGGAAGAGGATCAAGGCCACTATAAATATAGCTTAGCCGCCACCATAGCAAGGGACGGATCATTTAGATAACCCTCACCACCACACAAGCAAGAACACACCTCCCGAGGTTATTCCACCATTGTACTAGTTCACACTCAGCCCACCTCAACGCAATCCACCACAAAGCCGGAGTAGGGTATTACACCGCGAGGTAGCCCGAACGTGGGTAAACTGCTTTGTCCCATTTCCTTCATGTTCATCGAGCTAGACCATGGAGGCGAAAAGTAGGCAGACATGGTAAGTTTAGTTCTTCGCATGCACCCCAGTGTTCGAATATACCAAGGGTTTTGCAGAGCCCTGAATCCGACATTTGGCGCGCCAGGTAGGGGTGCATCGGAGCCTTTCTTCTTCCGGTCGGTTTGCCATCGCCTCACCGTCCCCATGGCAGATGCTCGTCGAGTTCGTGGTGAGCACCGGGATGCCCTCGCCGCCCGCGTGGCCTATACAACACCTCCCGGCAATGGCATCCCTCACTATCCCACGTCACCAGCGGCAAACCCCGCCACCGGGCCCGCGGCCTGTGAGCAACAAGATTCGTCTATGCCGCTTTTCCGTGCGGCGTGACGATCGCACTTCTACACCATCACTTACTCCCGCGGCTGCTTCAACCTCCCACGCTTGTCGCGATCCAACGAAATCCCAAGCTACGCTGCTCATGGCGCGTGAGCTCTTGCGCTGCCCGGCTGATGACATCTACGAGGACTGGCTGGACCGCACCACCGGGCTCGTCAGCACAGTGGGAGAAGCTCGAGCACCGTCCCGCTCACTGGCCTTCCTCCGCTACCACCACCGCCAAGAAAGAACGACGACCACCATCTAGATGATGGGTTTGGGGGCTTTTAGGAGCCTCGTGCCATCACTTGCATCCTGGGCGGCGCTCAGGCCCCTGCCTCCCATCGCGTCTACAAGTAGTTCGCTCGTGAAGTGAACGCGGTCCTCCCAAAGCTAGAGGCAACGCGTATGCTCAAATGGTCCAAGTACGTGGTCACCTTCGACTGATCTGATCAGCTCAAGTGCGCGGCTGCGGCCGGCGGCCTCCCGCTGCTATGCTCGCCTACCATCAGCAACGTGCTCGTCACCAAGACACTCATCGATGGTGGTGCAGGACGCAATGTCCTCTCCGTCAATACCTTCGACACGCTCCAAGTGCCATATGACCAGTTTCAGCCTACCAGGCCCTTCACATGAGTGACCGATGGCTCCACTACCCCAATAGGGAAAATCCGCCTTCATGTCACCTTCGGCGACTGCAAGAACTACCACACCGAGCTCATCGATTTCGACGTCGCCCACATCCGTCTGCCATACAATGCCATCCTCGGTTATCCAGCCTTGGCCAAGTTCATGGCAGAAACCCAGCACGGCTACAATGTCCTCAAGATGCTAGAAAGCGGCGACATCATCATAGTTGCCTGCAATGAGAAGGATGTGGTGTGCTCCCTTGAGTGCGCCTACCAAGCTGCGGCGGTCGAGAACCCAGATGACAAGGGCTTGGCCTACCCTGCTGAGGCCGTCCCAAAGAAGAAGAAGCAATTGCTCAGCCGGGTGCCTCAGGAGGGCAGGACGCTCGACGGTCTTGCCTCAGGACCTACGCCCATGGATGGGGCGCCTTCCCCTCTAGCGTAGGAAGGCGCGCCCTGTGCCCCTCTCAGGCTGGACTCGGGGGCTCTCCTCTGGATGGCCCCTGACCTGGCCAACATCACGAGGGAGGCGCTCGGGCACCATGTGGAGGCGTGCTTCAGTGCGCGCTTCCGTGAGAAGAGCACAGGGCGAGAGGTGCCAGGCGCTCAGGAGTTCATCACCAAGGCGATCAAGGATCTTCAGGAGGCAAGAGTGATGCGGGGCGAGTGTCGCCCCGCACCACCAAGCGACGCTCCCTCTACCAAAGAGGGCAGGGGGTTGTGCGTCTGCGACAACATCCTAGGGCTCAACTGAGCCGCGTCTTAGGAGCTCTTCTGGCAGTCCCATGTGGGCTGGTGCGAGGGTCCCCGTCACAGCTATGTTTGCATGCCTTTCGGCTTGCCGAACAACACTGCCCTGCACCAGCGCCACATGTGGAGCATCCTGGTAGCTGACGAGGCCAGACATCAGGAGATCCCGGCAGAGGAGGCACGGATACTTCGCGGGCCTCCTGGACATCAGGAGCCTCGCGAGACCCCGGGGCCAGGCGACTCATGAGGAACGACTTCTGCATCACGTATCTTCACCTACCCCAACACTTCTTCCTCAACGGTGCCAGGCGACACTTTTTGGTTTGTTCAGTTGGGGGCGCCCCTCGGGCCTTACCTTAAGCTGCTTTGTGATTATCACCTGTACATCTGGTGCCCCGACACCCTTCGCGTCTCTCGCGCGTTACTAACCTGCCGATTGCTCATTCCACCCAAGGAACCACTGGCACGGCGCGTCCCTGCAGCACCGATAAACCTGAGAGACCGAACTCTAACTCGCGGCCAGCCCCGCGCACGTCACCTCACCAGGTCCTTAGTGCCTTTACATTCTCGCAAAAAGATCAATGTCGACAAGGAAAGCGCTGCCACGTTCTATGACCTCTTTCTCAGATTGATTCCCAGGAACCTCCGGAGCCGGACTAGGAGTGGCCCCGCTGGCCAGTCCCCTCGATGCGACTCACTTACACGTTAAAGGGGGGCTCCTGAGCATTGCGCCTCAGGGGCTCCTACTGACTCTCGAGCCCTCACCCCCTGGCCTTGACCATGGCATCAAGACCTGGCATACCGGCGGTGACTGAGCCTCGCTTGAGGGCCGGGACCCGAGGATATAGAGCACCTATTTGAGCTATAGGGGGAGAAACCGGTGCAAGCCCTTCCTAGGCGTCACACAATGAAATCACAGCAAGATAAGTCACCCCCTTCGCGTCGACTAGAACCTCATGACCTAGTGTTTTTACCTTCGCGATCTCGCTCGGTTAACGCCGCTTTCCTTTTCGGGTTCCAGCGAGCCGCTTGCATGCTAAAGGGGACCTCCTGAGCATCGCATCTCGGGGGCTCTTATCGGACCTCGGGCAGCTCACCTCCTGGCCTTGACCACGACATCGCCACTTGGCATACCAGCAACGGCTGAAGCCTGCCTGGGGACCGGGTCCTGTCAGCATAGAGCAACCAGCTACCACGAGAACGAAAAGGAGCGCAGTGCTCAAGCGAGTTATGCAATCACAATACTAAGTGAGGAGCGATGACATTAAGGCAAAAGTATTACAACTCCTTACATACCCCCACGAGGCCTGACATGATTCCGCGTAGGGCGACAAAAGAAGAAAGCTTTGGAGAAACCAGGCCGAGGACATCACCGACGACGCCGGGCGGACGCCGACGCCCTGTTCCGGGTGCGACGAGAGCTCGGTGGCTCGTAGCTGTCATCGTCGCTGGACTCCGGAGAATCGCTGGACTCTGGGTACTCGCTCCCGCTGCTGGAAGAGCTGCTGGCAAGGCTAGGGGAAAGTTCAATGCCTATGGTTGTGCCGCGTGGATTTCCCCTCCTAGGGCAGCATTCCAGATGCTGATCGTCCTCGCCGAAAACCTTGAAGAAAAGTGTGGAGGCTCCGTCGCATTCGAAGTGGATGGCGGAGGCCCCTCCTGGACGGCACGCACGGGCGATCTCGCCCCATCCTCGAGTCTTGAAGAAGTCGCTCGGGGGGATGACCTCAACCTCTACTTCGGTAGCTTGGCTGCACCACCCGTCATGTTGCAGCCACAGCTCGGCGGCCCCCCTCGACGGCACCAACTCAGCGAAGGACCTAGGGAGCCAGATCCACGAGAGTGGCGGCATCGCTGCCCACAACACGAACTCGTGGGGCGTGTCTTCGACATGGGTCCGTGAGCCAGCCGACCAAACTGCTGCAGCTTCTCCTCTGTGATCCCGGCCTATGCAGGGACAGGCGTCGCCCTCCTGCCCAAGGCCTTGTGCGCGGGCATACAGGGGGATCAGGAAGCAAGGCGGAGGCCACTCAAACCAAGGCCGCATCGCCTCCACACCCTCACCGGCTTCACGGGAGCGGCCAAGCCTTTTCTTCGACGGGAGTGGCCCGGGCTCCTCCTGAGGAGCATTTCCTTTCTCCGCTACGGAGAACCTCCTTATCAGCGCCATGAATACTTCGGCAAGAAGGCGGGGAAAATAAGAGGAGGAACGAGTAGCAAGGAGATGGAGATGAGAAGGGGGCTCCACCCCTCCTCATTTATAGCAAGAGGGAGGCAAACCGCCGGCCTCCACAATCGCATGTAATAATGATCTTTTTGCATGCAGCAGACTCCTATCTAGTCGAACGGTTGCCGATGCAGCATGGGGAAGCGGAAACGCCCGCATCCCATCAGGCGCCACACGTCGACCAAGTCCGTAGGCGGTTGGGGCCCGCGGTGCTTTGCCCTTGCCCTTTGGCTTCGCCTTGAAGCCAAGTCCGAGCGCGCCTTGGGCCCGGGGGCTAATGTCGGCGTACTGGGAACTAGGGCACCCAGACTTTCCTGCCTGCGGCCCACAGCATGGTCCTTCACTGGCTTGGTATGGCCCATCTTCAGCATCAACACACAAGACCCTTGCGAGGGGGCCAAGCCTCGCGAGGCGGACGATGCCAAGGCCTCCTGAAGGAGCAGCCTCTCTAGGTTGGCTCCCAAGGAGCGGAGATCTCTATGGAATCCCCCACCTCGTGAGGTTCTGATGACGCAAGCCATGACGACCAATGCCAGGTGGGCGCGGCGCGTAGTAGGTTTCCTCTTTGGTGCTAAAGAAGCAAGCATAGGCATGGAGTCCCGAGGAATCAGCCAATGGTGTCCATTATCATGCAACAAGACCGAGATCGCCAGGACAGAGGTCATCACCGAGCCCACCATGGTGTCACGACCAGAAGCTTTGCAGGCAAGACCACCTTTCGTCAGGATAAGATGTACTAGTTGTCTCCCTTCAAATTTGGCCGTTGTGGGATCCATTCCCACGTTCTTTTTGGGAAGAGGACCAAGGCCACCAAAAATATAGCTTAGCCGCCACCATAGCAAGGGACGGATCTTTCAGATCACCCTCACCACCACACAAGAAATAACACACCTCCTGAGGTTGTTCCACCATTGTACTAGTTCATCCTCAGCCCACCGCGAGGCAATCCACAACAAAGCAGGAGTAGGGTACTACACCGCGAGGTGGCCCGAACCTGGGTAAACTGCTTTGTCCCATTTCCTTCCTATTCATCGAGCTAGACCGTGGGGGTGACGAGTAGGCATATAGGGGAAGTAGAATTCTTCGCACACACCCTAGTGTTTGAATCTACCAAGTGTTTTGTGGAGCCCTGAATCCGACAAGTGTGGATTACCTGCCTAGATCAACGAGGACGAGCAGCGGGATGGAGCGTCACCAATGAGGAGGCGGAGCTACAAGAAAGAAGTGAAGGTTTGAACTTGGAACGGAAGGTAGAAACAAGGAAAATGTGGCCTTTGGTCAGGACGAGGGGCGGGGGAGGTAGATACTTCTGAGGAAGCCGAAAAGTTTGGCTCGGTGCAGTGAAAAACTGACACGTAAAGTGTCATCGGACACGGTCCCTTATTCAGCAATGTGTACGATATGTGAACATCACAAATGATCCATATAGCTTACCACATGTGTGATGAGTTTGAAATTGCAAATTTTGGTCCGAATTTCCCTGGTTATAGTGGTCATCCACGTCACTCCATAATTTGGGTACACAAAAGAGTTTACAGCACACCCACACTTCTTAATCGATCAAGTTCAGCAACCAAACAGAGCTAGTTGACCTAAACCACTACCAAAAAAAGACACATCTGTGAAATTTTGGCCCAAATGAAAAAATAATTGGTCATGCCTATGACACTTCTATGACGAGAATTGTGACAAAACCAATATCATCATAGATATGGTGGGCTCCTACTTCTATTACAAAAAATCATGACAGAAAATGGGCTTTTCGTCTGGGGCGGGCCGGAGACGCAACTGCATGACATTCCTTGGGTTGTCCATGACAGAAAAAATCATGGTAGAAGCAAGGGCAGGGAAAATTTTGGGGAGTTCCCAGTTACGGTGGGTGGTCGGGGCGGAGCGATGCACGGAGGTTTGCGAGTTTCTCTGGTATACGTACACGCGTGTGTGCGAGGCGTTGGGCTCTAACTAAACCCGAGCAAGGTGTTCGCTTCCTCAACCCGAGCGATTGCACTCAATACATTCTTGAACCCGACCGATCGATCCCTTGGTTGTTAATTGAATCCGAGCGATTCGTTCGCTACTACTGCTAACTAAACTCGGTTGATCGATTGATTGTTGCTGCTACTTAATCAAGCCGATCGAACCTGCTGCCTCTTGATGAACAGTGACCGTGGGGGTTGGTTGAACGAGTCGAGATGTGGTGAGTATACCTGGTGGGCTGGGGTTGGATGAATAGTTCCCAATGGTAGTAGGCCGTTGCCGCTGGATGAACAGGACCCCGAGGAGTTGCCACACCCCAGCCGGTTGGGGTCGATGAACAGGACCTGTGGAGGGTTGGACGAACAGTAGACGGTGGAGGCTGGAGTAGGTCGACAGTGGATGAACAGTAGCCCACGGAGCATGGAGCGAGGCATTAGACAATGATGCATAGTAGACCGTGGAGTCCCATTTTGCGGTACGTAACACCCCTCCCGATGAACAGGACCCTGTTTTGACCATAGGTGCTCCAACAGAAGTCTTTTTCCTCTGTTTTGTGGTACGCCACGCCCCTCCCGATCAACAGGACACCGTTTGGATCGTAGGAGGTCGAAGATAACTATGTTTCGTCCATTTTGCGGTACGCCAGACCCCGAGCTGAGTAACAGGAACCCGTTTCGACAATAGGCGGTCGAACAGAAGGTCGTTTCCTCCGTTCTGTGGTACGCCAGACCCCATTTCGGTTGTTCCATCCTAGTCGGTTGGCTCTCGTTGAACATGACGCATTCCGTTGCCTCTAGATGAACACGACACTGTTTATCCGTTCCGACCCCGTCCGTATGTACGCAAATGTGGTTGTTGTATGTACCATTGTTGATGTACACGTTCGAGACCCCGCTCGTATGTACGTACGTGACCGTATTTTTGCCGTGTGGATGTATGTACGCGTACACGATTTAGGCGGGATTGCATGAACTACTACGCTGGGGCTCTACTACGACACGTGTTGCTACTTACACAGTCATGGTTCATCCTTGCAGAGAGACCGATCAACCAGTATGTACGTACACGTTTGCGACCAGACACACAACGCAACGTATTCTTCGACCGGGTGGGTCCCAACTGTCAGGGGCATAACGACGCACTTCCTTCCGAGCAAAGATATAGATGGTGGGTCCTAGCTATTAGGGGGGAGGGATCATTTTTTTCCGCCTAATATCGAGGCACTTCCTTGTGAGCGAAGATGTAGCTGGTGGGTCCAGCTGTCAGCCTCACCACGTACAGTCATCTCCTGATGGCTGTCATTCATTGACCACACTGCGCTGAGAGCAGCAAGGCCGTGGACAATGGCGACGCCTAGGAAGGGAACGATGCAGAGCCGAGGAGGACGCGGTAGTGGATGCCCACACGGAGGGGAGTACGAGGGTTGACTGGTTTGGCTGCGGTGTGAGGCTGCCGTCACCGCAGAATAATAGGGGTTGTGGGTGAGTAGAGGGATGGCCCAACGGTTGGAGTAGGAGGAGTCGATGAGGCTTGGGCGGCAGCACAGACGGCCACGGGAGGCAGGAGCACGCAGTCCTGCCGGCACTGGTTTGGGCGGCTGCATCAAGAAAATCAGAGGTTGATGAAACAGAACAACCGTTGGATTAACATCAAACCACTGGTACGACGAGGCGCTATACAAACGGTTTTTAACCCCTTTCCGCGATGGTGTTTTGAACCGTCGCCTAGTGAGTGACTACGATAGGGGGTCCTTCCCACACGACCCAAAAACCGTCGGGGATATCCTCTCTAGCACACACGCTCGGCAAAATGAGGCCTTGTGCGACCGATGAGCGATCAAATACGGTTATACGTACAATATTGCTAAAAATACAATTATACAGGCGAAATCGTTTCCGGTCGTAAGTACATCCCACACAGTCAGTCCCAGCTAAACGTTTCCATTCATATGTACATTCCACATAGTCAATCCAAGGAATACGTTTCCGTTTGCATGTGCATCCCACACAGTTGATCCAAGAAGTACGTTTCCGTTTGTATATACATCTCACACAGCCACTCCAAGGAAAACGTTTTCATTCGCAGGTAAATCATACACAATTTTCCCCATTAAATTATTTGTGATAGTTTTGCCATTGCACACGATATTAGCAATTTTATCATTTGCCTTATTGAATGCATCACACACGATGCATAGAAGAAACTATGTGGCAAAGGTTGTCCATCACACACACTTTTTATGTGGTAAATGTTTGCACAAGGTGTCCTAACGCAAACAATTTTCAAGAGGATGTCGTGTGTGATTGTTCACTGATCCAACAGGGGTTATTCCTAGAAACTATGTGCGTTGCCTGAGGTCATTGCCCACGGTGTTTTCTAAATAACCGTTTGCAATAGAAATCCCAATTAGCACGCTAATTGCCCTATTATTAATAATCCATTTATTAATCTAGTTGACATTTCTTGTTAAGCACACAATATATTTCATTTCCATATTAAGGAAGCATGATTTCATAATTGAAATACATCAGAGTACAACATCATATAGCTTCAGCACTCAGCTACCCCATTACACAATAGCACTAGCACCAAGTTTCACATGCAACATCTATAACATTTTGAAATTAGCATCATAGACGGTACATAGACTGATGAATCTCATCTGCAAAACTGCTGAAGCGGAAGGCGATTATTGAGACTTCATTGATGTTGAATGTCTTTGGAACTTTAGGCCAGTGCCTGTGGATGATTGACCGCCCATCCTTCGTCCTCTTCAGGAACACTTCAATATTGAACCGTCAGTGTTGTATGAAAACCTTCCTCGCCTCCTAACCATACAGGTGGTTTGAGAGGTAATCATCAGTGGATTGCATTGGAAAGGCCTGAAAACAAGGATATGCATAAATATATTCTTAGATTTGAAATGGCACAACGTCCATCCTTCGTCCTCTTCAGGAACACTTCAAAATTGAACCGTCAATGTTGTATGAAAACCTTCCTCGCCTCCTGACCATACAGGTGGTCTGAGAGGTAATCATTAGTGAACTGCTTTGGAAAGGCCTGAAAACAAGGATATGCATAAATATCTTCTTAGATTTGAAATGGCGCAAAGGAATTAAAAATACAAGGTATAACAGTTAGTACCATCCCGTAGTGAACTGATGTCTTCTTCATTGTGCAGACAAAGATATTGTTGTTTTTTTGCCGCTTCTCTTTGTCATAACAATCTTTCTGAGTTTCTTAACTTGACTGATATTCATGGACAAATCGTTTCCACATATGCAAAAAGGGTCAAGCAGTGGGTCAAAACCTCTGATAACATGACCTACATGTGTAAGACCAAATTGTTGAAAACCTAATATTTAAAAACAAGAAGTGGAAAGGTGTGTTATTAACTGCAACATGCCTGATATTTAAAAACAAGCAAACGTAGCCATTCAAACTTGTATTGTGCATGTCTAATTACACTAGTTATTGGCCCTATTATGATCCAAGGGTTAGAGTTAGTTTGAGCTAGTTTGGGCTCAAATGGCCCTAAAGTATCCAAACATGAGGGCTAGTTTGAGCTAGTTGCGTTAAACACACGCAAAACAACTATCCCACCCAAGAGGTGGTGATTGGGGTTAGTTTGGATAACCCCATTTATAAATCCAAACATTGTCATCCAAACACCTCTTTGGCTAGAATTAGTTCATGGTTAGTCATTATTTAGTATCATTGTTATTTAGGAAATGTAGGATTTATTCTACCTTGACTTGTACTCCAAGATGACCATGTACTCCTATATATATGCCCACGAGGCTAAAGCAATACAATTAACTTTCCACCAAACTCTCTCTCCCTTTTAACTGTCATGAGCTAGAAACTAACTCTAATATCTAGCTAAGTTAGAGTGTCCAAACAGTGCCATTGTTAAATCAAATGGAAAGGCGTGTTCAATACTCCCTCCGGTCCTTTTTACTCTACATATAAGAATTGTCTAAAGCAAACTTCATAAAGTGTGACCTTATTTATATGAAAAAATATCAACATCTAGCATGCTAAAGTTATACAATATGAAAATTTAAGTCATGACACATGTACTGATATTTATTTCACATTGTGAATGTTGGTATTTGTTCTATAAAGTTGGTCAAACTTTACGAGGCTTGAATTTATACAAATCTTATATGCGAACTAAAAAGATTCAGAGGGAGTACAACATGCTTAACAGCAACCAAATATAGTCATTCATAGAGCTATTGTTGAATTTGTATTGATGAAATTGAACTGGACAATTTATACTAGCACACATAGAACAATAGAACATCACACTATTAATAGCATAAAATAAACAAGGCATACTACGAACAACCAAATATGGCAATTGAATATGCTAACTACAAATAATCGAACAACCATAAACCGTAGAAATAAACAAGGCATAATTCAAACAACCAAATATAGTAGTAAATACTAGACAGGTTCTCACTACAAAAGGGGTTCGAGAAAACAAATCATGGGTTTCCTCACTTTTCATAGAGTGGCTCCTCCTCGTGGTCGTCGTCGATGAGGTTTGACTTGCCGGCCGACGACGAAGGATGGCAAATTGTTCATTACGAGCCGCAGGAGATCAGCGACAGGGCCATCGATGAGATCAACGGTTGTCGAACCCGAAGGGTTGGGGTGGGCAACTTAACCTCTGACATAACCCATGTCAATACGTCGGTGTCGACGACCTTGATGTCGTAGTCAGTGATCGTGACATGCCAAAATACTCTAGCCCGATGATTGAAAGGCTCAATCCAGGTCCAGTCATCGTCGTCGGCTTCCTTGACGGCCGCCTGGCCGTCCTCAGGTTAAGAGGCCGTGGTAAAGCTTTTTTTAGCCATTTTCTCCGCTAACTCCTCGGGAAGCGTAGCCGGGCTTAGGTTGCGATGCTATGGAGTGGGGGTTGGGGATGGGGATATCTGGGAAAGGGGGCGTTTCGTAGGCGTCATCTAAGAAACTCAGGGTGGCGAGGTTATGTATATCAGTGGGTAAACTACACGGGCAGACCGACAGAGGTTGACGATGGAGGCGGCACGGCACCGGCGGCGGTGACCTAGCTAGGTTTGGAGCGAGGGAGGGGTGGTCTGTATGTGTGTGAGCGGGGGATTTGGGGTGAGCGAAGGATTTGTGGTGTGTGTGTAGAGGGGGACGACTAAGGTGGTGTTTTAGTAAATGTTGCGGGTACTGAAAATTTTACCAGGCGGGAGTAAAATGGCGGGTCTACCAAAAATTTGGATCAAGGTATTGAAGCAGAGCGGGGCGGGAGTAACGAACTTCACACACGGTTAAAACATAATAATCGTGTGCTATCAAGCATAAAAACAGTCGAGCCGAGCAGATATTTTTGAGATTGCGAGGGATGCAGACGGGAGTAAAATGCCGAGGCTACTAAAAATTTGGATTTACTGATTGAAGCAGAGTGGAAGTAACTGACATCGCACATGGCCCAAACATACTAATCGTGTGCTATCAAACAGAAAAACCATTTACGCGGGTAGATATTTTCGAGATTGCGAGGGGTTAGATATTTTCATGAGGGGGAGGGAAGCCTCGTGGAGCCCAATCTACTGTGTTCATGTGGGTGACAGGGGCCGGGGCGCGGCACATGGGTAGTCCTATGGAACCATTTATGTTTAGTACCCCAATCGCAGACGGTTGCTGCGTCCGACTCGTCTGCTGTCTATAAATTTGGCCAAAAAATGCGGGAAAGGGTCATAACACGAACACACTTTCATGTGGACCAAATATATGTACGAAAAGGGTTGTTTGTTGTTCAAATACCCAATGCACAACTTTGATGTGGCACCTGTCTCCCAAAGCACACGTTATTATTGCTAGCCCCCCCCCAAACACACACACACACTTCGTGTTGCCTGGAGGGGAATCCTAGTTATGAATGCATGCCCCAAATCGCTAGGTCAGACATCTCACCGTACCACAACACAAAACTGACAGGAGTAAATCAATCCCCTCCCCCCTGTGCTTCCGATCAAATGTGGACCATGTGCGGGCCCGCATATGTGTTATTTTGGCGTTAGATGTGTGAGACCACTTACAAACCACACCTATGGGTGGCTCGATGTGTGTGTGTGTGTGTGTTTGCGCGCGCGTGTGTGTGTGTGTGTGTGTGTGTGTGTGTGTGT
>LR738710.1:519107363-519131345 GCA_902687465.1 Secale cereale
GTGCTGTGATATTTAAATAACAAGATCACAAATTTGATGTGGCACATGTGCATCACAAATTAACCGGGCATCCCTGACCCCACGGAGGTTCATCTAGTATGAAGTAGTATTGTGCCCCCCCCCCCACCCACATACACTTTGAGTCAGTGGGAGGGGGCATCTCACAAAGGCGTATTGTAACACTAACAAAGAAGAATCACCACTATAACCTCTCTTGTTTGTTGAGTCAAAGTCATGCATTGACGTTCCACACGCGGCCCCACAAAATAGGCTAGCTTGTCGCCGATAACCACGAGAGGGAGTGCCTGAAGACAACCATTGTGTGCATGTGGCCCAAACATATGTATGAAGAGTCATGTGCTGTTTGAATATATACCCATTGCACAACTTTGATGTGGCCGCGTGCTTTTGGAACCGGAAAGTCACCACACAGAGCGAGGGTTTCACGATGCGTAGTATACTATATATATAGGGTGGGTCTATTATGATAAAACCCTCTAAGACCATATTCTACCAACACCTCCCTTATTCTGCACACCCCCACCTAAACGCCGCCGCCCCTCCCCTCCCCGCCTTCCATCGTGGGAGCGGCCTGGAGCGCTGTGACCCACCCCCGCTTCTCCACCCCCTGCTTCCCAGCCTCCCACCCGACCTCCTTCCATGCACACCGCCGTTGTGAGCCACCACCAGCACCGCCACCATCCTCCTCTCTCTTTGCTCCCGACCCCCAAGACTCCATCGACCACCACGCCTTGCCCCGAAAACCACCCGTGCTCCTCCGCACCTCGCTACGCCACTGCACTCCTCCCCCTACACCACCACCCTTCCACACCCCCCGAAAACCACCGCAACCCTCCCTGCGCCGGATCCGGGAGGATCTGCCTCCAGCGTCGTTGACCCGCCTGGACCCGGACCGCCGCAGCCCCGCCTTCCTCCGTCCCCCCATCTCCCATAGACTCGCCGGATCTGTGAGGTAACGCCACATCTCGCGCCGTCCCGGAGCTCAACCGCCATTGATCTGTGGCGCCACAAGCTTTTCGATCCACTCCGAGCTCCTCCCGTGCAGCTAGGAGATGCTCACCATGTGGTCCGGGGCTCGCGTGGGTGCAGTCCGACGAGCGCCATCTCTTCCCCTGTGGTTTGTCGACCATGGCCGTGCAGCTCGAAGACGCTCGCCACACCTCCTCTGCTACTCCGGTCGGGTCCGCCAACGCCCCTAACTGCCGCTGCATCACCGGATTTCGATGCCGTCCGTGGCAGCAGCCACTTCTCCCACCTCCGGCCAACCACGCCGGCCCCTCATCTCCGGCGCAAGGTCAACATCTTGCCCCATCCCCCCCCCCCACGTCGGTCAGTCACCGGTTCCGCGTCGCCGTCCTCCCTTCCTCCTGTGCCTATGCGTCCTCGCCGAGCCCTGTGTCAGCTAGCCGCCGAATCCGCCTCGCCGCCCTCCACTGATCACGATACACCAAATCCGGCGAGCTAGGGGAGGTTACCGGCGACTCTTGCCTCCCCGTTCGTCCACCACCTCCTGATCCGGTGCTGCTCCTTGGTCCCGACGCAACTACCTCCTCTTCTCTTGGGTGGATCGAATGGAAACACGCCCAATCCGAGATCAGCCATCTCTTCCTTCACTAATGATATCTTGCAGTTCCCTGATCTGATGAGTGGTGATGATTTTATTTTAGGCTTGCAGTTCACCAGTTCTCACTAGGAGGACCACGACAAATCTTGATGCAGTGCTCAACCCTCACTGGTGGTCGCCGATGCACGAATTTCTTTGCTACGGTTCGTATGAATTACAGTGCAGTTTGGAGCATGTGAGCATGAAGGGAAAATGGTGAATTTTGTGATTGAATAGTTTATGTATAAAATTACAGGGGCTAATCTGAATGAAGTTTGTGGGGAGACATGTGTTCAGAAAATGCAGTTTGGAGTATCTGCACATGCAATCGAAACGCTGCTTTTGTGTTTGCGGATTTTTTTTGAATAATGATTACACAGACTCATTTGATTTGCAGCGAAAAATGGTGATACTCATACATGAGCATGAAGTTTGGACCATGTAATGCCCCGGATGTAATACTTTCCCTTTTGGGCAATATATAATATCTCTGGCTTCATCAATTCCATTTCGGGTTCTTCGTCTTTTGGGTTTTCGCCGTTTTGTCGTGTTGCGTGTGTGGCATTCATTCATATCATGTAGTCATGTGCATCGCATTGCATTTGTGTTGTCGGTTGCATCCGGTTCCACGCGTTCCTTCCCGTTGTCCGTTTCGCGTTCCGGAGGTCCCTCACGTGTCTGTGGCGTCCCGTAGGCCTACTTTAGTGTTTGGCCATGTAACGTTACCGGTTTGGCGTGAGACTTGTCGTGTGTTGTTGTTTTGGTGTGTGTAACCCGCCTGTCAAATCTCGTCACGTTTGGAGTCCGTTTGCTACCCCAACAGTTATTCTCGTGGGCTCAAAGTGCCTCGACTTTGAGGCCCAAGACACCCCTCCAACAGCCCACCAAACCAACCCAAACCACTCCCTTCATCTAGGCCATCCAATTCTGATCGCGTGGCCGAAAACCACACCCCATTTGGACAACCCTAGCTCCTTGTGCCTATATATTTGTCCACCTTCCTCAAATTTTGCCCCAAAATTAGGAAACCCTAGCCTCTTCTCCTACCTCCAGCCTCTCCTCTCTCCACTCTGGCCGGAGCTCGCCGGAGCCCCGCCGGAGCAGCTCAGCGGACCATCGCGCCACCCTCGCCGGAGCTTCTCACCGGCGCCGCCACCTCGCCGGCCGGCCTACCGCCGGCGCCCTCCTCCCCACCGCGCCACCGCTCGGGGCCGAGCCCTCCAGGTCGCCGGCCTCCCGTCCAGCCGCCGCCGGGCAGAGGCTCCCGCGCCGCACTCCTCGATCCGATCGGGGGAGAGGCCCCCGATCCCGATCCCGCCGCATCGCCTGCAGCCTAGTGGGCCGGCCCAGCCGCCGAACCCTAGGGGCCCCGACCGCCTCCATCGGCCCAAAGGCGCACCCCGCCGATCCAGCCGCAGGCCTTCCCAGCGCCAGCCTCGCCCCTAGGCCAAGTCGCCAGCCGCCTGGGCCCTTCCTCCGACGGCCCAGCCGCGCGCGAAGCCAGCCGCCGCTGCCCTCGTTCGCCGATCGGCCCGGCCTCCTCCTAACGGGCCTAATCTGGAGGCCGATCCGCCGCCCGTTAGCCGCCCGCGCGGGATCCGCTCCAGCAGGCCCGATCCGCCAAGAGCCAGCCCGATCCGCTTCGGGCCCGTTCGACTTTTCAGATCTGAGGTTGCCTCTTATTCCTCTAAGTCCTGAGATTGTTTGTGTTGCTGATGCTAGTTTCAAATAGTGATATCTTTGTGTGTGTTGCTCCGATTTGAGTGAATGAGATGACCAGATGTTCGTTGAGACATGTACTACATTTCATTCCATTGTGCCATGCATGTTTGAGATCATTTAGGTGCTTAAATATCTGTTGGAAGAGTGCATCTTGATAAAAACTGTTGTTAGTTGTTGTTTTCATGCCATCTTTGCAATGTGATAACTTTTTGCATGTTTATCCAAATGACGCAAATGAGATGTCCACGTGTTCGTCTTGTCATGCTCTACATGTTGATTGCCTAGACTTGCACGATATAATTAATCTTGCCATGGTTATCTCCATTGCAAAGTGCTATGTGGATGTTATCTCATTAAACTTGTTATGAGATGCCAACTTGTTGAGCTCATTGCTATTGATGTGTTTATCTCCATGATGCATGCTTATATGTTTTAGATTCACCATTATGTGTACTTTGATGTGGTGCTTACCATTTGCAATGTTTAGCTTTGAGATGACTTAAACTTGCTCTCAAAGATGCCATAATGAAACTGCTGTTTTAACACTTAGTGAAATTTCACCAAGTCTGGAATCTGTAATTTACAGATGCCATGTTTGCTTGCTGTTCTAGGCCAATCCATGATAGTTTTCGGGTGACTCTTGATGATTCCTTGTAGTATATATTGTTGGCTATCCATTCATGCTCTCACATGCTTATTTGAGTGGCTGTAGCATATTTAACTTTTGCTCCCAAGTTGCAATAAAATACTGCTGTCAGGATTTTGTTGTCAAGTTCAATATGTCCAAGCTTGTTGCTATTGATCCGTGGCTCCTTTGGGGGTGCTCCAATGGACTTATTTGCTGTAGGATATGTCTAGTTTTTGTCCATACTCTTTGCCATGATGTTTGAGTGCTGTAGCTTAATTATTTTCTTGCCCCGAAGTTGCTATGTGGCTGTAATTTTCAGCTTTCGCATGTTTATTGTTTTGTGTGTAACTTTTAGCCCGTAGCTCCGTTTTCAGCAAGTCTTATATGAAACTTGGTTGATTTTTCATGTAGATTCATAATATCCTATTGTTATCATGTTTTGAAGTATTTTGCTTGAGTGCAATTTTCCATGCTCCTTGTGCTCCCATAGTGCATAAGTCATGCATCCATCATTTTTGTGCGCGCATTGCATCTTGTTGATTCGTGCCTTGTGTGGTTGTGTTGATTAGATCCGGAAGATGAGACCGAGTACGAGTACGAGCACGAGGTTACTACCGAGGTTGAGCACGAGGACCCCTCTTACGATCCGAACGACAACTCTTCAGGCAAGATGACCGAACCCCGATAACATTACTATCTTTGCCTATTGCTAGAGTATCGCTCTATAGTTTTGCCTCGATGCCCATGTCTTTGCTGTCAGCCTCCTATTGTAACCATGTTCATGTTTAACCATCCTACCTATGCAAACCGTTGAATGGCTAAGTACGCTTCGCTCAGCCCCTCTTATAGCATTGCTAGTTGCAGGTGAAGATTGAAGATGCTTGCTTCGTGTTGAAGTTTTGTTGGGTTATATCACACTATATAAATGCTTAAATGAAATCATCTATATATTGTCAATGGGTGGAAGGCTAAGCCTTTTGCTTGGTGATTTGTTCCACTCATGACGTTAGGAACCGTATAAACCGGTGTTATGTTCCTTGATTATGCGTTCCTCACACGGTTGGGGTTATGGGACCCCCTCGATAAACCGCTAAGTGCTAAGTCTTTTCCAGCAAGCCCCAACATTGGTACTATTTGCCTAATAACTAAATAACTTGCATAGGGAGTAATTAACCCTCTTTCTTAATCAACAACCCCGGGCCAGTGCTCCACATGAGTGTTGGTCCGAACTGGGGGTCCTGCGGGGCCGCCTTGGGGAAACCCGAGGTATCTGGCATACACCTATAGCATCACCCATCCGGTCGTGTCCTGAGACTAGATACGCGCGGCTACTATCAGGGTGTCGACACGCCGGGAGGATTTGCTGGATTAGCCTTACCTTAGTTCGGAGTATCTTGAGCACGAGATTCCGAGGATACTCGGGCCTTCCCACCTTGGAGTTGCGACTCCGCGGATCGTGGGCTTGTGATGGGCCAAGTTGGAACACCCCTGCAGGGTTATGAACTTTCGAAAGCCATTCCCGCGGTTATGTGGCAGATGGGAGGTTGTTAATATCCGGTTGTAGAAAACTTGACACCATGTTCCAATACACTACCAGCGTGTGTACCGTGACTGTCATTTTCCGAAGGGGTTTCGGGAGATGAACACGGTGGGGTTATGTTTGAATCGACTAGTTTAGGATCACTTAGTGATCATCTCTCGACCGAGGCACCTTCTCTTCTCGCTCTCTTATACGTAAGCTAGGCTAGTGCTGCTGCAACCACTTATTCTTATTCTTTCTTCAGCCTTGTTCCACACCCAAGGCTTAAATAGTCATGTTACCCGGGAACGGGATTGCTGAGTCCTCTGTGGCTCACAGTTACTCCAACACACCAGATGCAGGTACAATGCTGAGCTATCCAGGTGATGGCACCGAGCTAGACTGGGAGTACGACGAGGAGCGTAGCCGTTACTATGTCCGTTATCCTGATGATCAGTAGTGGTACTTCTACTAGGATTCGATCTAGACCTATGGATTTAAATTATGTTTGGTATCTTGTCATTTGGATTTTACCCTTAGATGGGCTGTGATGTTTTATTGAATGATGATTTGGACATGTAATGTATTTGTGTGACGTGGCGAGTGTAAGCCAACTATCTTTTCAGTTTGCATCCCCATTTTTACATGAGTTGTGCAAAGATACCAAACTTGCGATCATTCCAGCATGGAGTTATGTCTCTAAGTCGTGCCTCGACACGTAGGAGATATAGTCCCATCCTGGGCATTACAAGTTGGTATCAGAGCCTTCTCCGACCTAGAAGCCCCCACTTTTTGATCGAATCGTTGACGGTTGAGTCTAGGCACACACTGAAAAATGTTATGAGTCTATATTTATATCGGAGAGTAGGATTTCTTTGCTTCTCATCCCCTTTCTCTCTGGTGAGGACTCCTAACGTCTACTTTTGCCTCTTCTATTTTCAAAAAATGCACCAAATTTTTTTTAGGAATCTCGCGAGTATTGTGGGATTGTTTCGATGTTCTTGTGACGAGAATATTGTTCTCGATGCCTCCTGACATTAGGGGTTGTGGCAGTGTCCCGGGGAGTTGAGCTTCGGGGTATTGTCGTCACAAGCATATCGCGACAGTATTAAATACTTAAGACGGCCGACATCGAAAATCTCTCCTATACGGTTAGTGGCAAGATAACCCCGACATCACCCAGTACTGGGGAGGTAGTTCGGGAGTATTGCCATAGCTTGGTATAGTGGATGCTTTTCGAAGGTCCGAGGTAGACGGTTTCCGAGAAAGACTGGTTATGTGTTGAAGGATGGATACAGCTGGATGTAGGTTTAGAGTTGATTGCGCGGTGCTTCCCCTGTATCCCCAACACCTGATTGCATAACTGGAAACTTTCGGAAATTAATAGGTGGGTTTATCCAGTAGATCGTAGGCATTCTTCCAACGAATGCAGGTTAGCGAGTTCGGGGTTCTACATTGAGTGAAGTGGTTTTATGACCGATGTTCCGATCGGGAGTTGCATCTTAAAGGGTCCTTGGCTATGCTGATTCGGGGATTCCAAAACCCTTTCGTAACGCGTTCATAAGCTTTCAGCACAAAGATGTTAGAACGAAGCTCCTATCTTGTGTTTGTTCCATCCGTACCTTGTTGTTTTTATTATTTACCTTTTGTCCCCTATGTGGCTTCTCGTGAAGATTGTTGTTATCATTAAGCTGAGAATTTCATTCGTTCCTCTTGTTCGAATGATTTCATTCGTTCCTATTGTTCGAATGATTATTGTGAAGACTATGTTGCATTTCAATCCGTTGATTCAGCTTATACCTTCTTTCAATCAATTGCTGATTCATGGTCATCTCTTTCAGGATGGCTCCGAAACGGGTTCCCAACGCTAACCCAGAGGGTGAAGAGGTTCCAGGTCGTCCTCCTTCCCCTCCTCCTCCGTCTGAGGCTTGGAGAGCGATTATGCAGACTACAAATCAGAACACCCGGATGTTGATGCAGATGATGCAGAAGATGCAAGCTAATCAAGCTAATCAGGGTGTTCCAGGGAATCAAGGCAATTTCTTCAACCAACAACACCATGCTACTCTCAACCAGTTCTTGGCCAATCAACCAAAAGCTTTCAGTTACTGTGTCGACCCTCTTGATGCTGAAGATTGGTTAACCGATATCAAGAAGCATTTTCAGTGCAGTAACGTAAGGGAAGAGGACTATGTGAAATTTGCAGCCTTCTAACTCAAAGACCAAGCAGCTGACTGGTGGCAGCAGTACAAAGACTCCAGGCCAGGTCGTGTGATCTCTTGGGAGGATTTCTGCAAGGACTTTCGCTCTCACCACATTCCAACCAGTGTCGTCGAGGGTATGCGTGAGCAATTCCGCAACCTGAAGTAGGGCTCTATGACTGTCTACCAGTATAATGTCAAGTTCCAAAACCTCGCCCGCTATGCTAAGCAAGACATTCCTGATGCCAAGAGCAAAATCTATCAGTTTCGTGGTGGTCTGAAAGATGAACTTCAACTTGCTCTCACCTTGTTCGAGCCCGATGAGTTCGACAAATTCTATAACATGGCTTTGAAACAAGAGGCAGCTCAGCTCAAGATGGAGGCTTCTAAAAAGAGGATTCGAGATGCTATTCACTCCTCCTCATCTTCTCAAGTGGTCGCGAAGCAACAAAAATTTTGGCTTCCTCCTCCTCAAGTGATTCGAGCTCCTTACAACAACTCCAACAACAACAAGAACTCTAGTGGACGTGGTTTCTCCCACCCACCCAACCCGAGCAACCAGTCGAAGAATCAGTTTCAGTCTCAAGGTTCCAAGTCAAGTGGTTCTCATTTCCGTCCTCTCTCAGAAGTGGTGTGCAACAAGTGTGGCAAGAAGGGTCACTATGCCAACAAGTGCCCCAACCCGAAGCGTCTTCCTCCTCCTCCACCTATGAGTTCGGCTATTGTCAGGCATGATCCAAAGGCAGCAAGAGTAAATCTGATGAATGCAGCACAAGCGGAGAATTCTTCTGATGTCATTTTGGGTAACCTTCCAGTTAACTCTTTCCCTACTAAAGTTTTGTTTGATTCGGGTGCTTCATGCTCTTTCATGTCTCTACCATTTGCATCCAAGTACAATTTTGACATTAAAAGTCTGCCAAGGGAGTTGTCAGTTATTTCTCCGGGGAGACGAATGCATTCCAGTATATATGCTCCGGATGTTTCTATTCGCATGGGTGATTATCGATTTCTGGCTTCTCCGGTGATTCTCGGCAATTCCGACATTGACCTCATCCTCGGGATGGACTGGCTTTCTCAGCATGATGCTCACATTGATTGTGCACAGAAGGAAGTCAAGATGACTCATCCTGATGAAGATGTGATTATCTTTTGCCTCCAGGGATAACACTATCAGGATTTTCTCTCTCAATGATAAGGGCGAGATTAATGCCACATCTCAAATTCCGGTGGTAAACGAATACCAAGACGTCTTTCCTGAAGAACTTCCAGGCATGCCTCCACACCGTCAAGTGGAATTCGTCATTGAACTCGAGCCGAGTACTGAGACAGCATGCCGGCGTCCGTACAAGCTCTCTCCTGGAGAATTGAAGGAGTTGAAGAAACAGCTTGATGAACAGGAACGTTTGGGTCTCATCAGGCCTAGTACATCTCCTTGGGGCTGTGGTGTCTTATTTGTCAAGAAGAAAGATGGCACGGAGCGTCTCTGTGTCGATTACCGGCCATTGAACAAGAAGACAATAAAGAACAAGTATCCGCTCCCCAACATCAACGAACTGTTCGAGCAGCTCAAAGGAGCTAAAGTGTTTTCTAAGCTCGATCTCCGAATGGGCTATCACCAAATTCGCATTCGCGAGGAAGATATCCACAAGACTGCCTTCAGAACGAGCTACGGTTCCTATGAGTATACAGTCATGTCCTTTGGTCTCGCCAATGCTCCACCTACCTTCTCGAGAATGATGCACTACATTTTCAACTCCTACACCGGCGAGTTTGTGCTTGTGTATCTAGATGACATTTTGGTATTTTCCAAGAATGAAGAAGATCACGAAAAGCACCTCCGTCTCGTTCTCGACAGACTCCGTGAACATAAGTTCTATGCCAAGTTCTCCAAGTGCCAATTTTGGCTCGATAAGGTCTTGTATCTGGGCCATATCATCTCCGCTGATGGTATTGCGGTAAACCCTTAGAAAGTTGAAGCAATTATCAACTGGGAAGCTCCTCAGAACGTCAAGCAACTCCGAAGCTTTCTTGGTCTTGCCAGTTATTGCAGAAGGTTCGTTGAGAACTTCTCCAAGATTGCCAAGCCTCTCTCCAACTTGCTGCAGAAGAATGCCAAGTATGACTGGTCTCCAGAGTGTGAAGTGGCATTCAAAACTCTCAAAGAAAAGCTCGTCTCCACTCCAGTTCTAACTCCTCCAGATGAGTCCAAGCCCTACGAACTATTCTGTGATGCTTCTCTTCAAGGACTAGGTGGTGTGCTTATGCAGGACAAGAGAATTGTGGCATACACTTCTCGTCAGCTGAAGCCAAGTGAGAAGAACTATCCCACACATGATCTTGAGCTAGCAGCTGTGGTACATGCTTTGATTACGTGGAGACATCTGTTGTTGGTCACAAAAGTCGACATCTTCACCGATCACAAGAGCTTGAAGTACATCTTCACACAGCCGAGCTGAACCTCCGCCAGACTCGTTGGGTCGAAATGATCCAAGATTATGATCCCAGCATCGAATACACTCCTGGCAAGGCGAATGTGATTGTAGATGCTTTGAGCAGAAAGGCATATTGCAACAGCCTTCTTATCAAGCCGTTCCAACCTGAGCTTTGTGAAGCATTCAGGAAACTCAACCTCCAAGATGTTCCGCAGGGTTTTCTTGCAAATCTTCAAGTTGCTCCTACCTTGGAAGATCAGGTCCGTGAGGCCCAACTCAGTGATGCCACGGTGCAGAAGGTGAAACATGGTATTGCAAAGGGCGATCCGAAATACAAGTGCTATCGCGTTGATGAGAGAGATACCTTGTTCTTCGAGGACAGACTCGTCGTTCCCAAAGGTGATCTCAGGAAGCTCATAATGGAAGAAGCACATGATTCCCTCCTTTTCATTCATCCTGGTAGTTCCAAGATGTACCAAGATCTCAAGCAGTCTTACTGGTGGACACGCATGAAAAGGGAGATTGCCCAATTCGTGAATGAATGTGATGTCTGCAGAAGAGTGAAGGCAGAACATCAACGTCCAGCCGGTCTTCTCCAACCTCTTCCTATTCTCGAGTGTAATTTTGACCACATTGAAATGGATTTCGTCACTGGCTTTCCTAAGTCCAAAAGAGGGAATGATTCTATCTTTGTGGTGATTGACAAGCTTACCAAAGTCGCTCACTTCCTTCCAGTCAAAGAATCCATCAATGCAGCTCAATTGGCAGAGTTGTACACTTCCAGAATTGTGTCCTTACATGGCATTCCTCAAGTTATCTCCTCAGACTGTGGAAGTTTGTTCACATCCAAGTTCTGTCACTCCTTTCAGTCTGCCATGAGCACTAAGATCAGGTTTAGCACTGCTTTTCACCCTCAGACTAGTGGTCAAGTCGAGCGAGTGAATCAGATTCTAGAAGACATGCTCAGAGCCTGTGTCATATCTTTTGGCATGAAATGGGAAGATTGCCTTCCATTTGCCGAGTTCTCTTACAACAACAGCTTTCAAGCAAGTGCCGGCAAAGCTCCGTTTGAAATCCTCTATGGCAGAAAGTGCCGTACCCCTCTCAACTGGTCCGAAACAGGAGAACGTCAACTTCTTGGCAATGACTTGATCTCAGAAGCCAAAGAAATGTGCAAAGTCATACGTGAGAATATCAAAGCCGCTCAGTCGCGTCAGAAGAGCTACTATGAGGGCAAGCATCGTGATTTGGCCTTCAACATTGATGATCAGGTTTATCTCCGTGTTTCTCCGATGAAAGGCACACAAAGATTCGGTATCAAAGGAAAGCTTGCTCCTAGATACGTCGGGCCTTTCAAGATCCTTGGCAAAAGAGGCGATCTAGCCTATCAACTTGAGCTCCCTTCCAACTTCGCAAATGTTCATGATGTGTTCCATGTGTCTCAACTCCGCAAATGCTTCAAGGCACCTGAACGCATGATTCCGTTTGAAGAGATTGATCTTCAACAAGATTTGTCTTACCGAGAGCATCCCGTTGCTATTCTCGAAGAAACCGAGCGCAAGACCCACAACAAGTCCATCAAATTCTTGAAAGTCAAGTGGTCACACCATACCAACCGAGAAGCTATGTGGGAACGAGAAGATCATCTTCGTTCCGAGTACCCTTCCTTTTTCCAGTCCTAGATCTCGGGACGAGATCTTTTTGTAGTAGAGGAGAGTTTGTAATGCCCCGGATGTAATACTTTCCCTTTTGGGCAATATATAATATCTCTGGCTTCATCAATTCCATTTCGGGTTCGTCGTCTTTTGGGTTTTCGCCGTTTTGTCGTGTTGCGTGTGTGGCATTCATTCATATCATGTAGTCATGTGCATCGCATTGCATTTGTGTTGTCGGTTGCATCCGGTTCCACGCGTTCCTTCCCGTTGTCCGTTTCGCGTTCCGGAGCTCCCTCACGTGTCCGTGATGTCCCGTAGGCCTACTTTAGTGTTTGGCCGTGTAACGTTACCGGTTTGGCGCGAGACTTGTCGTGTGTTGTTGTTTTGGTGTGTGTAACCCGCGTGTCAAATCTTGTCGCGTTTGGAGTCCGTTTGCTACCCCAACAGTTATTCTCGTGGGTTCAAAGTGCCTCCACTTTGAGGCCCAAGACACCCCTCCAACAGCCCACCAAACCAACCGAAACCACTCCCTTCATCTAGGCCATCCAATTCTGATCGCGTGGCCGAAAACCACACCCCATTTCGACAACCCTAGCTCCTTGTGCCTATATATTTGTCCACCTTCCTCAAATTTTGCCCCAAAATTAGGAAACCCTAGCCTCTTCTCCTACCTCCAGCCTCTCCTCTCTCCACTCCGGCCGGAGCTCGCCGGAGCCCCGCCGGAGCAGCTCGCCGGACCACCGCTCCACCCTCGCCGGAGCTTCTCACCGGCGCCGCCACCTCGCCGGCCGGCCTCCCGCCGGCGCCCTCCTCCCCACCGCGCCACCGCTCAGGGCTGAGCCCTCCAGGTCGCCGGCCTCCCGTCTAGCCGCCGTGCCCTGGCTGCGTCGCGCCGCCGCCGGGCAGAGGCTCCCGCGCCGCACTCCTCGATCCGATCGGGGGAGAGACCCCCGATCCCGATCCCGCCGCATCGCCTGCAGCCTAGTGGGCCTGCCCAGCCGCCGAACCCTAGGGGCCCCGACCGCCTCCATCGCCCCGAAGGCGCACCCCGCCGATCCAGCCGCGGGCCTTCCCAGCGCCAGCCTCGCCCCTAGGCCAAGTCGCCAGCCGCCTGGGCCCTTCCTCCGACGGCCCAGCCGCGCGCGAAGCCAGCCGCCGCTGCCCTCTTTCGCCGATCGGCCCGGCCTCCTCCTAACGGGCCTGATCTGGAGGCTGATCCGCCGCCCGTTAGCCGCCCGCGCGGGATCCACTCCAGCCGGCCCGATCCGCCAAGAGCCGGCCCGATCCGCTTCGGACCCGTTTAACTTTTCAGATCTGAGGTTGCCTCTTATTCCTCTAAGTCCTGAGATTGTTTGTGTTGCTGATGCTAGTTTCAAATAGTGATATCTTTGTGTGTGTTGCTCCGATTTGAGTGAATGAGATGACCAGATGTTCGTTGAGACATGTACTACATTTCATTCGATTGTGCCATGCATGTTTGAGATCATTTAGGTGCTTAAATATCTGTTGGAAGAGTGCATCTTGATAAAAACTGCTGTTAGTTGTTGTTTTCATGCCATCTTTGCAATGTGATAACTTTTTGCATGTTTATCCAAATGATGCAAATGAGATGTCCACGTGTTCGTCTTGTCATGCTCTACATGTTGATTGCCTAGACTTGCATGATAGAATTAATCTTGCCATTGTTATCTCCGTTGCAAAGTGCTATGTGGCTGTTATGTCATTAAACTTGTTATGAGATGCCAATTTGTTGAGCTCATTGCTATTGATGTGTTTATCTCCATGATGCATGCTTATATGTTTTAGATTCACCATTATGTGTACTTTGATGTGGTGCTTACCATTTGCCATGTTTAGCTTTGAGTTGACTTAAACTTGCTCTCAAAGATGCCATAATGAAACTGCTGTTTTAACACTTGGTGAAATTTCACTAAGTCTGGAATCTGTAATTTCCAGATGCCATGTTTGCTTGCTGTTCTAGGCCAACCCATGATAGTTTTGGGGTGACTCTTGATGATTCCTTGTAGAATATATTGTTGGCTATCCATTCATGCTCTCACATGCTTATTTGAGTGGCTGTAGCATATTTAACTTTTGCTCCCAAGTTGCAATAAAATACTGCTGTTAGGATTTTGTTGTCAAGTTCAATATGTCCAAGCTTGTTGCTATTGATCCGTGGCTCCTTTGGGGGTTCTCCAATGGACTTATTTGCTGTAGGATATGTCTAGTTTATGTCCATACTCTTTGGCATGATGTTTGAGTGTTGTAGCTTAATTATTTTCTTGCCCCGAAGTTGCTATGTGGCTGTAATTTTCACCTTTCGCATGTTTATTGTTTTGTGTGTAACTTTTAGCCCGTAGCTCCGTTTTCAGCAAGTCTTATATGAAACTTGGTTGATTTTTCATGTAGATTCATAATATCCTATTGTTATCATGTTTTGAAGTATTTTGCTTGAGTGCAATTTTCCATGCTCCTTGTGCTCCCATAGTGCATAAGTCATGCATCCATCATTTTTGTGTGCGCATTGCATCTTGTTGATTCGTGCCTTGTGTGCTTGTGTTGATTAGAGCCGGAAGCTGAGACTGAGTACGAGTATGAGCACGAGGTTACTACCGAGGTTGAGCACGAGGACCCCTCTTACGATCCGAACGACAACTCTTCAGGCAAGATGACCGAACCCCGATAACATTACTATCTTTGCCTATTGCTAGAGTATCGCTCTATAGTTTTGCCTCGATGCCCATGTCTTTGCTGTCAGCCTCCTATTGTAACCATGTTCATGTTTAACCCCCCTACCTATGCAAACCGTTGAATGGCTAAGTACTCTTCGCTCAGCCCCTCTTATAGCATTGCTAGTTGCAGGTGAAGATTGAAGATGCTTGCTTCGCGTTGAAGTTTTGTTGGGTTATATCACACTATATAAATGCTTAAATGAAATCATCTATATATTGGCAATGGGTGGAAGGCTAAGCCTTTTGCTTGTGGTTTGTTCCACTCATGTCGTTAGGAACCGTATAAACCGGTGTTATGTTCCTTGATTATGCGTTCCTCACACGGTTGGGGTTATGGGACCCCCTCGATAAACCGCTAAGTGCTAAGTCTTTTCCAGCAAGTCCCAACATTGGTACTATTTTCCTAATAACTAAATAACTTGCATAGGGAGTAATTAATCCTCTTTCTTAATCAACAACCCAGGGCCAGTGCTCCACATGAGTGTTGTTCCGAACTGGGGGTCCTGCGGGGCCGCCTTGGGGAAACCCGAGGTATCTGGCATACACCTGTAGCATCACCCATCCGGTCATGTCCTGAGACTAGATACGCATGGCTACTATCAGGGTGTCGACACGTCGGGAGGATTTGCTGGATTAGCCTTATCTTAGTTCGGAGTATCTTGAGCACGGGATTCCGAGGATACTCGGGCCTTCCCACCTTGGAGTTGCGACTCCGCGGATCGTGGGCTTGTGATGGGCCAAGTTGGAACACCCCTGCAGGGTTATGAACTTTCGAAAGCCGTGCCCGCGGTTATGTGGCAGATGGGAGCTTGTTAATATCCGGTTGTAGAAAACTTGACACCATGTTCCAATACACTACCAGCGTGTATACCGTGACTGTCATTTTCCGAAGGGGTTTCGGGAGATGAACACCGTGGGGTTATGTTTGACTCGACTAGTTTAGGATCACTTAGTGATCATCTCTCGACCGAGGCACCTTCTCTTCTCGCTCTCTTATACGTAAGCTATGCTAGTGCTGCTGCAACCACTTATTCTTATTCTTTCTTCAGCCTTGTTCCACACCCAAGGCTTAAATAGTCATGTTACCCGGGAACGGGATTGCTGAGTCCTCTGTGGCTCACAGTTACTCCAACACACCAGATGGAGGTACGATGGTGAGCTATCCAGGTGATGGCACCGAGCTAGACTGGGAGTACGACGAGGAGCGTAGCCGTTACTATGTCTGTTATCCCGATGATCAGTAGTGGTACTTCTACTAGGTTTCGATCTAGACCTGTGGATTTAAATTATGTTTGGTATCTTGTCATTTGGATTTTACCCTTAGATGGGCTGTGATGTTTTATTGAATGATGATTTGGACATGTAATGTATTTGTGTGACGTGGCGAGTGTAAGCCAACTATCTTTTCAGTTTGCATCCCCATTTTTACATGAGTTGTGCAAAGATACCAAACTTGCGATCATTCCAGCATGGGGTTATGTCTCTAAGTCGTGCCTCGACACGTAGGAGATATAATCCCATCCTGGGCATTACAGACCATGTGGACATGCAGTGCAAAAATGGTGTTTTTCCGTGTTTGATGATTTTATGTATAAAAGTTAAATGGACTCGTTTGAATTTTTTTTACAAAGGAAGTTCATTTCGAATTGTGTTGCGGCTCATTTACCTTGACCATGTGGTTCGCTTCTTCGCGCGTGTACAACTCGCCAATGTGGAAACCCAAAACTCCAAACAGAAAAAAAGAAAGAAGGAAATGAAGTGCAAAAGATGTGTTAAATGAAAAATGGTAGAGAATGGTGCTCACTTGACCATTTGAAGCGGTGCGGTCGGCCGTCTGATGCTGTTCATCTTGTAAGTGCAAAGAAAAAATTGTTACCGAAACGACAACAAAATTAATGCGGTTCACTTCTCCATAATTTTGCTTTTCACTTACACCCGACGTGAAGTCCGGTCCACTTACTCGTTTGAGAAAAATTTACATGTAAAGAAAAGAAATCATGCAGTTCGCTTGACCGTCTAATGCAGTGCGGTTTATAGTCCAGAGAAGTGCGTTCTTCCGTGTCATGCAGTACACGCGTCGATTTTTGTGTCGCGAAAAAACAGAGTGTCCGCATTTTGGTAAAATTAAAACTGCTCTTAAACCGTAAGGAATTAGAGAGAGTGTTCTACATGAAAAATTTGCATCGCGTCTTTATCTTTCCAATGGTTTATGATTTCAATCATTGTGACCAGCGGTTTGTAAAAATTTCGGGAAAAACGGTTGCTGCCTCTCGTAGTCAGCCACATGATTTTCCAAATTAACTAAAAACCGTAAGGAATCTCAAAAAGACTTCAACATATGAAAGTTATGCCTCGTTCGTAGCTTTTGAACAGCGTATCATACGCCTCGTTTCAACAAACGGTACAGAAACTGGAGCGAAAACAGTACAAAACCGCAATTTAAAAAAAAATAGAATTCCGTGATTTACTAAATTTAAAACTGCTTTCAAACGGTAATGAATTAGAGAAAATAACAGATATGAAAAAGATGCGTCCCGACGATATCTTTCCAACGGTATATCACTTGCTTCATTCCGACGAGCGGTTTAGAAAACAATGCGAAAAAACGCTCACTGCCACTCGTCGCGCGCCACTATTTTCAAAACTGCTCTTAAACCGCGAGAAATCTCGAAAAATGTTCAACATGGCGAAGTTGCGCTTAATACATAGCTTCTCAACGGTATATTACACGCCTCGTTTCGACAAACGGTTAAAACACTAGAGCGAAAAAGGTTAATCTGCTAATATTAGCAGAATAGTTATTCTGCTAACACTTTCGAATTGCACGCTCAATGGAAGTGCACGTCATTTTTCGAAGCACTAGCACTGCAGTACCAATGCGAGTGCACTTCATGTCGCAAAAAAACTGTACGCATTGTTTTTTCGGTACCTTTTTCGCTTTAGTTTTTTTAACCATTTGTCCGAATTATACGTATAATATACCGTTGAGAAGCTACGGAGTAGGCGCAACTTCACCATGTTGAACACTTTTCGAGATCCTACGTTGTTTAAGAGAAGTTTTGAAAATAGTCGGGCGCACGACGAATAGCAGCGAGCGTTTTTTCATGATTTTTTCTTAACCGCTTGTCGGAATGAAGCAAATGATGCACCGTTGGAAAGGTATCGTCGAGGCGCTTTTTTTCATATCTATTATCTATACTTATACTAATTAGAGACTCCCAAGAAATTCCCATGTTAATCAGAAATTATGAACTGTTTATTCGGTGGGGCCGAGTTATAACGGTGTAGATTAAACTATGTAATTCTCGCATGAAAAAAACGTTCAGCTCAGTCAAAAAATAATAAATAACCCATCTCCACGTTGTATTGTTCAACCAACGTCAAATTGTTGGTCAAGAAACAAGACCCTACGTTTGTATAATAACATATACAAAGAATTAAATAACAAGCGACGGCTGAGGAGGCCCTCGATAAAAGAAAAGGCTTGCAGAAAAGAAAGCCAATATCGTCTCAAACTCTCTCTCTACTATACTACTACTACGTTAGATCGCTATGCTAGCTATCTCAAAAAAACAAAGCTTGACCAACGTGCCCATATATATTAAAAATCTAATTTAAATGTTAATTGGAGAAACAAGCCTCGGATGGACCTACTATTTTGATCCGAACAAAAATTACAATGGTAATTAGAAATTACGAGCCATTCATCCGGTGAGATCAATTTATTACGGTGTAAATCAACCTATAAAATCTCAATCTAAAAAAACACTGCAAAGGCCCAAAGTCCTTTCACCATACCAAAAATAAAAGTGAGAAAAATACTAATTCAATCTATCCACAACTTCACGTCTGTTGTGACAGTTTTAAAAATAGAAGGAATCTCAATATCATCTATCTAAAGCTCCACGTCCTACCTTCAAAAAAAAAACTCCACGATCTCTTTTCGAGTTAGAAAAATCAAAAACCTGAATCAATCTCTAACAATATTTCTCCATCTATTCCTTTTGATTAGTGGAGATCAACAACCTGTAGAAATCTACACGTATTATATCACAAAGTTCCTTTCACTTCGGAAGCAATCTTCCGGCATGGAAATTGCCAAACTTTTCTTCCATGAAAAATAGTCCTCCTCTCGCTTTTCCCATGGAAAAATCAATCATCTCCCTCAAGCTAGCCTAACCTTCAGAACTAAAACAGGTGCTTTCTGACGATATAGGCTATTTTGGTTACTTCACAGCCGATCAGTGTTGGGAGGAGATTTAATATAATGAGCGCACATACAGAAGCTAGCAAGCCACTGGATCGACTCCGCCGAGAGACGCAGGTACTCATGCTAATCCCTCCAATCTGTTCCGCAAAAATAGCGCAAACGCTTGCGCATGCAATTTCTTGCCATAGACTTGTGACGTGCTTTCGTTGAATGAAGCTATGTACATGCATGTAGTCTACGTACGGCCGGAAGAACTCAACCGATTCAACTACCACTGCGACTATGCTCTCTGTTGGAGCATGTCACCACGTCCCGTTACTCCTACGTGAATAGCTCACGTAGCTCTATCTCTCTAACCACTTCTCAAATTCTCATGCGTTGGTTTAGTGCTGGTAGTTTCCGTAGTAATTAGATCATGCCATCACCTGACTGTGTGTGGGTCTGTATATATGTACACTTCGATTGACTGAATACGAGTACACTCTAGATGGAACGATCGAGCCTGCTCCGGTGACCGAAGTGTTATTGCGGAAGTTGTTGCATGCTTCAACTTTCTGCATGGTATCTACATGGCAGTGGTTAAATTTTAAAATTTGGAAGTTAATTGTATTCAGCATCATAATAATGGATACACAATCATGCCACTGCTTTGCCAACTGGAAGATTGTTTAGTTGTATCAGTATTCGGATATTTGGAGTAGAACGAATTATGCTTGCATTTGTTCTTCTGATATTTCCCCTTCTAGATTGGAGTGTAAGCATATACTCCCTCTATAAACTAATATAGGAGCGTTTAGATCACTACTACAGAGGGAGTATATTATTTATAAATACTTTGAATTATTTGCTGCTGGCTATGTACATAAAACACACAGCTCGCTGGGGGAACTGTTTCACAACGATGTGCATTGACGAATAATCACTTCGTTAGGAGATGGATGTAAACTTAAATATGTGCTGATATGTTTTTGTCATTACGACTAATAATTTCTGAATTGGGGCATGGGGAACTTAGTATTATTTTCATGGAAGTAGGCGACACCTAATTCCGTAAACAGTGCTTGGTGCCTTCGTTTTGTTGTTACATCACGTGAATGATGTTAAACTCTTATGCCCTTCGTAATGTCAAAGCTAATAACATAATTGATATCATTTTAAGGTTGGTTTGGAATTCGGCCAGTTTGAGATGGTGCACATGAACATACACTGTTGTTGCAGGCTCCACTTCTGCGTAGGAAGCTTGATGAATCACTTCAACGTTGTGACAATACCATTCTCAACCAACTTCCACATATGTGTGCCTCAATAAGCTCGATTTGACCAAAAAATATCTTACAACAATTACAACGCTCATATTTCCTATGTTTTCTTGCATGTTGGTTAGGAGCTACTTAGCCGATACATGTCACTTTTTTTCTTTTTGCAGCGCACAATTTTCTTATTGCCGGAATCATGTTGGATGGCTATTGATTCTGAGATTTCTAAATATGCCCCTTTTCTCTTGGTTTGATGGAACCTTTCCCACAACAAGAATGTTTCTATAGCAAATTCAAAAGAACAGCTATGATATTCTTTTATATTGCAAACGTACAGTTTGCAGCAAATGAAACTACCATATTGTTTCACTTTCATCCTCTAATAACTTATATGGTCTCAAGGGAACCCATGAGCTTATTATGTCTAGAGGATGCATCAATCCCATAAATATTTTTTTACTGCTACTTCTAACCGGCTAAAGTTTGTCTTATTGTGTATATGTTGCCAAAGGTCAACACTGCTACCTATCTTTTGTAACTCTACATTTTTATGAAGGCCTTTATCTTCTGCTCTTTTCCGTACTACTTATCAATCAAGTTTCTGAGTCATTAGTCATATGGATTTCTATAACTAACCTCTTCTTCTTGAGACACCTAGGTATAATGATTTTTTGGGGGAATATAAGCATATATAAAGTTACGAATTCTACACTTTGTCTAGAGAAGTTCCACGAAATGCTCAATACTTACTACAGGATGAAAAATATATGGTCTTTTAAGTAAAATGTGGAAAGGTGTTTTTGACATAGATAGGCACAATAAAATATTTTTTACTTTCGTATTTGCTATTCAGAACATAAATGTTCACAGAGAATTATAAAATTATGATATTAAGAAACTGTTTTTGTAGCAACTTCTATGTTGATATGTATTATCACTCGACCATTTTGAATTTTTTCCATATACTAATAGTCAAAGTTAGATGATTTTTCTACCATGTTTCGTATGTGCCATCCATTTATTACAAGATGTCGTATACAATTTACATTGTTCTATAGTTCGAGTCTTAAAATTACACCATAGCAAACCAAACTGCGATTGGATTGTTAGAGGGACAATGGTATCCCCTTTCCAACAGACTTCAAGTCCCAGACTTGACATTGGTGATATCATTTTCATGGATTTATTTCAAGCATTGCGGTGATGTGCATTCAGTGGGAGGAGACGTTTCCATCGACTACGAAGGCATCTGTGACGACTTCGTCAATCTCAAGATGATATGCCGGATCAATCTCTCGAAGATGCTCATAGGGGTAGGGTGTGCGTGTGTGCATTCATAGAGATGAGTGTATGTCGGCCGCAAAAAGAATAGAGATGAGTGTACGTGCGTATCTATAAGCACCTATGTCGGTACTGTGTTCAAAATATTAATAAATTACATTAATATATAGTGTTCAAGATATATTACCATACATGATGAATGTTATGCAAACTAGAAATTAAATTCCACCACTCTCCCTTATTCAGAAAACATATTAGTTTGGTGGCCTTAGATTATGATTTCACTTAACTTATATGCATAACTTATTTTGTGAATCTCTATGTTTTCAGAGTATATGCTTCACAAACATCTCAAGTACAATGGTTCATACCAGAAAATCATATTTGCTCAGAATATAGATTGAAACAATAAATTACAGAACCGGCCCGTGCGAATGCACGGGTTGACGACTAGTTTTCTCTAATTCGTTGCGGTTTAAGAGCAGTTTAAAATTTACTAAATCACGGAATTCTGTTTTTTTTTTAATTTCAAATTTTTTGTACTTCTTTCGCTCCAGTTTTTTTAAGCGTTTATCGAAATAATGCATGTAATATAACATTGAAAAGCTATGGACGAGGCGCAACTTTCATATGTTGTAATGTTTTTGGTATTCCTTACGGTTTTAAGTTAATTTCGAAAATCATGCGGCGGACGACAAGTGGCAGTGGCCGTTTGTTCGTAATTTTTTTCATATCGCTCATCGGAATGATCCAAATAATACGCCATTGGAAAGATATCGTCAAGATGCAACTTTTTCATTTAGAACGCTCCCTCTAATTTCTTACGGTTTAAGAGCAATTTTGAAATTACGAAAATGCGGACACTCTGTTTTTCGCGACACCAATATCGACGAGTGAACTTCATCCGACAGAAAACCGCACTGCTTCGGTCGAAAATCGTGATACATCAGACAACCAAAAAATCGACGAGAGAACTTCATCCGACAGAAAACCGCACTGCTTCGGTCGAAAATTGCAGTGTATCAGACAATCAAGTGAACTTCTTGATTTATTTTTTGTCCTACATAATTTTTATCGAACAAGATTTTTGTTGTCTTTTTTTCAAAAAAAAATTATGAACGAGAGTGGACCGCGGAGACTAGGGCAAGTGAACGAGATCATATATCAAAGTGGACCGCATTACTTTTTTGCTGTTTTTGCTAAAAAAATCACACTTCCACATTGTGCGCAAGCGAACAGCATCACTCTTAAAAGTAAACCACATCCAAGAACCAAACGCACTGCAGGTGTTGTATTGATATAGTGAACAACGGAGGAGTTTTATAGTTAACCACATGGGATAATAAAGTGAGCTTCAGAACATATATACACATTCATTATTTTTACATAACCACACAAATACATACACATAATCGTCACTATCACCAGCCAAACTTTAATTTGAGGACTAGACGAGCTACACAAGATCACACCCCAACGGCGTACTACACCTCCAAAGTTGACCATACCACTGGACTGCATATTCGAAATAATATATGCTACTTGTGTGCCCGACGAGATGAAACTTTTTTCTATATACAAATAAAAGAAAAAAATATCGCCCGCGCCACTGAACTGCAATCACACTGCAATTAACTGAATGTCCGTGTGCACAAAACTGCTCGCAGGATCCGGGTGCACTGCTCATGGGATTCGGGTGCACTGCACATCCAAAATCCAAAAAAAGGAAGAAAAAAACTCATGTGATCTGCACCGCACGGTGAGGTGCACTGCAGAGCGGGGAGGGGATGTTTTTGCACGCGGCCAACAGGTGCACGGCAGGCGGAGCATCGTCGGACTACACTACACAGAGGGGGAGGCCGCTCGGGATCCCTCACCTGCAGGGAACGTGGCGGCGGGATCTGGCCTGGGATGCCTCGATCTGTCACCTGGAGTGTCGTTGGAGCCCCCAGCTGCGTACGGGGCCGGGGCGAACGAATCCGGCAAGGGCAAGGCCCTAGCCGGCAATTGGGTGCCCGTTGTAGATGGATCCAGGAGTGTACATAGCTGTGGCTACGTGGGACGGGTCGCATCGGCCGTGATCGACGTACGACTATACGGTAACGCGAACCAAGAGAAGAAGAATCCACCCTGGTAACCTCTCTCACGTTGTTGGTCGAAGTGATGGATGTCCACGCGGGCCGAGGTAAACCAAGGGAGGGAGAGTGTACAAAGACAACCACTGCATGTATGTGCCCCAAACATATGTATGAACGTGCGTGATGCATGCATATATGTTTGAATACGAAAAGCTCAACATTTTGATGTACGCATGCATGTGTCGAAAAACGCACAGTGCTCAGACAAATCCGGTTCATGATGCGTCGCGTGCTCCTTCCACCCCCCACTTTCACCCGGTGGGAGGGATTCATGCGTACACATGCGCGCGAAGTATAGTTGCATGTATCGAACAGTATAAGACTAACCAAAATTTAGTCCTCCCCTAATTATATGTCAAATTAACCTCTATCGATGTCGGTCGAAGTGATTGACCAAGCGGGCACACAGAGATGGACGAAGTACATCTCGCTGATAACCCCGTGAGTGAGTGCTATAGAGGACAACCACCATTGCTTTCTTGTGGGCCAAACACATATATGGATATGTGTGAGGTTTGAATACCTATTAACCAAAAAGTCCCCACACGGAGCCAGATCAATTCATGACGTGTGTGTAGTGTGTG
>LR738710.1:519132226-519406092 GCA_902687465.1 Secale cereale
GTGTGTGTGTGTGTGTGTGTGTGTGTATAACAAAAACCAAAAAATGAACATCCTGGTTGGTCAAATTAACCTCTCTCATCGCATGTTGTAGTGCTGGACGGTGACCTCACGGGCCCACGTGAGTGAGTGTCCTAGGACCACCATGTGCATGTGGCCCAAAGATGCATGTGAAACTTTTTCTGCAGCGAACATGCGCCCGAAGGAGTTTAGTGTTGAAAATTGAAAAAAAAAAGATAACATCTATCCGTTTTATATACATTGATTGATTTCCCAGGGATTTAAATGTGCAAAAATCAAATTTGATCTACATGAGACCCGTGATAGTGCATGAAAATGGATTGCAAAATCATATGTGTACGTGTCCGTGGGTGCATGTTTAGTCCCCATGCAAGAAATTTCTAACATCTAGAATCTTGATTTTAAAATCCAATAAATCCGAAACGAAGTTGAAATTCATCAAACTTATCATGGTGTCATATTGATATACTTTACTAGAACTAACCGTGCGATGGTTTCCATGTCTGGACAATTTGTATATAGAGGTGATGATATCAAGCACATTGATTACTTTACTAGAACTAACCGTTTAGTTGTACTATTTTTCTAGACATTAACTATTTTCAGTCTTCATGTGTATTTAGGCTAAAGGACATGGACAAAAAGGTATAACGAATCGGTGGCATAAGAAGCACCGGGATTTTCTCAGTTCTCATGACATTTGTTCGAGGACAATAACGCTGGAAGGATAGGCATCCAACCATGCAAACACTAGCTTTGTCACATTCTTTCTATTGAATGCGAGAGTACTATTGTCCATGAGGATTAATTTTTTTTTAAAAGAACTTTCTCATGGATGGACATGTTGAACATCATAAAAAGAAGTTTTAGGTGGACAAAAGGGCTTCTAAACATGCTCATCTTTTATTTACAACAACTTGTCTTCATGCACCAGTAGATTTTCTGGTCCAGGATCTTGATTTTATGTATCAGATTAATCCATTTAATTGTGACTGCCAAAAACTTTGGTTGAGATAGTTATTATTGTCCTGTTCAATCTGGATTGTGTGTAAACCTGATGAACAATAAATCAGCGTGCTTTTGTGCCTGATTTATTTTACAAAGGCAACATGCAACTGTGCTAAATATACCAAATTATTCAGGGTTCATTTCGCCTTTTTATACATTGATTTTCATAGGAATTTTTAACAAATAGCCACCATGTTATTATCGCAAACGGTCGTATTAGTCCAACCGTGGGCGTTCAACAAACCATTTACTATCGCGGACAGCTGTTTGATTAGACGGAACGACTGTGAGCAGTCCGCAACGCACGCCGTGAGCGTTGCAATTTATTTCTTGTTTCGGACTTTTATTTCGACCGCCTTGGGAAGGTACGTAGAACAGTCATCCGCTCTCATCTACAAGCACCGCCGTCGAGGATCGCCACCTATTGTGAGATGGAGGACGAGCTGGCCAACAAGCGGGGGCGCGTCAAGCCAGAACCGCAAGAGCCTCCGGCGAACATGGAGTTCATCAGCAGCCTCCCCGACGAGATGTTGGTAACCATCATATCCCACCTCTCCATCAAATATGGCGTGTGGACCATTCTCCTCTCGTGGCGGTGGCACCCTCTCTGGTGATGCACCCCCTGGACCTCATCGTCGACCATGAGTTCTGCAGCGTGGAGCATCAACATCGGGACGCATTATCCCACGTCCTCGACACGCACCCTGGGCCAGGACGCCTTGCTATCAGCAGGCTCAATCCCCACAACAAGACTGAACCCAGGTTCCACTACTGGTTCCTATCCACAACCCTAGATCGGCTCGAGGAGCTCAGCCTTCATGCTAGACGTCATTGCTCACTGCCGATGTCCGTGTTCCACCTCGCGCCCACGCTGCGCCACGCTACATTCAGGCGGTGCATTTTCCCTCGGATCGGTGCCACGCGCGCTCTTCATTTCCCTAAACTTAAGCACCTCGAACTCATTGCCGTCCGCATCTTGAAGGGGGATTTGGAGCGCATGCTCGTTGGTTGTACATCGCTCGAGTACCTTCGTCTTCGTGTGATGGATGGGTTCAGTAGCCTCCACGTCACCTCAACGAATGTCCGTGCTATTTATGTGCATTGCTAGCGCCGGCCAAGGCTGTCAGTTGAGGTGTTTCACGATATTGTCATTGAGAATGCACCTTTCCTCAAGAGATTATATGTACATGATAGATTAGGTCCATCAAGAATCAGGGTTATTCACGCACAAAAATTGACAATGTTGGGCTATTTGTGTGCTGAATTCAACGAACTTGTTACTGGATCATTATTCGTTCAGGTACAACCGTCTTCTTCTTCTCCTTCTTATATATTATCGGACAACACATTTTATCTAATTGTTGTTGATCTATATGTTCGACTGTCATCCAGAAAATGATTCCCACAAGCTTGACTCGGCCTCTGCACATAGTTAAGATCTTGGCACTACAATCTGTAGGCCCCGATCTGGATGAAGTTGTTAGATTCCTTATATGCTTTCCTTGCACGGAGAAGCTATACATCGAGGTGATGCTCCTTTCCTATTTATTGTTAACCACAACGGAGCTCAATTTTTTGTTACTTTTAGCCATGATTACAATGACAAATTTAGAATGAATTCTATAGAAAATTTGGAGGATTTCAATACATATATTTTTTTGAAATGCTAGTGTTGTACGTGTTTTATTCCTTCGCCCGACATGCATTCGTGATAAAAGTTTATCATGAAAGATTGAAGGTGGCATTTCACTCTTTTTGTGTATTTTAGAAATCTGCAAATCAATGACGCCCGAAGTGTTCAAATCTGCAACTATGCACTAGTATGTTGTCTTCGTTTGCAGATACTAGCAGGCCCAAAAGTAGAAAATGTTGGGGAATACAACAATCCCATTGAATGCCTTGATATTCATCTCACATAAATTAATTTTAACGAGTACCAAGGCACCACACCAGAAATTAAATTTGCCAGGTTCTTTGTTCAGAAAACAAGGTTGCTCAAGGTAATGAGGTTTGCCCTATATTTACTGCGCAGAAGTGAACGGAGTGCTAAAGAGCGCGGGCTCTACAACTGAATGGAAAAGTCTCTACATAAGATGAATTTCAGCTTGTAACTTCATATGACAGATTATTCGGAAGTCACACCATCGATCCGCTATATGACTTCTCGATGGCTGATCCTTTCGCAGAAATAATGCATGAAAAATATTTTGAAGAAGATGAATTTTATGTGTCTGAATAGTTTGAACCTTGTAATGCTGGAATTTGAACCTTGCAATATTTGCGGTATTTGTTATATAACCTAATTGTATGTTTAATTTAGTTTTGCAATCATGTCCTGTTATAAGAATATATATGTTGTTCTTTTGTACACAGAGCATAGATGTGTTGCAGACAGAACATATCACATCACACATGGACCACACTAGGGAACCCGTCGGCAATGAATTCATCAATCGCAAACGGTTGTATACCAACAAGCATTTGCCCACAACACACACGACTTATTCCATCACAAACAGCTCGGATGGATCAACTGTATGTCATGTATCACACATTTTCAAAAAGTAACGCGGTAGACCATCTTTAACATCTGTTAAAACACAAAAACAAAATCAAAACAAGGACCTTGAGGTTAATTTCACCAATGGGATGGATCATAGACGTCATTGACGTCTATGATCCATCCCATCATAGAATTTAACATCAAGACAACTTCCCATCCAGTCACCCATCGGATGGCTGCTCCAGCCTAAGCATAGTTAACTTGAGAGTTCTCTTAGATTAGCTATTGGTGGAACAGGTGTTCCTTGCTGATATAAGATGCCTATTCGCATCTTTACGGCGTACCTGGATGACCTCTCATCGCCCAATGACCAATAGATGTTGTGTAGACAGCGCACGTCGCACACGGACCACACTAGGGAACCCATCGGAGATGAATTCATCAATTGCAAACGGTTGTATACTAGCAAGCGTTTGCAGACAACACACTCGGCTTATTCCATCACAAGAATCTCGGATGGATCAAGAGTATGTCACAAATCACAGACACAACTCTACTCTGATTCGTGCTTGATGCCTTCGCAATCGCTTGCACAATTCGTCTTACCTGCCACGTATCACTGTGTTGGCCTATGCTCGCATCCCTCAGTGCACTCTGCTCGCCGTTAGGCGCCGCAGCGCGCTGTGCTCGCAGTTAGTCGTTGCGGTGTGCTATGCTCGCATCAGTCGGCGCGCTCTGCTTGCGTACGTCCATGCGCTCGGAATGTGGACAACCTTTCCTTGCGTGTTCAACTGCTATATGCAGATATATGGTTGCTCGGCATTGAGGCGATCGCGGAGCGCTCTGCTCGTGCCCCTACTCGCACGCTCTGCCAGCGGTTGGGGCCTTCACACGATCACGTTGGGGGACCATATGCATGCGGTTGTGCCACGCGCATCGCCACGATGCAGTTACGTGCGGCACGATGCAATTACGTGCTGCAAATTAGAACTTCCATCCGGGCGTGCAGATATTCCAGGTCGTCCGGCTTCCCCATTAATTCCCGCACCCATTATAACCTTAGTCTCTTCAACCTTTCGATCTCGCCCCACAACACAACAAGCACACCCACGACACACATACAGTGGGCACTGCACGCAAAATGGAGACCCACGCGAGGGAGACGGATCTCTTGGTGGTGTACACCATCGACCCGGACGTGGTGGAGGACTACATCAACACCGTGGAGCAGTTGCTTTCTCGAGACAAGTACAAGGTGGTCGGCATCGACCTCCAGGCAACCGACAGTCATCCTAGCAAACATCAGAAGGTTGCCGTCGCCTAGTTGTGTGTGGGCCATCATGTCCTCATCTTCCACTACTGCATGGCCACAGAGCCTTGCGACGGTTTCGCCAGGTTTGTCAACAACACCGAATACAAGTTCTCTATGGTGGAAACCTGAAACAATGTAAAGGCGCTCAAGGTTACGGGCTTGGCCAGCAAGAACCTTGTTGTAATGTGTGACCACTATAGGATCTGGGGCAGCACGAAGAAGGACTCCCTGGTTGAACTTGCCTCGACCATCATCGACCCCTACTACGAAAAGATGAAACATGATGCCAAGAGAACAATTCTCGTAACCTGGCACGGGGCCTGGACGCATAAACTAGATGAACCTCACCTCAGGTTCGCGTCCAAGAGCATGTACACATGCTATGATATGCACATGAGGATTGTTGACATGAGGAAGTGCCTCGTTACTGAAAACAACAAGGCAGGATCGAGCCACCAGAGCAGCAAGCGTCACAAAAATAGATGATGATCATATGATCATTTATCCTTGTTAATTATGCATGTAATATATATTTGACTTTGGTGTGTGAAAATGTCATGTGTGTAGTAGCCACCTAAGTAATTATACATGTAATAGTTTACTTTGGTGTGTGCAAATGTCATGTGTGTAGTAGCCACCTATGTAGTTAGATGTTTAATTTGGTTATGCAAGTACATACATATATATACAGCCGGTCTATTCTCATAACATTATGAGAATAATATTCTCATAATACTTCCACACTGCACGCACAACGCGAGGGCACTGCACGCACAACGCGAGGGCACTGCAACACAACGAAAGGTGAACTTTCGTTTCGAAAAAACTGTACGTGTTGTTTTTGTGTACCTTTTTTGCTCTAGTTTTTTAACCGTTTATCGGAATTATGCGTGTAATATACCGTTGAAAAGCTATGGAGTAGACGCAACTTCGCCATGTTGAACACTTTTCAAAATTCATCATAGTTTAAGAGCAGTTTCGAAAATCGTGCGGCTCATAACGAATGACAGCGAGCGTTTTCTTGCGTTTTTTTTCTAAACCGCTCATCGGAATGATGCAATTGATACACCGTTGGAAAGGTATCGTCGGCGCGCATCTTTTTCATATCTATTATTTTTTCTAATTCGCTACGGTTTAAGAGCAGTTTTGAATTTAACGAATCGCAGAATTATGTTTTTTCGATTTTTTTGCAATTTTCGGTACTGTTTTAGCTTCATTTTTTAACCGTTTGTCGAAACGAGGCGTGTGATACGTCGTTGGAAAGCTACGAACGAGGCGCAACTTTCATATGTTGAAATGTTTTTGAGATTCCTTACGGTCTTTAGTTAATTTTGAAAATCGTGCGGCTGACTTCGAAGGGCAGCAGCCGTTTTTTCGTGAAATTTTTACAAAACGTTGGTCGAAATGATCCAAATGATACACCATTGAAAAGATATCGTCGAGAGGCTACTTTTTCATGTAGAACACTCCCTCTAATTCATTACGGTTTAAGAGCAGTTTTGAATTTTTTTTATGTGCGCGCACCGGGAGAGTGGACGAGAGGGCTCAGTGAGTGGACTCCATATTTTTTTCTATTTCCTCTTTATTGCATGCGCAAAGATAGTGTACTGCAATTTTTCTTTTGGCAAAACGTTTTTAAGTTTGCACGGTTCTGGTTATTGAACTGTAGTATTACTTGTTGCCTTTCTTTCTTATTTTTCATGAATGTTTCGTGACTGCAAACACGAGACAACTGTACTGCATGATTCGTTTTGTCTTTCCTCATTATTTTTTGTCAAGGTGTCCGGAGTGCATAGTCGAGGCAAGTGCACTACATTGCGTTCTATATTTTTTTGTCAACAAGGGCCTGCTGAATTTGTTTTTATCGACAATTTTTTCAACAAACTAAAATACGACTCGGGCGTGAGGGTATCAAGTTGAAGGGTTGTTGACCAGCGCACTGCATTTGGAAAATCATCGTACACATAAAACACCATTTGGCACTGCATGTCCACACGGTCTAAACTGCATGCTAAAGTCTCAACAGCACCATGTTTCCCCCGGAACTGCAATCAAATGAGTCATTGCAGTTTTCATGATTTACGTAAAGTCCCCAAGCACAAAAAGCACCGACTGCACTGCATGTGCACATACCTGAAACTGTATTTTTTGAATAGTCTCATCGCAAACACAAAATGAGTCCCTGTAATTTTTATACACAAAATCTTCAAACAAAAAATGGACAATTTGCATTGCTTGTTCACATGCTCCACACTTCATGCCTTGATTCGAAGGAAGAGTGGTGGTGCTGCGCACAGGAGATTGCCGTGGGCTAAGATGAGTGCCTGGATGCGTGGTTCAGGTAGGAGAGCACAGACTCCTCGGCACTGCAAACCAAAGTGGACCACATACATACAGAATTAGCTCTCGGCATAACCAAAGTGGACCGCATACATACAGATTTAGCTCTGAGCATACATCCAGCCATACATACATACATCAGAATTAGCTCTCAAACACCTCCAGCAACTAACTGAACCACATGGGCTGACTTTTGCTGCCTAGTGCATAGAATCATATACATTTTGTAACAAAGGAATGCAAACCCCTCAATAATACAAGAACTTCTTGATACAAAAGAAAGGCAAAAGGAGTGAAGCTGTTGGCCATACATACAACCATACACGACTCAATTAGCACTCAAGCCACCAGGAAAAACTGACAACAATTCAGACGAACTTTGTTGTGTGTATAAACCGCGGCGACCATCAAAGTGGAATGTACCACGATTGGGAACCCAAACTTTTGTGCGTTATGGAATTATCCATCGGAGGGACTGCACGGGAGATTAAGAAGGGAAGATTGCACTGCTCGGGAACCACAGGACGGCGCATAGCGCACTGCTCGTGGCATCCGACTGCACTGCACATCCAAATTTTCAGAACTGCCCGGGTTCGTCGCTGCCGTTGACCCTCATCGCGTGGCATCCCAAGCAAGACGGGGAGGAGGGCAGAAGGTTCCGCCATCGGGACTGTTGCGCTTCGACAACTTCTCGACAAGTAACTGCCACCGTCGAGGTAGCGACCGTCTCCAGTAGTACCTGCGAACTGAACACGCCGAAGCGCCCGGGCCCGACAGTGGCAGTCCACCATCCAGGAGCTGCAGTGCAATTGTGCTCGTCGAGAAGCACGAGCATGGGCAATGAACTTCATTGCGTTTGCGCACTTGTTCGAGCTGCACGACCAAGGCCACAGACTCCACGATTGTGGTCGCCGGATTGCACGAGGAGATGAGGGAGCCGGCAAGCTCGAAGGGAGACAAGGTCGCATTCCGTGACGGTTGACACGGGAGTCAAGGGATCCTCCCCTTCACGTCTCCAGCGTGCTGGAGGAGCAAGGCGTGACGGTTCCCGGCAGGCCCCAAAGCCGGAGTTGCTCGCGCCCAGATGGCCGGCGTAGCTTCAATGGAGGCGCTGGATCCGGTGTTAATGGTCGGATCCAGTGTAGGCGGGGTGAGGGAGAAAGAAGGTGGGGAGGCATGTGGTGGAGGAGTAGGGCACCGCGGTGGTGGTGGTGGTCGGCGGGGCTGGGGGAGGGGAGGGGCGGAGGCGATCTAGGCCGCTCCCGCGGTAGAAGGCAGGGAGGGGAGGGGAGGCGGCACTCCAGCCGCTCCCGTGGTAGAAGGTGCGGATGGGAGGGGCGGTGTCGTTCGGGTGCGGGTGTTATGAGAATAAGCTTTTTGTTATGAGAATAAGGTCTTAAGGGGTGTTATGAGAATAGACCCACCCTATATATCATTGCACACTTTTTGAATCTTTTTTGACATTTTTTTACAAAACCTTTTTTGATTATTGCATCGCACACCATTTCGTCGGAGGGTCTATGATCGTATCGTTGCGTTAGCAGCATCTTGTAGTAGTGAACAGTCACTGTTGATAGAATCGTTTTTTGAGTAAGTTGACAAAGCCATGCGTATGCGTCAACTGAGTAGGCCCACAAGTCAGCCTCCAAATATGATGGGCCCCAGTTGTCAAGGGGAGCAACCTTTATTTGTTTCTTAAAAAGGAGGCACTTCCTTGCGTGCCAAGATATAGCCGATGGTTCCCAGCTGTCAGGAGGGGGTTCATTTTTTCGCATAATAAGGTGGCACTTGCTTGCATGCGGCCATGGAACATGTGGGTCCCTCTTTTGATGCATGTCATTTTTTGACCACGTTGGCCACGTCGCGCCGAGGGCATTAATGTGATGGATGACTGTGAGGCCCGTGAAGGGAACGACCCGAAGCTGCCGAAGCCACAGTAGTGGATACCCACGCTGAGGGGAGTACCAGGGTTGTGACTGGTTCGGCTACGGGGTGAGGCTGGCATCGTCAGAAAATAACAGGAGGTGCGGGTGGGTAGAGGGATGGCCTGGCCAGCGGTGGTAGTAGGGTTGGCCGATGAGGCCTGCGTGGCAGCACAGCCGGCCACAGGAGGAGGGAGCAGGTCATCCTGCCGGCACTGGCTTGGGCGGCTGGAGTAGGAAGATCAGAGATTGAAGAAGCACGGCGGCCACTGGCTGGACACGAACAATCACTGCTCTCGTGTGTTATTAAGTTGGCACAGCCTTGCATACACGTCAAGCGTTTTTAAGGTAAGTGTACGCGTCAACCTATAGTAGGCGCACAAGTCAGCCTCAAATCTGTCGAAAACAACACACATCCCATATGTCATTATTTCTAATAATTTACAACCCATTTGCTAATTCTTACCGATTTTTCTGGAGCCCATATTCTTTTTGTTAGCTTTACAACCCACATTCTGGCAACGGTTAAAAATTCTATGAATTTTTGCATATTTTGGTGCGGTCCTAACTATTTTTAATCCCAAAATTTTTAGTCACATTCAAACAAAATTTAATAATAAATTTATATCAATGTAAAATCCAAATAATTGTCCACGCATAAAAATCAATGAAATTTAAAATTTCGAATTGAAAAAAAAATAGATTTTTGAAACTAATTGCATGTTTGCTGTGTTTTAAAAATGGACAACCCATTTCTCATTACTGATAGCCCATTTTCTGGGGAAGCCGAATGAAACTCACCTCGTCTTGAAAGATTTGCATCCTAGCAGGGCTCACAAAAGCAAGTAGGCCTCGATTGGGTATTCTGCAAAAGAACAAAAAATCAGGGCTACCCATTTTCAGAAAGAAAAAAAAAGTATTGGGTTGGTCTTGTGGTGAACATTGAATAAAAGTCTAGCTAGACAGGCCAGAGTGCCCCGCACAGCCCAGTTGACACCCTGCTCTGTCTCAAAAACAAAAGGAACTAGGCGAGCTACTGGGTCCCTAGCGTCAGCTACTCGTTGTGCAATTCTCTCATTTATTGACTACGTTGACAATGGCATGGGACCCACATGTCAGGAATCCATTAGGAGGAACCATTTTTTGGCTGCAAATAAGGAGGCAATTGCTTGTGCGCTGCCATGACCCAAGTGGGTCCCTGCTGTCATCCTCTCCACATACAATCTTCTCCGGATTATGTACGCGTCAACCTAGTAGGCCCACAAGTCAGCCTCTAAACACGTGGTACACAAATACAACCCATTTGAAAATATAACAGCCCATTCCATACGTTCACACAGAAAGTTCAGCATTCAGAGCAAAGTAACAGATCTGATCCCGATATAGAGTATTAAACTTCCACGTTGACAACCATAATAGTCAAGTTAACTATCTACTCCCACTAATACTCTAGTGTACAAGTACTAAATTACTCCTAGCTAATTAGACAATGCCGGCCGCCATCTACGATACACGCTAAATGCCGGCACTGACATCCTCCTCCTTGCCTCGGACTTGCTAGACATGCGATAGGGCGCGTTGATCACGCGCGTTGGCCCTATCCATTCCAGCGTGGTCCACCGACGCTTCGGCTTCTAAGCGGGAAACCCACTTGACGAGCTGGTAGTAAAATTTGGCGTCACGCACATGTGCCTGCCTGACAGCCTCTAGGGCTATTTGTCGTCGCCGACCTTCACGTAGTGGGCCCAGTTGCGGGCGCTCTACCCGTGACTCAAAGCGGCGGTGCGCTGCTACTGCATGCCCTCTTGGCAGTGCAAATCGCAATACGCTGCTCCTCAACTAGGCGGACACGCTCCAACAAGTCCTCGTACTCCGCATTGCCATCTAAAGACCGATAGAATGCCTCCTACCCCCGCCTACCTTCCGTGAATAACCAAACACTAGCTCCGGCGGTGAGCGCCTCTAGCGTCACCTATTGCGGAATGCCAGGGGCATGATGTGCGTGGCAAGAGTGAGGGAAGTGGCGTGCAACGTTGGGCCGGTGGGGGTTGTGAGGATAGGTCGATGGGGAGAGTTGGGTGATGGTGCCACCGGAGAATGCGGGAACCAGTAATTATAGGTGAAAGGTAGGTGAACCGGCATGTCGCGGGAAACGCGACGGTAATCAGAATTCAATGCATAAGCAGGAATGGCTTAGCGCGCCAACTTACCGCGGAAAAATGCATTTATGACTGTGTTGTCTCGTCCGGTCCCATCAGTGGTGCATCTCATCTGTGTTGGGTCACACATCAGCCTGGTGGTCAAACGAGTGCACTCGAATCATCCAGATAAGGTACGTGCATGATCCGTAGTTTACTCGTGTAGGATCGAGTCAGTCGGAAAGTGTACACATAGGATGGCATTAGCTGATGAACGTTCGCTGGGAGATAAGGCATTTGCAAATGTTTTTCCAGGCAGTTTCTTCAGATCCACATGGCTTTTTCATCAGAACAGCATGTCAGTTTCTTCGGAGGAAGGCATTTTTATTCAAAAAACTGCCACCTTTGGATCTTGTGTCGCAACTAAAACTGCCATGAGTGAATTAGTAGGCTAGCTAGTGATCGATCAGTAACTTGTAAACACTAAGCGAACAGAAATAAGGAACTTCTAGTAACTTGTAAACCCTGAGCACACGGAAATAAGGATCATGTTGTGCACACTAAAAGAGTCGATCCATTCGAAATGATCACACGAGACTCACGGGTCTAGCTTTGTATTATGTTCCCACTAATAGCCCAAATTCACAAGCAACTAGTACCATTCCGATACATAAGATCAACATGTTAATGATTCTCAATGATTCAAAGATCATATACAATATGTAGCTCCTAAAGCAAAGATGACGAAAAACATTTGCTCTTGCTACTAAAATGGATGCTTCTCTGGGCGAACATTCAACACAGAGTGAAAGACAAATTTGATCATGAAATATACATTTCCACTTACAAACGTAAGTGGTTTCACCAACAGAAGGAACCATAAGAGTGAACCACACATGATGGAGGAACACCCACTAAAATATGAGTTGGTCATCTGTCTATCACACAACGAGACTATTTTTGGAATACAACTTTAACATTGGCAAAATGATGCTCATCGGACAATCAGAACAAAGCAATGTAGCACCTAGTGTTGGCCAATAAATAGTATAGTACTACTGTTGTGCAGTCCATGAAGTGACTATCCAATCTTTCTATGTCTATTTTCAAGAGGCACTACATGCAGTGAGTATACTATTCTATTGTGTAGTTCCACAAAAATTTAGGTCACTTTGTTTGTTCGCCAAATATCAATGGGCAGACATCTGTTTGGACAAATATCAACCAGGTAGTTAACATATACCCCACCTTGCATTTTCAGTTTAAACACGCCTTTGCTAGTTGTTTCCACTTAGCACCTGTCATGTTTTGCACTGGACAATTTGATACTGCCATGCTTTCCACTAGACAATTTGGTATTGAATTGATTTGTTGGTATAGAGAAAAAATATAGCGCCTATTCTTCATCATACGAAGGATGTCCATGTTTGCATTGATGGAAGAGGTGAAATCAATATAACCGAAATTGAGCATCCAATCAATGAATCATGTCTTGCACCACCAATGCTGGTCCACCCTGCCAGTAAATTTACATGCAAAGCACTAATATTACTATATAATGACAATAGCAAACAATAGCAAGATAGTAGCAAACCATGTACCTTGGTAATGAACAACTCATAGTCCCACCAATTGGATATAACTGTTTGGAAGCAAAAATGCTCATAATGTTAAACCATTTGGACTTTTTTGTGCAGTTCCACTAAAATATATCATCCCTGGTTGCACATATATTGGAAGTGTGATTAGTATAAAATGGCACTGGTTGAAGCATAGACTCACAAATATAAGCATTGCACATTTCTTAATGGGAAAAGAATGGCTGATGTCAAGAAGGCATACATAGTATTTCGTGAAAGATTGAACCATTCCTAACCTTTCCTCTTATTTTAAGCATTTTTTGTGCAGTTCAACTAAAATAAAATGCCATCACCACCTTGACAACTTGGTGACACTATACAAAAAATGGCATACCGTTACATCATGATGTCGGGTATGTAATGGACAAGAAATAGAGACAAACATGCAGACCTCCTCCGATAACATAATGAACATTAAATTTAACAAAGTTGTGACTAGCTTTGCTGGCATAATTTGAATGAATTCTACACCCTATGTTCCTTAATATTAGACGTTTTTGCAGTTCAACTTAAAGTACCCAAATGGTTAGTGTTTAGAAAAATAGGTAGTAGTTTTCCTAAGCACATTTCTGGGAAAGCTTGCCAGACCATATATATGTCCATACGTTAATGCAACACCATTCGAATAGTACAAATGTACACTATAAAGTGGCTAATGCAACTGTAGAGTATCTTTGTTATTACTGGTTACATTACAATGGTTTTAGTGAACAGATTTCCATATGCTAGCACTGGAAGATTTATATAAGCATCAACTATGCAAATTCTAAAGGTAACAAGTTTGAGCATTGGTATGCTGGTTGGGCAACAACATTAGACCAAGTACAAATATCTGAAGGTAACTAATGACAGTTTTTTTTGCAAACCATGTTCCTTGAAAGTAAATATCATATTGAACCCGAGGGGACCTAAAATGTTGCTATCCAATCTTCATAGTCAATCAAACATAAAAACTTGATTAAAGGAATCAAGAAAATAGCAGGAGGAGGAGGTGACTGTTGGATCTGGGGTTCCGGCGAAACCCTTAAGGTTCGAACTTTGGGATCCGCACGAAGATCTCTCCTTCCGCCCTAACTCGCCTACTCGACAATCCTAGGCCTAGCTCATCGGATCCGATGAACAAGAGACACAAGATTTATACTGGTTCGGGCCACCGTTGTGGTGTAACACCCTAATCCAGTGTGGTGTGGTGGATTGCCTTGTAGGCTGAGGAAGAACTAGTACATGGATGAACTACCTCCTGGGGTGTTCTTGAGCTCGAGTGAGCTTGAGGTGTATGAGAGGTCTCGATGATCCGATCCCCCTCTATGATGGTGGCTGGGTCCTATTTATAGTGTCCCGGGTCCTCTTCCCAAATATTGAGTGGAAAGGAATCCCACAACGGCCAAACTTGAAGGGGGGCAGCTAGTACGAGCTATCCTGACAAAAGGTGGTCTTCGCCTGCCAAAGGCTCTGGTGGTGACGCCACCGTGGGCTCCGCGATGACCTCCGTCCTGCCGTCCTGCTGGTCTTGGTCTTGTTGCACCGATATGGAAACCTTTTCCTGACGCCTCGGGACTCCTCGCCTGCACCTGCTCCTTTAGCACCAAAGAGGAAACTGGCACTCTGCGCCCGCTGGCGCCCTCCTGGCATTCGTCACTGCTCATGTCACGAGGACCTCGCGAGGTGCCCCTCGCCTTGATATCTTCGATCCTCACGAGCCGGCCTGGCGAGGCCGCCCGAGGGGATGCCTTGTGTCGTCCACCTCGCGAGGCTAGGCCCCTCGCGAGGGTCTTGAGTGGTTGTTGAAGATGCTGGGCCATACCAGGCCGCCTTTTGAGCCATGCCCTGGGCCGCAGGCAGGCAAGTCTGGGTACCCCCGTTCCAAAAACGCCGACAGTAGCCCCGTGGCCCAAGGTGTGCTCGGGCTTTGCGTCGCGGCGAAGCCAAGGGCTAAGCACGGAGCGTCGTGGGCCCTCACAGCCTGTGGCCTTGCTTGACGCGTGGCGCTTGATGGGACGTGGGCGTCCCCACTTCCACACGCAGCCTCGGCGACCGCGCGACTTGACAAGTCGCTGCGTGCACAGCGGTGTCGGCGTCCTGGGAACTAGGGTACCCAGACTTGCCTGTCTGCGGGCCGCGACGCGCTCCTACAAGCGGCCTGGTATGGCCCAGCTGATCGACCAGCCGTCCAAGACCCTCGTGAGGGGGCCAAGTCTCGCGAGGAGAACAATGTCAAGACGCCCTCAGGAGCGGCCTTGGCAAGGTGCTCCGGAGGGGCGGAGAATCCAACGCCAGGCTTGCCTTAGGAGGAGGCAGTGATGTCAGCAATGACGCACCGCGCTAGTGGGTGCCAGCGTCCGCCAGCGGCACAGTTGGCATTTCGGTGCAAAGGGGACAGCGCAGCCGCGGGTTCTCGAGGAGCGGGACAAAGGTTCCCCCTTTGGCGCAACAAGACCGAAGACCGCAAGGACAAAAAGGAGGATGTCACCGTCGAGCCCACCACCGCGTCACCGCCTGATCCTTTTGCAGGCGAAGACCGCTTTTATCAGGATAGGAACATCCTTGTGTTCCCGCTCAAAAATGGCCGTTGTGGGATCCCTTCCCACCTAAACATTTCAGGGGAAGAGGACCCTGGCCGCCTATATAAGTAGCTAGGACCCCCACTATGGAGGGACAGGTTGAACCAAGCCTAGCCAAGGAGAGCAGATCCATAAACTCTGCCACCACGCAAAGGAGCAAGAACACTTGCCTCCTGACCCTCCTGAGCTCATCTCCTAAGCTCAGGAACCACTGTACTAGTTCATATTCCAGCCCTCCGTTGGCTAATCCACCAAAGCAGGAAGTAGGGTCTCACACCACACGGTGGCCCGAACCTGGGTAAACTCTTGCGTACACTATCTGTTGTTTGCTTGAATCCCTTCACCAAGACGAGAGCGAGATGCTAGGTAGACGTGAGTGGGAGAGACCTTTGTTCACGCCCCTGTGTTTGAACTTCTTGGGTTTTGCGGAGCCCTAAATCCGACATTTGGCTCGCCAGGTAGGGGGCGTGTCGAAATCTCGCCTCTCCGATGACCTCTTCGCGTTCTCGTCGTCAACTCCGCTCCACAGCCATGCTGGACACATGTAGAGCTCGTGCCGCCCGCCGTACCATGAATGTCGCTCAGACGGCGCCCGAGGGCAACGACACACCGCTCTGCCCCAACTCGCTGGTCGCCAATGCCGCCACCGACCCGGCCGTCCATGAGCAGTAGGACTCGTCGCTGCCACCGTCCGTGGGGCGAGATGGCCGCACGGCGACGCCTTCACCCTCACCGGCCGCTGCGTCGTCCTCGCTGGCCCGCCGCGGGCCGTTCTACCAGTAGCCTGCCCTACTGATGGCGTGGGAGCTCTTGCGCTACCACCTGACAGATGACCTCTATAATGAGTGGCTCCACCACATCACCGAGCTCATCAATGCCGCTGGAGAAACACCTGCACCAACGCACTCCTCACGTCCTCCATCGCCCCCGGTGGGGAACGAAGGCCACGGAGTCCCGGCTCCGCCTCCACTCCACGGCGCCGGCCTGGAGGTCCGACGCAAGGATCCTGACATGAGCAACCCTGCAGAGCCCATGCGCGCAACGAGGAGAGCTGCCAGGTGATTCCGCATCCCCATGCAGGGGCTCGCGGGCCCCCTGGCCTGCAGCGCCAAGACCGCGTGCCACAGGAGGTGGTGGCGCCAGCACCCCAAGAACCAGCGCCACATGCGTAGGGGCGCCTGCGATCATGAGCGTGGCTGGGTGTCGCGCCCTAGCTCCTGAGCTACGGCGCCTCGTCTGGCCCGACAAGTTCAAGCCGGACCTGCCTCCGTGCTACGACGGCACCACTGTCCCCACGGAGTTCCTCCAACTCTACGAGCTGAGCATCGAGGCGTCCAACGGCACTGAGCAGGTCATGGCGAACTGGTTCCCCATGGCTCTCAAAGATGGCGCACGCTCCTGGCTCCTGAACCTCCCCGTGGGATCCATCTCCTCCTGGGAAGAGCTTCGCGGGCGTTTCGTCGCCAACTTCCAAGGCACCCGCGACCGAGCCCCGGCAGCTGCTGATCTGCGCCGGGTGAGGCAACAGCCGGGAGAGACCCTGCAAAAGTACATCCAACGCTTCAACACCATGCGCCTCCGGATCCCAAGTGTGGTGTTCTCCGACGGCATCCGCGACATCAGGATGAGGGAGGAGCTCGCCGTTCACGAGGACTTGTGCACAGTCCTCGAGATGTTCAAGCTCGCGGCAAAGTGCGCCAGGGCGGAGGAAGGACGCCTCTCCCTCCAGGAGCTGCCTGAGGTGGAGGCGGACGACAGAAGAGCAAGGCCAAAGAATCCAAGCGCAAGGGACCCGCCGTGCTGGCTACGGAGCCAGAAGTAAAGCGTGCCTGTGGCTACGATGACCTCCCCAGAGACAACCGACCGTACTGCGTTTTCCACAACGTCCACAGCCATAACACTAATGACTGCCAGGAGCTCGGGGTGATGCGCGGCGGGCGCGTCGGGCAGCGCCCTGAGCACGACAACCGTGGCTACGGCCGTGGAGGAGGCTGAGGTGGAGGACGTGGGACGGTAGGAACTCACGCCAGAGGTGGCGCGAACAGCCTCGTGAAGACCACTGGCAGGAGCAGCCTCGTGACGCCCCCTGGCGCGACCAGCCTCGTGAGGGTCGCCTTTAGGGCAATGGAGGTCTGCCTCCGCTACCGCCACCGCCAAGAAGGAACGACGACGACCGCCAAGGAGATGGAGCAGGGGGCTTCCAGGAGCCGCATGCAGATGCATGCATCTTGGGGGAGCCCATGCTCCGGCTTCTCATCGCATCTTCAAGCAGTTTGCCCGTGAGGTGAACGCGGCGCTTCCCAGGCCTGACGCCGCGCGCAACCTCAGGTTTTCCAAGCAAGTCATCGCCTTCGACCCCTAGGACTAGCTCAAGTGCACTGCGGCCCCAGGCGCCCTCCCGATGCTCTGCACCCCGACCAGCAGCAACGTCCTCGTGACCAAGACCCTCATCGACGGCGGGGCAGGCCTCAATGTCCTTTCCGTCCAGACCTTCGAGACGCTCCAGGTTCCCTACGATCAGCTCCACCCGACCAAGCCATTCTACGGAGTCACGGATGGCTCCACACTCCCGATGGGGCAGGTCCACCTCCCCGTCACTTTTCGTGACCGTGACAACTACCACACTAAGCTCATCAACTTCGACGTCGCCAACATCTACCTACCGTACAACGCCATCCTTGCGTATCCTGCCCTTGCCAAGTTCATGGCGGCGACCATCACGGCTACAACGTCCTGAAGATGCCTGGGAGCGGTGGAGTCATCACGATCGCCTCCGACGAGAAGGAAGCGGTGCGTTCCCTGGAGCGCGCCTACCAGACCGCGGTGGTCGAATGCTCCGATGAGGATGGAGCCGTCCTCACCCTACAGACCGCCCCAAGAATAAGAAGAACCTGCCCGTCAACGGACCTCGGGACGCAGGGGCTCCTGACGGCTCGGCCTCAGGACTCGCGCCTACTGATGAGGCGCCCTCCACCCTCGCATAGGGGGGGGCGCGCCTGACGCCCCTCTCATGACGGGCTCGGAGGCGCTCATCTGGAGTGTCTCCGGACTGACCGGCGTCTCGAGGGAGGTGTTCGGGCACCACCTGCAAGCGTATCTTAAAGCGCGTTTTTGTGAGCCCAGCGTGAACCGCCCAGCACTGGGGGCTTAGGACTTCATCAACCAAGTTACCGAGCAACTTCAGTACAAAACACTCATCCATGGTGGTCGTAACCACACAACCCCAAGTCCACCTGCTCGCAGCCCGAGCGATCGCTTCCGCGTCTGCGTTGACATCGCGGGTCTCAATCGAGCCGCCTCTCAGGAGCCCTTCTGGCCGACGGCGGTCGGCCGGAGGAGGGCCTTCCCCTGCAGCTATGTCTGCACACTCTTCGACTTCCGCAACGTAGATGCCACGTTCTAGCATCTCGCGCAGCAGGCCTTGGGGCTCGGGAGGCTCAGTGATAGGCGGTTCGGACGGAGCAAGACCCAGACCCGCGCGACCACTGAGAGCATTCGGAGCCCCTGGGCCTCAGGAGCCCGACGATCCCCAGGAGCGACCCGCATGGCTCGTGTCTTCAGCTACCCCAACTCTTCTTCGACAAGTATCAGGTGACACTTCAGGTATCCAATCGAGGGCGCTCCTCGGGCAGCATCATCCTCGGACTGCTGGGGAATGTTCCCCCGCAGTTTTCTCCCTTTTTGCATGATCAAGGCTAGTTGTTTCTTTCCATTCGCATTATATGCATGCTTGGCGTCCTCACCGCCACCAAGGTCATGAGCCCTTGTTAGCCCACTCACGACCGCCCCATGATTAAGGACTGGCACGGCGTCTGTGCTCGGGTCCGTCCCTGCAGCGTCGCTAAACCCAAGGGTTGAGCTCTGTCTCGCGAGCCATTCCTGTGACGTCACCTCCCATGGTCCTTGGTGCCTTGTTCTCACATGGGCTAATCGTGGATGGGTAAGTAGGGGCCCGTGGTGGGTGCCTCGCTCACGCGGGAACCGCGCGCCGGTTGTTTTTCTTTTGGATCGTTGCATAAGAATACTGGGCATGACGTCTGTGTTCAGGTCTGTCCCTGCAGCATCGACAAATCCAGCGGCTGAGCTCTGTCTCGCGAGCCATTCCCGTGACGTCACCTCCTGGGGTCGCTGGTGCTGCGGCCTTCTTATGCGATACCCTCTAGAGATGCAATCGACGCAGGTCGACACAACACCTCTTTTTTCACATTTTGCAGAAGAAGACTCAGGCGCAACCCGCCTCAGGGTAGGGTCTCGTGAGTGATGCGTAAGCTCACGAGAACTTCCTCAGAGTCGTTCAACTCGTCCTGAGGAGGGCCCATATACACCTTGGCTCTCTTACCGTGTAAGCCACATGTTAGGACGGGGCTGTACACGCCCCGGAGTCTTTCCCGGTGGGAGGCTCCCTCTCACGGTCCAGTGGAAGTACCTAGCTCCGCACTGGCAGATCCAACCGAGGAGCGGTTATGCCCACGAACCAGTGGAAGCACCAAGCTCCACGCTGGCCGCTATGACCGAGGCGTGGTTATGCCCACACTCCGCGCAAGTGCGGTAGCTCTATGCTCTGCGCTAGTTATAAACAACTGAGGGCGGCCCCCAGTGGTCGCACCAACCTCAGGGAGCTTTTCAGCTCACGACACTCCTAGCTTCTCCTTGGATGGGTGTCGGGAGGAGGGCTAGGCATGGGGGCTATGCTCAGGTCTCGCCTGGCAGACACCACCCTACCAGGTGCCCAGACACCTGGCCTTCTCGCGCCCCCATCCCAGGCGAAGGCTCGTGGGCATGGTATGGTGCTCGTTCTCCTTCATGAGAGTCGTTCGTATGTCAAAGGGGACCCCTGGGCATCGCGACCCAGGGGCCTAACTAGCCACGTAGCCCCTCATCCCTTGAGTCTAGTTATGACGATAACCCCGGTCACCCGGAAGGCTCAATGGCGATCGAGGTATGCGTGGGGTTGGGCCCTGCCGACGCAGAACGCAAACGGGATCGCTTGAACGTCAAGGGGGACTCCTGGGCATCGCGACCCAGGGGCCTCACTAGCCACGTAGCCCCTCATCCCTTGAGTCTAGTTATTACGATAACCCCGGTCACCCAAAGGGCTCAATGGCGATCGAGGTATGCGCGGGGTTGGGCTCTGCCGACACAGAGCACCTAAGCAAACATGAAAGGAAGCAAGCATGGAAATCATCTAGCTATTACAATAATACCAAGTTTTTCAAATTCAAACAAAGCTCTTACGACTCCCCGAGGCACTCACACTTCTCTCTCTAGACAGGAACAGATGAGGCATTACCAAGTGCATCATCACCGGTCTCCACCTCCTCAGTTGTGGTAGCGGTGGCCTGGAGGAACGCCCCCACCAGCGCTGTGACCTTCACCCTCGGGGCCTCGGCAGCCGTGCCCTCCATGACTTTGGTCACGGGCTCGTACAACGAGGCCAGGTCAAGGGTGGGGTCGCGAAGACTTAGGTGGCTGCACACCTACGTCAGAACCAAGGTAAGGAGCGTGCGGCTCTCGACGTCGGCTAACTGGCCAATTGCGGACGCAACCTCGCGCAGGGACTTCACAAGCGCAGCGAGGAGCCCGTCGGGGCCTCCCTCTGGGGTGGCCAGCGGTTCCTTGAACCCCTCCCCGTAGCCGGCCTGCAGCGCCTGGCGGGCCTCAAGGTCGAAGGCGGCAAGGGCCTCGGAGCGACCATCATCACCTCCTCGTGAAGACAGCTGGACACAGAACCTCGCCTCGAAGGAAGGGTAATAGAAAATCAAGTGCCACCACCCCCTGACCATAGGGGTTCGCTAAGATAAGTTTTCAACGCCGCATCTACTCGCGTACCTACACCTCCATCCACTATAATCGCGAATCCGCTGGGGCATGAAAACCCTTCCCGACGGACCGGTGGGCGGTTTCCTGCATGCCAGGAGGGACCTCCTGAGCATCGCGCCTCAAGGGCTCTTACCGGACCCTGGATCACTCACCTCCTGGACCTGACCACGGCATCACGACCTGGCATACCAGCGCAGACTGAGACTTTTCTCGGGAGTGGGTCTCGTAGGCGTAGGGCCCTAAACTACTGCGGGGACAAAAGGAAGGGAAAGTCATGCTTTAACAAGGGTCTCATGAAGGACATAAGTTTATAACGCTAGGCAATAGCAAAAGTATTACAAGAATTTACATGCCCTCGTGGAGCCTTCCATGATGTTTCCCTCCAGGACGGCGCCGGGAGGACAACGTTTCCCTCCAGCAATAGGAACAGCGACTTGGCGGCTCGTAGCTCTCGAGGAATGAGGCCATCTCAGGGGTAGCGTAACTGCTACCAGGAGAGTCGGAGGCGCAACCAATGGCGAGCGCCTCGCTGCCCTGACGGCATGGGGAATGGTCGCTGGCGAGGCCATTCCCCGCGCCACACGACAGCCGGCGGCTGTCCGCCCCGAAGACATTGAAGGTCATCCTGCCCATCCTATCCAGCACGAAATGAAAAATGTGCCTCCCGGCGGGGGCACAGGCGCGACACACCACACCCCAACCCCAGGTCACGAAGACCTGGCCAGAGGAGATCACCTCCATGTCGGCATACGAAGGAGGAAGGCCACACCCCTCGTGCCTCAGCTGCATCGTCACCCGGACGCGAGCCGGGAGAAGCTCCCTCAGGAATGGAGGAGGAAGGATCCATGAATGCGGAGGGGCCCCCGCCCATACGATGAACTCGCGGGCATCATCCTTAGAATGGGACGGCAGCAGGGCGTGAGGAGTCGCCCGTCTCTCGGGGCGGCTGATGGCGCCACCCCTGTCGCCGTCCCCGCTTCGTCCGCCTGCCGCTGGAGCATACAAGGGAAGCGAAAATCCTAGTGGCGCCCGCGTGCACCATGTGCGGGTGTCCAACGGCCTCAGGGACGCACTCGGAGAACTATGGCGCCTCTTCTTCGGGGGGAGCCGCTCAGACTCTACCATCGGGCTCTTCCCCTTCTCCGCGGCCGAGAACCTGCGAATTGGTGCCATGGAAGCCGTTGGAGTAGTGGAAGCAGCAGGGATCGGTCTGCAATAGTCGAGTGAGAGGCATGGTGCCTCACCCCCTGTTTATAGACCAAGAAGATCAACCGACGGCCACTCATGCACGGCCATAATGGCCCCGCCGCCCGCGCCAAGGAGTTGTCAAGTAGCACGATTGCCAAGACTGCGTGGGAAGCGGAGTCGCACGCGTCCCATCCAACCGTCACGCGCCAGCCTGGCCCGCAGCCTTTTTGGTGCCCGCGACGCTCCGTCCTCGGCTAAGGCTTCGCACCGAAGCCAACTCCGCGTGCGCCTTGGGCCCGGGGGCTACTGTCGGCGTCCTGGGAACTAGGGTACCCAGACTTGCTTGTCTGCGGGCCGCGACACGCTCCTACAAGCGGCCTGGTATGGCCCAGCTGATCGACCAGCCGTCCAAGACCTACGTGAGGGGTCCAAGTCTCGCGAGGAGAACAACGCCAAGACCCCCTCAGGAGCAGCCTCGGCAAGGTGCTCCAGAGGGGCGGAGAATCCAAGGTCAAGCTTTCCTCAGGAGGAGGCAATGATGTCAGTAGTGACGCACCGCGCCAGCGAGTGCCAGCGTCCGCCAGCGGCGCAGTTGCCATTTCGGTGCAAAGGGGACAGCGCAGCCACGGGTTCCCGAGGAGCAGGACAAAGGTTTCCCCTTTGGCGCAACAAAACCGAAGACCGCAAGGACGACAAGGAGGATGTCACCATCGAGCCCACCACCGCGTCACGGCCTGATCCTTTTGCAGGCGAAGAGCGCTTTTGTCAGGATAGGAACGTCCTTGTGTTCCCGCTAAAAAATGGCCGTTGTGGGATCCCTTCCCGCCTAAACATTGCGGGGCAAGAGGACCCTGGCCTCTTATATAAGTAGCTAGGACCCCCACTATGGAGGGAAAGGTCGAACCAAGCCTAGCCAGGGAGAGCAGATCCATAAACTCTACCACCACGCAAAGGAGCAAGAACACTTGCCTCCTGACCCTCCAGAGGTCGCCTCCTGACATCAGGAACCACTGTACTAGTTCATATTCCTGCCCTCCCAAGGCTAATCCACCAAAGCAGGAAGTAGGGTCTTACACCACACGGTGGCCCGAACCTGTGTAAACTCTTGCGTACACTATATGTTGTTTGCTTGAATCCCTTCACCAAGACGAGAGCGAGACACTAGGTAGACGTGAGTGGGAGAGACCTTCATTCACGCCCCTGTGTTCGAACTTCTTGGGTTTTGCAGAGCCCTAAATCTGACAAGCGGACCATTATTACCTGTGTTTATGGGGCTGGCGGTTGGCCTTCCTCTGGCTATAAATAGGGCGGCACGCGGAGTCCTTGCCGTCCATCTTCTTCCTTCGTTCCCCTTGCTCCTTCGCCTGACCGAACCGCCATGGCGCCACCCAGGAAGTACTAGTCCATGGAGAAGGGGAAGGCTCAGCAGGAGGGGCTTGGCTCACCACCAGCTAAGAAAGGACGAGGCCGTCCTCGTCAGTGTGCCGCGACCCCCGTCGGGGCTGCGAGCGGGCGTGGGCGGACCCCCACAGCGCCCGTAGAGACCATTGGTAGCCGCGTGGCGGTCCTTTGAGTGGCGGGGGCTATCGTGGCCTTGGCGGTCCGGTGAATGGAGGGAGGCGCTCTGGGTTTGTCAGACCTCCCCAGCCGCACTACCACCTGGCAGAGGTGGCGCTTGAGTTCATCGTGTGGTCGGAGAGCCTAGCCGGCACCAGGCTCCAGCTCCCGCGCTCCTTGGCCGGCGAACTCCTTGAAGCGAGCTCCGGCGGCTTTTGGCTGCAGGTGGATAGTTGTTGCAGCAGGGCGTCGTGGGTCTTGGTGCAGGTCTCTACCTCGGGCGCTGTGGCTTTGGCCCGAGGCTGGCAGACGTTCACCCACGCGCGCAGTTTGGGAGGCCGATGCACCCTTCACTTCAAGTTCAGCGACGACTCGACCGTCTTCGTGAGGGTGTTTGGAGAAGACGGGCGCCGCGCCGAGTGCTGCCCCGAGGACAACGGCGGCGGCGAGGTGTTTGGCCTGCGATATGGCCGCAGCTCGTCCAGCTACGGCGGCTCCTCCTTCAGCAGCAGCTCCAGCAGCAGTGGCTATGACCAGCCGCCACGCCTTCGCGCCCTCCTGGAAGGCGGCGCCGGTGAAGGAAATATGCCCTAGAAGAAATAATAAAGATGCTATTTGTATTTCCTCATATAATGATAAATGCCTTTTATTCATGCTACAATTGTATTAACCGGAAACTTAGTACATGTGTGAATACATAGACAAAACAGTATGTCCCTAGTATGCTCATACTAGACTAGCTCATTGATCTAAGATGGTTATGTTTCCTAGCCATAGACATGAGTTGTCATTTGATCAATGAGATCACATCATTAGGAGAATGATGTGATGGACAAGACCCATCTATTAGCTTAGCACTATGATCGTTTAGTTTTACTGCTATTGCTTTCTTCATGACTTATACATGTTCCTATGACTATGAGATTATGCAACTCCCGAACACCGAAGGAACACCTTGTGTGCTATCAAACATCACAACGTAACTGGGTGATTATAAAGATGCTCTACAGGTGTGTCCAAAGGTGTTCATGGTGTTGGCATAGATCAAGAATAGGATTTGTCACTCCGAGTGTCGGAGAGGTATCTCTGGGCCCTCTCGGTAATACACATCATAATAAGCCTTGCAAGCAAATGACTAATGAGTTAGTCACGAGATGATTTATTATGGTACGAGTAAATAGACTTGCCGATAATGAGATTGAACTAGGTATTGAGATACCGACGATCGAATCTCGGGCTAGTAACATACCGATGACAAAGGGAACAACATATGTTGTTGTGCGGTTTGACCGATAAAGATCTTCATAGAATATGTAGGAGACAATATGAACATCTAGGTTCCGCTATTGGTTTTTGACCGGAGATATGTCTCGGTCATGTCTACGTAGTTCTCGAACCCGTAGGGTCCTCACGCTTAACATTTGATGACGATCGGTATTGTGAGTTTATGAGATTTGATGTACCGAAGGTAGTTCTGAGTCTTGGATGAGATCACGGACATGACGAGGAGTCTCAGAATGTCCGAGACATAAAGATCAATATATTGGATGACTATATTCGGACACCAGAAGTGTTCCGGGTGTTATCTGGTAAAACCGGAGTGCCGGAGGGGGTTACCGGAACCCCCCGAGGGAGTATGGGCCATAGTGGGCCAATGAGGGAAAGAGAAGGGCAGCCCATAGGGCTGGCCGCACCCCCGTAGGGTTCCTAGTTGGACTAGGAAAAGGGGGGAGGCGCCCCCTCTCCTTTCCTTCTCCTCTCCCCCTTCCTTTCCTACTCCTTGTAGGAATAGGAAAGGGGATTCCTATTCCTACTAGGAGTAGGAATCCTACTCCTATGGCGTGCCCCTTGGGCTGGCCGCACCTCCCCCTTGCTCCTTTATATACGGGGGAAGGGGGCACCAAAAGACATAGAAGAAACTATGTTATAGCCGTGTGCGGTGCCCCCCTCCACAGAAACACACCTCGGTCATACCGTTGCAGTGCTTAGGCGAAGCCCTGCGCCGGTAGCTTCATCATATCCGTCACCACGTCGTCCTGCTGACGATACTCTCCCGTGAAGTTCAACTGGATCAAGAGATCGTGGGACATCATTAAGCTGAACGTGTGCTGAACGTGGAGCTGCCGTACGTTCGGTGCTTGATCGTTTGGATCACGAAGACATTTGACTACATCAACCGCGTCACTAGACGCTTCCGCTTTCGGTCTATGAGGGTACGTAGACACACTCTCCCCTCTTGTTGGTATGCATCTAGTAGATAGATCTTGCGTGATCGTAGGAATTTTTTTGAAATACTACGTTCCCCAACCGTGGTATCAGAGCCAGGTCTATGCGTAGATGATATGCATGAGTAGAACACAATGAGTTGTGGGCGATAATAGTCATACTTCTTACCAGCATGTCGTACCTTGATTCGGCGGTATTGTGAGATGAAGTGGCCCGAACCGACATTACGCGTACGCTTATGCGAGACTGGTTTCACCGTTACGAGCACTCGTTGCTTAAAGGTGACTGGCGGGTGTCTGTCTCTCTCACTTTAGCTGAATCGGGTGTGGCTATGCCCGGTCCTTGTGATGGTTAAAACAACACATACTTGACGAAAAATCGTTGTGGTTTTGTATGCATAGGTAAGAACGATTCTTGCTAAGCCCGTAGCAGCCACGTAAAACTTGCAACAACAAAGTAGAGGACGTCTAACTTGTTGTTGCAGGGCATGTTGTGATGTGATATGGTCAAAACATGATGAGTTATACGTTATTGTATGAGATGATCATGTTTTGTAAAGTTATCGGCAACTGGCAGGAGCCATATGGTTGTCGCTTTATTGTATGAAATACAGTCGCCGTGTAATTGCATTACATTATTACTAAGAGGTAGCGATAGTCGTGGAAGCAATAGTTGGCAAGACGACAACGATGCTACAGTGGAGATCAAGGTGTCGTGCCGGTGACGATGGTGATCATGACGGTGCCTTGGAGATGGAGATCAAAAGCACAAGATGATGATGGCCATGTCATGTCACATATTTTGATTGCATGTGATGTTTATCTTATTATGCTTCTTATTTTGCTTAGTACGACGGTAGCATTATAAAATGATCCCTTTCAAAATTTCACGGTACAAGTATTCTCCCTGAGTATGCACCGTTGCGAAAGTTCGTCGTGCCGAAACACCACGTGATGATTGGGTGTGATAAGCTCAACGTTCACATACAACGGGTCCAAGCCAGTTTTGCACACGCAGGATACTCGGGTTAAACTTGACGAGCCTAGCATGTAGATACATGGCCTCGGAAAACTGGATACCGAAAGGTCGAGCATGAATCATACAGTAGATATGATCAACATAAGATGTTCACCATTGAAAACTACTCCATCTCACGTGATGATCGGATATAGTTTAGTTGATTTGGATCACGTGATCATTTAGATGACTAGTGGGATGTCTATCTAAGTGGGAGTTCTTTAGTAATATGATTAATTGAACTTTAATTTGTCATGAACTTAGTCCTGATAGTTTTTGCATATCTATGTTGTTGTAGATCAATGGCCCGTGCTACCATTCCCTTGAATTTTAATGCGTTCCTAGAGAAAGCTAAGTTGAAAGATGATGGTAGCAATTACACGGACTGTGTCCGTAACTTGAGGATTATCCTCATTGTTTTACAGAAGAATTATGTCCTTGAAGCACCGCTGGGTGACAAGCCTGCAGCAGGAGCAACCCTAGATGTTATGAACGTCAGGCAAGGTCGTTATGATGACTATGCACCATGCCTCATGGGCAAGATGACTAAAACTCCAGGAGGCGGGTATCGTTACTTTCTGACCTTCACTGATGGTTTGAGCAGATATGGGTATATCTACTTGATGAAGCAGAAGTCTGAAACATTTGAAAAGTTCAAAGAAATTTCGGAGTGAAGTAGAGAATCATCGTAACAAGAAAATAAAGTTTCTACGATCTGATCGTGGAGGTGAATATTTGAGTTACGAGTTTGGTCTTCATTTGAAACAATGTGGAATAGTTTCACAACTCACGCCACCTAGAACACCACATCGTAATGGTGTGTCCAAACGTCGTAACCGTACTTTATTAGATATGGTGCGGTCTATGATGTCTCTTACCAATTTACCACTATCGTTTTGGGTTATGCTTTAGAGACAACTGCATTCACGTTAAATAGGGCACCATCTAAATCCGTTGAGACGACGCCTTATGAATTGTGGTTTGGCAAGAAACCAAAGTTGTCATTTCTTAAAGTTTGGGGCTGCGATGCTTATGTGAAAAAGCTTCAACTTGATAAGCTCGAACCCAAGTTGGAGAAATGTGTCTTCATAGGATACCCAAAGGAAACTGTTGGGTACACCTTCTATCACATATCCGAAGTCATGATATTCGTTGCTAAGAATGGATCCTTTCTAGATAAGGAGTTTCTCTCGAAAGAAGTGAGTGGGAGGAAAGTAGAACTTGTGGAGGTAATTGTACCTTCTCCCGAATTGGAAAGTAGTACATAACAGAAACTAGTTCCAGTTATACCTACACCAATTAGTGAGGAAGCTAATGATGATGATCATGAAACTTCGGATCAAGTTACTGCTGAACTTCGTAGATCAACCAGAGCACGTTCCGCACTAGAGTGGTACGGCAACCCGGTTCTAGAAGTCATGTTACAAGACCATGATGAACCTACGAACTATGAGGAAGCGATGATGAGCCCAGATTCTGCAAAATGGCTTGAGGCCATGAAATCTAAGATGGGATCCATGTATGAGAACAAAGTGTGGACTTTGGTTGACTTGCCCGAAGATCGGCAAGCCATCAAAAATAAATGGATCTTCCAGAGGAAGACCGACGCTGACGGTAATGTTACTATTTACAAAGCTCGACTTGTTGCGAAAGGTTTTCGACAAGTTAAAGAAGTTGACTATGATAAGACTTTCTCACCCTTAGTGATGCTTAAGTCTATGCAAATCATGTTAGAAATTGCCGCATTTTATGATTATGAAATCTGGCACATGGATGTCAAAACTGCATTCCTAAATGGATATCTCAAAGAGGAGTTGTATATGATGCAACCAGAAGGTTTTGTCGATCCTACAGGTGCTAACAAAGTGTGCAAGCTCCAGCAATCCATTTATGGACTGGTGCAAGCATCTCGGAGTTGGAATATACACTTTGATGAGGTGATCAAAGCATATGGTTTTATACAGACTTTTGGAGAAGCCTGTATTTACAAGAAAGTGACTAGGAGCTCTGTAGCATTTCTAATATTATATGTGGATGGCATATTATTGATTGGAAATGATATAGAATTTCTGGATGGCATAAAAGGATACTTGAATAAGAATTTTTCAATGAAAGACCTCGATGAAGTTGCTTACATATTAGGCATCAAGATCTATAGAGATAGATCAAGATGCTTAATTGGACTTTCACAAAGCACATACCTTGATAAAGTTTTGAAGAAGTTCAAAATGGATCAGTCAAAGAAAGGGTTCTTGCCTGTGTTACAAGGTGTGAAGTTGAGTAAGACTCAATGCCCGACCACTGCAGAAGATAGAGAGAAAATGAAATCATTCCCTATGCCTCAGCCATAGGACCTATCATGTATGCAATGCTGTGTACCAGACCTGATGTGTGCCTTGCTATAAGTTTAGCAGGGAGGTACCAAAGTAATCCAGTAGTGGATCACTGGACAACGGTCAAGAACATCCTGAAGTACCTAAAAAGAACAAAGGATACGTTTCTCATTTATGGAGGTGACAAAGAGCTCGTCGTAAACGGTTACGTTGATTCAAGCTTTGACACTGATCCGGTTGACTCTATGTCACAAACCGGATATGTATTTTTGTTGAACAATGGAGCTGTCAGTTAGTGGAGTTCCAAGTAGAGCATCGTGGCGGGATCTACGTGTGAAGTGGAATACATAGCTGCTTCGAAAGCAGCAAATGAAGGAGTCTGGATGAAGGAGTTCATATCTGATCTAGTTGTAATACCTAGTGCATATGGAGCAATGAAAATCTTTTGGGACAACACTAGAGCAATAGCCTTGGCGAAGGAATCCAGGTTTCACAACAGAACAAAGCACATCAAAAGACGCTTCAATTCCATTCGCGATCAAGTCAAGGAGGGAGACATAGAAATTTGCAAGATACATACGGATCTGAATGTCGCAGACCCATTGACTAAGCCTCTTCCACGGGCAAAATATGATCAGCACCAAAAATCCATGGGTGTTAGAATCATTACTTTGTAATCTAGATTATTGACTCTAGTTCAAGTGGGAGACTGATTGAAATATGCCCTAGAGTCAATAATAAAGATGTTATTTGTATTTCCTTATATCATGATCAATGTCTTTTATTCATGCTAGAATTGTATTAACCGGAAACGTAGTACATGTGTGAATACATAGAAAAAATAGTATCACTACTGGAATCTGGATTTTTGCCATCAGCCAGCTCTTTGCCATCTGCTAGCTGATGGCAAAGAACTTCTTTGCCATCTGCTTATAAAAAACAGATGGCAAAGAACTGACAGATGGCAAAGAACATGGTTGCCATCAGCCAATTCTTTGCCATCTGCCAGCAGATGGCAACTAATCTTTGCCATCTGTCAGCAGATGGCAAAGAGGTAGCCAACTCCTGTTGCCGTCAAGGGGTTAACGGCGTACCAGCCCCACCTCTTTGCCATCTGCCAGCAGATGGCAAAGATTCTTTGCCATCTGCTGGCAGATGGCAAAGAGATGGGTTATTTTTTCAGGTAAAAAAACTGTGGGGTTAATTATCCCCTCCCTCTCTCCCCACCCATCCACATCTACTACCCCTACACTCCTATATATACCCCTATATATATCTACTACCCCTATACTACGACCCCTATCTACTTATCTACTATCTATATCTCTACTATAGAAGAAAGAGAAGGCAGATCCAACTCAGCGTATTAACCGTCTAATCTATAATCCAAAGGCCTAAAATCATCGTTAACGAAAACTTTCGTTAACAAAATCTCCCCTGGCTAACGAAACCCACTACCTCTGTCTAAAAAAATGAATCCTGCAGTCCCCACGCACCCGCACGCCCATTGTCCAACCGCTCCCCCCCCCCGCCCCGCCTCCTCGGCCGCCCTCCCCCAGCGCTCGACCCCAGCCGGCCGCCGTTGCCCCCGCGGCTCGCCGCTGCTTGACCCCCCTCCCCCGGGGCGCGGCGCTCGACCCCCTGCCGCCCCGCCTCCTCGCTGCCGACCACGCCGCCGCACGCACCCCATACCCCGTCGCCTCGCCGACGCCTACCCGCCCTCCCCAGCGCGAACCTTCTCTACGCGTTGCCCCTCATCCTCCACGGCGAGAGGCACACGGGAGCTACCGCTGCCGCCAGGTACATGGACGCGTGTGGGCCAACCTCTGGCGTACGAGGTCGCTCCTGAGCCCGCGGCGCGGCGGCGGGGAGTCCTCCGCTGCCAGTTCCTTGCCGATTCGAGATCTCTTGTCCTTCCTGCTACCAGCTCTGCCCTTCTCTGCCCTATCTCCATGGTAACGTTCTGCTCCATCAATCGGTAAGTAGCGTCCATGTTATCTCTCTCGCTTTCACTTCCTATAATACTCTTCCCATGGTGTTTTATTTTGGATGGTGAAACTCAGGCGCCCATGACCACTGTGTTTCTTTTCCTTTTATTCTTTGGTCATAGTTTTCTGTTTCCTGAATCACCATGATTTTCATTTTCATTACTGTAACTGATAAAGTAAGGTGTGGTTGTTTGCTTCGATCAAATCCAGATCCATTATCAAATGAAATGCTAGGAGAAAATAAGTTGGTAGGGCTTCTCTTTTTCCAGAAGAGCTGGCATGGTGGGAAGGAGTGCTCTTTTGGTTTTGCTTAGTTGTAGGATAAAATGATCACCCAGTCACTCATGGGCTCATGGCCAGGTTAAATGCATTGAGCTATATAATACTCATATGGTCATACTGCTTTCTTCTGTGTCATATTCTAAGTTTTCTAAAGACATCCAACGACCTTTTTACTTCTTTATATAGTTTTGCTAATGTTGTTGTACATACTACGTAATATTATAATGGTGTTAAATTCTGAAATTCAAGCCTCCCATTATATGTGGTTGAAGTGCTAAATTATCTTCTTTTCTTCTTACTATTCCAGAAGCAAACAACCTATAGAGTCAAGGAGCACAATACCAAAATACGAGCTGCAAAACTGACTCAAATTTCTCTTCGCTCGCAAGTAACTACACTGGTAATTGTCTGTGTGGATCTGGTTGACATGACCATTTTGTTTGATATTTGCCATTCAATGTTAACTACAATATTGTTTCTAGATAAGACATAACCATATTGTTTTATTTATTATCATGGGTGCATTTCTTAAGTTTCGTGCACAAGTTGGTGATATTTACACAATTCTGAGGCTGTATTTTTTTTTCTTGTACATTAGTGTTTTGATTCTTCGGCATTTGTAAAATGCTTCTGAAGTATTTTCTTTCTTATACGTTAGTGTTTTGATTCTTGGGTGTTTGACAAACGCTTCACAAATTAAGTTCATGTTAACAATTTCAGAGGTGGAGGCTGCCTGCAGCTTGTGTGTGCGGAGGAGAAGCACACTTCACTGAGAAGTTGTTGCCGCTATCCTTGGTGCCGCCGCCAGTGACGAAACTTGGTGGTGAGCCTCTCCCCCCCCCCTCTCTGTTCTTCTCTTTTGCTCTAGATGATATCTGTTCATGTTGTTAGTTTTTAAAAATATCTTTCATTATTCTAGCTGATTATCTTGTTGGTCGCAATAAATGTGGTGCATATGCACCTAGGCTTTAAGTTGTTATGGTATTCCTATAAGATGTTGTCGACAGCATGGAACTTAAATTGACATCAGAAATAGACTTGTTAATTTTTTGTGTTGCCACCAAACAAAAGTTGGTATGTAATCTACAAACCAGCATAGTCGACCAGTGTGATTTGATAAATATGTATACTTCTACAAAATGGAGGAGAAACATGCAGTTAAACTTACGATCATCCATTTTCCAGTTTTTAGTAACTTGTGTTCTGAGGCATATGGTCAGTTCATTAAAAGTGTTGTCGATTGTAGCATATTTCGGCCGTGTCTTCTAAGATACTTCAGGGTTGCATTACTGGAAAGAGAGTGTTCTTCCCTAGGATCCCTTTGGCGCCCTCGGAGGACATTTCCCTTATTTTCAAGTTGAGAAGTACAGGGGAAAACCATCCTTTCATTGGTATTTACCTTCTTGAGCTTGTTCTCTCGCATGGCGAGCTTTATCTTGCAATGTCAAGATGTGTGTCATTCCTCTCGTATTTCTACTATGGTTCCTGTATGCACAATATTTTTTGAGCGAACATTATATATGTTTATAATTGTAGCTTTTTGTCTGGTCCCACCTATAGGCAGTATAGAGGATCTATACTCAGTAAGCTCCACAGCCGATCATTTCTTTCACGCTTCCACTACTTCTTTTTTACCTTATTTTACACCATGTAATCTGTTTCGATGCTATGATGAACACTACATAGGATTCACATCATTTTTTGCATTATTTTCCATGTTGTATCTACTCAGACCTATTCTTGGAGCATTCCTTCATTCTATTGGGATTTTATAGCTAAGTTGGAACCGTAAGAACTCGATGTTTAGAATTTAATTAAGCTGATTAAAGTGTGCTTACTGGTCATTATATGCTTACTGATTTCCTATGTTCTTTTTACGACTATAAAAAGAATTATGGTCTACGCGTCTTGGAAGGCGTGAATTTAGAAATCAACTATATTTCTTGCTATTATGTTTTACTTGATGCTTTTGATGCCTCTGATTCTACACTATTCAGTATCCTTGATGAACTACAGTCGACTCAGATAGTGTTTGAGTATGTTTGTCCTAATGCTATCTGACCAACATATGAAAGACTTCAACTGCTACGTACAAGTCCAGCTAAGCATGATGCAAGTATAGCTATGTTAGCTGAAATGAGATGTATAAGACTTACTTATTCATTTGATTTGCTATTCACGCATGGGGTGTCTTGGTTTGGTTTGCTGCAGGCCTTTGTCAACTTGCTACATTGATTCATGTGCTCCTTTTAGTCGGAGGTGAGGTGCTCTGATTTAGGAAACTGATTATTCTTGTTTTGTTCACTTCCTAATTTGCAAGAAACACGAACAATCTCTGCAATGTGTTGTTTTGTTATTCTCATTTATGAGCACGGATATGTCTACCATAAAACATATTTGAGTTGACAGCCAAGAATTACCTACTTAAGCATTAACATTGTATATAGACAATATACATTAAAACGATTAGTCCCACTGCTAATTTCAGCATTTTATTTCGGAGTCACAAATAAACTTTATTTTAAATGTTACTATGTTTATATCAATTGGAAACAATCTCGTTCTACCATTGAAGTTGTTTAATAAGGAATGTTTCTTTTCTACTTTAGGATAATAAGATTTATGTCCAGTTTCATGTTCTCTGATAATAGTAGCACATATTGCATTCAGGTTGCATTTATCAGACAGTACCTTGTTATACAAAGACTGAATTTTGTTGGCTGGTACTTTTATGAGAAGCAGCATCTACAGGTTGCACGGTAGTGACTCTCTTTTCTTTGAAAGGTCAAAGCACTTTATTGTTATTCATTGACATCAGCAAGGTACAAAGACAAGAGTGAATGGTTTCCTCCTCTACACATGCATGGTATGCGCTTACCTTCGTAACAACGGCAAGAAGGAGAAGGGTCAGTTGTTTTTCACCTATGATGTCCAATAACGGGGACCAGATAACTCTGCCAAACGGTCGAAATTCATAAATGTATAAGAACACCAGGTCTTTTACCCCTAAACCCACTTTGTTTTGTCCATGTGCAGACATCATTATACTGGTAATCTTCAAAATTTGTGGCACATTGGATTTTGAGTTGTATTTGCAGTTTAAGTTTTACCCATTGAACTTAGCTATTATCTCAAGTGAAGTACATACATGATATAATATGTGTTGACAGGATGGGATTCACCTAATTGATTTGCTTAATTTCCTTGTTTATAAATCTTATGGCACCTTCTTTCTATTAATACACATGGTTACAAAAAAAAGCCTGCCTAGGCATCCTAAATGTATACAACTTGCTTGCATCGGTAGATTGACTGCCTAATTTTAGCCTATTGTGTTTCTACTTTTGTTTATCTAAGATGTAAACCTTTAGAAGATGTGACCATTTTTAGTTCAATCCTACTATCAATATCTATCATTTTTTTGATCAGATAGTTTCCGATCTCCAATTCTGATTGTTTATAGGCTTGGTTCAGTTCGACTTCATTTCTTAGAAGTTACAACCTCCATAATAAGGCCCACTCCTTTTCATCTATTAGCAACGCAATTTTGTTTCAAACTTTCTATGTTATCTGCATCAGTTCATGTATAAAAATAGTTTTCCTTTGGCATTCGTTGGCATTGACCGCGTTGCATGTAAGAACAACCAGTTATAGCTTTTGGTTAGTTCTGCAAGGAAAGAAGTCAATGAATAGAGAGTTATTCCCTTAATTTTCTAAGCTATAATCAAAGGTCATGCTTTACTTGATTTCTCGTATCAACCACATTTCTTATTGCCCATTCTGCTCCTCACAAACGATTCTTTTTTAAGAAATCCAGATTCTTTGTTTTAGTGATAGTTAAGTGATTTGTTAATTTGTAGGACAAACTTTTTGATGTGCCGAAGCACTTATATTTATTTCATTGGTTCATCCATGCCTTGTTGACTCCCCTTATTTTTTAAAACAGTGGGAACATTGGTAAGGAGTAAAGGCAACTGTAGTTTAAATTGATGTTGGTTGTTATGCTTCGGTGTGTGCTTAGAGCCTTTTCTATACATGACTTATGGGTTATATGCAGAATCTTTTTGTTGTGCTACACTGCTTTTGTACTGATTATGATGGCCTAACTGTGAGTTTTGACAAGCTGTATTATCATGGTCTGGTGGTTGTCTTCTGTAAAAATTGTTACCTCATACTCATAACTAGATGAATGAGAAAACAATATTGTGTGTGCTGTGCTGTGTGTGCGTGCGTCCGTGCGCCCGCGCGAGCGATATGCAGCATACATGATTGTAACCTCTCATCATGCGTTCTCCTTTTTTGTAGGATAAACTACTTTTGGTGCAAGTAGTTGTCGCCAAACATATTGCTGCAAACCTATTACCATCTTTATGAGAAAAGATAGACCATGTGATGAAGTTCTACACAAGATATATTTGTTTCCAAGGAAACTATAAGGTGCTTGTTTCTTCTCTTATCATTTTACCACAAGGTCTTCTTATACCAGGTTACAAAATGTGTGTCATTCTTATACCAGTAAACTTTTTCTTTAACAGTGGCACAATGTATTGACTTAATTCTTGGAATATTCTGTGGTTGCAAATGTATTTCAGTTTGGATGCAGTTACAATTATTTCAAGGCTAATGACATGCTAGATTTTCCAGACTTCTGGGAGTGTTGTTGTACATATGCAGATTCTTATGAAGGTGCATGTCATCAACTTCTGGCTTCCTTTTATCTTGGTAGCTACTGTCCATATTTTTCAGACACATAGAATCTTTGGTGGTCAGTCTATTTGCGCACGAATGAACTTCCGTAATTTAATAATTTGGTCCTCTATCTATGGTAGTACTATCAACTGTCATTTTCATGAAACCATATGTTATGTTCATTTATTTTCTGTGCTTTGTAGGATGAGTTCAGTCAGATGATGAAATACAATTATGTATCTTGTTCTTCGGGAGGTTTCGTATGCTTGAACGTTACCGTTTCTTGTCAATGAAGATTAGATTTTTCTATACACAAACGATACAGTTTGTTCAAGTTGGATGGCGGTGGTGTCTTGGCTTTGGTAGAAGTGCCCAAAACCTAAAGATTTTGTCATTTTGTTTACATTAAGTCAGTTTTCATACAAGTCTTCCCCTGTCTGTTATTTACATTCAGCTAACTTGGCTATCTATTTGCTAGGATTGGTTGTAGATGAGAGACTTGCCTATTTGTTTAGATGAATTGAGGCTTTCCCGTTTTCTAGAAAGGAGTGTGGGCCTTGAGTACAAATCTTCATGTTGGCAAAATTTAGGGTTGATGTATTAGGCACATCTTATTTCAATTAGTACCTATAGTTTCAGCTCATTAGCTTATGAAATTCCTCCTACCTCGGAATGGTCAGACCCCTCCGTCGATGCCAGTCATTGCTCCGGCGGGCACGGTGAGTTTCATTTAAACGGTCATTAGTTACTAGTCTTCACATTTGAGTTGCATCATGCTAATGATACATTGGAAATAATCTTTGGTGCAACGTAACTCCCGACAAGCATCGACCGATCCTTCTCCGTCTGCCACTGGCGCGACCGGTCCTACACCTACACCTACACCTACACCTCCGTGATGACGGTAAGTTTCCCAAGTGTTTTGCTTAATAGAGTTTTGTTGTGATGCCATGTTGTATCTACACATATCGTGCATAATGTGTGTATGTTTGAAATGCATTGTATTTGTGGGATTCGACATCTAGTCCTGTGCCTTTGGTAGCCTTCCATACAGGGAAATGCCTCCTAGTGCTTCCACTGAGCCATGGTAGTTCGCTACTGCTCCGGAACACATGGATTGACCGGGATGTGTCCTTCTTTGCTCCTGTGTCTGTCCCTACGGGGAAATGTCACGTGATGTATCATCGAAGTCCTTGTAGCTTGCTACGACTTGCTTGCACTCGCTGATGACCGACACGTGCATTGCTGGGTCATGTATGCCTGTCCCTGTACGTTTGTGCCACCTTGGTTCTATGACTAGTCATGTCGGCCCGGGTTCTCTGCCATAAGGATACTAGCGACATAATCATATACTTAGCATTTTTTTCCTCCAAAATGACTAGATATGCTTAGCTAGCTCAAAAATGACATAATAAGCTTAATTAGCTCCAAAATGACATATTTAACCTAGGATAGCTTTAAAATGACCTATAGTTAGCATTTTTTCCTCAAAAATGACTTAATATGCTAAGCTAGCTTAAGAATTACATAATAAGGTTAATTAGCTCCAAAATGACCTATTTAACCTAGGATAGCTCTAAAATGACCTATACTTAGCATTTTTTCCTCCAAAATGGCTTAATATGCTTAGCTAGCTTAATAATTACATAATAAGCTTAATTAGCTCCAAAATGACCTATTTAACCTAGGATAGCTCTAAAATGAACTATACTTAGCATTTTTTCCTCCCAAATGACTTAATATGCTTAGCTAGCTTAAAAATGACCTATTTAACCTAGGATTGCTCTAAAATGACCTATACTTAGGATCTTTTCCTCCAAAATGACTTAATATGCTTAAGAAATGACATAGTTTAGCTCCTAAATGACTTCACATGCTTAACTAGCTTCAAAATGACATAATAACCTTACTTAGCTCTAAAATGACATATTTAACCTAGGCTAGCTCTAAAATGACCTATACTTAGCATTTTTTCCTCCTAAATGACTCAATATGCTTAGCTAGCTCAATAATAATTACATAATAAGCTTAATTAGCTCCAAAATGACCTATTTAACTTAGGACAGCTCTAAAATGACCTATACTCAGCATTTTTCCTCCAAAATGACTTAATATGCTTAGCTAGCTTAAAAATGACCTATTTAACCTAGGATAGCTCTAAAATGACCTATACTTAGTATCGTTTCCTCCAAAATGACTTAATATGCTTAGCTAACTCTAAAATGACATAATATGCTTAAGAAATGACATATTTTAGGTCCTGAATGACTTCATATGCTTAGCTAGCTTCAAAATGACATAATAACCTTACTTAGCTCCAAAATGACCTATTTAACCTAGGCTAGCTCTAAAATGACCTATACTTAGCATTTTTTCCTCCAAAATAACTCAATATGCTTAGGTAGCTCAAAAATGACAAGATAAGCTTGATTAGCTCCAAAATGACTTATTTAACCAGGGATAGCTCTAAAATGACCTATACTTAGCATTTTTTCCTCCAAAAGGACTTAATATGCTTAGCTAGCTTAAAAATGACCTATTTAACCTAGGATAGCTCTAAAATGACCTATACTTAGCATCTTCTCCTCCAAAATCACTTAATATGCTTAGCTGGCTCTAAAATGACATAATACGCTTAAGAAATGTCATATTTTAGCTCCTAAATGACTTCATATGCTTAGCTACCTCCAAAATGACATAATGACCTTACTTAGATCCAAAATGACCTATTTTACAGATAGAAGTTGCATCATAATAATCTTCAAATTTTAGTTGCGTCATAATAATCTTCTTCTTCTAACTTTCTTCTTTCCCATTTTACAGATTTGCATAAGATCACGGAAGCTTGGGTTGATGGAGTGCTTGTATTTAGTTTTTGTTTTGACCTTGTGAAACTTGCTACCTATGGATGAAACTGTGTAATATTGATAAAACTATGTATATGTACGGATGAAACTTGCTACTATTGGTAACATGTGTTGGATATATATGTGTTCATAACTATTGGTAATATGTGTTGAATATGCTATATTGGTCATATAAATATATTTGTGTTTGATTTTCTGTGAAAATGAATTGATATAAGAAAAACAAAATAAAATGGGGGCAATATAGACACTGTGCCATTTGCTGGCAGATGGCAAAGAGCTTTGCCATCAGCTGGCAGATGGCAAAGAAACCACGTGTCATCCAGAGAAAAAAATTGGACTGGCCTATTTGGGCTCTTTGCCATCTGCCAGCAAATGGCAAAGCTCTGTGCCATCAGCTGGCTAATGGCAAAGTATGCAGCCTTTGCCATCTGCTGGCAGATGGCAAAGAGCCTGCAGCCTTTGCCATCTGCTGGCTGATGGCAAAGTATGCCGTTATCCTTCTAACGGGGCTAACCCCGTTAAGAGGCTTTGCCATCTGCCAGCTGATGGCAAAGGCACAGGCTCTTTGCCATCAGCCAGCAGATGGCAAAGAAGCCTTTGCCCACTGGAATTCAGAAAAACTGTTTGCCATCTGCTGGCTGATGGCAAAGCCTTTGCCATCCGCCGATCATGCCTTTGCCATCTGCCATGGCAGATGGCAAAGTGCCAGATTCCAGTAGTGTATGTCCCTAGTATGCCTCTACTAGACTAGCTCATTGATCAAAGATGGTTATGTTTCCTAGCCATAGACATGAGTTGTCATTTGATCAACGAGATCACATCATTAGGAGAATGATGTAATGGACAAGACCCATCCGTTAGCTTAGCACTATGATCGTTTAGTTTTACTGTTATTGCTTTCTTCATGACTTATACATGTTCCTATGACAATGAGATTATGAAACTCCCGAATACCGGAGGAACACCTTGTGTGCTATCAAACATCACAATGTAACTGGGTGATTATAAAGATGCTCTACAGGTGTCTCCAAAGGTGTTCATGGTGTTGGCATAGATCAATAATAGGATTTGTCACTCCGAGTGTCGGAGAGGTATCTCTGGGCCCTCTCGGTAATACAAATCATAATAAGCCTTGCAAGCAAATGACTAATGAGTTATTCATGACATGATGTATTATGGAACGAGTAAAGAAACTTGCCGGCAATGAGATTGAACTAGGTATTGAGATACCGACGATCGAATCTCGGGCACGTGTCATACCGATGACAAAGGGAACAACGTATGTTGTTGTGCGGTTTGACCGATAAAGATCAACGTATGACATCCAGGTTCCGCTATTGGTTATTTACTAGAGATGTGTCTCGGTCATGTATACATAGTTCTCGAACCCATAGGGTCCTCACGCTTAACGTTTGATGACAATCGGTATTAGGAGTTTATGAGTTTTGATGTACCGAAGGTAGTTCGGAGTCCCGGATAATATCACGGATGACGAGGAGTCTTTGAATGTCCGAGACATAAAGATTAATATATTAGACGACTATATTCGGACACCGGAAGTGTTCCGGGTGTTATCGGGTAAAACCGAAGTGCCGGATGGGGTTACCGGAACCCCCCCGAGGGAGTATGGGCCATAGTGGGCCAATGAGGGAAAGAGAGGGGCAACCCATAGGGCAGGCCGCACCCCCTAGGGTTCCTAGTTGGACTAGGAAAAGGGGGGATGCACCCCTTGAAGGAAATATGCCCTAGAGGCAATAATAAAGATGTTATTTGTATTTCCTTATATCATGATAAATGTCTTTTATTCATGCTAGAATTGTATTAACCGGAAACTTAGTACATGTGTGGATACATAGACAAAACAGTATGTCCCTAGTATGCCTCTACTAGACTAGCTCATTAATCAAAGATGGTTATCTTTCCTAGCCATAGACATGAGTTGTCATTTGATCAACGGGATCACATCATTAGGAGAATGATGTGATGGACAAAGACCCATCCGTTAGCATAGCACTATGATCGTTTAGTTTTACTGCTATTGCTTTCTTCATGACTTATACATGTTCCTATGACTATGATATTATGCAACTCCCGAATACCGTAGGAACACCTTGTGTGCTATCAAACGTCGCAACGTAACTGGGTGATCATAAAGATGCTCTACAGGTGTCTCCGAAAGTATTCGTGGTGTTGACATAGATCAAGATTAGGATTTGTCACTCCGAGTGTCGGAGAGGTATCTCTGGGCCCTCTCGGTAACACACATCACAATAAGCCTTGCAAGCAAAAGACTAATGAGTTAGTCACGAGATGATGTGTTACGGAACGAGTAAAGAGACTTGCCGGTAACGAGATTGAACTAGGTATAGAGATACCGACGATCGAATCTCGGGCAAGTAACATACCGTTGACAAAAGGAACAACGTATGTTGTTATGCGGTTTTGACCGATAAAAGATCTTCGTAGAATATGTAGGAGCCAATATGAACATCCAGGTTCCGCTATTGGTTATTGACCGGAGATGAGTCTCGGTCATGTCTACATAGTTCTCGAACCCGTAGGGTCCGCACGCTTAACGTTTGATGACGATCGGTATTATGAGTTTATGAGTTTTGATGTACCGAAGGTAGTTCGGAGTCCCGGATGAGATCACGGACATGACGAGGAGTCTCGGAATGTCCGAGACATAAAGATTGATATATTGGACGACTATATTCGGACACCAGAAGTGTTCCGGAAAAGTTTCGGATTTAACGGGATTGCCGGAGGGGGTTAACGGAACCCCCTACGAGGGGGGATGGTCCATAGTGGGCCTTATGGAAAAGAGAGAGGCAGCCCATAGGGGCTGGCCGGTGCCCCACCTAGGGTTCCTAGTTGGACTAGGATTGGGGGGCGCCACCTCTCCTTCTTTTCCTTTCCCTCTCTTCCTTCTTTGGTAGTTCCTACTAGGAATAGGATTACAATCCTATTCCTAGTAGGATTGCACTCCTAGCCGCACCATAGAAGGGCCGGCCGGCCTCCCCCCCTTGCTCCTTTATATACGGGGGCAGGGGGGCACCCAAAGACACACAAGTTGAATTGTTCCAGCCGTGTGCGGTGCCCCCCTCCACAGAAACACACCTCGGTCATACCGTCGCGGTGCTTAGGCGAAGCCCTGCGCCGGTGAATACATCATATCCGTCACCACGCCGTCATGCTGACGAAACTCTCCCGTGAAGCTCAACTGGATCAAGAGATCGTGGGACGTCATCAAGCTGAACGTGTGCTGAACGCGGAGGTGCTGTACGTTCGATGCTTGATCGGTTGAATCGCGAAGTAGTTCGACTACATCAACCGCGTCACTTGACGCTTCCGCTTCCGGTCTACGAGGGTACGTAGACACACTCTTCCCTCTCGTTGCTATGCATCTGGTAGATAGATCTTGCGTGATCGTAGGAAAATTTTAAAATACTACGTTCCCCAACAGTGGCATCATGAGCCAGGTCTATGCGTAGATGATATGCACGAGTAGAACACAATGAGTTGTGGGCGATACTAGTCATACTGCTTACCAGCATGTCATACTTTGCTTCGGCGGTATTGTGAGATGAAGCGGCCCGGACCGACATTACGCGTACGCTTACGCAAGACTGGTTTCACCGTTACGAGCACTCGTTGCTTAAAGGTGACTGGCGGGTGTCTGTCTCTCTTACTTTAGCTGAATCAAGTGTGGATACGCCCGGTCATTGTGAAGGTTAAAACAGCACATACTTGACGAAACATCGTTGTGGTTTTATATGCGTAGGTAAGAACGGTTCTTGCTAAGCCCGTAGCAGCCACGTAAAATTTGCAACAACAAAGTAGAGGACGTCTAACTTGTTTTTGCAGGGCATGTTGTGATGTGATATGGTCAAGACATGATGAGTTATACGGTTTTGTATGAGATGATCATGTTTTGTAATGTTATCGGCAACTGGCAGGAGCCATATGGTTGTCGCTTTATTGTATGAAATGCAATCGCCATGTAATTGCTTTACTTTATCACTAAGCGGTAGCGATAGTCGTAGAAGCAATAGTTGGCGAGACGACAACGATGCTACGATGGAGATCAAGGTGTCACGCCGGTGACGAAGGTGATCATGAAGGTGCTTTGGAGATGGAGATCAAAAGCACAAGATGATGATGGCCATATCATGTCACATATTTTGATTGCATGTGATGTTTATCTTATTATGCTTCTTATTTTGCTTAGAACGACGGTAGCATTATAAGATGATCCCTTACTAAATTTCAAGGTATAAGTGTTCTCCCTGAGTATGCACCGTTGCGAAAGTTCGTCGTGCCGAGACACCACGTGATGATCGGGTGTGATAAGATCTACGTTCAAATACAACGGGTGTAAGCCAGTTTTGCACATGCAGAATACTCGGGTTAAACTTGACGAGCCTAGCATATGCAGATATGGCCTCGGAGCACTGGAGACCGAAAGGTCGAGCGTGAATCATATAGTAGATATGATCAACATAAGATGTTCACCATTGAAACTACTCCATCTCACGTGATGATCGGACATGGTTTAGTTGATTTGGATCACGTGATCATTTAGATGACCGGAGGGATGTCTATCTAAGTGGGAGTTCTTTAAATTAATATGATTAAATTGAACTTTAATTTATCATGAACTTAGTCCTGATAGTTTTTGCATATCTATGTTGTTGTAGATCAATAGCCCGTGCTACCGTTCCTTTGAATTTTAATGCATTCCTAGAGAAAGCTAAGTTGAAAGATGATGGTAGCAATTACACGGACTGGGTCCGTAACCTGAGGATTATCCTCATTGCTGCACAGAAGAATTATGTCCTTGAAGCACCGCTAGGTGACAAGCCCCCTCCCGCTAATGTAGACGCTTTGAACGTCTGGCAGTCGCGGTCTGATGACTACACGATAGTTCAGTGTGCCATGCTTTACGGCTTAGAACCGGGACTTCAACGATGTTTTGAACGTCATGGACCATATGAGATGTTCCAGGAGTTGAAGTTAATATTTCAAGCAAATGCCCGGATTGAGAAATATGAGATTTCCAATAAGTTCTACAGCTGCAAGATGGAGGAGAATAGTTCTATCAGTGAACACTTGCTCAGAATGTCTGGGTACTACAATCATATGACTCAACTTGGTTGCAAAGTTGACGAGGATAGTGTTATTGATAGAGTTCTTCAATCACTGCCACCAAGCTATAAAGGCTTTGTGATGAACTATAATATGCAAGGGATGCAAAAGACAATTCCCGAGCTCTTCGCCATGCTCAAGGCTGCGAAGGTAGAAATCAAGAAGGAGCATCAAGTGTTGATGGTTAACAAGACCACTAGTTTCAAGAAAAAGGGCAAAGGAAAGAAGGGGAACTTCAAGAAGAATAGCAAGACAGTTGCTACTTCCACGAAGAAACCCAAATCTGGAGCCAAGCCTGAAACTAAGTGCTTCTACTGCAAGGGGACTGGACGCTGGAAGCGGAACTGCCCCAAGTATTTGGCGGATAAGAAGGATGGCAAGGTGAACAAAGGTATATGTGATATACATGTTATTGATGTGTACCTTACTAATGCTCGTAGTAGTACCTGGGTATTTGATACCGGTTCGGTTGCTAATATTTGTAACTCGAAACAGGGACTACGGATTAAACGAAGATTGGCTAAGGACGAGGTGACGATGCGCGTGGGAAACGGTTCCAAAGTCGAAGTGATCGCCGTCGGCACACTACCTCTACATCTACCTTCGGGATTAGTTTTAGACCTAAATAATTGTTATTTGGTGCCAGCGTTGAGCATGAACATTATATCTGGATCTTGTTTGTTGCGAGACGGTTATTCATTTAAATCAGAGAATAATGGTTGTTCTATTTTTATGAATAATATCTTTTATGGTCATGCACCCTCAAAGAGTGGTCTATTCTTATTGGATCTCGATTGTAGAGATACACATATTCATAATATTGAAACCAAAAGATGCAAGGTTAATAATGATAGTGCAACTTATTTGTGGCACTACCGTTTAGGTCATATTGGTGTAAAATGCATGAAGAAACTCCATAGTGATGGACTTTTGGAATCACTTGATTATGAATCACTTGGTGCTTGCGAACCATGCCTCATGGGCAAGATGACTAAAACTCCGTTCTCCGGAACTATGGAGCGAACAACAGATTTGTTGGAAATCATACATACTGATGTATGTGGGCCAATGAGTGTTGAAGCTCGCGGCGGGTATCGTTATTTTCTGACCTTCACTGATGATTTGAGCAGATATGGGTATATCTACTTAATGAAGCACAAGTCTGAAACATTTGAAAAGTTCAAAGAATTTCAGAGTGAAGTAGAGAATCATCGTAACAAGAAAATAAAGTTTCTATGATCTGATCGTGGAGGAGAATATTTGAGTTACAAGTTTGGTCTTCATTTGAAACAATGTGGAATAGTTTCACAACTCACGCCATCCGAAACACCACAGCGTAATGGTGTGTCTGAACGTCGTAACCGTACTTTATTAGATATGGTACGATCTATGATGTCTCTTACCAATTTACCACTATCGTTTTGGGGTTATGCTTTAGAGACAGCTGCATTCACGTTAAATAGGGCACCATCTAAATCCGTTGATACGACACCTTATGAACTATGGTTTGGCAAGAAACCAAAGTTGTCGTTTCTTAAAGTTTGGGGCTGCGATGCTTATGTGAAAAAGCTTCAACCGGATAAGCACAAACCCAAGTCAGAGAAATGTGTCCTCATAGGATACCCAAAAGAGACTGTTGGGTACACCTTCTATCACAGATCCGAAGGCAAGATATTCGTTGCTAAGAATGGATCCTTTCTAGAGAAGGAGTTTCTCTCGAAAGAAGTGAGTGGGAGGAAAGTAGAACTTGATGAGGTAATTGTACCTTCTCCCGGATTGGAAAGTAGTACATCACAGAAAATTGTTCCAGTGATTCCTACACCAATCAGTGAGGAAGTTAATGATGATGATCATGAAACTTCGGATCAAGTTTCTGCTGAACGTCGTAGATCAACCAGAGTACGTTCTGCACCAGAGTGGTACGGCAACCCAATTCTGGAAATCATGTTACTAGACCATGATGAACCTACGAACTATGAGGAAGCGATGATGAGCCTAGATTCCACAAAATGGCTTGAAGCCATGAAATCTGAGATGGGATCCATGTATGAGAACAAAGTGTGGACTTTGGTTGACTTGCCCTGTCACATCCCCAATTTCACCTTGCCCTAAGATAGCATTTGCCTGTTGCATCATGTCTCAATTTCTCAGAAACTTGAAATGGGGATTGTTCAAAACCCTAGCACTTCAAATTCCAAGTAGGTCCAGTCAAAAAAAAAATTGCATTCTATGTTTCCAAAATGTTCCTAATATTTGTTGGATATTTTTGGCAAGGCTTTTGCAGCAAACCAAAAATAATGGACATTTTTGTGGAATATTTTGGGCATGGAAATTAAATTATTATTGTATTTGAATTTGGAAGTATATTCATAATATATAGAATATATTTTCAAATAACTTTGAAATATTTTATGTGCTTTTGGAAAAGTCCATCTAGCAACATAAAATTGTTCAGAGGAGTTTTGGGCATTGTTTGAAATTGTTTAAATTTCAAAACAGTGGCTAAACTAAATAAAAACAAAAGAAGAAAATAGAAAACAGAAACAGAAAATTAGAGAGAGAGGAATTACCTGGCTTACCTAGCAGCCCGCCTGGCCCAGCTCCTGTGTGGCCCAGCTGCAGGCCCGGCCCACCAGGGGCAGTGCTGTCTTCCTCCTCCTGCCAGGAGGAGAAGCAGCTGCATGCCCGGCGCACAGCCGGCCGCGGCCACGTCTCCCGCCACCTCCAGCTTCGTCGAGCCTCCCCGACCCCCCTGGAGACGCCCAGAACCCCCTGCACCTCTCCCTCTCTCCCCCGAACGATTTCCCCTCCTCTGTCTCTCTCCCCCGTGAGTACCCGAACGTCGTCGTCGCCGCCGTCCTGAACCACCATGGCCACCGTCCACCTCTCGCCCCTCCGATGAGCCCTCGAGCTCCGTCGTGCTTCCCCTCTTCCTCTCCTTCATCTCATGCGACGCCAGGAGCACCCCAGCGCCTTCAACGCCGTCGTTCCCCTCCTCTGCATCCGGTGATCACCGCCGACGATTCGCGCCGTCGAGGACGCCCCCGAGCACGCCGGCCTTCCCTACGGATTCCCTGTGAGCCTCCGTCCTTCTCCCTCCTCTCCGTTTGCCTTCTTGTGCGCCACGGCGACCGCGCCGAGCTCAGCCGCACCCGCCGCCGCCACCGCACGTCGCCGTCGTGGCCATAGCCGCCGCTGCCCGTTTTTGAGCGCGTCACCGTGCTCACCGAGCCCCCAGGAGCCCGTAGCACCACTTCGCTCGCTTCCCTGAGCCCCGCAGCACCTACCCCGTCGATACCCGAGCTCCGGCCGCCGCCTCGCTTGACGCCGGCGATGATTCCGGCCACCCCAGGACGAACGGTTCGCACCGTTGGATGCGGCCGAGTGCCAGCTTTCCAACGGGACTAAGCGCGCCCGAAACCATCCCCTGTACGCGAAATCCGAACCACTCCGGCGAGACACCGCCGCGGATCGTGGTCGCCGGCGAGTTACTCCGGCGGGTACTTTTTAATTAGTGCTAATGACCCCCCCTGGGTCGATGACAGGTGGACCCAGGGCCCTACAAAATTAGTTTAGTTACTAAACCAGTTTTAATTAACCACCGAGTCACTGACTTGTGGGCCCCAGTGCCTATTTAGTTTAGTTTAAACTTCTGTTAAGTTTAATTAAACCTGTTTAACAGTTGAGTCACTGACGTGTGGACCCCACACGTCAGGTTTGACTTAGACCAGCCGCTGACCTGCTGACGCCAGAGTGACGTCATGCTGATGCAGTATCTGTTTTCTGGAAATTTAAAATAAATCATAAATGATTTATTTATTTCAGAAAATAACCAAAACTTCTAAAAATCATAGAAAATAAACTATAGCTCAGATGAAAATAATTTATATATGAAAAATGATCAGAAAAATCCAAGGAATCTGTTTATGGCATTTTCATGCATGTTTGAACAAGTTAAACCTGCTGATCAGGTCAAATCAATTAAATGGCATTTAAATAATCACATATGAAGTTTGAATTTGAACCTTTGGTTCAAACCAACTTCATTTAATTGTGTTGCTAGTTGCATTAGCTCAATCAACAGCATATTGCCATGTCATGATCATGCATCATATTGTTGCATTGCATTGATTATGTTCTCTCTTGTTTGCCGGTGCTTGTCCCCTTTCAGTAGACGCGTTCCGACGATGAGTTCGATGACACCGATGAAGACCCAATGTTATCTTCAGAAGTGCCAGGCAAGCAAAACCCCATTGAGCATTCCGATACAATCCCACTCTCTCGCTCTTGCTCTCTTTTAATGCATTAGGACAACAACGCTTCAAATGTTACTTGCTGCGGTAGTTGAACCCCTTTCCACTACATGACCCGTCATTGCCACAGTAAATAGTTGAAACCCACTAGTATGAGTAGGAGTTGTTTGAGCCATGTTGTGCCTACTCATTGATTCTTTTTGGTTATGCCTGCTATTGCTTAGAGTTGTGTCAGGTCTGATTCATCGGGGATGAATTGAAATGTGATGAACATGTCCTACTGTGTGTGAGCTAAGTGTGTGAACACGATTTGGTAAAGGTAGCGATGAGAGGCCATGTAGGAGTACATGGTGGGTTGTCTCATTGCAGCCGTCCTTAGGAACTGAGTTCTGTGTTGGTTGATCCATGACCAGTTACTACCATGCATTGGGCCCGAAACCAATGGACCCTCTCGACTTATTAATCAACATGATCTCTGTCCAGGAGTTGCAACTAGTTTCTGGTGTTTGTAGTTTACTGGAGGTCGTGCGCAGCGCTGACCCTCGGGGTGGGCTGTGACACGGCAGGTACGTGGCACGGTGTACCGATTGCCCGTTTGGTGATGCGGGAACCCTGTACACATCGTTTGGGGCCGTGAGCGACACCCCGGCCGGATCTCCCCACGGATGGAACCCAAATAGGCGATAAACCTGGACGAGAGACTTGTGTGGTTAGTCAGGTCGTGGCCGACACCCTCGCTGGGCCTCCGCTTGAAGGTTGCCGAGTACATGTCGTGTAAACGGCGGTAAGTGGTGAGAGCGTGTGTGAAGAAGTACACCCCTGCAGGGTTAAATATAATCTATTCGAATAGCCGTGTCCGCGGAAATGGACTTCTGGGTTGCCTATTACAGTTCATAGACAAGTGAAAGTGGATACTCTAAAACGCGCAAGATAAGCGTGAGTGCTATGGATGGCCTTCTCGTAGGGAGACGGGAGCAGATCCATAGTGGTGTATTGATTGGTGAATATGTGGACTCGTGTGCGCCACCTCAAAAGAGTTACTTTCAGTCATAGTTTAGGATAGCCACCGAGTCAAAGATGGCTTGCTGCAGTCAAACTCCACCACCCCTTTGTTGATACCGATGCATATGTAGCTAGTTCTGATGTAAGTCTTGCTGAGTACCTTTGTACTCACGTTTGCTTAATTTATGTTTTTGCAGAGAGACCTCAGTCTCGTTAGTGGTTCCGCGTGGACTTCGACGTTTAGCTTGTTACCTCAGCTACGATCTTGTACCCTTGGGAGGGTCTTGTAGATAGTCAGACTTCTTAGTCTTTTTCATTTGTAGATGTCTGTACTCAGACATGTAATGCTTCCGTTGCCTGTATGCTCTGAATGTTGGGTCATGTGACCTCTGTTTGTAATAAATGCTATGATGGCTCTTCTAGGCCTTATCTATATAAGTTGTTGAGTTATGTTGTGATGCCATGTTGTACAACACATACTTGCATGTTATGCGTACGTGTAATGTGTATTGCTATGTGTGGGATCCGACACCTAGTTGTTTACCTTTGGTAGCCTATCTTACAGGGAAATGTCTCCTAGTGCTTCCACCGAGCCTTGGTAGCTCGCTACTGCTCCGGAACACTTAGGCTGGCCGGCATGTGTCCTTCTTCGTTCCTGTGTCTGTCCCTTAAGGGAAATGTCACGCGTTGTTCCTTTAAGTCCTTGTAGCTTGCTACGACTTGGGTTCATACGTTGATTACCGACACGTTCGTTGCTGGGTCATGTATGCATGTCTCTGTAATTTAGTGCCACTTTTGGTTTATAACTGGTCATGTCGGCCCGGGTTCTCTGTCATATGGATGCTAGCGACACTATCATATACGTGTGCCAAAATGCGCAAACGGTCCCGGGCCAGGTAAGGTGGCACCCGTGGGGATACCGTGCGTGAGGCCGCAAAGTGATATGGTGGTTACAGGCTGGACCTGTGTGACTTAGGATCGGGGTCCCGACAGCGTTGGTATCAGAGCCTGACTGCTTGTAGGATTAGCAAGCCAAACTGGTCGAAGTCGTGTCTAGAAACTCTTTAGTTAAGTAAGGGAATTGTTTGTGGAAGGGAACGTAAGGCTCTGTTACTCCTTTACCTTATGACCTTCTGATATGAGTCACCTTCTTCTTTCTACGGGGATTAAGAACTAGGATTCTCATTCTATTTATCAGGATCACGTTATTGTGGATTCAACCCTCAGTTCACATTCTACTACTTCTGTTTGCTTAACTATTGGTCTCAGAACCTTGACATGATGATGTTAAGTGGATATGCTACCCTATTGCTTGGATCTCAAAAGTATTTTCGAGCATTTGCAGCCATTATGCTGTCCGAGTTATCCCAGGTTTCTAAATAGTCTGATGCATTTGCAAACCATTCCTATCTGTTCTTAATGTCCTTTTAGGCCTGATTAACCACACTAGTCGTTGTGTTGAGGTACTCTGTTACCTCGACATATATGTTGGACTTATCATTATGACCCTAGCTGTCCTAGAAGATCACCCAGTAATCTAGCAATGTTTTATATTCCAGTGTGATGATTTTGGCCATTATTCTCGAAAGCATCCCGTGATGCTATTTAGTTGGTAGGTATTCTATTCCTGGGTTCTTGAACCCGAGTTTCACCCTACTTACTTCATGTTGATAGTATTTGCTCGTTCCTTAGGATATTAGTAACCTTGTGATAGTCCTCGAGGTTCGTGGTTATCGTTATTCCAATACCATGAACCATCCTTGGCAGAAGTTCTCCCGAACCAAAAGATCACAACCAGAGTGCTCCTGAGTGGTACTCCATTCATATTGTGACTCTGCCAGTCCTACTTTTCTGCATGGGTTATCCGGAAGAAATATGTGGAACTCGTTCGACATACTAACCTATGCATCCACAACTCAGAAAGATATATGTTCCTTTGAGTTGCCCCTTTTCAGTTGTTTTATGACCTTCGTCTATCAGTTGATAGTCAGGAGTAGTCGTGCACTTGTGTTCATCGATGCCTTTTACTCTTGTGGTCCGTCAAGCCATTCTATTCTGGAATGACTAGGAGAAACAAACTCCAGTACCTTATCCATATCCAGGATTGGGTCAAAGAAGTTGTACTTCGCAGATGAAGAATGCTAATGCAGCCTCTAAACTGTTCTATCCTGGAGTATTACCATCTTTATGTCAAGAATGTCATGGGAATTGCACAACCTCCTATAAACTCTTGTTACAGTGATACTTCTCGCCATTATCGTTCATTTCTCGGTCTCCGTGTTATCGTAGCCGGAATACAGACAGGTAGATTGTGATGTGTGAAATCAATACTCCTAGCAACTCTGTTGCTTGGTAGTTAAATGGACGATAATCTCATTCTTAGCATGATGGTTACTGAATCACCATCCTAAGATTGATCGTGCTACCTAGTCCACTTTCCTGGTGCACTCCTTGATTGATGAGTTAGGATTTTGTCAAGTCCTTTCTCATGTGATCATATCGTCTTGCCTTGAAAAGCAAGATTGTTCTCGAGCTTAGTAACATATCGGTGGTTCGTGATTTTCTGAATATCTTCTCGGAAGTATTACCAGGTTGTCACCTGACCGCTATGTTGAGTTCGTGATGAAGTTGGTTTACCTATAAACCACCCCTTCTCCAAGAATCTGTGTTGGATACCCCGAACTAGTTGGTTAAGCTAAAACAATAACTTGGAGAGTTGGAAGATAAAAGCTTGCCAGCTTAGTTCATCCAAAGGGATATCTTGTATGTGTATTGAAGATAGATGATATCTTCTTCAATTGATCCTGTGATCATTTGTGGATCTATCGTCTTGTCCAAACTTTGATTTGAGTATGGGTTATCGTCAAGCCAAATCAGAACCAACGATATTCGTAATGTTGTCTTACTCATAGTTGTTCCCTTGAGCATACACCATTATATCTTTTGGGTCTGACCAATGCTATCACTTTGTTCACATTGTCATGGAACTCCAATTATATGGAAACCTGGATGAATTGTTGTTGAGCCCATCAGCAACATTGTTATCTTCTCCATGATCTATGTTGAACATCCAGTTAGTATTGGAAACTTTTATAAGCATTATCTTCATGACCCGTTCGTGAAGCATATGTACGGAAGAAAGAAGTGACTTCCTCTAATTCATGAGCATTTGATGCAAGTTGCCGCCGTGAATTCGAGAAAGCATGTTTCTACCTCCTCTGGAGTCATCCCAAGTCAGTCATGCATACGTGCGAAGTATTCTATGGTCTGATAGACTGATCATCTTCATTCTGTATGTATCCCTAGCACACCAAGCCACTGATTGATTTGTTCAAAGAAAAGAAGTTCAAATGCTATTCCCGAAGGGCCCGGACGGACATGCACAAGACTTTGTTATCTCCAATGATGATTCCCAATCTGAACTCGATAGTATTTTATTATAAGACTACTATGTGGTCACGTTTGTCTGGGACAACGTGTTCACAGGTTTTGTAGCAGAACCAGCTCATGTTTTGGAGCTGCTATCGTAGTTCATTCCTGAGAATCTCGCAACGCCGTCTCGTCGAATTGTGTTGCAAACTTTCATTTTTCCTTCCAGACTCGATGAGTCTGGAATATCCTGACACCAACCAGAACTGAATCTCAGGCAGATATGACGGTTGGTGCATTTTCCAAGAACTATAATATTGGTCACTCGATAACCGGTAAAGTGGATGTCATGGCCAACACACCCCGCCGGAAGACCTATTGTTGCAGTATCTTGTTTGAAGAAGTTGGCCACCTCCCCATAAAGACTTTGTAGGACTTACTCCCTAGTTGTTCCTTATGGATTCTTGTGCTTCCGAAGTCCGACCTTTACTTGATGTTCAAGATACCAAACATATCTATGAATGGTATACGCTAACACATCAAGGAGAACATTAGAAGCGGAGTGCTAAATGTCTCTCGGTTGATCATCCAGATTTCGTCCCCTTGGCCTCGCCAAGGTGAAATCTGAGAAGTGTTATCTTCCTTTGCATCTGCATCATCCATCATTATTCATCATGGTAGTATGCGGTGTTGCCAGGATCCTTGACACGGATATTGGTAAAACCTTGATGGATATGGGATTACTCAAGTTCTTGAGAGCACGCACAAGCACTAGGTGTTATCCTCGACACTAACCGTGATTGCTTCCAGTGTTCTTGATTATATTATACACCCTCAAGAGTAGATTTACTCTCTATTGTTGGGATTTTTCCCAGTTACCAGAATCATTCCCAGCATCTGCTGTTCAAGATTATCTTCAAAAGTGGACTTACCATGGGTCCCGTCCATTTCCAATGATAACCAAAATTATTCCTTGTGTTGTCTTTAATAAGGTAGTCCACATCATCCATTCTGGCCGAGTATGTCATTCCTTCGGACCACCGTCAAACGATCGATTGTGATTTGCCTCCGGCTGGTATAGGGAATTTCAATGTTCTCTATATCAAAAGTAATTCTTTTTGCCACTTAAGGGAATAACTCTACGAGTCACCTTCTCTAAAGGTGCCCCGTCTTGTGGTATCAATCACCCTCTCCTTAGGTGTGGAATTATTGCCGTCAAGTGAATCTTCATCGTTTATTCACTCCATCCCTTTGGATGTGTGTCCCGTGCCTCAGCTCAAGAGATGTTTCGACGTCTCACTCCATAAGTTGATCTTGAATTGCTCGATCTTTCGGAAGATCAATTTTGTAGAGTTTCTCTCATCGCCACCGTTTGGACAAAAATCTCGAAATCAAGGATGCCAAGATTTACATGATGCAATGAATCAACAATTTCGAGGAGGGAAACTGGATCGAGAAGATTGTGTTAGATAGAGTCCCCTCTGATTTCTTATCTCACGTCCTGAATCTCCGGACGAGATTCTTGTTTAGTGGGGGTGAGTTGTCACATCCCCAATTTCACCTTGCCCTAAGATAGCATTTTCCTGTTGCATCATGTCTCAATTTCTCAGAAACTTGAAATGGGGATTGTTCAAAACCCTAGCACTTCAAATTCCAAGTAGGTCCAGTCAAAAAAAAATTGCATTCTATGTTTCCAAAATGTTCCTAATATTTGTTGGATATTTTTGGCAAGGCTTTTGCAGCAAACCAAAAATAATGGACATTTTTGTGGAATATTTTGGGCATGGAAATTAAATTATTATTGTATTTGAATTTGGAAGTATATTCATAATATATAGAATATATTTTCGAATAACTTTGAAATATTTTATGTGCTTTTGGAAAAGTCCATCTAGCAACATAAAATTGTTCAGAGGAGTTTTTGGCATTGCTTGAAATTGTTTAAATTTCAAAACAGTGGCTAAACTAAATCAAAACAAAAGAAGAAAATAGAAAACAGAAACAGAAAATTAGAGAGAGAGGAAGTACCTGGCTTACCTAGCAGCCCGCCTGGCCCAGTTCCTATGTGGCCCAGCTGCAGGCCCGGCCCACCAGGGGCAGTGCTGTCTTCCTCCTCCTGCCAGGAGGAGAAGCAGCTGCGTGCCCGGCGCACAGCCGGCCGCGGCCACGTCTCCCGCCACCTCCAGCTTCGTCGAGCCTCCCCGACCCGCCTGGAGACGCCCAGAACCCCCTGCACCTCTCCCTCTCTCCCCCGAACGATTTCCCCTCCTCTGTCTCTCTCCCCCGTGAGCACCCGAACGTCGTCGTCGCCGCCGTCCTGAACCACCACGGCCACCGTCCACCTCTCGCCCCTCCGATGAGCCCTCGAGCTCCGTCGTGCTTCCCCTCTTCCTCTCCTTCATCTCATGCGACGCCAGGAGCACCCCAGCGCCTTCAACGCCGTCGTTCCCCTCCTCTGCACCCGGTGATCGCCGCCGATGATTCGCGCCGTCGAGGACGCCCCCGAGCACGCCGGCCTTCCCTACGGATTCCCTGTGAGCCTCCGTCCTTCTCCCTCCTCTCCGTTTGCCTTCTTGTGCGCCACGGCGACCGCGCCGAGCTCAGCCGAACCCGCCGCCGCCACCGCACGTTGCCGTCGTGGCCACAGCCGCCGCTGCCCGTTTTTGAGCGCGTCACCGTGCTCACCGAGCCCCCAGGAGCCCGTAGCACCACTTCGCTCGCTTCCCTGAGCCCCGCAGCACCTACCTCGTCGATACCCGAGCTCCGGCCGCCGCCTCGCTCGACGCCGGCGACGATTCCGGCCACCCCAGGACGAACGGTTCGCACCGTTGGATGCGGCCGACTGCCAGCTTTCCAACGGGACTAAGCGCGCCCGAAACCATCCCCTGTACGCGAAATCCGAACCACTCCGGCGAGACACCGCCGCGGATCGTGGTCGCCGGCGAGTTACTCCGGCGGGTACTTTTTAATTAGTGCTAATGACCCCCCCTGGGTCGATGACAGGTGGACCCAGGGCCCTACAAAATTAGTTTAGTTACTAAACCAGTTTTTATTAACCAGCGAGTCACTGACTTGTGGGCCCCAGTGCCTATTTAGTTTAGTTTAAACTTCTGTTAAGTTTAATTAAACCTGTTTAACAGTTGTGTCACTGACGTGTGGACCCCACACGTCAGGTTTGACTTAGACCAGCCGCTGACCTGCTGACGCCAGAGTGACGTCATGCTGATGCAGTATCTGTTTTCTGGAAATTTAAAATAAATCATAAATGATTTATTTATTTCAGAAAATAACCAAAACTTCTAAAAATCATAGAAAATAAACTATAGCTCAGATGAAAATAATTTATATATGAAAAATGATCAGAAAAATCCAAGGAATCTGTTTATGGCATTTTCATGCATGTTTGAACAAGTTAAACCTGCTGATCAGGTCAAATCAATTAAATGGCATTTAAATAATCACATATGAAGTTTGAATTTGAACCTTTGGTTCAAACCAACTTCATTTAATTGTGTTGCTAGTTGCATTAGCTCAATCAACAGCATATTGCCATGTCATGATCATGCATCATATTGTTGCATTGCATTGATTGTGTTCTCTCTTGTTTGCCGGTGCTTGTCCCCTTTCAGTAGACGCGTTCCGACGATGAGTTCGATGACACCGATGAAGACCCAATGTTATCTTCAGAAGTGCCAGGCAAGCAAAACCCCATTGAGCATTCCGATACAATCCCACTCTCTCGCTCTTGCTCTCTTTTACTGCATTAGGACAACAACGCTTCAAATGTTACTTGCTGCGGTAGTTGAACCCCTTTCCACTGCATGACCCGTCATTGCCACAATAAAAAGTTGAAACCCACTAGTATGAGTAGGAGTTGTTTGAGCCATGTTGTGCCTACTCATTGATGCTTTTTGGTTATGCCTGCTATTGCTTAGAGTTGTGTCAGGTCTGATTCATCGGGGATGAATTGGAATGTGATGAACATGTCCTACTGTGTGTGAGCTAAGTGTGTGAACACGATTTGGTAAAGGTAGCGATGAGAGGCCATGTAGGAGTACATGGTGGGTTGTCTCATTGCAGCCGTCCTTAGGAACTGAGTTCTGTGTTGGTTGATCCATGACCAGTTACTACCATGCATTGGGCCCGAAACCAATGGACCCTCTCGACTTATTAATCAACATGATCTCTGTCCAGGAGTTGCAACTAGTTTCTGGTGTTTGTAGTTTACTAGAGGTCGTGCGCAGCGCTGACCCTCGGGGTGGGCTGTGACACGGCAGGTACGTGGCACGGTGTACCGATTGCCCGTTTGGTGATGCGGGAACCCTGTACACATCGTTTGGGGCCGTGAGCGACACCCCGGCCGGATCTCCCCACGGATGGAACCCAAATAGGCGAGAAACCTGGACGAGAGACTTGTGTGGTTAGTCAGGTCGTGGCCGACACCCTCGCTGGGCCTCCGCTTGAAGGTTGCCGAGTACATGTCGTGTAAACGGCGGTAAGTGGTGAGAGCGTGTGTGAAGAAGTACACCCCTGCAGGGTTAAAGATAATCTATTCAAATAGCCGTGTCCGCGGAAATGGACTTCTGGGTTGCCTATTACAGTTCATAGACAAGTGAAAGTGGATACTCTAAAATGCGCAAGATAAGCGTGAGTGCTATGGATGGCCTTCTCGTAGGGAGACGGGAGCGGATCCATAGTGGTGTATTGATTGGTGAATATGTGGACTCGTGTGCGCCACCTCAAAAGAGTTACTTTCAGTCGTAGTTTAGGATAGCCACCGAGTCAAAGCTGGCTTGCTGCAGTCAAACTCCACCACCCCTTTGTTGAAACCGATGCATATGTAGCTAGTTCTGATGTAAGTCTTGCTGAGTACCTTTGTACTCACGTTTGCTTAATTTATGTTTTTGCAGAGAGACCTCAGTCTCGTTAGTGGTTCCGCGTGGACTTCGACGTTTAGCTTGTTACCTCAGCTACGATCTTGTACCCTTGGGAGGGTCTTGTAGATAGTCAGACTTCTTAGTCTTTTTCATTTGTAGATGTCTGTACTCAGACATGTAATGCTTCCGTTGCCTGTATGCTCTGAATGTTGGGTCATGTGACCTCTGTTTGTAATAAATGCTATGATGGCTCTTCTGGGCCTTATCTATATAAGTTGTTGAGTTATGTTGTGATGCCATGTTGTACAGCACATACTTGCATGTTATGCGTACGTGTAATGTGTATTGCTATGTGTGGGATCCGACACCTAGTTGTTTACCTTTGGTAGCCTATCTTACAGGGAAATGTCTCCTAGTGCTTCCACCGAGCCTTGGTAGCTCGCTACTGCTCTGGAACACTTAGGCTGGCCGGCATGTGTCCTTCTTCGTTCCTGTGTCTGTCCCTTAAGGGAAATGTCACGCGTTGTTCCTTTAAGTCCTTGTAGCTTGCTACTACTTGGGTTCATACGTTGATGACCGACACGTTCGTTGCTGGGTCATGTATGCCTGTCTCTGTAATTTAGTGCCACTTTTGGTTTATAACTGGTCATGTCGGCCCGGGTTCTCTGTCATATGGATGCTAGCGACACTATCATATACGTGTGCCAAAATGCGCAAACGGTCCCGGGCCAGGTAAGGTGGCACCCGTGGGGATACCGTGCGTGAGGCCGCAAAGTGATATGGTGTGTTACAGGCTGGACCTGTGTGACTTAGGATCGGGGTCCCGACATGCCCGATGATCGGCAGGCCATCGAAAATAAATGGATCTTCAAGAGGAAGACCGACGCAGACGGTAATGTTACTGTTTACAAAGCTCGACTTGTTGCGAAAGGTTTTCGACAAGTTCAAGGAGTTGACTACGATGAGACTTTCTCACCTGTAGCAATGCTTAAGTCTGTCCGAATCATGTTAGCAATTGCCGCATTTTATGATTATGAAATCTCGCAAATGGATGTCAAAACTGCATTCCTGAATGGATATCTCAAAGAAGAGTTGTATATGATGCCACCAGAAGGTTTTGTCGATCCAAAAGGTACTAACAAAGTATGCAAGCTCCAGCGATCCATCTACGGACTGGTGCAAGCATCTCGGAGTTGGAATATACGCTTTGATGAGGTGATCAAAGCATATGGTTTTATACAGACTTTTGGAGAAGCCTGTATTTACAAGAAAGTGAGTGGGAGCTCTGTAGCATTTCTAATATTATATGTGGATGACATATTGTTGATTGGAAATGATATAGAATTTCTGGACAGCATAAAAGGATACTTGAATAAAAGTTTTTCAATGAAAGACCTCGGTGAAGCTGCTTATATATTAGGCATCAAGATCTATAGAAATAGATCAAGACGCTTAATTGGACTTTCACAAAGCACATACCTTGATAAGATTTTGAAGAAGTTCAAAATGGATCAGTCAAAGAAAGGGTTCTTGCGTGTATTACAAGGTATGAAGTTGAGTAAGACTCAATGCCCGACCACTGCAGAAGATAGAGAGAAAATGAAAGTCATTCCCTATGCCTCAGCCATAGGATCTATCATGTATGCGATGCTGTGTACCAGACCTGATGTGTGTCTTGCTATAAGTTTAGCAGGGAGGTACCAAAGTAATCCAGGAGTGGATCACTGGACAGCGGTCAAGAACATCCTAAAGTATCTGAAAAGGACAAAGGATATGTTTCTCGTGTATGGAGGTGACAAAGAGCTCGTCGTAAACGGTTACATCGATTCTAGCTTCGACACTGATCCGGATGACTCTAAGTCACAAACCGGATATGTATTTTTATTGAACGGTGGAACTGTCAGTTGGTGCAGTTCCAAGCAGAGCGTCGTGGCAGGATCTACGTGTGAAGCGGAATACATAGCTGCTTCAGAAGCAGCAAATGAAGGAGTCTGTATGAAGGAGTTCATATCCGATCTAGGTGTAATACCTAGTGCATCGGGTCCAATGAAAATCTTTTGTGACAACACTGGAGCAATAGCCTTGGCGAAGGAATCCAGGTTTCACAAGAGAACAAAGCACATAAAAAGACGCTTCAATTCCATCCGCGATCTAGTCAAGGAGGGAGACATAGAGATTTGCAAAATACATACGGATCTGAATGTTGCAGACCCGTTGACTAAGCCTCTTCCATGGGCAAAACATGATCAGCACCAGGACTCCATCGGTGTAAAGATCATCACTTTATAAACTCGATTATTGACTCTAGTTCAAGTGGGAGACTGAAGGAAATATTCCCTAGAGGCAATAATAAAGATGTTATTTGTATTTCCTTATATCATGATAAATGTATTTTATTCATGCTAGAATTGTATTAACCGGAAACTTAGTACATGTGTGGATACATAGACAAAACAGTATGTCCCTAGTATGCCTCTACTAGACTAGCTCATTAATCAAAGATGGTTATGTTTCCTAGCCATAGACATGAGTTGTCATTTGATCAACGGGATCACATCATTAGGAGAATGATGTGATGGACAAAGACCCATCCGTTAGCATAGCACTATGATCGTTTAGTTTTACTGCTATTGCTTTCTTCATGACTTATACATGTTCCTATGACTATGAGATTATGCAACTCCCGAATACCGTAGGAACACCTTGTGTGCTATCAAACGTCACAACGTAACTAGGTGATCATAAAGATGCTCTACAGGTGTCTCCGAAAGTATTCGTGGTGTTGGCATAGATCAAGATTAGGATTTGTCACTCCGAGTGTCGGAGAGGTATCTCTGGGCCCTCTCGGTAACACACATCACAATAAGCCTTGCAAGCAAAAGACTAATGAGTTATTCACGAGATGATGTGTTACGGAACGAGTAAAGAGACTTGCCGGTAACGAGATTGAACTAGGTATAGAGATACCGACGATCGAATCTCGGGCAAGTAACATACCGTTGACAAAAGGAACAACGTATGTTGTTATGCGGTTTTGACCGATAAAAGATCTTCGTAGAATATGTAGGAGCCAATATGAACATCCAGGTTCCGCTATTGCTTATTGACCGGAGATGAGTCTCGGTCATGTCTACATAGTTCTCGAACCCGTAGGGTCCGCACGCTTAACGTTTGATGACGATCGGTATTATGAGTTTATGAGTTTTGATGTACCGAAGGTAGTTCGGAGTCCCGGATGAGATCACGGACATGACGAGGAGTCTCGGAATGTCCGAGACATAAAGATTGATATATTGGATGACTTTATTCGGACAGCGGAAGTGTTCCGGAAAAGTTTCGGATTTAACGGGATTGCCGGAGGGGGTTACCGGAACCCCCTACGAGGGGGGATGGTCCATAGTGGGCCTTATGGAAAAGAGAGAGGCAGCCCATAGGGGCTGGCCGGCGCCCCACCTAGGGTTCCTAGTTGGACTAGGATTGGGGGGCGCCACCTCTCCTTCTTTTCCTTTCCCTCTCTTCCTTCTTTGGTAGTTCCTACTAGGAATAGGATTGCAATCCTATTCCTAGTAGGATTGCACTCCTAGCCGCACCATAGAAGGGCCGGCCGGCCTCCCCCCTTGCTCTTTTATATACGGGGGCAGGGGGGCACCCAAAGACACACAAGTTGAATTGTTCCAGCCGTGTGCGGTGCCCCCCTCCACAGAAACACACCTCGGTCATACCGTCGCGGTGCTTAGACGAAGCCCTGCGCCGGTGAATACATCATATCCGTCACCACGCCGTCGTGCTGACGAAACTCTCCCGTGAAGCTCAACTGGATCAAGAGCTCGTGGGACGTCATCAAGCTGAACGTGTGCTGAACGCGGAGGTGCCGTACGTTCGGTGCTTGATCGGTTGAATCGCGAAGAAGTTCGACTACATCAACCGCGTCACTTGACGCTTCCGCTTCCGGTCTATGAGGGTACGTAGACACACTCTTCCCTCTCGTTGCTATGCATCTGGTAGATAGATCTTGCGTGATCGTAGGAAAATTTTAAAATACTACGTTCCCCAACACCCCTCTCCTTTCCTTCTCCTCTCCCCCTTCCTTTCCTACTCCTAGTAGGAATAGGAAAGGGGATTCCTATTCCTAGTAGGAGTAGGAATCCTACTCCTATGGCGCGCCCCTTGGGCTGGCCGCAGCTCCCCCTTGCTCCTTTATATACGTGGGCACCCAAAGACACAGAAGAAACATTTTTCTAGCCGTGTGCGGTGCCCCCCTCCACAGAAACACACCTCGGTCATACCGTTGCAGTGCTTAGGCGAAGCCCTGCACCGGTAGCCTCATCATCTCCGTCACCACGCCGTCGTGCTGACGAAACTCTCCCTTGAAGTTCAACTGGATCAAGAGCTCATGGGATGTCATCAAGCTGAAAATGTGCTGAACGCGGAGGTGCCGTACGTTCGGTGCTTGATCGGTTGGATCGCGAAGACGTTCGACTACATCAACCACGTCACTAGATGCTTCTGCTTTCGATCAACGAGGGTACGTAGACACACTCTCTCCTCTCGTTGCTATGCATCTAGTAGATAGATCTTGCGTGATCGTAGGATTTCTTTTGAAATACTACATTCCCCAACAGCTGGGTCGTCTCGTCGTCATGCTCGGGTGAAGCGTGAAGAGGGCTCTGCCTGATCCCGAGGAATAGGTTCTCGCGAGCAATCATGCCCCGAGGGTCGCCGTCAGCTGTTCCAAGTATATCTTCTTTCTTGTCCTGCATCGTTTGATCAAATAAGCATGGTGCCCTAGCATGGCATGTAACAAACTGTGGTTTCATGACATTTAGCACCATGCATAGTGTTCCTGTCTATTTATGTGTGATCCGTGTTTTACATGTCCTTAGAGTGAGGAGACTTATCTTAATGTAGTCGGGATTGCTCTCATCTCGTCATGTTCGACCCTTCGCGAGGCTGCAAAACTCGTTAGGTTATTATCATTTACTGCCCGAGGCCTTTGACGCGGGTAGAGCGTGATCGGCCGCCCCTTGTCGCGGTACCCGTGGGGCACAGACCTAAGGATCGATGGGGGGCATGTCAGTTACGAGCCCCTGTTCGGGCACCTCGTGAAGGCTAAAGAGGAGGGAGCGCCGTGCAATTGCCGCTCTCCCTGGGCTAGCCAGAAAGCTGGGGGAAGAACCACAAAGAATTTGAGAGAAGAACCACAGAGGGGAATCAAAACCAAGCAATCGAGGAACACCAGAACCTTCAGTATCCATTAAAGAAGAGAAGATAGGAACAAGCCAACTCTAGAAAGCAAATGAACGACCGCGTCTGGCACCTCCTCTAGTCTTCTCACCAGGGTGGAGCTAAGTGCTGCCAATAGGACGTGGGAGGGAGCCCCCGAGGCCCGAGGGCGGCTCTCCGAAGACTCCGAGGCGTGTACAACCCCACTCATTATTACGTGGGAGTGTCATGAGCGGAGATCTTCACAGGCCGGAGCCTTGCTTCACAGGCACCGAGCCTTGGCTTCTCAGGCGCGAGGGCCTTGTTCCTCGCAGGCACGGATCCTAGTCTTCTTAGGCGCAAGGGCCTTGTTCCTCGCAGGCACGGAGGCTTGTCTTCTCAGGCGCAATGGCCTTGTTCCTTGCAGGCATGGAGCCTAATCTTCTCAGGCGCAAGGGCCTTGTTCCTCGCATGCACAGAGCCTAGCCTTCTCAGGCGCAAGGGACATGTTTCATGGGTAGAACCTCTGGAGGTGCCAGATATTCCATGCATTCAGGACGGGGATGTCGTCTCCTGTTTCTAGGTGCACGACGCCGGGTTTGGAGACGTGGGTGATCTTGAATGGCCCTTCCCACATGGGCGAGAGCTTGTGCAGTCCTTCTCTGGAGAGGACTCTCCTTAAAATGAGGTCACCTACCTCAAGCGTCCTGGGGCGAATGTTGCAGCAATGGTACCGCCGCAACGCCTGCTGGTATCTTGATTCTCAGAGTGAAGTGTCGCGCCAGCGTTCCTCACCGAGCACGTGGTATGTTCCCTGCACGGCGCCTTGTTGCACCTCGTCAAATGCTAAGACTCGCAGTGACCGGTGCCTGACCTCATGAGGGAGGACCGCCTCAGCTCCATAGAAGAGGAAGAATGGGGTCTCGCCCGTCGGCTTGGTGGCAGTGGTGCGAATGGACCACAACACAGACGTGAGCTGTTGTCTACTACGCAACCTTCTTCTTGTAGACGTTGTTGGGCCTTCCAGGTGTAGAGGTTTGTAGGACAGTAGGAAATTTCCCTCAAGTGGATGACCTAAGGTTTATCAATCAGTGGGAGGCGTAGGATGAAGATGGTCTCTCACAAACAACCCTGCAACCAAATAACAAAGAGTCTCTTGTGTCCCCAACACACCAAATACAATGGTAAATTGTATAGGTGCACTAGTTCGGCGAAGATATGTTGATACAAGTGCAATATGGATGGTAGATATAAGTTTTTGTAATAAGAAACTATAAAAACAGCAAGGTAACTAAACATAAAAGTGGGCATAAACGGTGTTGCAATGATAGGAAACAAGGCCTAGGGTTCATACTTTCACTAGTGCAAGTTCTCTCAACAAGGATAAAATAATTGGATCATACTACTAGCCCTCAACATGCAACAAAGAGTCACTCCAAAGTAACTAATAGTGGAGAACAAACGAAGAGATTATGGTAGGGTATGTAACCACCTCAAAGTTATTCTTTCTGATCGATCTATTCAAGAGTCCGTAGTAAAATAACACGAAGCTATTCTTTCCGTTTGATCTATCATAGAGTTCGTACTAGAATAACACCTTAAGGCACACATCAACCACAACCCTAATGTCACCTAGATACTCCATTGTCACCTCAAGTATAAGTGGGCATGATTATACGGTATGCATCACACAATCTCGGATTCATCTATTCAACCAACACAAGAGAACTTCAAAGAGTGCCCCAAAGTTTCTACCGGAGAGTCAAGATGAAAACGTGTGCCAACCCCTATGCATAGATTCCCAAGGTCACGGAACCCACAAGTTGATCACGAAAACATACATCAAGTAGATCATGTGATATCCCTTTTTCACCACAGATAGGCACATGCAAGACATATATCAAGTGTTCTCAAATCCATAAAGACTCAATCCGATAAGATAACTTCAAAGGGAAAACTCAGTTCATCACAAGAGAGTAGAGGGGGAGAAGCATCATAAGATCCTACTATATAGCAAAGCTCGCGATACATCAAGATCGTGCCATCTCAAGAACATAAGAGAGAGAGAGAGAGAGAGATCAAACACATAGCTACTGATACATACCCTCAGCCCCGAGGGTGGACTACTCCTCCCTCATCATGGAGAGCGCCGGGATGATGAAGATGGCCACCAGAGAGGGATTCCTCCTCCGGTAGGGTGCCGGAACAGTGTCTAGATTGGTTTTCGATGGCAATAGAGGCTTTCGGCGGCTGAACTCCCGATCTAGGTTATTTTCTGGAGGTTTCAGTATATATAGGAGGTGTTGGAGTCGGGGACAAGTAAAGGGGGTCTCCGGGCTGTCCACGAGGCAGGGGGCCGTGCCCAGGGGGGAGGGCGCGCCCCTACCCTCGTGGGTAGCCTGTGGACCTTCTGGTCCTCCTCTGGTACTCTCTAGGCTTCTTCTGGTCCAAAAACGTGCTCCGTTGAGTTTCCGGTTAATTGTGCTCCGTTTGATATTCCTTTTCTGTAAAACTCAAAAACAAGGAAAAAAGAAAAACTGGGACTGGGCTCTGGGTTAATAGGTTAGTCCCAAAAATCATATAAAATAGCATATAAATGCATATAAAGCATCCTAGAGGATAATATAATAGCATGGAACAATCAAAAATTATAGATACGTTGGAGACGTATCAAGCATCCCCAAGCTTAATTCCTGCTCGTCCTCGAGTAGGTAAATGATAAAACCAGAATTTTTGATGTGGAATGCTATCTAACATAATTCTCAATGTAATTCTCTTTATTGTGGCATGAATGTTCAGATCCGAAAGATTCAAGATAAAAGTCTATATTGACATAAGAATAATAATACTTCAAGCATACTAACACAGCAATCATGTCTTCTCAAAATAACATGGCCAAAGAAAGTCCATCCCTACAAAATCATATAGTTAGGCTATGCTCCATATTCGTCACACAAAATATTCCAATCATGCACAACCCCGGTTTTAGCCAAGCACTTGTTTCATACTTTAATTTTTTCAAACTTTTTCAACTTTCATGCATGAGCCATGGATATAGCACTATGTGGAATAGAGTGGTGGTTGTGGAGAAGACAAAAGAGGTTGATGGTCTCGCATCAACTAGGTGTATCAATGGGCTATGGAGATACCCATCAATAGATATCAATGTGAGTGAGTAGGGATTGCCATGCAACGGATGCACTAGAGCTATAAATGTATGAAAGCTCAACAAAAGAAACTAAGTGGGTGTGCATCCAACTTGCTTGCTCATGAAGACCTAGGGCATTTGAGGAAGCCCATCGTTGGAATGTACAAGCCAAGTTCTATAATGAAAATTCCCACTAGTATATGAAAGTGACTAAACAAGAGACTCTCTATCATGAAGATCATGGTGCTACTTTGAAGCACAAGTGTGGAAAAGATAGTAGCATTGTCCCTTTTTCTTTTCTTTTCTTCTCTTTTTCGTCTTTTTTTTCTTTTTTTTTTCTTTTTTTGGGCCTTTCTTTTCTTTGGCCTTTCCTTCTTTTTTTTTCTTTTTTTTTCTTTTTTTTTTCTTTGGGACAATGCTCTAATAATGATGGTCATCACACTTATATTGATTTACAACTTGATATTACAACTCGATAGTAGAACAAAGTATGACTCTATGTGAATGCCTCCGGCGGTGTACCGGGATGTGCAATGAATCAAGAGTGACATGTATGAAAAATTATGCATGGTGGCCTAGCCACAAATACGATGTCAACTACATGATCATGCATGGCAATATGACAATGATGAAGCGTGTCATAATGAACGGAACGGTGGAAAGTTGCATGGCAATATATCTCGGAATGGCTATGGAAATGCCATGATAGGTAGGTATGGTGGTTGTTTTGAGGAAGGTATATGGTGGGTGTATGGTACCGGCGAAAGTTGTGCGGTACAAGAGAGGCTAGCAATGGAGGAAGGGTGAGAGTGCGTATAATCCATGAACTCAACATCAGTCATAAAGAACTCACATACTTATTTCAAAAATCTACAAGTCATCGAAACAAAGTACTACACACATTCTCCTAGGGGAAGGGTCGGTAGGAGTTAACCATCGCGCGATCCCGACCTCCACACAAAGGATGTCACTCAATGAAATACCTCATGCTTCAAATTTGTCACACAACGGTTACCATACATGCATGCTACGGGAGTTGCAAACCTCATCACAAGTATTTCTCAAATTCACAACTACTCTACTAGCATGACTCTAATATCACCATCCACATATCTCAAAACAATCATCAAGTATCAAACTTCTCATAGTACTGAATGCACTTTTTATGAAACTTTTTACTATTACCAACTTGGATGCCTATCATATTAGGACTCATTCATAACCTAAGCAAATTACCATGCTGTTCTAAAATACTCTCAAAATAATATAAGTGAATCATGAGAGCTCATCTATTTCTTCAAAATAAAACCACCGCCGTGCTCTAAAAAGATATAAGTGAAGCACTAGAGAAAGCAACAAACTACTCCAAAAGATATAAGTGAAGATCAATGAGTAGTTGAATAATTATGTAACTATGTGAAGACTCTCTAACATTTAAGAATTTTAGTTCTTGGGATATTATTGAAACAGCAAGCAAAACAAAATAAAACAAATTGACGCTCCAAGCAAAACACATATCATGTGGTGAATAAAAATATAGCCTTAAGTAAAGTTACCGATAGACGAAGACGAAAGAGGGGATGCCTTCCCGGGGCATCCCCAAGCTTAGGCTCTTGGTTTTCCTTGAATATTACCTTGGGGTGCCTTGGGCATCCCCAAGATTAGGCTCTTGCCACTCCTTATTCCATAGTTCATTGAATCTTCACCCAAAACTTGAAAACTTCACAACACAAAACTCAACAGAAAACTCGTAAGCTCTGTTAGTATAAGAAAATAAAACCACCACTTACGTACTGTGGTGAACTCATTCTAAATTCATATTGGTGTAATATCAACTATATTCCAACTTCTCTATGGTTCACACCCTCCGATACTACTCATAGATTCATCAAAATAAGCAAACAACACATAGAAAACAGAATCTGTCAAAAACAGAACAATCTGTAGCAATCTGTAACTTTCGAATACTTCTGTAACTCTAATATTCTGAAATAAATTGGTGGACGTGAGGAATTTTTCTATTAATCATCTTCAAAAAGAATCAACTAAAAAGTACTCTTCTGTAAAAAAAAATGGTAGCTAATCTCGTGAGCGCTAAAGTTTCTGTTTTTTTACAGTATGATCACATAAACTTCACCCAAGTCTTCCCAAAGGTTCTACTTGGCACAAACACTAATTAAACATAAAAACACATCTAAACAAAATCTATATGCAATATTTATTCCTAAACATAAGCAAAATCAAAGAAAATAAAATTGGGTTGCTTCCCAACAAGCGCTATCGTTTAACGCCCCTAGCTAGGCACGATAATTTCAATGATGCTCATATAAAAGATAAGAATTGAAACATAAAGAGAGCATCATGAAGAATATGACTAGAACATTTAAGTCTAACCCACTTCCTATGCATAGGTATTTTGTGAGCTAACAACTTATGGGAACAATAATCAACTAGCATAGGAAGGCAAAACAAGCATAGCTTCAAAATTTTAAGCACATAGAGAGGAAACTTGATATTATTGCAATTCCTACAAGCATATGATCCTCTCTCATAATAATTTTCAGTAGCATCATGAATGAATTCAACAATATAACTAGCACATAAAGCATTCTTTTCATGATCTACTTGCATAGAAATTTTACTACTCTCCACATAAGCAAAATTCTTCTCATTAGGAATAGTGGGAGTATCATAGGACACTTGAATACTATAGATTGTCTCCACATTAAAAGATTAATGTTCAGAAAAAGGGTAATCATAATCATGACAAGTTTGATAAATATAATCATCACTACTTTTCATAGCATAAGTGTCATCACAATAATCATCATAAGTAGGAGGCATGCTTTCATCATAATAGATTTGCATATCAAGACCTGGGAAGCTAAAAATATCATCTTCATCAAGCGTAGCATCCCCAAGCTTGGGACAAACATCAATTGCAGCAAATACATTCTTAAACATGTAATTCTCATCAAACATGGCATCCCCAAGCTTGGGCCTTTGCATATCATAAGCATAATCACTCTCATCATTAATAGTATGGATAGCACCGATAGAATAGCAATTATCATCATCACAATGAGTAATAGGAGCAACATCATTTGGAAGGGAAACCTATTTACCTTTGCTTCTCTGTCTTTTCTTTTTCTTCTTCGCCTCCTGTGTGGGTTTAATCTTCTTTTTGGAGCTCCTTATTGATGAGATTGGTTGAATAGAAGACTCCTCCTCGTTACCTGATTCATCATAAGAAATAATAGGAGGATATTGGGAAATCTCTTCCCTTTCATTAGTATTCTCTTCATCCTCTATTTGTTTTCTTGTCTTTATGTAATTGGCAATATAAGGATTTTCAATGCAATTCACCGCACAATACATATAAATTTCCTCTAGATCAAAATCAAGAAGTTTAACAAGGGCAAATTCTGGAAGATCCTTAGTTAAACGTTTCATTTCTTCATAACCCATAAGCAAACTAAGTTCATTATGATGCGCAAGGGAAATCAAGTCATCACAATTTTTGGACACAATACAACCATGAAACAATTTGCATTGGATATTTAAATGATCATGTTCATTGCAAAGTTCACAAGTACGGCTAAGACATATTAAATTTTCAGCACAATCATCTAGCCTTTCCTGGAACCATTTAGTTTCTAAATACTTATGTCTCTTGCAAAATCTATCTTCCCTATTTGATACGTACTTTCAAACTCTATGCACTCCACAAAAATCAACATGCTTATAAAAGATATTTTCATCATGACTAGTGCAATCATCATTAGTACTGTGGTTGTTCGAAGAATTCACACTAATAGCATTGCAATCATGCTCATCATTCAAGTTTTGAGTGCCAAGCATTCTATGTAATTCATTTTCTAGTACTTGAGCACAATTTTCCTTTCCATCATTTTCACGAAAGATATTAAAAGATGAAGCATATGAGGCAACCTTAGTTCCATTTTTTTGTAGTTTTCTTTTCTAAATTAAACTAGTGATAAACCAAGAAACTAAATGATTCGATTGCAAGATCTAAAGATCTACCGTCAAGCACTCACCTCCCCGACAACGACGCCAGAAAAGAGCTTGATGTCTACTATGCAACCTTCTTCTTGTAGACGTTGTTGGGCCTCCAAGTGCAGAGGTTTGTAGGACAGTAGCAATTTCCCTCAAGTGGATGACCTAACGTTTAGCAATCCGTGGGAGGCGTAGCATGAAGATGGTTTCTCTCAAACAACCCTGCAACCAAATAACAAAGAGTCTCTTGTGTCCCCAACACACCCAATACAATGGTAAATTATATAGGTGCACTAGTTTGGTGAAGAGATGGTGATACAAGTGCAATATGACTGGTAGATACAGGTTTTTGTAATAAGAAATTATAAAAACAGCAAGGTAACTAAAGATAAAAGTGGGCATAAACGGTGTTGCAATGATAGGAAACAAGACCTAGTGTTCATACTTTCACTATTGCAAGTTCTCTCAACTAGGATAACATAATTGGATCATATTACTAGCCCTCAACATGCAACAAAGAGTCACTCCAAAGTAACTAATAGCGGAGAACAAACGAAGAGATTATGGTAGGGTACGAAACCACCTCAAAGTTATTCTTTCAGATCGATCTATTCAAGAGTCTGTAGTAGAATAACACGAAACTATTCTTTCCGTTCAATCTATCATAGAGTTCGTACTAGAATAACACCTTAAGACACACATCAACCAAAACCCTAATGTCACCTAGATACTCCATTGTCACCTCAAGTATACGTGGGCATGATTATACGATATGCATCACACAATCTCGAAATCATCTATTCAACCAACACAAAAGAACTTCAAAGAGTGCCCCAAAGTTTCTATCGGAGAGTGAAGACGAAAACGTGTGCCAACCCCTATGCATAGATTCCCAAGGTCACGGAATCCACAAGTTGATCACCAAAACATACATCAAGTAGATCACGTGATATCCCATTGTCACCACAGATAGGCACATGCAAGACATATATCAAGTGTTCTCAAATCCTTAAAGACTCAATCCGATAAGATAACTTCAAAGGGAAAACTCAATTCATCACAAGAAAGTAGAGGGGGAGAAGCATCATAAGATCCAACTATAATAGCAAAGCTCGCTATACATCAAGATCGTGCCATCCCAAGATCACGAGAGAGAGAGAGAGAGAGAGATCAAACACATAGCTACTGACACATACCTTCAGCCCCGAGGGTGGACTAGTCATCCCTCATCATGGAGAGCGCCGGGATGATGAAGATGGCCACCGGAGAGGGATTCCCCCTCCGGCAAGGTGCCGGAACAGGGTCTAGATTGGTTTTCGGTGGCAACAGAGGCTTTTGGCGGTGGAACTCCGGATCTAGGTTATTTTCCAGAGGTTTCAGTATATATAGGAGGTGTTGGAGTCGGGGACAAGTAAATGGGGTCTCCGGCCTGTCCACGAGGCTGGGGGCGCGCCCACGGGGAAGGGCCGCCCGTGGACCTTCTGGTCCTCCTCCGGTACTCTCTGGAATTCTTCTGGTCAAAAAACGTCCTCCGTTGAGTTTCAGGTCAATTGGGCTCCGTTTGATATACCTTTTCTGTAAAACTCAAAAACAAGGAAAAAACAGAAACTGGCATTGGGCTCTGGGCTAATAGGTTAGTCCCAGAAATCATATAAAATAGCATATAAATGCATATAGAACATCCTAGAAGGATAATATAATAGCATGGAACAATCAAAAATTATAGATATGTTGGAGACGTATTAGGAGCTCATCATGCCACCCTCATACACAGGCTTCGAGCTTCTTCTTGAAGGTCCTGGCCTTGAGGCCCCTCAGGACCTCCGCGTTGGTGCGCTCGGCCTGGCCATTGCTCCTGGGGTGCGCTACAGAGGCGTACCAAATGTGCGTTCCAAGGTTAGCACAGTATGTCTTGAAAAGGTTACTGGTAAACTATGAGCCATCGTCGGTGATGATGCGGTTAGGGACCCCGAACCGGTTTACGAGGTCCTTGATGAACTTCACTGCAGAGCCGACTGAGATGGTTCGGACTGCTTCCACCTCTGCACACTTGGTAAACTTGTCGACGTCAACGTAAAGGTATCGATAGCCCCCGGGCGCTCGAGGGGAAGGGCCCAGGATGTCTAGCCCCCAGACTGCGAACGACCAGGAGAGCGGGATGGTTTTCAAGCCCTGGGCCGGTTGGTGGATCTGCTTGGCATGGAACTGGCAAGCCTCACAAGACTTTACCAGCTCGGCAGCGTCGTTAAGTGCCGTGGGCCAGTAAAACCCACTGCGGAACGCCTTGCCGACCAAGGTGCGCGATGATGAGTGATGCCCGCAGTCCCCGGCGTGGATGCTAGCTAGCAGCTCGTGTCCCTGCTTCCTGGAGATGCATCGCAAAGAAACGTCATTTGGCAGCCTCCTCTAAAGCTCACCATCTTGGATGCAGTATGTCGTAGCCTGTCGGGCTACCCGCTCGACATCTTCCTCCTTTTCTTGCAACACCCCCCACACCAGGTATGACTTGAATTCCTCGGTCCAGCATCCCTCCTGAGGCTCGAGTGCCAGGAGCAAGCGAGCTCCTGAAGCCAGGCCACAGGCCGGGGCTCCCGAGGTCTGCGGCTGGGGAAGTTCTTCCTGAGGCTTTGCTGGCCCTTCCCGCGAGGGTGATGCCGTGGGCCTGAGGAGCCTTTCCTCGAAGACGTCGGGAGCGTGGGGCAGTCGCCTGGATGCTTTCTTGGCGATGTCATCGGCCTCCTTGTTGGTGCCGCGGCGCACGTGCTCCGGCTCCAGGCCCAGGAACTGCTTCTCCATCTTGCGTACCTCTGCGAGGTATGCCTCCATATGCTCGTCCCTTGGCTCGTACACCTTGTTGGAGAAGTTGACGAGGAACTGGGAGTCACCCCTGATGACGAGGCATTTCACCCCCAGGGCTATCGCCGCCCTGAGGCCGGCGATGAGGCCCTCGTATTCCACGAGGTTGTTGGAGACCTTATCACCTGGCTGAAAGCAGAGTTGCACGGCGTAGCAGAACTTGTCTTGAGTGGCCGGGATGACCATAGCCCCTGCCCCAGCGCCCTGGCGGGCCAACACGCCGTCAAAGTACATGACCCAGCCTTCAGGTGCTTCGCTCCTTGGTAAGAGGGACTGGTTCGGGCTTGCTTCGGGTCCTGAGTCGTCGGTCCATTCCTCCACGAAGTCAGCAAGCGCGCCCCCCTTGATGACTCTGGTGGTGCTAAACTCTAGCTGGAATGCCTGCAGCTCTATATTCCATTCCGCGACCCTTCCTGCTGCGTTTGGGCTCCGGAGTACCCTTTCTAGGGGATAAGTTGAGACGACCATGATGGGGTGGCCTTGGAAGTAGTGGTGCAGCTTACGTAAAGCGACGAGGAGTGCAAGCAAGAGCTTCTGTGACATGGGGTAGCGTGCTCGGGCATCACGGAGCACCGTGCTGACGAAGTATACCGGGTGCTCGACGAGGGTGGAATCCGGACTCTCCCGCGGCTATGTGATCTAGAAAGGTGCCCCGGGAGTTTGGTCGTGAGTTGGGGCAGCTGCGGCCTCAGGGAGGTCGGCTTGTATGTTGCGGTCATCTTCCGGCCCTAACGGGGCCTCCAGAGTGCCTCACTTGGGTTGCAAGGTCTTGTGTTGACGCTCCTCTCTAACAGCCACCAGCACCGCACTAGCTGAATGTGGCATCACGGCCAGGTAAAGCACTAATGGCTCTTGAGGCTTGGGTGCCACCATCACTAGTGGGCTGGTGAGGTATCTCTTGAGGTCTTCGAACGTTGCATCAGCCTCAGGGGTCCATTCGAATGGGCCCTTCCTTTTCATCAGCTTGAAGAATGGGATGGCTCTCTGATAACCCTCAACCGTAAGGGATCGAGATAGTCTTCGCGGGTAAGAATAACCCAATTTATTGATTCGACACACGGGGAGCCAAGGAGTATTTATAAGCTTTAACAGTTGAGTTGTCAATTCAACCGCACCTGAAATATACTAACTTGCAACAAAAGATAAGTGGTAACAGTGATATGATAGTAATGATAGTAATAGTAAAAGTAAACAGGAAAAGTAAATAGCAGTAGTAAATGGCAAAAGTAGCAACTAGTGACAAGCAAGGTTTAAAATACTGTAGGCTAGGGAGATAGATGGTTGGGCGCTGCATGGATGAGATAGATTCTAACTTGGGGCACGGCACACGGAAAAGTAATGATCATCTAGGAAAATATCAAACATTAGGCATGTATCCCGAATGTAGTTGTACGTGCTTGCAATAATAACTTGCACAACATCTTTTGTCCTACCATCCCGCTACGAACGGGGCCAAAAGGAACTAATGGTTATTAAGGTGCTCCTGTCAAAGAGCACCGGAACAAAGCAATGAACTCAATGGATACATGTAATCCTCAAACTACGGACCATCTCCTTTGGTGTCCCAAGCTGTCACTTTTGGGATCGCCGGTTCCGAACCGTAACAGGTGCATGCAACTCATAGATAGGATCAAGAACACAAATATATTCATACAAACACATATGGTTCAGATCTGAAATCATGGCACTCGGGCCCTAAGTGTCAAGCATTAAGAATAACAAGTTGTAGCAAAGATGATAAACACCATACTAGATGATAGGCAACATGCCCCCAACAATCTGACGAACTATTACATGCTCTAACTCATCCAATCCCTACCATCCCCTTCGCCTACAGCAAGGGAATTACTCACACATGAAGGGGGAAGTCATGGAGGGATGATGGAGTGGTGATGATGATGACGATGGCGACGATCTCCCCTCTCCGGAGGCCAAATCAGCCTCCAGATTAGCCCTCCCAAAGAAGAACAGAGGGTGGCGGCGGTTCCGCGACGAAAAACAGCGAAAGGACTTCCGATCTGGGCTTTTTTTCGTCGGGAGGAAAAATACGGGCTAAAGTAGGGCACCAGGGGGTGTGGGGCCCACCCAGGCGCCCCCCGGCGCGGCCCAGGGGGGGGGGCGCCCACAGGGCGTCTGGGCACCCCCTGGCCCCCCTCTGGCCCCACTTCTGGCATTTTGTTTCTTCGGGTGCGTGGATTTTTCGTGATTTTTCATGGATTTTTCTGAGAAGCTTAAAAATCCGTTTTCCTGCACACAAATAAACCATATAGGCAGCTCTGCTGAAAACAGCGTCAGTCCGGGTTAGTTTAGTCCAAATCATGCAAGAATGAGGTCAAAACAATATCAAAAGTGTTTGGAAAAGTAGATACGTTTGAGACGTATCAACTCCCCCAAGCTTAGCATATTACTTGTCCTCAAGCAATTCAGTTCAACGAACTGGACGCGACAAAGAAAACTTTGACAAACTCTTTTGCTTCATTAGATGTATATAAGCATGTACTACGAAAAGAGTTCAGCAAGTATTAAAACAGTACTTATGAGAACAATGCAAGGAGCAATCCTTCTTTCAAGTGACCAGTCACAAATAATCAGGAGTAAACAATATATTACCGAAAATCAAGACAAGATCACATTGCACATAGCTTGAGCATATTAAGGTGGTATCTCGTTAGCCTCCATGAGTGAAGCAAAACATAAATGCAGAGACTCCTCAAGAGTTTTAAAGGAGACTAGAACTAAGAATTTCAGAATAAATCATATCACAAATATGCAGAAGACAATGTAATACTTTGGGACAATGCACATTACACTCAGAATGACAATTATGCTCTCCTAGTCAGTGCTTTGAAGAAAGAAGATGAGACTCTCGAACCGTGGCTTTTATTGGCAAGGTTGAAAACCCGTGATCGGAAACAAAAACTAAACATGTACCAGAGCTCTTGATTTTAAAAACAGAAGTAAATATGTTTTTGAGAGGTGCATATTTCGTCAACGAATGCTAGCAGATAACTCAATCACTTTTTAAGCTAGACAAGTCTCGAGGAACGGCTCCCGCATGAGGACGATCACATCCTCTTAATCTCCTTTGTTTATCACTGCCAAAGTTTTCTGATTTCTCATGAAAAAGCGTGAAGGAGGGTTTGTTTGTTATATTATCTTTTTGAGCCGGGCGCACTCAATGCCAGTTCCTTTTCATATTAGGGGTTTGCACATTATACGTGCAATCCAAGGGTGAAACTTGTCCAACCTAAAGAGATCATGAATTAACTCCTACTTCCTCATGAGCTAAAACGTAGGCACAAAAAAGGGAAATGCTTTTGATTAATTTCGAGATGGTACATGAAAGTCTTCGTTAGGAATGGCAGGTAAATACCATATATAGGAAGGTATAGTGGACTCATATGGCTTAACAGGTTTAAAGGTTTTGGATGCACAAGCAGTCATTCCGCTTAGTACGGGTGGAGGTTTAGCAAAAGACTGGGAAGTGACCAACTAGAGAGCAATAACGGTCATAATCATGCAGAACGACAAAGCAACATTGAATCGGGCATGAAAGTGATATAACTATTCTAAAATTCAAAGATCATCAAGGCAAAGTAGACTTTTTAGTCTTAAACATGTGTAAGCATGTGCCAAGTCAATCCAAAAATCCTCTAAAGGGAAATACCACCTTAGTATGCCAGACTATGAACAGTGCGATGCATGTAGATCATTTCAATAACACATTATATACTCTAGTTATTGGAGACTAGCCACAAGGAAAGCATGAACCACTGGAAGAGCATTGTAAACGTAGCACTATGTCGCTACAAGCTGGTCTCTAGATCATAAGTACAGGCATATGTACAAAAGTAGAAACAATAAGAGTTCATACCGGCCTTCCTTGTTGCTTCCTTTCAGTCGATCTTCGTTACTGCTTGTCACTTGCACGATCGAATGTAGGAAATATAACCAAATGCCATCACGGACTCGAGCTGATCTCTGAAAACAAAGCAAACTAAAGAGAGAAAGGAAAACTTTTTGGGTTTTTCAAAAGTTGAATAAAAAGCAAAAGAAAAAGAAAATCTTTTTGTTGTTTTTGCAAAGAGAGAAATAAAGAAGAACAAGCAAAAACTTTGAAAAGATCAAAGTGAATCAAACGGATAATACAATGAAAAAGTGAGAAGGGCACGTACTCCCCCAAGCTTAGGCTTTTGGCCTAAGTTGGTAGCAGCTACTGCCCCCAGGAGCCTCCTGCTCCAGGGGTATGGTGGTGAGACCAAGGGTCATAGAAGGATGATGGCGCGTACACCGAACTCCTCGGAGTCTCCCACGAGGAAGGTTCTGAGCGCCAAACAGAGGAAGACCCTTCACCGAACTCGGTGGCGGTCTCATCCTGAAAATGTGGTATCTCACCGTGCCTCTCCTCGTCGGGCACAACCCCCTCCATGGGGTTATGGAACTGGTGCTGGACCATAAACTCATCGAACTGGACAACATCAAAGGACCATCCGTTCCTGCGAGAAAAATCAAACAAAAGAGGTGCAGGTATACGGATCTCGCGTTCCGCGGTAGTTCCGAAACGCAAGATATAAACAAGGTTATCAAGTTCAGAACCCATGGTAACAAACTTATGCCTCTTCATAGCAGCAAGATCAAAGCTTGAATAAGTAAAAGGAGTATCATCAGGGTGTGGGGTGCCTCCAAGATGCTCTAAGATAAGCGTGGCATAAATGCCACCATATAAGTCCCCCTTGTTACCGTTCATAGCAAGGCGTCGAGCAATTAAGGTACCAATATTATAATCAGACCTCCCTGAGAGGGCTGCTGCCAGGATAGCAATATCCGGAGCAGAAATGTTGCTCGTGTTGTCGCGAGCCAACACCCCTCTAGCAATATAATATGCAAAATACCTGAGGTGAGGAAACAAGATGCTGGAGATCTTCGACCGATGAATATCCCTCGTACCCATGCTGCAGAGAGAGTTGATGACGGTTTTCAGCTCGGAGGGCTGCGTGGCCATCCTTGCCGTCCTCCCAACGTTCGGCACACCTATCACTTCACAAAAATTTCCCAGAGTCATGGTGATAAGATCATTATAAATTTTAAACTCAATAGCACCTGAATCAGGATTATATCTAAAACTGTTAATGAAACTAGAGGTGAGTTTCTGATACTGAGTAACACGGCTCGTGACGAGTCGTGTCAAACCTGCATTAGCACAGAGATTATAAAACTCATCCTTGATTCCAGCAGCTTCCATGAATTCATCACATGGAAATGTCATCGCACGTGCTGGACTTGTGTCCTCCAACAACTCCAGGGGCACATGATCTTCATTATAGCTCACCCTAACAGTCGATGGTGAAGCTGCGGCTCTAGTGACTCGATCGGAGTGTGCGGGCCTCCTCTTCTCAAGCCATCCTTTTGCCCTTCCTAACAAACTCATTTCTGATTTTTTTTATAATTTACAAAAACGAGGATTAAAACAAAGTGAGCTAAGGCAAACTACTCAACTCACTTGCCCAAGGCATAAACTTGCATCAAAACTTGGAAAACAACTTTCTACTCATGCATGCAAGCTCATCTCTACAGCACCAAGAACTACTAAATACTCACAAATGAGGCCACCATTCAAAAGTCTAATTGGAGGGGTGGAGGAGTCACATACCAGGGAGTATTTGCTCAAAATTTCAGCTCAGATGATGGGCTGTAGAGAGAGATCGAAGAATCGCCCCCAAGAACAGCAAGAACAGCAAGAACAAGACCGGAACTCGGGTTTCTGGAAAAAGAGAGAGAGAGGGGAAGAAGAAGTACGTGGAGGGGGGTCCCGTGGGCCCCAGGCGCCCTGTGGGCGCGGCCAGGGGCTGGGCCGCGCCAGCTGGCCGCCTGGGCCACTAGTGGCCCCCCCTGGCTGGCCCCAGGACTTTCTGGGTCTCTCCCGTTGTGGAAATTTTTAATATAATTTTTCTGGAATTTTTCTGAAAACTTCACTGTTGAAATTTTTTCGAAGTTCAAAAAGCTGTGAAACTCTCTGAAAACTTGAAGTAGTTAGTAGTATTGTGAAGCTTCAAAAACATAGATACTTGGTACAGCAAGTATGACAACACTAAAAACAAATAAAAACATAGAAAGCTCAACTTTTTATCCATATATAACACGTTCACTAGTAAGGTTGATCAAGTCTTACCAACAAACAAGCGGTATATAGAACAAAAAGTCTCACTTCCTACGAAGTAATCACTGTACTCTTACCTTGATGGACATTGTCCCTACCATGATAGTTTTGTATTTGTGAGGCACATGTAGTGGACAGTCCCATTCTCCAATTTTCACGGTCTCGATATTCTCTATAGAGTTGAGGGCATGCCTCCTATCGGTCTTCTTCGGAAAATATACCGTGTGTTCTTTATCATTCACATGAAAGGTAACCTTCCCTTTGTTGCAATCAATAACAGCACCTGCGGTGTTAAGAAAAGGTCTACCAAGAATAATGGACGTGCTCCCATCCTCGGGCATGTCAAGCACAACAAAATCAGTAAGAATTAAACAATTATCAACTTCAACTGGAACATCCTCACAAATACCTATCGGAACAGCGGTTGACTTGTCAGCCATCTGAAGGGAGATATCTGTAGGAATTAGTTTCTCTAAACAGAGCCTCTCGTAAAGAGAGAGAGGCATAACACTAACTCCCGCTCCAAGATCACATAAAGCAGTTTTGACATAATTATTCTTTATGGAGCAAGGAATGGTAGGTATACCTGGATCACCGAGCTTCTCAGGAATCTTTCCACTGAAAGAATAGTTAGCAAGCATAGTAGATATTGCATCATTAGGAATTTTTCTTTTGTTAGTGACAATATCTTTCATATATTTTGAATAAGGAAGTAACTTAATAGCATCAGTCAAAGGAATTTGAAGAAAAAGAGGTTTAATCCATTCACAAAACTTATTGTAATGCTCTTCTTCTTTAGATTTGATGGACTTACCTGGAAAGGGCATGGGTTTCTGTACCCATGGTTCTTTCTCCTTCCCATGTTTTCTTGCGATGAAGTCTTCTTTAGTGTACCTCTTACGTTTGTCAGGTGCTTCTTCTTGTCGAACTTCAGGCGGATCATTCTTCTCATTATCATTACCTTCAGGTTCAGCACCGTCTTCAGTCTCAGCATCGGAAATAGATACACTGTTGGGATCAATAGCTGGCTCTTCATCTGCAATAGGATCATTAGAATTGTCAGTCTCTTTATGTTTCTTTTTCTTATTTGGAGAGACAACAATTTCTTCTTCCTGCGTTTGAGAATCTTGCTCGATTCTCTTCGGATGTCCCTCTGGATAAAGAGGATCTTGAGTACTAGTTCCCCCTCGGGTCTTAATCCCAAAAGCCTGCAGTTTATCTTGTTTGGCATTGTTAGCAAGCAAATCTCTTTGCACATTAGAAATTTAATCAAGCTGAGTTTGAACCATATGAAAATGCTTCACAAGACATTGGACATCATTAACTGTTCTATCTAAAACACCAAGAAACTTTTTGATAGCAAGGGAATTATCATGCAACTAACTTCCTATCCTCTCATTAAAATCATTCTGTTTCATAATAAAATTATCAAACTCATCTAAACATTGATCAGGAGGCTTACCATAAGGGATGTCACTTGCGTTGAAATCTAAAAGAGAGTGTACCTCTACCGTAGGAGGGTGAGTGGTAGGCTCACACAGCTTCTCAATAGGGGGTAGATTCTTCACATCTTCAGCTTTAATACCTTTCTCTTTAATAGACTTCTTTGCTTCTCGCATATCCTCGGGGCTTAGAACAAACATGCCCCTCTTCTTTGTTGGTGGAGGTGGTTCAGGGACGGACCAATCTTCATGGTTTTTGGCAATCCTGCCCATTAAATCTTCCGCGTCGTCCGGTGTTCTGTTCCTGAAAACACAACCAACACAACTGTCCAGATAGGACCTAGATTCATCAGTTAGACCAGCATAGAATATATCAATTAATTCATTCTTAGGAACTCCATGTCCTGGTCTAGCCTGAATCAAACCGCAGTACCTCCCCCAAGCTTTAGGGAGGGACTCATCCTGCAACTGTTTAAAATAATAAATTCTTTGTAAAGCAGCATGTTGCATATGAGCAGGAAAGTACTTATCAACAAAAGAGTGAGCTAAGTCCTGAGGACTCTTAATAGAACTGCATGGGAGTGAATCATACCATGCTTTAGCACCTTCCTTCAAGGAGAAAGGAAGAAGCTTGGTCACATAAATGTAGTGTATCTTCTCATCTGTGGTAAACAGGCTACCTAGTTCACCAAGTTTAGTTAGGTGTGCAATAGCATCATCATTTTCTCTGCCATAAAAGGGGTCAGCTTCAACCATAAGTATAAGTGAAAGATCAACAGAGAAATCAAAATCAGGATCATCAATGCATATAGGAGATGTAGCAAACTCAGGATTAGGAATGATTTTGTTTTTCAAAGAGTGTTTTTCAAATATATTTTTAATAGTTTCAGGGTCAGAGCCGGCAAACTCTGTCAGTTCCCTGCATAGATCTTCATCAAGTATATAGTAATCATCATCAAGGAGCCTCTCCTGAAGTTTACTCAATTCAGGAAAATCATAAGTTGCACCAATAGGGTAGCGAGTAACAGGAAGTTCAATTCCATATTTTTCAGCAGCAGCAGTAATTTGTTTCTCAAGAGCATAACCAAGCGAACTAATATCATCATCAAAAGTAGTCGAAGCATCATCAAGAGTATCAGACATAGTAACAGATTCAGTAGGAGCATCATGTGGCGGTGGTGAGGCAAACTTACTCATAACAGAAGGTGAATCAAGCGTAGCACTAGTGCTCAGAGCAGTACCTCTTCTTGTAGTGGATCGTAAGATCGGAACCTTGGGGTCTCCTTTCTTACCCATGGTGAATAAAGTGCAGCAGGTAGGATACCTCAAGGAGACTTGTAAATATTGCTATGCTCCCCGGCAACGGCGCCCGAAAACGGAACTTGATAACCCTCAACCGTAAGGGATCGAGATAGTCTTCGCGGGTAAGAATAACCCAATTTATTGATTCGACACACGGGGAGCCAAAGAGTATTTATAAGCTTTAACAGTTGAGTTGTCAATTCAACCGCACCTGAAATATACTAACTTGCAACAAAAGATAAGTGGTAACAGTGATATGATAGTAATGATAGTAATAGTAAAAGTAAACAGCAAAAGTAAATAGCAGTAGTAAATGGCAAAAGTAGCAACTAGTGACAAGCAAGGTTTAAAATACTGTAGGCTAGGGAGATAGATGGTTGGGCGCTGCATGGATGAGATAGATTCTAACTTGGGGCACGACACACGGAAAAGTAATGATCATCTAGGCAAATATCAAACATTAGGCATGTATCCCGTATGTAGTTGTACGTGCTTGCAATAAGAACTTGCACAACATCTTTTGTCCTACCATCCCGCTACGAACGGGGCCAAAAGGAACTAATGGATATTAAGGTGCTCCTGTCAAAGAGCACCGGAACAAAGCAATGAACTCAATGGATACATGTAATCCTCAAACTACGGACCATCCCCTTTGGTGTCCCAAGCTGTCACTTTTGGGATCGCCGGTTCCGAACCGTAACAGGTGCATACAACTCATAGATAGGATCAAGAACACAAATATATTCATGCAAACACATATGGTTCAGATCTGAAATCATGGCACTCGGGCCCTAAGTGACAAGCATTAAGAATAACAAGTTGTAGCAAAGATGATAAACACCATACTAGATGATAGGCAACATGCCCCCAACAATTTGACGAACTATTACATGATCTAAGTCATCCAATCCCTACCATCCCCTTCGCCTACAGCAAGGGAATTACTCACACATGAAGGGGGAAGTCATGGAGGGATGATGGAGTGGTGATGATGATGACGATGGCGACGATCTCCCCTCTCCGGAGGCCAAATCAGCCTCCAGATTAGCCCTCCCGAAGAAGAACAGAGGGTGGCGGCGGCTCCGCGACGAAAAACAGTGAAATGACTTCCGATCTAGGCCTTTTTTTTGTCGGGAGGAAAAATACGGGCTAAAGTAGGTTACCAGGTGGTGTGGGGCCCACCCAGGCGCCCCCCCGGCGCGGCCCAGGGGGGGCGCCCACAGGGCGCCTGGGCACCCCCTGGCCCCCCTCTGGCCCCACTTCTGGCATTTTGTTTCTTCGGGTGCGTGGATTTTTCGTGATTTTTCATGGATTTTTCTGAGAAGCTTAAAAATCCGTTTTCCTGCACACAAATAAACCATACAGGCAGCTCTACTGAAAACAGCGTCAGTCCGGGTTAGTTTAGTCCAAATCATGCAAGAATGAGGTCAAAACAATATCAAAAGTGTTTGGAAAAGTAGATACGTTTGAGACGTATCACTCTCTCCCCTAGCTTGGAGATGAAACGCCCCAGCGACGTTACACAGCCAGCCAACTTCTGCATCTCCTTGAGGTTCTTGGGCAGACTCATCTTTTCTAGGGCCTTGACCTTCTTGGGGTTTTCCTCGATTCCTCGGTGCGACACGAGGAAGCCCAAGAGCTTGCCTGAAGGTACTCCAAACACGCACTTCTCCGGGTTGAGCCGCATGTCTGCCTTGCATAGGTTGGCGAAAGTCTCTTCCAGATATGTGATAAAGGTTGAGGCCTCCTGAGATTTTACCACGATGCCGTCCACATACGCCTCAGCGTTCCTCCTGAGCTGCTTTCCCAGTGCGATGTTCATTAATCACTGGAAGGTTGCTCCTACATCCGTAACCCAAACGGCATGCAGGTGTAGTAGTACACCCCGCATGGGGTGAGGAAGGCAGTTTTCTCGACGTCTTGCAGCGCCATCTTGATGTGGGGGTAACCTGAGAAGGCGTCCAGGAAACACAACAAGTCGCACTCGGCTGTGGAGTCGATGATTTGATCGATGCGTGGTAGAGGGAACGGATCTTGCGGGCAAGCTTTGTTGAGGTTGGTGAAGTCGACGCACATGCGGTCTTTTCCTCCATTCTTGGGTACGACGATGGGATTTGTCAGCCACTCTGGGTACCGGACTTCGCGGATGACACCCGCCGCCTCTAGCTTACGAGTCTCCTGCACGATGAAGGACCGCTTCTCCGTGGATTGGCCCCTGGCCTTCTACTTCACGGGGCGCATGTTAGGGCATACGTTTAGATGATGCTCGATCACCTCTCTCGGTACTCCCGCCAAATCCTTGGGTACCCATGCGAACACGTCCCTTTTCGCGCATAGGAATCCAACCAGCGCCTCCTCCTGATCTAGAGGAAGGCCAGCTCCTATGGTGAAGGCGACACCTAGCAGCTCATCTTCATCCACCGGCAGCTGCTTCGTCTCAGCTTGGTCTTGGGAGAAAATTTGCTTCTTCTTGGTAGGGGCAGCCCCCTTGGTCCCAGGGGCGGCTTCCTCGACAAGGAGCGCCGTCGTAGCGATCCGGAAGACGCGCTTGAGGGCCGCCAAGGCTTCCTTGGTCTCCCCCGTCATGGTAAGGACTCCGCGGCTCCTCGGCATCTTCATGACGTTATAGGCTGGATGGGCTGCGGCCATGAACTGAGCCAGCGCTGGGTACCCGAGAATGGCGTTGTACGGGAGACTGATTCGGGTGATGTCGAAGTCGATCAGCTCGGTGCGGTAGTTTTCTAGGGTGCCGAAGGTGACCGGGAGGCGGATCTTCCCTAGGGGGCTGGTAGAACCGCTGCTGACCCCATTGAAGGGCTTGGTGGGGCGTAGCCGCTTGAGTGGCACTTGGAGCAAGCTGAAAGCTTCCACCGAGAGCACGTTGAGGCCAACCCCGCCGTCGATGAGGGTGTTGGTGACTGCCATGTTGCAGTTGGTGGGGGTGCAGAGCATTGGGAGAGCGCCGGAGCCCACGGTGGAGGCGGGGTGGTCTCCCGAGTCAAAGGCGAGGTCGGCCTTGGGAGTCACCCACCCAAGAGGAGCTCCCTTGCGTATGGAGGCGACGCCTGTATGGCGAAAGATCTGCTTGATGTGTCGGCCGGAGGGTGGTGCTTGGGAACTGCCGAGGAGGGCCGCGACGGCGTGTGGCGCCGGCGCCCCGAAGCGTGCGAGGAAGAGGCCGCGTAGCTCTTTCCAGGACGCCACGGACAATTCTGGCAAGCCGAAAAACCAGGCATGTGGTACGCTGTTGAATGCGATGGGTAGCCAACTGGCCATGACCTTATCATCGCCGCCGGCCGCCGAGATGGACTCTTCGTAGGCCTGGAGGAAGACAAACGGGTCGGCCGCCCCGTCATAGCGCGGTGGCGGATTTTTCCAGAACCTGGGTAGCCACTGTACCTGCCGTAAGGCGGGGGTGATGGCCCGGTGGCCGGGAGCGATGCTGTGCGCGGCCGCCAAGCCCGTCGGAGGGGGGACGCCCGCCATGAGAACTTGGTGAGCGGAGAGTGGGACGGACGGGGAGAAAACTTCGACACACCCCTACCTGGCGCGCCAAATGTCGGATCTGGGGTTCCAGCAAAACCCTTAAGGATCAAACTCTGGGGTGCGCACGAATATCTCTCCTTCCACCCTAACACGCTTACTCGACAGTCCTGGGCCTAGCTCGTCGGATCTGATGAACAAGAGACACAAGATTTATACTGGTTCGGGCCACCGTTGTGGTGTAACACCCTAATCCAGTGTGGTGTGGTGGATTGCCTTGTAGGCTGAGGAAGAACTTGTACATGAATGAACTGCCTCGTGAGGTGTTCTTGAGCTCGGGTGAGCTTGTGGTGTATGAGAGGTCTCGATGATCTGATCCCCCTCTATGATGGTGGTTGGGTCCTATTTATAGTGGCCCGGGTTCTCTTCCCCAATATGGAGCGGGAAGGAATCCCACAACGGCCAAATTTGAAGGGGGACAGCTAGTATGAGTTATCCTAAAAAAAGGTGGTCTTCGTCTGCCAAAGGCTCTGGTGATGACGCCACCGTGGGCTCTGCGATGACCTCCGTCCTGCCGTCCTGCAAGTCTTGGTCTTGTTGCACCAATATGGAAACATTTGCCTGACGCCTCGGGACTCGTCGCATGCACCTGCTCCTTTAGCACCAAAGAGGAAACTGGCACTCTGCGCCCGCTGGCGCCCGCCTCGCCTTGGTCGTCACTGCTCACATCACGAGGACCTCGCGAGGTGCCCCTCGCCTTGATATCTCCGATCCTCACGAGCCGGCCTGGCGAGGCCGCCCCAGGGGATGCCTTGTGTCGTCCACCTCGCGAGGCTTGGCCCCTCGCGATGGTCTTGAGTGGTTGTTAAAGATGCTGGGCCGTACCAGGCCGCCTTGTGAGCCACACCCTGGGCCGCAGGCAGGCAAGTCTGGGTGCCCCCGTTCCCAGAACGCCGACAGTGACCACTCCTGACCTTTCCTCTTCTCCTCATAATTCTGTGTGCAGTTTAACTGAAATAAAATTTCATTGCCGCCTTGACATTTAGGTGACACTGTACAAAAAATTTGACTTATCATTACATCATGAAGTGAGGTATGTAATCTATAAGCATTAACAATGCAAAAATCTAAAGGTAGTACCAAGTTTCATCGTTGGTAGACTCGCTGTGCAACAGCATTAGAATTCTTTAGCTCAAAAATCTTTAATAACATCCACAATCAATAGCTAACAAATATCCAGGACGATGTAACTCCATGGACGCATAGAGTGGTGAGGGGGGATGGTTGCCTAGAGTAAGAAATATCCATGTAGCATATATGGATTACGTCCCATTTTTTCTCTTTAGCCACCTTTTTCCTATGTGAGGACAACAAACCTATCGACTCGGTCATTCGCTATTGGGTTGTCGTGCCTTTCTACCCTTTTTCAACTAAGAGACAAGAGCGATCATTAGCTACTTATTTCCCCCTTTTCAACAAAGATGCAGGTTCGATACCTAGTTTCTTTGACAGTACTTTCCCCCTTTCTTTCCTTATTCAACCTAGACATGGGTTAGTCTGCATGAAGTAGGGTTTCCTTTAATAGTGCAAATTAAGGTTTTCATCTGCGTGACTAGCAGAACAGAGGATGGTAAATTCGGGAGATGGGGCAGTGGAAAAAGATCCACATCCAGTGACATGGGAGATGAGGCAATAGAACAAGGGTGTGGTTCGAAAAGAGGTAGCAAACCCAAAGGTTAGCGGGAAGTGGATTCACTCGTGGTTGTCATCCTACGCAGACACTACGACATCGAGCTTGGGAACGGCGGCCAGCCCACGCCGGCGCTAGGTCTGAGAGGATGGCCTTGTCGTTAGTGTGTGTCCTCACTCGCCGATGACGAGTGCGTCAAAGCTGCACATCCTTTTCTTCCCCGGTGGACGGGATCCTAGCGGAAATGTGACCACCAGTGAGGAGGGAGAGACAGAAGGGCCACTGCCATCTTTTTTAGATTTGGAAAGAGGGTGATAGTGTGAGAAGCAAGTGGGCAGCCCTCAGCAATGAAGCGTTGAAGCTGCAGCCTATATATCTTACTAGTACTAGTACTACACTAGAGCAGGCAGGAAATGATCCCGTTATTCTTGTCTTGACCTGAAAGATGTTATAATGGAGCAACTCATTGATTGATGCGACATTATTACCACGGCTAGCATGGCAGGTTTGTTCAAGACCATTCTTGACTCAACAAATAACATCATTACAAAGAACACAAGGGTTCAATAGTGGTTTGATCTCCCCTATATTCTTCGCCATGACCCTATTCGCTACCGTGGGGACGACAGAAGCCTCGCCTTGTGCAAATATATGCCACTTGATAATGCTAAGTGTGATGTTCAGATGCCATCGCTTGAGGATAAGGCATGGACAGGCGCAAATGGAGATTGGGTTGTTTATATTGGGTACAACTGTGAGAGGGAACTTGTGAATGTGTACACTCATCACCAGGTTCCACTTCCAAAAATCTCAGACTGCCCTGAGGTTGAGCACACCGGTATTCTACGTACGTTCAAATACGATTATGGTGACTGTCGTCTATAGAACATAGCAATTTCTCAAGTTCCCAACCCCTCTTGGGGTTATATGAACTATCATGTTGTCGCTATCTTCGACAAGCTTGTTGTCATCCTTGGTTACACGCCTCGATGGATATTGCTAAAAAATCAGTTTCTGTACACAGATGTGTACTGTGATGCAATTAAATACAAGCGTCTTGTGTTTGCTGCCACCACTTCTGGCACTATTTTTGCATGGGATCCTTCTTGTTTGAGAATGTTTGTCTTCCACAGTAATTATAATTGTTTCATTCATCATGTATGTGAGTTAATATCCTCGTACTAATAAACCGTCTTTGTTTCCAAGGTCCTGTCAACATTCCCCCGCTGATACTTGGAAAATTTTATAAACAAGGAGGAGATGACGATGGTGATGATCACGAGCATGAAGACGAGCAGGACCCATATACTCAGCGGCGCCTAGCAACTTATTCCGATGGATCACCTCATCTTGTCTATATACAGGGCACTACTTATGTTACTAAGGAAGCAGGTGTTGTCTCCCATGGTGGCGCTCTCCGGACCTATTCCAACATCCATTGAAGGGTATTCGGGATAGATACTAGTGTGCTAGCACCAGCACCTTCTGCCTGGTTCAGTATTGATATTCTTGGAGAAAACTCGCTCTTCCTTGGACAAAACTATCCAATGATGGTGAAAGGCGATCCAGCTGCTATTTGCACAATATTACTACCATTTATGAGAGACAACTATATCTATACCTCGGACATTGATATGGTTCCCTACCATGGCTATCACAATGTATGTCCTGATATAGACCGCTTCAGCTTGGATGATGAGTCTTGCGTTGGTCTCGATAGTGACAATAGCTAGCCCTGCCCGGAGCATCACTTATGGTTCAAAGCAACTGTTTCCAACGCCAAGGATTGGTTGGCCTAAAGTTTATTTCATCGCTTTGTTATTTGTCGTGTGAGAAAAACTTTAGTATTTATAATGTATCCTCGTCGTCGTTGTCCATTCATGACGTGTTGTTTGTAATACTAAATGATATGCTTGTGATAAACTTACTAAATTTATGAATGGCTTTTGAGCCGCTTCTTAGAGTGGGTGCTGCGATTATGCATTTTTTTCCTGGATACAGAATTGTGCTTTCATTGCAACAGGTTATCGGATGAGTGCAATCAACGACAATACTGCTAGTTATTAGCTTCACATGCTTCGCATAGTGGGCGGGTCTTTTTACTATAGCTGTGAATCCCATCATCATCCCAGGTCATCGGATGAGTCCAATCAATGGTAGGAATTGCATTCTGATGTTTGGTTTCAAACTTTGAAAACTATTGCACTATCTCTACGTCTACGTATATGTAATACAACAAGTTTTACAATTGAGGCCAGTCAGCCATCCACCCTCACAAAGAACACTTTTTAGCCTAGCACGGACTCGAGGAAATTTGGCCACAGTGTGAGGTGGGCCATATGTTAATGTGTTCTATGTACGTAACCAGCACCTCGAATCCTCGATATATAGTAGGGTGGCATATGCATGTGATAAACTCAATTTATGAATGGTTTTTAAGTCACTTATTGGGGTGTGAGTACTGTAGTTGTATAGCCAACATCCGGCCATATGAATTTGCCACATCACATACAACCTACTAGTATGCTAGTAAAATAGTTAGTCCTTGTAGTACCATCAATTAGAGCTAGGTGTCGCATGGAGGCCGAGAAATATGGTGATAGCGTGAGGTGGAAATGTGCCTATCATGTAACTACACAAGGTTGCCGTGTTTCCTCCTCCTCCGGTCGAAGAGCATGGTTAATAATATAGCCATCTTCTCGCTATAACATGTTGCCATGTCATTTACAACCAATGTAATAGCAAACATGTTATAATAGTTGGCTATAAGAAACTACTGGTACTACTTTATCAACATATGGCCCACCTTCCACTCTCACAATGCTTCTTGGAGCTCGTACTATAGCCTGCTTCCCTTCTCTATTCTCTTCTCTCATTTCGAACTAAGCAATAATACAATATTTAAATCCTTACATCACCCTATTATACTTGCTCCAAATGTGGAGACAGTTTGGTGGAGTTTTTCCTCATTTTGCCGACACGCTGGACGTCTAGCATCCAGTTCATGTCATGCAAGAGAAAATGGAGTGCTAGTTGAAGGTACAAGTTGTGCATATTGGGTCAAACTGTAAATAGGATCTTACACTTGAGTAACTCAAAAAGCGGCCACCGAAGATCTTGATTGGATTGTTTTCATCACCAGCCCGTTGACGTGAAAGATGTGCTGGATCAGTGTGTGGATAACTCCAGAAAAATCCTCTCGACCTCGTTTTGGCGCGCGACCGCGGGGAGCGAATCCCACAAAATATAGCCATTTGATCAATTGAGGTTTGGTATGATATATAACCGGTAGCTTCTCTTCTCTTTCCTCTTATCTCTCCTCCAACTAGGCACAAATATGATTCTCCGTCCGTTCCCAAATATTTGTCTTTCTATAGATTTCAAACAAGTGACTACACATGAAGCAAAATGAGTTCATCTGCACTCTAAAATGTGTCTACATACTTCCATATGTTGTATCCATTTGAAATGTCTAGAAAGAAACATTTTTGGGAAAGGAGGGACTACGTATTTAAATCCTTATAGCCTGCTTACATCACATTCTTGCTCAACTTCCATCTTGTCACGTACAATTAAAACATGCCTATCGCATACACGTCGCACCCCACGCGGTCATTCAGGCATGCCGCTCACTAAACGAATGTGCGTCGTCTTGCATTTTTACTGACATGTGGGACCGAATGTGAGCAAACAGATGATGGGCACACTCCGCGCGTCTGTTGCGTGGCTCAGAAGAGAGAGAGAGAGGAGGGCTGAGCACGAACTCCAGGAAATTTTGTGACAATGTGATAAGTACCATACTCCTAGAGAGATAATGTGTTCGCTCTATGTAACCAGCACCTCGATATAGTGGGGTGGCATTGGCCATAACTAGCATTCACGTCTATCAGTACGGCACACGATGCCCACATGAGTCCCATATGACACCAATTTTCTTGGAGTCCGTGCTGTAACTATCTCTTCTCCCTCCTCTTTTCTCTAACTCAACCATCGCGTGATGGGCAGGGTAGGGGGTTATCGATCGTCGATTTGCTCAACTGCGGCCGCACTTGTAAGTGAAAATACAACACAACACGCATTCCCCCTTGAGCAGCGTGTCGGATCAACCATGTGGGGTGCGACGTGAACACGACAGGCTTTACCTTTTGAACTTGTAGTACTAGTAGTAGTAAATCGTAACACTTGGTTCTGCTCCTGGCGCGACCGATAGATAGAAATAAAGATTTTCCATCAAAATATAGGACTAACAATTCAAAATGCTAGCATTGGGCATTTCCCGCGTGATAAACTGAGGAGTTTTGCCAATTTCGGCGATTATCGCTTTCCTTACATGCGGCCCCACATGCAAGTGATGTTCCTAACCATTGTGCGTTGAGGGGTGGGCTGGAACGCCCATAGGGGTGATCCTGCATAGCAGTCTGCTCCCACGCCTCCGGTCTACTCAAAGACCCAGTCCTGATTTGTTGGTCCTTTCGTATTTTGTGTCTAATTTGGACCATAGATTTAATTGACAAATTTTTAATGCATGTTATAAACATTTATATGGTTGGATTCGTATTTGAGCATAATTTTTGCTTATCTGGCATGCTTAGCATCTGTCCACAGTGGAGCACTAGGAAGGGGGACAATAAACCAGCACGTAGGTAGTACCACCCGCACGACACCTCCTAGTATCCAATTAATAGAGGGACGTGTGGCAGCACTTAAATGGTTAGTAGAACGCCCACGGTTTCAATACTGGAGTACTTCTGTTTTTGATTGTATCGTGGTAGCTCTTTGTTCCAAAATGACTTTGTTTTGGTTGTTTATGTGTGCACCTTCGCAAATTGAACCACCACTCTAGAAGTTTTAAACCCATTCCCTTTTCTTGCATGGGACCTAAACATTCTCATTACACGTCAATATTAATATATAAGAAGTTTGGTTGTGGCGCGGTTCATGCATGGTACTTTACGTAAGTTATGAAGTTGATGAAAAAGGTAAGAAAATTACAGTATACTTGGAATTGACACAAAAACAGAGATGCATACGGATCCATCAATGACATCCTCTCGCCCTAGTGCGTCGGGTTACCAACCGACGAGTGAGGAGCAACGGCATTGGCGGTGAGCTCAACGTGCTTCTGAACAATGTCGTCCAAGGTTGCCCTGCGGTCCAAGAAGGCCGGCATCCTATCATCCTCCTCTGGCACATAGTAGTCCTTGTGGATGATTTGCTCATAGACGTGGGTGATTATGTCGATGGTGTCTGGCTGAGCCAGGCGCTGCGCGGCAAGCACGACCTCGAGGTGGACATTCTCTGGTGCAACAGCGGGCAGTTGTAGGGACACCACTGCGTCAAATAGGTTGTCACCATAGAGTCCGTTGAGGGTGGCGAGCATCATAGAGCCTGGGAGCGTGGGCTGGATGCATACATCAAGGTTGTCCGCAAACTTCTTCATGACGGTGAACTTGTCGAGGAAGCCGACGAGGGCCTCGTTGAACAAGGAGAGAAAGCTGTCATCCAAGAGGCCTCTCGCTCTGGCGGCCTCAAGCACGACCTGGAGATGTTCCTCGGTGCTGGGTCGTAGGCCGGTGTCATGGACCATCTGGCACAGCCGGCTCATGCTCGCACTCATCGCCTCGATGGGTCTAGCTTTTGGTCAACTGGTCTTGCGATTGGAGTGATCACTCTTGCAAGGTGCGTAGGATTTCGTAGATGGATTGGACTGGTGGGGAGCCTTTATCTGAGAAGTGCAGACTGCATTGCATTCACGTGTGCATTGGCCATCTACTCCTCGGCCCTTACTTCCTCCATATCGATGCACTATAGTCATCTCGCCGAGACCAAGTTGGGGGGGGGGATGAGAGAACTTGACGTTTATTTGGTAATTAATGTGACTGCATGTCGAGAATTGAGCACTGCATGTTGTGCTAAGTAGTCTCAAGTAATTCAACACATTCACACCCCACGTCTCCTATTGGTTGATTTCTTTGTTCGTAGCAAAAAACACGGAACAAGGTGGGTAGTTAATGCACCGAGCCAAAAAGTTTGGGGATTATTTTGTTTTCGTAATGATACGTCTCCAATGTAACTATATATTTTTATTATTCCATGCTATTATATTTTCTATATTGGATGTTTTACATGCATTTATATTCTATTTTATATGATTTTTCGAACTAACCTATTAACCTAGAGCCAAGTGCTAGTTTCTGTTTTTTCCTTGTTTTTGAGTTTCGCAGAAAATGAATATCAAACGGAGTCCAATCGAGCTGAAACTTTACGACGATTATTTATGGACCAAAAGGATCCCACTGAGTACTGCAGATGCACCAAAGGAGTCCCGCGGCCAACACAAGGGTGGAGGGCCCCCCTAGGGCGCGCCCCCCGTCCTTGTCGGCGCCTTGTGGGTCCCCCTGACTTGTCCCCGATGCCAAAAATACTTATAAATAGGGAAAACCCCAAAAATAAAACTAGATAGGGAGTTCCGCCGCCGCAAGCCTCTGTAGCCACGAAAAATCAATCAGGAGCCTGTTCCGGCACCCTGCCGGAGGGGAAACCATCACATGTGGCCATCTTCATCATCCCGGCGGTCTCCATGACGAGGAGGGAGTAGTTCACCCTCGGGGCTGAGGTCATGTACCAGTAGCTATGTGTTTGATCTCTCTATCTATCGTGTTCTTGATTTGGCACGATCTTGATGTACTACGAGCTTTGCTATTATAGTTGGATCTTATTATGTTTCTCCCCTCAACCTTGTTGTAATGGATATAGTTTTCCCTTTGAAGTTATCTAATCTGATTGAGTCGTTAAGGATTTGAGAACACTTGATGTATGTCTTTCATGTGCTTATTTGTGGTGACAATGGGATATTCATGTGATCCACTTGATGCATGTTTTTGTGATCAACTTGTGGGTTTTGTGACCGTGTCAACTTATGCATATGGGTTGGCACACATTTTCGTCTTGACTCTCCAGTAGAAACTTTGGGCACTCTTTGAAGTTCTTTGTGTTATTTTGAATAAATGAATCTGAGATTCTGCGATGCATATCGTATAATCAGACTCACGGATACTTGTGGTGAAAATGGAGTAATGACATTAGGGTTTTGGTTGGCGTGTGTCTTAAGGTGTTATTTTAGTACGAACTCTAGGGCTGTTTGTGACACTGATAGGAATAGCCCGATAGATTGATCAGAACGAATAACTTTGAGGTGCTTTCGTACCCTACAATAATCTCTTCGTTTGTTCTCCGATATTAGTGACTTTGGAGTGACTCTTTGTTACATGTTGAGGGATTGTTATATGACCCAATTCTGTTATCATTGTTGAGAGAACTTGCACTAGTGGAAGTATGAACCCTAGGCCTTGTTTCCGAGCATTGCAATACCGTTTGTGCTGACTTTTATCATTAGTTACCTTGCTATTTTTATATTTTCAGATTACAAAAACCTATATCTACCATCCATATTACACTTGTATCACCATCTCTTCGCCGAACTAGTGCACCTATACAATTTACCATTGTATTGGGTGTGTTGGGGACACAAGAGACTCTTTGTTACTTTGTTGCACGGTTGTTTGAGAGAGACCATTTTCATCCTACGCTTCCCACGGATTGATAAACCTTAGGTCATCCACTTGAGGGAAAATTGCTACTGTCCTGCAAAACTCTGCGCTTGGAGGCCCAACACGAGTCTGCAAGAAGAAGGTTGTGTAGTAGACATCAAGCTCTTTTCTGGCGCCGTTCTCGGGGAGGCTAGGTAAGGGGCACTCATATCCCGTCAACGAAGCTCTTTTCTGGTGTTGTTGCCTGGGAGGTGAGTGCTTGAAGGTATATCTTTTGATCTTGCAATTGAATCTTTTAGTTTTTTGTTTTATCACTAATTTGGTTATAAAAATAAAACTACAAAAAAAAGGGAATTGAGGTTGCCTCATATGCTTCATCTTTTTTATGTCTTTCGTGAAAATGATGGAAAGGACAATTGTGCTCAAGTGTTAGAAGAAGAAGTTCATAAAATGTTCGGCACTAAATATTTGAATGATGAGCATGATTGCAATGTTGTTAGTACGAATTCTTTTGGATATCGATGATGCTAATGATATGCAAAGCCATAAGCTTGGGGATGCTATGTTTGCTGAAGATGATATTTTTAGTCCCCCAAGTTTTGATGAGAAAATTTATTATGATGAAAGCATGCCTCCTATTTATGATGATTATTATGATGACACCTATGTTATAAAGAATACTAATAACCATGAAACTTGTCATCATGATTTTAATCAAGTATCTCATGATAGGTATTTTGTTGGGTTTTCTCCCACTATTATGAATGAGAATAAATTTGCTTGTGTGGAGAGTAGCAAAATTAATATGCTTATGCATCATGAAAAGTATGTTGTATGTGATAGCTATATTGTCGAATTCATTCATGATGCTAATGAAAATTATTATGAGAGAGTAACATATGCTTTAAAGTATTGCACTAATATCAAGTTTCCTCTCTATGTGTTGAGAATCTTGAAATCATGCTTGTTTTGCCTTCCAATGCTAGTTGATTCTTATTCCCATAAATTGTTTGCTCACAAAATACCTATGCATAGAAAGTGGGTTAAACTTAAATGTGATTGTCATGATTCATGATGCTTTTTTGCGTTTTAATTCTTACTTTTATGTGAGCATCGTTGAAATCATCATGCCTAGCTAAAAAGTCGTTAAAGAAAGCACTTTTTGGGAGACAACCCAATAATTTTACCTATTGTTTTTGTGTGTTCACATGATTAAGATACTGTAGTAATCATGTTTTCTAGCTTTTGTTTCAATAAAGTGCTAAGTAAAGCCTTTGGGATAGTGTGGTTGATAGTTGACTTGATTCTATGCAAAAACTAAAAGTTTTGCGTCCAGTGCAAAAAATTCAATAAATCTCTGGAACGTGATAATTAGCTGAAATTTTGACAAATTATTGATATACAAATTGCCTAAGTTTTCCAAATTTTTCATATTATTTAGAGTTTCATAAGTATGGTGGTTGTCCAGATCATTACAGACTGTTCTGTTTTTGATAGATTCTGTTTTCCATGCATAGTTTGCTTGTTTTCGTGTTTCCATAGCTTATATTAAGTGATATAAATTGTGGAAATGATAAGGTGCGGTAGGAATTGTATGAGAACAATTATGAATCTTGTCTTTGATAGTACCCAAGTGAATGGTTTGCTTTATTAAACTAATGCCTCTCACGAAGTTTCGTGAAGTTTTGTGTGATTGAAGTTTACAAGTTTAAAGTGAGATATCGAAAAGAGGAGAATAAGGTATGGCAAGACACTAAGCTTGGTGATGCCCAAGGCACCCGAAGGTAATATTCAAGGAAGATACAAGCAACAAAGCTTGGGGATGCCCGGGAAGGCATCCCCTCGTTTGTCTTTAACATTATCGGTAGCCTCACTTGGAGCTATATTTTTATTCGTCACATGATATGTTTTTTGCTTGGAGCGTCATTTTTTGTTTTTATTTGCTTGCTGTTACTTACAATAACTGTTAGTTTCTTTTGTTTCAACCAAAAAGACAAGTATGCCCTTTACCATGCTTATTTGGAAGTATATATGTTGCTGTTAGAAAATAGAAAGTTTTCTACCATTGTCTGAATTCTTATGGATAGTCAGAACCTGATAAATTCTTGAAATTTTTACAAAGTGAGCATGAATAAGTTCTCTATAATGTGGTAATTTTTCCAAATTTTTAGAGTTAAGGAAGTATGAGAACAATTCCACTCTTTACAGACTGTCCTATTTAGACAGATTGTTGTTATGTTTGCATTGTTTGCATGTCTAATCATTCTATTTGAGGATATGAGTATTAAATATGTAGAGGCATTTAGTATGCAATGTTAAAGTATAATTTTAGTGATTTGCCGCAGTAGATAATGATAAGGTTTTGAGTTAATTCAAACTAACTTATCTCACGAGTTCTTGTTGAGTTTTGTGTGGATGGAGTTTATGAGATTTAGGGAAACCGTGACATGAGAGGAATTAAGGAGACACAAAATTTCAAGCTAGGGGATGCACAAGGCATCCCAAGATAATATTTCAAGAAGTCTCAAGCATCTAAGCTTGGGGATGCCCCGGTAGACATCCCACCTTTCTTCATCAACAATTATCGGTTAGTATCGGTTGAGCCCAAGTTTTTGCTTCTCCACATGAAATGTGCTATCCTTGCAATGTCATTTTATTTTGTTTTGCTTGCTGTTTGAATAAAGTACTTAAGATCTGAAATTCTTAAATGAGAAAGGGTCTTCTCATAGCTAGTTATGTACTTTACTACTCATTGGTCTTCACTTATATCATTTTCGAGTAGTTTGTCCGTAGGTCTAGTGCTTCACTTATATCATTTTACAGCACAAGAGTGGTTTTATTTTGAAGAAATTGATGAACTCTCACACTTCACTTATATTATTTTGAGAGTCTCTAAATAGCATAGTAATTTGCTTGGGTTATGGATTTAGTCCTAATATGATGTGCATCGAAGGGAGATATAATAAATACTTTCATATAGAGCACTAAATCTAGGAAAATTTTGACTCCTTATAATTGTTTTGAGATGTTAAGATGGTAATATTAGAGTCATGCTAGTTGTAGTTTGTGAGGTTAAAGAAATAATTGCGTTAAGATTTGTGATTCCCGTAGCATGCACGTATGGTCTCCTAACTGTGTAACCAAATTGGAGCGCATTGTATTTTGATTGTTTATCTTTGCGTGAAGGTCGGGGGCGCGCGAAGGTTAACTCCTACCAACCTCCCCCCTAGGAGCATGCGTCGTAGTAATTTTCTTCAAGGGCTAATAGACTTTTTGCAATAAGTATGTGAGTTCTTTATGACTAATGTTGAGTCCATGGATTATACGCACCCTCACCCTTCCACCTTGCTAGCCACTCTAGTACCTCCCAACTTTCACCGCTGCATCAAACCTCCTTATAACCTTCCTCAAAATAGCCATCATAACTACCTATTATGGCATTTTCATAGCCATTCCAAGGTATATTTCTGTGTAACTCCACCGTTCCGTTTATTATGACACATACCATCAGTGTCATATTGCTTTGCATGATCATGTAGTTGACATAGTATCTGTGGCAAAGCCACCATTCATATATTTTTTATATATGTCACTCTAGATCATTGCGCATCCCGGTACACCACTGGAGGCATTCATATAGAGTCATACTTTGTTCTAGTATTGAGTTGTAATATCGAGTTGTAAGTAAATAAAAAGTGTGATGATCATCATCATTAGAACATTGTCCCATCTGAGTATACAAAAAAAGAGGCAAAAGAGTCTCCCAAAAAAAGGAAAAGAGAAAGAGAAAAAGAGACTCCAAAAAAAGAGGATTCTTAACAAAATATAAAAGAGATAAGGGGCAATGTTACTATCATTTTCCACACTTGTGCTTCAAAGTAGCACAATGTTCTTCATGATAGAGAGTCTCCTATTTTCTCACTTTCATATACTACTAGTGGGAATTTTTCTTTATATAACTTGGATTGTATATTCCAACGATGGGCTTCCTCAAATGCCCTAGGTCTTCATGAGCAAGCAAGTTTATGCACACACACTAGTTTTCTTTTGAGCTTTCATACACTTATAGCTCTAGTGCATGCGTTACATGGCAATCCCCACTCACTCACACCGATATCAATTGATGAACATCTCCATAGTTCATTGATTTGCCTAGTTGATGTGAGACTTTCTCCCTTCTTTTGTCTATCACCACCTTCTATTCCACCCATAGTGCTATGTCCATGGCTCACGCTCATGTATTGCGTGAAGAGTTGAAAAGTTTAAGGATGTAAAAGTATGAAAACAATTGCTTGGTTGACATCGGGATAGGCATGATTTATACTTCGTGTTGAGAAGAGGGAGCATAAAAGACTATATGATTTTGTAGGGATAACTTTCTTTAGCCATGTTATTTTTGAAGCTTCGTAGATTGCTTTTAGTAAGCTTGAAGTATTATTGTTTGGTATTAATAAACTTTTGTTTTGATATTATAGTAAAAAAGAATTACATTTATAAATATGTTAGGTAGCATTCCACATCAAAAATTCTATTTTTATTATTTACCTACTCGAGGACGAGCAGGAATTAAACTTGGGGATGCTTCACACATATCCAACGTATCTATAATTTTTTATTGTTCCATGCTATTGTATTATCTATTTTGGATGTTTTATATGCTATTTTATATTATTTTTGGGACTAACCTATTAACCTAGAGCCCAGTGCCAGTTAATGTTTTCTCCTTGTTGTTGAGTTTCATAGAACAGGAATATCAAACGGAGTCCAATTGAGCTGAAACTTTACGAAGATTTTTTATGGACAAAAAGAATCCCACGGAGTACCAAAAAGAATCCCACGGAATCACAAGGCTACCACAAGGGTGGAGGGCGCACACCCCATCCTTGTCGGCGCCTCGAGGGTCCCCCTGACTTGTCCCCAACGAAAACCACGAAAATAAACCTAGATTGGGAGTTCCTCCACTGCAAGCCTCTGCAGCCATGAAAAACCAATCGGGAGCCCGTTCCGGCCCCCTGCCGGAGGGGGACACCATCACCGGTGGCCATCTTCATCATCCCGGTGGTCTCCATGACGAGGAGGGAGTAGTTCACCCTCGGGGCTAAGGGTATGTACCAATAGCTATGTGTTTGATCTCTCTCTCTCTCTCTCGTGTTCTTGATTTGGCACGATCTTGATGTACCGCGAGCTTTGCTATTATAGTTGGATCTTATGATATCCCACCCTCTACCTTCTTGTAATGGATTGAATTTTCCCTTTGAAGTTATCTTATTGGATTGGGTGTTTAAGGACTTGAGAACACTTGATGTATGTCTTGCATGTGCTTATTTGTGGTGACAATGGGATATTCACATGATCGTCTTGATGTATGTTTTGGTGCTCAACTTGCGGGTTCCGTGACCTTGTGAACTTAAGCATAGGGGTTGGCACACGTTTTCATCTGGACTCTCTGGTAGAAACATTGGGCACTCGTTGAAGTTCTTTGTGTTTGTTTGAATAGATGAATCTGAGATTGTCTGATGCATATCATATAATCAAACCCATGGATACTTGTGGTTACAATGGAGTATTTAGGTGACATTATGGTTTTGGTTGATGTGTGTCTTAAGGTGTTATTTTAGTATGAACTCTAGCGTTGTTTGTGACACTGATAGGAATAGCCCAATAGATTTATCAGAAAGAATAACTCTGAGGTGGTTTCGTACCTTACAATAATCTCTTTGTTTGTTCTCCGCTATTAGTCACTTTGGAGTGACTCTTTGTTGCATGTTGAGGGATTGTTATATGATCCAATTATGTTATCATTGTCGAGAGAACTTGCACTAGTGAAAGTATGAAACCTAGGCTTTGTTTTCAAGCATTACAATACCGTTTGTGCTCACTTTTATCATTAGTTAACTTGCTGATTTTATATTTACATATTACAAAAACCTATATCTACCATCCATATTACAATTGCATCACCATCTCTTCGTGAAACTAGTGCACCTATAAAATTTACCATTGTATTGGGTGTGTTGGGGGACACAAGAGACTCTTTGTTATTTGATTGCAGGGTTTTTTGAGAGAGACCATCTTCATCTTACGCCTCCCACGGATTGATAAACCTTAGGTCATCCACTTGAGGGAAAATTGCTATTGTCCTACAAAACTTTGCGCTTGGAGGCCCAACATGAGTCTAAAAGAAGAAAGTTGTGTAGTAGACATCACATAACGTGAGTAATGCACCGGTACGAAGGGAGTACAATAGTAGTCTGATTGATGAGATTTTAGATTTGAGCTATCCACCGCAAGGTAGATTGTATAATATCATCGAAAACTACATTCAAAACTAAATAAACAATACTCCATGTATTTATTTACAGAGGGAGTAGTATATTTTTTGTGACATGCATTACTAGATATTGCTAGTCAAATACTCGCTCTATTTTGGTGTATTACTAGATATTGCTAGTAATCTTAGGTTGTCCACTGCAACCAAGGCAAAGGGAAAATGAGAGAATTTAATGTCCATTTGCTAATTAATAGCATGGTATGCAATAAATTGACCACTTTTTTGGTACTAGTCTTAAGTCATTAAAAGCATACAAGCCCCACGTCTCTTATTGGTTGATTCCTTTATTTATGTCAAGAAACAGGAAACATGGCGGGAGTTAATACACCGTGCCTAAGTGTTTGGGGATTATTTTGTTTTCATAAGATGTCTATACACCAATATGGACGCGGTAGTACTACTAAATCCAGACGGTGGTGCTAGTACTAGTAGTACTACCAATGTAGTAGTAGTACTACCTGTTAGTCAAATTATTACGTGCTTCTCCTCACGGTGAAGTGACAAGACCCTGCGTTGGAGATGACACCTGATTGTAGGCGGTGTGTTCGAAATACCAATGTCAGCCTCACCCTATGCAGTCACTATCATCATGGCTGTAGAGCTAGCCTGCTTACAACTAGCCGTGTTCGACATAATTTCCCGTGTGTTGCCACAAGCAATAATAAATATTGCACTTGAGTAATGGGTATATCGTTGTCGCACCTATGCACGCGAGCATTTATCGTAACATAGTACCTCGTGCTGGATATTCGTAATATTACAAGTTTCAAACTGATATTACAAATGCTAGGAATAATGTTCCACCTGCGAAGAGGGAATAATTAGGAAGTTTACATAAGAACTTTTGTAACTTTAGGTGGATGCAGCATTATGGTACAATCTAAAATCCACCGCCCTGACAAGTCACTAATGGGCAAATTATTTTTTTAGTCTCTTGCAACTTGATGTTAAAACAAATCAGCTTCTGTGGAACCTTTGTCATTTAGGCTTAGAAGCTTGTCGTGATCAGCGCGTCATTCATTGTTGCGCTAGAGAATGCCAAACCTCATTAACTAGAGCACACTTGCCTCCAGAACAAAGAACCTGGCCAATTTAATCTCAGATGTGCTACCTCCGTAGTCGATCTACTCAATATCTGTAAGAAGGAGATCAAGGCATTTGATGAGATTATTACAGTGCAACACATTTTTCACTTTCAAGTCTTTTTTATCTACAAAAGAAGAGAACATATTAGAGCAGCTATGTCGGTGTACAAAAGTAGGGGCTCTCCTTTCTAACCCTTACTTGTGCAGGGGCAGTCAGAGCCATGCCCGCGGCCACACTTAAACAAGGCATAGGAGGGAAACTGAAGCACAAGATTACCAGAGCAGCGCCAAGGCAGTAGCGCAAGAAGGCCAAGCAACAAGACAGGCTTCCCCCGACAAGACCCTTGCCGGGGTGGCCTGCACGACCCTGGCAAGAACCCTTGCCGGAGCAACTCACCCAATGCCTCTGTTGCTGCCACCCTTGATCTTAGGAGCTCGGACATCATCAACAATGTTGGAACCAAAGTTCGGGAAGCGCCTGCGTGATGGCATGCAGATCTTTGTGAAGACAAGGCTCTACGAATCCTAAGATGAGAACCAGAAGACAAGACGACCGCAAGGCTCCTTGCCGAGGATGCCCACGAGGCCCCGACAAGGCTCCTTGCCAAAGGCACCCCTGAAGCCCCGGCAAGCCTCTTGCCGAGGATGCTCACAGGGGCCCCGGAAAGACCCTTGCCGGGAACAGACGCAAGACCGTGGCAAGCCCTTGCCGCCCCATCGTCGCCACAGCTCGGTGGCCGAACCACTAGCCCGGGCAAGTACCCACATGGCAGTACATGGTTCCTGATCCAGCTAGTCAAGCACCTGTGTGGTGGCATGCAGATCTTCGTGAAGACCCTACCACCACGCCATCTCAGCTGCCTGTCCCGTTGGCCTGGACGCGCGTTGCAACCAGACGGAGTGGCAGCGGATGGGACGGGCCTTGTTCCCGTCCCCGATAAAGCAAGTGGACACCTAAGTAGCGCATTTAATGCATCTTGTTCCGTAATGGCATGAGATAAGCTTGTACACTGTGTACCTTTCCACCTCCTGTGTGCCACTATGGCAACCCCTTTTGACTATAAAAGGAGGCCCGAGGCATACGGGAGAAGGATTCGGATCTTTTGGACTAGGCATGCACCGTAGCTAGTTCAAGAACTCAAGAACACTCAAATACACACCAAAGCAGGACTAGGGTATTACGCATTCTCGTGGCCCGAACCTGGGTAATCGATCCTTGTACTGACTCTTACACCCGCTCTTTGCACAACCCCGCGCCCGTCAACCGTAGAAGAGATTCCAGTGATCTCATAGGTGTCATCTCCCAACATCTTTGGCATGCTAGGTAGGGGCGTAGTTGTGAAAATCCGGTCTAGCAGTTAGTTTAGCAGTTCTTCATCGCCATGGCTTCCAAGGAAGAAGATGACCAAGCGTGCGGTATCATCCACGAGTACAATGGACGCCCATGCAACAACATAAAATATAAGTCATGCAAAACTTTGAGTAATTCCTATTTATATAAGGTTATTCTACTCGGAGATCTTGCTCTCTACATTATAAACTTGTACGCAATGGGGCCCCTCCACTATTGGCAACACCTTCGTCCTATTTCGAGTCTGCTCAACAGTTCGAGCAGCCGCGTTGAGAACGGCAGGGTAGCCTTTCCGTTACTGGCAACGCTTTTGTCCTGTTTCGAGTCTGCTCAACAGTTCAAACGGCCGCGCCGAGAGCGGTAAGGTGGTTCGCCTGGCAGCAAGCACACCCGGCAGGCTATTGAGGATCCGTCCCCAAAGCACCGTGGCTTGGGTTTGCGCGTTGGCAAGCCTATCCAATTAAGCGTAGGGTGGACATACAAAGGGGAATCGAACAGGAAAATAGCACGCATAACTTCAAAATACTACAGAGTTATATTTCATCAATTGTTGCTGCTGTTCTAACTAAAGATAAAAATTGTCTTGGTTGTGAACCTGCAGCGGCGATGAGAAATAGGGTGCCTAATCCCAACGTGGGCCTTCTATTCTATGAATTTCGTCGACGCGACTGATGATGGGCTTGATACGCTCCTTGAGCGGCGCGAGGTCTACATGCTGCGGCAAGCTCTCCAGCGCAGTGTCGAAGTCGAGGTCGGGGTTCCAATATGACACCTTGGTGAGAACCTTGTTCAAGGCACCCCGACAGAGCCTCCGGGACTCATTGGCCAGATAATCCGCTCGGTCGGAGCAGAGCTTTTCTAAGGCATCGAGGATGCACTTGAAGAACATGGTTAGGCTGGCGTTGATGCTGAGGTTCGCGCCCCGAGAATACCTAAAGTTTGGCATGCCATGGTGGCCAACGTGGTGAGCTTCATCGCAACATTGACGAGGCGGTTGATCCAGAGGTTCTCGCCCTTCACATAATCTGCGTGGTTAGTGGTGTCGTTCTTCCGCAGCTGCTTCTCCTTCTCCAAATCCTTGTTCAGAGTCTCCTCCCGGGCCCTGGCCTCCGAAAGCATCCCCTTGAGGCCCTCCAGCTCCAGCTTCAGGTCTTTAATGGAGTCTTGGGTTGTGGAGAGCTCCTCGGACTGCACCTCCGTCAAGGCGGCGTTGATCACATCCTTCTCCTTGGTCAGCCCCAGAACCAGTTTATTCGGGCCATACCGCTCCCCCTCCAGCTCCTTCACCTTGCCGGCATGGGCCAGAGCTCGAGCATTGAGTCCTCTTTGTGCCTCTGCTCTAGTTCCTTGGTCCGCTACGCGACTAGCTTTTCAACCTCCTCATCCTTGCCGCGGAGAGCAGCGGCAAGGGCCCGCTCACAAGCGGCGAGGTCTTCCTCCTGGGAATCCAATTGAGCCTGGCGCTGGTTGTGGTTGGCCTCATCCTTGGCGCCCTGCTCCTTTGCCACCTCTTGGGCCTTCTCAAAATCATACTGCTCCGGGATAAGCTCCCGGGCGCGCTCGTCCAGCTGATCCTGGGTGGCCTTCAACTCATCCGGGCCTTGGCAAACCAAGTTTGCATCTGGGCAACGCGCTCCTGGAAGTCTGCTGCTGCCTTATCCACCACCGCCAACCTGGACTTTGCCTTGTCCAGGCAGGCGCGGTGAAGCGCTTGGAGCTTCTGGAAATTGGCGCCCATGACACGAAGGAGTTGCTCTTCTCGAGAACCGTCACCACCGACGCTCGGTTTGTCAACAACATCAAGCCCGGCGGTGGCGAGCACCTCGTCATCGAACACCTCCGCCTCGGTTGGCGCCCTGGTGCTTGCCGTCCATGGGAGATGGACGAACAGGTCATCGCTCACCTTCAAGTAACGGCCCGAGCCAGAGGCAGCAGAGTAGGAAGGTTGGTCATAGGCAGCAGCCTTGCCGGCCTCCTCGGCATCAGCCTTGCCGGCCTCCTCGGCAGCAGCCTTGCGGCCTCATCGGCTGCACCCTTACCGGCCTCCTCGGTACTGGCCTCACCGGTCCCTTCGGCGGGTCCCTTGGCGGCCTCCTCAGCAATGGTCTTGGCGGCCTCCTCGGTAGTGATCCTGTCGGCCTCGGCCCTAGTGTCCTTGACGACCTCCTCAATGATGGAGTCGACATCCGCCTGGTCCGTCGTGGGTGGAGCTAAAGACCAGGAGAAAGGGTGAGACAAAGCCAGGGACGAGCCCCAACTTGAAGAAAACAGAGCAAGGACAGGAAACAAATAACTTATCCATACCAGGCAAGGCAGAAGTGGAGCACTCCCCGCCAACGGTCGTTGCCGGGGTAGAGTCATCGGCGCCCAAGTTGATCTCATCCTCCTCCATAGGCGTGGGCTCGGTGGTCGGTGCCCTTGCCGGGGACATCCCACGGGGCGGCGTAGTTGAGGGGTGGCGTGTTAAGGTTGGCCCTCTGCAGGCCCTCCTGTTGCCGTTCCACTCATGCAAACCCGGCAAGGTCAGCGTCAAGGATTCACAACCCAGTGTTCATCTGTGGAGGAGTAAGTAATGAACTTACGGTGGGGGCTAGAGTGGGGGCTACGCCGGGGGCTGTTGTCCGGGCCGCTCTCCACCAACAACGGCGTAACTGAAGTACCCGCCAGGGGCTTGTCGCTGGTCGAGGCCCTGGACCTCGTCGCTGCCCTCTGGGCCAGCGTCTCCATGTCCCTGCGAAGACGATGTCGAATCAAAGAAAGATAATACAGAGGTGGAGTTAGCTTGGGATGAGAGACCCAAGATTGAAGTCAACATCCATGTCGACATTTGCGGGAGGGGGAGAGGAGATGGGGTCCGGCCATGCTTGGACGAAGAGGAAGCAGTCGCCGTCCTCTTCGCCACCGGGGTCCTCCCCGCCTTCTTAATTGTCGCGGCCTTCATCGCCCTCGTCTCACACACGAGTTGCTCCTTGGGCTGCTGCCGCTGCGTGATGCTACCCGGTCGGACCGGCTCACCAGAGCCAGCCCGCCGTAGGACGCGCCGCCTCCTCATGACTGAAGGGTCGACGGCCCCGACCTCCTCTTCGGAAGACTCCTCGACCACATCTTCAATAAGAGGAGCATCGGTGTCGGCGCCGGCGCCGCTGGCCTCCCTAGCGGACTTCGCCCATCCGGCGAGCTCCTCTTCCTCAGTGGCCACGTCGGCCTCGTCCTCCACTTGGTCGGCGCTGCCGGCCTCCAGGGAAAGCGCCGCATCCGCCGCCCTATCGGCAATATAATCCAGCTCCGCCTTGGTGGTGTCGCGGATGAGCACCGGCTCTTCGCGAACATAGCCCTCCGACAAGTTGTCGAAGAACTCCTGCACCTGATCTACTGGCGGCTCGGCCCAGGCTGGGTCAAGGCCATGCGTGTTGAAGTCCGGCATCATGGCAATGATTGCGGACTGGCAAGAGTTGTTGCTCAGCGGGACCACTCCCAGCGGTAACCAAAACAGAGGCCCCTTGATGGCCTTGCCGGCCTTCCGGTCCTCTCAATGCTGCCGTCGTGGTCGACATCAAGTTGGAAGAGCCTCTGGCAAAGATGGGCATGCCCCGTGAAGTTGTACTTCAGACCAGGGCAGAGCCTCATGACGTCGTCCGCGTTCCGCAAAAGCCAAGCCAGCCTTCCCTTGTTGTGCAGTGGTGCGATTTGGCGGCGGATGAGATCGGCCCCGATCATCTCAAGGGTGAGCCCGGCCTGGGCGAGACGGTGGATTCTTGTGGTGGCGGTCGAGAGCTTCTTGTCGTTGACGTCGACATTCCCCTAGTCCTTGCGGCGGATCGGCGGGCTCTCACGAACTCGACAGAACTCCGGTGGGTCATCCTCCTCAATCCATAGCCACCGACGCCTCCACTCCTCCCACTTCTCCTTCTGCGTACCCTCCGGATACGTACCCTTCTCTTGGGCCCGTGGAATCTAGGTGACGTAGCCCGAGATGGTGTCCCCCTCCTGAATGCGAGGATAGAAGTAGTGCCGGAAGAGCGCCCTACTGGGAACCATCCCGGCGAAACCCTCGCAGATTTGGGTGAAGAAATCCATGCACGCCACAACATTCGGCGTAAAATCAACAAGATGGAAGCCATAGGTGTGCATAACATCATTGAAGAAATCGGAGAAAGGATGACAGAGGCCACAGGAGAAGTAGTCGACGAAGAAGGGGTGCCGATTCGGGCCGGCCTGAGCGAATTTGGCTGGGACGACGCGTGTGGTCGGATGCCCAGTCGTCTGACTCCCCCACAGAGGTATGAAGTAGTCCCTGAATTCGACCGCGTTGACCATCGGGGGGAAGTAGGCGAGCTGCGTCCGAAGCACCACCAACTCGCTTTTTGGTAACTCCTTCTCGCCCACGTCCTCGGCCGCTCCCTTGCCTTTACCGGACCTGGGTGCCATGGCAGCTAAGGAAGAGGTGTGGAATCGAAAGCGAGGAGAGCGCGGCGGCGGTGGGCGGAGGCAAGAGCTTCAGCTTTTCGCTTGAAGAAGAAGAAGAGGAACGGCAAACCCGAGATCGGAGAAGCGCAGAAGCTCAATGAGCTGCGCGCCTGTAGTTTTTCCCCTTTTATGGGGAAGGCGTAGGCCTCCCCCTTTACCATTTACAGCGACGTGACCGGGCGTGCAGCAACCACCCCACGCACGACCCCCACGTCAGCACAGATCATGGGGAAGCGCAACCACCAGAGGAGTTACTGCAGTAAAAAGAATCCAGCCCCACTGCCCGCACACCGTTCTGGGCCCAGCCCAACAACGCGTCGAGCTTATGCATGGCCCAGTCCCGGGGGCTCCTGTCGGTGTACGAAAGTAGGGGCTCTCCTTTGTACCCCTTGCTTGTGCACGGGCTGTCAGAGCCACGCCTGCGGCCACACTTAAACAAGGCAGAGGAGGGAAACCGAAGCACAAGATTACTAGAGTAGCGCCAAGGTAGTGGCCCAAGAAGGCCAAGTAACAAGACAGGCTTCCCCCGACAAGACCCTTGTTGGGGCGGCCTACACGACCCCGGCAAGAACCATTGCCGGGGCAACTCACCCAACGCCTCTGTTGCTGCCACCCTTGAGCCTAGGAGCTCCGACATCATCAACAATGTTGGAACCAAAGTTTGGGAAGCGCCTGCGTTTTGGCAGGTAAATCTTTGTGAAGACAAGGGTCTACAAATCCTAAGATGAGAACCAGAAGACAAGATGACCGCAAGGCTCCTTGCCGAGGATGCCCACGAGGCCCCGACAAGGCTCCTTGCCAAAGGCACCCCCGAAGCCCCAGCAAGCCTCTTACCGACGATGCTCACAGGGGCCCCGGCAAGACCCTTGCCGGGAACAGACGCAAGACCGTGGCAAGCCCTTGCTGCCCCATCGTCACCCCAGCTCGATGGCCGACCCACTAGCCCAGGCAAGTACCCATGTGGCAGTATGTGGTTCCTGATCCAGCTAGTGAAGCACCTACGTAGTGGCCTGCTGATCTTCGTGAAGACCCTACCACCACACCATCTCAGCTGCCTGCCCAGTTGGCCTGGACGCGCGTCGCAACTAGACGGAGCGGTAGCAGACTATATGGGCCTCGTTACCATCCCCAATAAAGCAAGTGGACACCTAAGTAGCGCATTTAATGCATCTTGTACCGTAATGGCATGAGATAAGCTTGTACACTATGTACCTTTCAACCTCCTGTGTGCCACTATGGCAGCCCCTTTTGACTATAAAAGGAGGCCCGAGGCATACAAGAGAAGGATTCAGATCTTTTGGACTAGGCATGCACCATAGCTAGTTCAAGAACTCAAGAACACTCAAATACACACCAGAGCAGGACTAGGGTATTACGCATTCTCGCTGCCCGAACCTGGGTAAACGATCCTTGTACTGACTCTTAGACCCGCTCTTTGCACAACCCCACGCCCGTCAACCATAGAAGGGATTCCAGTGATCCCATAGGTGTCGTCTCCCGACAAGCTCTCTGTATAAGATTGTCGTGTCATCAAGAGATGCCAACATTGCTCTAAGGCTAGTCATAATTTTCCAGCCTCTCTTTCTCTTTCCTCTCATTTACCTAGGAGCATGTGAAGAGCTCGGTACCGCTTGCTCCACTATGTGGCCGATGCCATACTTCTCAAAAGTATGCCACATAATATGCATGGATGCCAAATCAAAAGATTTTGGCACCGCTCTAGCACTGTGAGGGATTTGGCACTGCTGGTCACACAGACCCACATGTATAAACAAATCAATCAAACCAACTACACCAGCCTCTCCCTCTTGCAAACAAGTGTTTGTTTATTGCCTTAGTGCTCTCCCTCTCCCACGCAAGTTTTTTTTTATCGTGTGAGTTAATTTGGCACCGGAGCAATAGAGCGCATCGATGACAATTGCCAAATGCATCAAAGGTGAATTTGGCACGTGTTTTGGCCTACACAGTGGAGGGCCGTTATAGCCCACTTTTGTACTACCTCGTATTTAGTGGAAACTTTTGACCGTAGATTTACGAAAGAATAGGCCAATGCATGTCACCAAAAGTTATACCATTTTAAATTATGTTCAAATACGAATCCAATGATATAATTTTTAGTGGCATGCATTAACATTTTGTCAATTAAATCTATGGTCAAAATTTGATACTACAAAATACAAAGAGTAAACGAGGAAGGAGGTAGTACTTGCTCTTAGGCTAACCATATAGTTACTTGTCTAAGTTACTTGACACTATGGTTAGCCTAGGCTACTAGTACAACAAAAAACGATGCAGGCGATCATGTGAGAAAAAGTACTAAAAACATTTCTTTCAGTGAAATGCGTAGATGTAGTTTTGAACACTACACTTGTCATCCTAATTTGGGAAAATTACGCAAAAATTGAGCTCTGTTGTGATTACTATTTAATAGGAAAGAAGTTTCACATTTATGAGTAGCTTCTCCGTGCATGGAAAGCATCTAAGGAATCCAACTACTAGATACAGATTGGGGCTATAGATTTTATTGCCAAGATCTTCACTGTGCGTACAAACTGGGTCAAGCTTCTGGGAATCATTTTCTAGATGACAGTCATAAATACATCAAGAAGAAATTTTAAAATGTGAATTTCAAGAATATGGAGAAGAAGATGAGTGTTGTACCTGAATTATTATGGATCCAATAATAAGTTCAGACAATTTGGCAGATGAGTAGACCAACACTATCAATTTCAGCGTGTTAATGACCCTGATTTTTGTTGGACCTTCTAGATCACATACAAGCAATCTCTCAAGGAAAGGCGCATTCTCAGTGACCATAATGTCGAACATCTCAAGTGATCTCTTCCCAATTGATGTCTTGTTGCGGGGCCAACAAGACACATAAATTCATCGGAGATTCATCAAGGCGATGTGGAGGCTAATGAACCCGTGAATCTGTCGAGGACGAAGGTACTCGAGCGAGTACAGCCGCATCGCAGGTGCTCCATTGCCTTCTTTGAGATGCCAATGTCGAAGAGATCGAGATGCTTGAGTTGAGGGAGAAGAAGGGCGGGCGGGGCATTGATCTGGGGAAAATAGCTGGAGCTGAAGCTGGCGCGGCGCAGCATAGGCGTGAGGCGGAGCGTGGACGGCAACAGAGAGCGACATCGTCCAGCTTCAAACCTGAGCTCCTCGAGCTGATCTAGGGTGGGGGATAAGAACCACTGGTCGAACTTGGCTTGGACCTTATAGTTGGTACAAAACATGTGGATGTCAATTCATTTGGCTAGCCCGGGGTGTGATGCAAGGATATTGGAGACTACGGCCATGCATTTGCAATCTCCGTTGTAGAGGCAGCTGTCACGGTGAGGTTGAGGGGGATGCGTTGCCAGAGGGGGCTCCGTCGCCGGGAGAGCAGGGTAGTTCACATGGCATATTTAGTGGGGGGAGGGTGATGATGACGACCAGCATGTCATCGGGGAGGCTGCTGATGAAGTCCAGGCTCGCCGGATGCGGTTTTGGCTCGAGCCTCCTCCGCTTGTTAGCTGCCTCGCCGTCCATCTCAGCCGGCGGCGACGCCGGTGTACACGTGTGCTGGTGTGTATTGGGTGTTGCGTGTGCGCGAGTGCGTACTTGTGTGCATGCCGCCACACAGTGGTGTAGTGTGCACGTCTGTGTCCTTCACGTGGAAGAAGTGTGCCCTCAATTTACTAGCGTGCGGGGTGCTACCACGAGTGGTTTCAACTATGTTTACTTCACGGCATGTCAGATGGGCCTCTAGTTTATAACCCACTACCACATGGGCTAGCACACCAAGACAGACAACACGAGCTGACAGGGCAGCATGTGGACTGGTTGACCAGTCAACTAAACAATATATGGAGCTATACGCTGAAAAAGTGGCCGTATAGTCCCTGGGTAAAGAGAGATCGAGTGAGAGTACTGTGTGGCATGCAAAAAAAGAGGGAGATAGTACAGAGAGAGAAACAGCTACTCCCCCCGTTCGATGATGTAGTGCCTATAATTTTTTAAAGTCAAGCTTTAGAAACTTTGACCAAGTTTATAAATAAATTACTTATATCTACAATATGAAAGATAAATGATAGTATGAATTAAGTACTTATTGTGATGAATCTATTGATCGTTCCAGATGTAAATGTTTTTCTCCACATATACCTGGTCAAACTATTGTGAGGTTTGACTTTTCAAAACATCCATACGTTGTGGACGTGAGAGAGTACCTAACTAGAGAGAGAGAGAGAGAGAGAGAGAGAGAGAGTGTGAAATAGAAAGAGTGAGTGAAAAAATTGTGTGTGCATGTGTGAAAGAGACATGGACAACACACGATAAAAGTAGAGAAAAAGTGCGTGTGTCTTATGCAAACATATCACACATGCATCTTCGACAGCGGAAGCGAGGTGAGGAGATAATTTGTGGTTGTTTGCAACCAAGAGAGAAAGACCCCTAGCGTGTGGCCAAGAGAGGTCTGGCAAACAAGGAAGAGAGGTCGAGAGAGATGTCTTGAGAAAATGCAGGCATGGGGAGGAGAGAGTGTGTGTTTGTGTCGGTGTACTAAAGTAGGGGTACCTTAGTATCCCGAACTTGTGCACGGACAGTCGCAGCGTCCCGTGGCAGGGCTTGCCGTGCGACCGCTGAGGCCCACTGTGGTTCCTTTGGGGCCATTCAAGAACAAAGTATCCAAGTTAAAGAGACAAGGCCCCGGCAAGAGGAGCTAGCCGGGAAGGCCACTCAAGACTCAAGACCACTTCTTTGGCACAGGACCCTGGCAAGAGGAGCTTGCCAGGAAGGCCAAACATGGCATTCCAAGAGACTTGCCGCGACGCGCCACGCGTCCCGGCAAGGCCCGGAGAGCGACAAGCTCCCAGGCGCGACAAAATAGCAACCGCGGCAAGGCGCTTGCCGCGGCAAACTCCCACCAGCTACCCGCGCTCCAGCACATCCGCCCACGCGTCGCCCAGGGACCCTTCCAGGCGCACGTGGCGGAAGGTTGTGCAGCCTGGGGTACATGGTGGCAAGCTACAATGACAAGGCCACCGTCGTGGCGGACGGTGGCGCCCTGAAGGACGCTTTTTGCACTGTTTGGAGCGACGGCGACGGGCATTTAATGCCCTTGTCCCCTGCCGTCAGAGTTAGGTATAGAGCACTATACATACACTGTTCCAACTACCACCCATTTTACGTTTTTACCCTCGACTACGTTGCCACCTGTCGGTGACCCCTTTGACCTATAAAAGGAGGCCCATGCGCAACGTAGAGAGTGTTCCGATCATCGATCACTCTCACGCTCGGTCCTATTAGCGATCAGCACTGTAGCTCTTCTCGCTCCCGAGCCAAGAACGCAATACAAACCAAGGCAGGAGTAGGGTTTTACGCATCCGTGCGGCCCGAACCTGGGTAAACTGCTCGCGTGTTTGCCTCGATCTGCTCTTTGTGCATCCTCCGCCCCCTTGCCGTACCGAAAAGGGGCTCAGGTCCCATAGGTGTCCGTGGGCGATCAGTTTCCCCGACATCTTTGGCGTGCCAGGTAGGGGGGTGCGTCGAGGTTGTGTGAACCTGATCCGGCGTTCACGCGAGCGAAATCTCCATCAGCTTCATCAACTTCATCGACATGCCGCCGAAGAAGAAAGCTTCGGAGGTAGCAGGCCCGTTCGCGTCGATCCCACCGCCACCGGAGCCAATGACCGGTGGGGTAGACGCCGGCGGAAGGACGGACGTCGGCGAGGAAACTCACGGCGCCGCCAAGTCCAAGGGCAAGACGGACGATTGGGCGCACTCCAAGACCTCGGCGTCCGTGCACGCACCGCGCCCCTCTCAGGAGGCGCGGGACCGGCAGCCACGTGGTACACAAGGTACCATACGCCTGTTGGGTCAAGGTCAACCTGGCGGTTCGCGGGACGCTCAAGGCCAACACGCTGGCACGAGCAAGGCGCGGTCGCCGGGACGAGACGCTGCTCCTTCTAACGCAGTTAGAAGTCCGAGCATATCGCGCTCCTCGCACCGCTCGCCACCGCTCCCTGCCACTCCAGCAGAAGCTCTGGCTCGAGCTCAACTGCTCCTCGACTTCCCTCCAGCCGCAGACAAGGCCGACGACTGGAGGGCCACCATCCAGAGCCTCATCGCCTTGGCCAACAACGACACTCCGCAACATCCGACGACGTCGTGGCCGTGGCAAGTTAGCCAGGCGCGAGCTGATGGTGACAAGACTGCCGGGGGTGCAACCACCGTCCACTCCCCGCCCCGAAGGCCAAAATTGCCGACTCGCCGGATCAACATCGACGATGACTCCACAGCGTCATCGGATCCGCGAGCTCGCCGCGATCAGCGCCAAGTACTTGACGATCGACGGCAAGAGGACGCTCGAACCCGCATCGAGCGTCGGAGAGAAGCACGGCGTCAATCTGACCAGCGCGATGGGCCCGCTGTTGACATGCAAGCGCCAGGGGGGCCAGGCGACCTACCGTACGCGGCAGGTTGCCCTGCGTTCACCCATGAGCTGCGGCAAGTCCAGTAGCCCAGCATGAAGAACTTCAAGCCCGACGTACCCGAGAAGTACGACGGCAAGACTCATCCGTCAGAATTCGTCAGCATCTACACCATCGCGGTGCAGGCTGCCGGGGGAAGATACTCGCAAACTACTTCCCACTAGTGCTCAAGCCAAATGTCAGATCTTGGCTCATGCACTTGGCGGAGAATTTCATCTCTTCTTGGGCCGACCTGTGCCATTAGTTTGTCGGCGCCTTCACGGGTGGCCACAAGCCCCATGGCCAGGAGAGTGACCTCCACATACTTGCGCAGAAAGAAGGGGAGTCCCTGCGAAAGTATATCCAAAGGTTCAGCCGCGTGCAGCACAACATCCCAGACGTCCACCCTGCCGCAGTTATTAGCGCGTTTCACCAGAACGTGCGTAACCGCCGGATGAGGGAGGAAATGGCGATGTGCAAGATCCGAGACGTCAGTGAGGTTTATGCCCTGGACGACAAGTGCGCACGCGCTAAGGAGGGGAGAACACTCCCCGGAGAGGATACTGGAGCAGGGGGAACAGATAGCGAGGACGCCACACCGGCAAAGAAGAACCGGCGACGGAACAACAGAAAGAAGAAGAACAAGGAACTGCTGGTCGTGGAGCAGTCCGGCAAGGAGGCTGGCGCCAAGAAAGCCCCGACTGGTGGCTCCGGCAAGGAAACTGCCGCGTGCACCAACTGTCAGACTGTGGCAGCCGCCGACAAGCAGGACGGCTCCGACAAGCAGTACTACAAGATCCACCGCACCAAGGGCCACGAGCTCCAGAACTGCAAAAGGGTCAAGTACCTCGTCGAACAGCAGAAAGCTGAGTACGAGCGACGCGACAAGGAGAAGGCCCAGGGAGGTGGTGGAGAGTCCGGCAAGAAGCGGCCGTTCAACGGACGGGGAGGACGCCGCGGCACGGCCAAGCAGCGGCAAAGAGACAGACCTCCCCGCGGCCGCGACAAGGACGAAGACGAAGACGACGACGAAGACATGGATGAAAGGATAACAGCGAGCAAGAGTTCCAGAAGGCCACGGAGGTTCTGTGCGTTGACGGTGGTGCTTCCCTGCATTCTTCCCACCGCCAACTCAAGCAATGGGTGCGGGAAGTTAATGCAGCAGAGCCACCCGTCAAGTCGCGCAAACTTCTGAAGTGGTCCAGCACGCCTATCATCTTCGACATTGAGGACCACCCTGATCGCACCACTGCGGTCGGGTGTTTGCCGATGTTGGTTTCACCAACCATCCGCAACCTCAAGGTCACCAAGATGTTAGTTGACGGCGGGGCCGGCCTGAACCTGATCTCCTCCGCTGTGGTCCGGAAACTCCAGATCCCCGACAGCGAGCTCAAAGAAACCGGCACGTTCCAAGGGATCAACCCAGGAAGGAGCAAGCCGAAGGGGAAGATCACACTGCCAGTGACATTTGGCGGAGAGCTGAACTTCAGAACCGAGAGGATCACCTTTGACGTTGCCGATATTCCTTTGCCTTACAATGGAATACTTGGCCGTCCAGCGCTCGCCAAGTTCATGGCAGCCTCACATTATGCCTACAACATGCTCAAGATGCCAGGCCCGATAAGCGTCATCTCTGTCCCCGGCGACAAGAAGGACGCCCTTATCTGTGCCGACAAGATTTACCGGGACCCAGCAGCCGCAACAGATAGCAAGACACTTGCCATTGAAGCTCCCGAGGGGAAGAACAAGACCAAGTCCGGCAAGAGCTCTGGGGCCCACTCCGGCATACGCACCTCTTCGGAGTGCTGCGCTGCCGTCGAGGACGCACCATCGAGATCCATCGACAAGTGCAAGAAGGCGATGGCAGCTCCACCAGAGACAAAGAAGGTGTCCGCCAAGGAGGACGACACTGGTGGTACTTTCACCATCAGTGCCACGCTTGATCCTAAATAGGAAAGCGCGCTCGTTGCTTTCCTGCGGGCGAATGTCGACGTGTTTGCATGGCAACCGTCAGATATCCCCGGTGTTCCCAGGAAAGTGATTGAGCACAAGCTTGCCGTTTGTCCTCACGCGTGGCCCGTCAAACAGAAAGTTAGAAAACAAGCAGTGGAGCGCCAAGAGTTTATCGCTAAAGAAATCAAGAAGTTGGAAGCGGCAGGCCTTGTAAGAGGTGTACTCCACCCCACGTGGTTGGCCAACCCTGTTGTTGTGCGCAAGGTGAACGGGAAGTGGAGGCTTTGTCACACCCTGCATTTTGTAACATGTTATTTGCATCAATGAAGCATGAAAATTTGGACCAACAAAATTTTTTGGCATCATTTGGCTTTTATTTGGAGTTGAGTTTTTCTTCATGTGCTTTTTCATGTGCTCATTAAAGTCGACTATTCCCTCTTGTAGAATTCATCTCCATACCCAAAACTTCTGCCCAGTGATCATACCAAGTGTTATATAACAGCATAGTATTTTCTTACAAAATTAATTTGGCCAAAATGTATTTTATAAATTTAGTTTTCCAAAAACCCCTGAATTGAGATTTGCACTGCAAGTACTTGATTTAGGGTGAGAAAATTATTTCAAAAGGTATATTTGAGACCTAGTAGTCATAGGACTCCCAGAAACCACAAAGGTATAATTTTAAAAGTTATTTTCCTATTTTATTTAAAAGCTTTTTCTTCAGGCCAGAAATGGTCTTTAATAGGGGAAAATTATTTAAGTATTTCAAAAATATTTGCCAAAATTCAGGGAGACTCAGAGGACATATATTGTCCATATATAAGAGTTTCAGCACTTGGTCATGTTCAAAATAACGGGCTAATCCCTCTAAAACCCTTCCTGGATATTTCAAGCTTTTGAAATATTTACAAAGGAAATATTCTCCAAAAATTCCAGGGAAATTCTATCATGTCATATATGACATATTTGATGATCTTGCCAAGTCCCATGCCTTGGGAAGCAAGAAAACATCATCAAAACCCTTCATAACCATTCTATCCATATTTGAAGTTTGAGCAACTTTACATTGCCAAACTTGTCCAAATGCTCTCAAACTTGGTGCACATGCTAGAAATGCCTAATAAGGCATCTAGACCAAATGGCACAAGATTTGGAGTAGAGAAACTTGATCAGAACACCCCAAAACCCCTTCTGTTCAAATGCAAATTTGAACAACTTTACATTACCAACTTTTTACCTGGAGCTTCAAACTTTGCGGGCATGATCAATACCCCAAATGATGAAACTACACCAAGTGGTGCATCAAGGGGAGATGATTAGCTTGACTCAAACAAGATGAAGCCATTTCTGTTGATTTCTAGGGTTCACCAAAGTTACATTGGCTAGTTTCTTCAAATGAGCCCAAATTTGGTGAAGCACCCTATTTTCACATGTAATTCAATCCTGTTAAGTGTCATGGCAAGTGGAGATCATTTGCTTGACCAAACACTGATCAAACACCTTCTGCAGAATTACTAAAACCCTCTTCTTGATCACTTTTACCTTTTACCTTGGCCTCAACTTTCTACCACACGTTCATCAAGTTACCAGCTACCTCCAGTAACTCTCCCATGTCTCCAGCTCCATGATTGAGGGTTAAAAACCCTAGTTCACCCTGCTGGACAGCCATTTCTTACCAAGTCACCAGCCTCTCTTCTCTCTCTCAGCATCTCCAGAGCATCCAAAGCTTCAACCGTAGTGCTTGCATCACCTTGGACCCCCCAGACACGGTGGACGCGTCCAGAGGGCCAATGGCATGCCATGGCATGCAATAAGGGCGCTCCAGAGCGCGCTACAGTGGGCCCACGCACTGTAGCTTCACCCAATCGTCTGCCCCCGACAGCCTCGGGCTCCCCCCTCGCGCCTCTCAACGCGCCTCAACGTCCGCAGCCTCCACCGGTGCTGTCCCCCTCCTCCTGCGCCCTCCAGTGGCCGTCGCCACACGCGCACCGGCCGCCCGCGACGCCCACTCCTCGGGCTCGCACGCGCGCACGGTCTGGAAGCCTCCCCGCTCCTCCTCTCTCCTCAAATGGACGTAGGGCTCGTCCAGCAACGCCGTAGACTCGCTCCTGTCGCCTACTGTGCGCTGTAGCGTCGAGCAGGAGCTCGCCGGCGCATAGGTCCACGGGACCCCGCCGTTCCCCCATAAATAGGACCCCCCGAGCCCTCCTCTCAGCACCAGCAGCTTCACCACATCCTCTTCAGTCCCCCAGCACCGCTAGTTCATCCCCGAAGAGCTTCAGTGCTCAGGATCGACAGGAGCTCCGCCGCGTCGGGCCGCCGGCGATCTCGCAGTACGGGCCTCTTCTGCTCCTCCTTTAGCTTGATCTAGAACCACCATGCGTCACTAATGCTTTCCCCTCGCTTTCCCCTCTCTGTAGCAGTCGGAATCGGCCGGAGCGACGACCTCCCGAAGCTCCTCCGCAGTCTCACCTCGCCGCTGACGAACCCGACCTCCCCGGCGTGCCGCACCACCACCACTACCTTCGCAACTCGACGCTGAATCCGTCCCTGCCTTTCGTTGTCGTCGCCGTGGCCGGAATCAACGCCGGTGAGCTCGCCATCGCCGTGGCCGTGAGGTTGAAGATGACAGGCGGGCCCCGCCTGTCATCCTCACCCCTCCCTCCCCTCATAGCCGCTGACCGCCGGGCCCCGCCCTTCAGGTTTGAAAACCTGACGTGCGCGCGCTTGCGCCCGAGCGGCCGGGCTGGATATCCTGGGCCATGCACTGTGGCCCCTCTGGCCCAGTTGCACAGGGCTTTTTCTTCTTTTCTTTTCTGTAAAACTTCAGACATTTTTACAGAAATGAATATTGGTCCAAATGAAATAATTCCAACTCCTAAATTCTTGTAATATTCCAACATATTTAATGGTGTCACTTTCACACACATCCATGGAACTTTTTTGTTCTGTTCAAATTTAAATTCAAATTTGAGCAATAAAAACTCCTGTTCTAAAATCATTAGATTCCATTCTGTTACTCCAAGACTCCAACTAAGAATTTTCTCCATCTTAGAAATCCCTCTAGTATTTAATAAAAATAAGTTGACATTTTTCTGAGCACTTTGATTTTTCTGTTTTATTTGTGGTCTTATTTTTCCGTTGTTATTATGCGACTTATAGATACCGTATTTGACGAAGTTGCTGAAGAAGGAGAAGGAGAAGGATTTGAAGACTTTGAAGACCAAGCCAATCCAGGAAAGCAGCCCTTTGACCATGATACACTTGTTCTTCGGAATCCGTTCATTTCCGATGCATGATGATAGCATTACAATGGTGACCTAGTTGAACCACCACCTGATGCATGCCTTGATCTTGATCTTGCTATGTGCTAGATAACATGCAAAAAGTTAGTAGTGATGTTTAGTGATGCATGTGTGACATGAAACTTCGTGGTTGAAATCTTTGCATAAAACCCCGTCGGGTGCCATTCATGCCCGAGGGAGATGATGAGTTGGGTAACCACTTGATGACGAAGTGGTGTACCGAGACAAGTGTGTGTTTTTCAAATGGATTGGTTTAAGTTGCGACCATTATTCCAACCATACTTGTGCAACCACTCTACCCCTTATGGGACGGGGCGTTATTGATTACTTAGGTCGATACTAGCATGGTGCCCGCATTACTAGTGACGGGAAGACTTGAGGTCTTTCCCGGGACGGGGTCGTGCTTGGATAGACGACCATGACTGTTTTCACAGGGCACCGGACACACCGTTGGTCCCTTCGGGTACGCGTGACATTGAATTAGGGCAAGTCCCGTGATCTATTGTTTGTACCCGAGGGCCGTGTACCAACGAGTGGACCCTATGTTAGTGTCGTCTAAGGAAAGATAATGACCGGGTGCTTCCCCCGAGTACTTGAGGTACTGCGGGATCGTGGATGACACGAAAGCTTGCCGGATCTTGTGGGTAAAGTGTACAACCTCTGCAGAGTGTAAAACTATTCGAATAGCCGTGTCCACGGTCATGGACAGTTGGGTAACCGCTCTTGGGCTACCTCCAATGTTTGCGAAACCATGTGTGTGTATGAAGGTCAAGGTGGTGACTTGACTCGAGGAGTTGAATCATATTCATGTTGATATCGGTAACCTGCCTTCGAGGTTACGCGAGTTCATTTATGCATAACTTGATGGTAGAATATTTATTCTAGCCCTTTGCTAGATTGCTCATTATTGTTCAATTGCACTGTTACTTTAAACCACATCATGGGTTGCTTGCGAGTACATTCAAAGTACTCATTGGCTTGCCACTGGTTATTTAATTGGCCAGGCATGGAGGAACAGGAATTTGAGGAAGAGTTCTTTGGAGACGAACATGCAAACTAGGACGCTATCCCAGTCAGAATGCCTGTAGGGTTAAGGCAGATGGCATGGGTTCTACCTATTATCGAAGACTTCCGCTATTTGAGTTACTTGCTATTCAGCCCGTGAGGCTTTATCTATGTAAGACTTGGCCATAATGGCCATAATTTGTGTAAGACGGTATGTATGGATGTAAGACTCTTGTTATTCAGCTTCTGTGCGTTCAGTGAGCATTGATCTTTGGGATCACTGTACACGTACATTCGGTGATCTCGACTTCTAAGTCGGGGTCCCCACAGAGCTGGTATCAGAGCCATCCTGACTGTAGGAAGCCTTAGTTAGCATGGGCGTTAGTTAGATGAGACCCTTTTTCAAAAACCTTCTGAATCTCTCTTCTTTTCTAAACCTGAGATTTCATCAGCTTATTAACCCCTCCTATTCCACCTTTGTAGATGGCCGCTGTACCCGAAGAGCACCTGACCACTGGGTTTCCCTTGCTTCTCGAGGATAGGCTCCAGGAGTGTCAGTTCCACCGAGCGCCCATCCTCACCTACCTTGAGCATTGGGTTAGCGACACTGAGGTGGAGTACCATGTGGAAGTGATCATGAAGGCAAACGATCCTCCCACAAGTTGGTTCTTCGAGGGACCGCAGATTGCAACACTACCTCTCGCTGTCGAGGCTGCTGCACTCAAGGCACTAACCCGTCTCCGCGAGCTTCTTCCGAAGATGGCAGCCAAGATGACAACTCGCTTCTCACCTTACCGGAAGGAAGGTGAAGAAGAAAGCAGCGCACTAGCCCCTCCACTGAAGGAAGGACTCTCGCTTCGGTTCCGGACCTACTTCAGTCTATGTGCCGACAGCTTGGCACAAGACTTGGCCTCGGAATCAATGAAGCTTCGGGAAGAACTTCACAAGACCAAGGCACTTCTTCGTCGAGCTCAAGAGAAGACTAATAGGATCAAGAAGGAAGGAGCACCTTCTGGACAGTCCGCTATAGCATACCGAGGCGGGAGGCCCTCCGAGGATGTATCTTCCAAGAATGAAGAACCACCTCGGCGACGCCGGATGACGGCAAGGGAATATCGCAAGCTTTTCCCTGCACCACCGACGAAGCACCGTCGTATCCAACTCCTCCACTCCCCCACACCTTCAAGTGACAAGGGGGCCCAGACAGATGAAGACAAGGAGGAAGACCCAGAAGAGCCCGAATACGCGACCGAGCATTCCGCCGCTTAGGCATTATTCGCTACTCGGATATGCCAGTTGTGACACCTACGGTAGGATAGGTCGTGTAACCCCTATGCGCAGTCGAGTCCTTGTATGGTTCATATGAAACCATCTAGTGTTTGCTTTTGTTGTGTCTGGATGTATGTTGTATTCTTCCTTCGGGAATGTGTAAACGACTACATCACCCATTTGGATTTTAATGAATGTGTTTGGCCTTTCGGCCCTTGCTTGATTTGATTAGTGTCACACCCACCCCCTTACTAGGCACCCATCTATCTTGCTTTCCCTCTTCCAAGTCATGAGACCTTTTACCGCTCCAACGGGATGCCTATTGTAACTCGTACTGGTACCTCTACCTAGTAGCCTGAAGCCGGAGCATCCGCTCAGTCAGAGGCAGGCCATGACCAAACCAACGACCAAGCTCCACCACCACCACCTCCTCCGAACATGGACATGGCTCAGCTTCTCCAAGCCTTCCAAGAGGAATGCCAAGCCAACACTGCAGCCCTTCAGCTGATTGCTCAAGCTGTCACCAACAACCGCCAGCCGGCGGGGAATGGCAATGAACGTTCCACGTTGGCAGAGTTCAAGAAGCATGCACCGCCAACCTTTATCGAGACTGCTGAACCCCTGGATGCAGACGACTGGATCCGCTCCATTGAGGAAATACTGGAACTAGTCGGATGCACCGAAGACTGCGAGAAGGTGGCTTATGCAGCCCACTGCCTCGGGGAGACTGCTAGAGCTTGGTGGGATGGATTCAAGGTCATGCATGCTGAACAAGACATCACTTGGGTCAACTTCAAGGCAGAATTCCGCAAGGCCCACATTCCTTCCGCAATCATGGCTATCAAAAAGCGTGAGTTCCGAGCCCTGAAGCAAGGAAGTGGCACTGTCAAGGAGTAGATGCAGAAGTTCAGTGTTCTGTCAAGGTATGCCCCTGAAGATGTCAGCACTGATGCTGCAAAGAGGGAGCGCTTCATGGAAGGCCTCAATCAGACTCTGCAATACTCGCTCGTCGTGTGCGACTGCCCAACCTTCCCTGACCTGGTGAACAAAGCACTTATGCTTGAAGACAAGCGGCGTGCTTTGGAAGACACCCGCAAGCGCAAGATGGTCAGCAAGGGAAGTTCTAGCAACCAGAAGCCTCGTCCGTGGCAGTCGGCCGCGGCCAAGCCACCTATCAGCAACCAAGAGCTCCTGCACCTCGCACCAACCCTCAGCCTCAGTAGTATGCCAACCCAAGGCCAGCTTTCAACCCCAATATCAGTGGTAGCAACAAGATCAACAATCCAAACCAAGTCACTTGCTTTGGATGTGGTCAGTCCGGACACATCTCAAGGGTGTGCCCCAACAAGAAGCCTGATGCCCCGCGCCCCAATGCGCAGAACCAGGGACAAGGCCGCGGGATGCCACCAAGGAACCCAGCTCCTCGCAATCCACCTAACCATGGGAAGGGGCGTGTGAATCACGTCACTGCTGAAGAAGCCCAGGAAGACCCGGACGTCGTGCTGGGTACGTTCCTTGTCAACTCAGCACCTGCAACTGTCTTGTTTGATTCTGGAGCAACGCATTCATTTATCACTCTAAGATTTGCATTAAAAAGTGGCATGACCCCTACACCCCAGAATAACCCTATGGTGGTACCAACCCCCGGAGCAGAGATGAGAGCCAAGATAGGCTGTAAGGGAGTCAGTATTACCATTAACGGTGTAGATTTCCTAGCAGACCTCATCATCCTAAGATCGCAAGGCTTGGATGTGATCATAGGAATGGATTGGCTCAGCAAGCACCAAGGCTTGTTAGACTGTGCCAATCGGACAGTCACTGTGACCAATGACCAGGGAGTCGAAGTCAAGTTTGCTTCCAACTCCTCTTCTGCTCAAGCCGCTCAAGTCAACTGTCTGTCTGAAGTTGGGCTAGAGCAAGTACCGGTGGTATGTGAGTATCCTGATGTCTTTCCGGATGAACTACCGGGAATGCCCCCTGACCGTGACATTGAGTTCATCATCGAGCTCGTGCCCGGGGCAGGACCCATCTATAAGAAGCCTTATAGAATGGGGACGGAAGAATTAGCTGAGTTGAAGAAGCAGCTGGAAGAGCAGCTGAGGAAGGGATTTATCCGCCCAAGTGCCTCCCCTTGGGGATCTCCTGTTCTATTTGTGGCAAAGAGGGACGGTACCATCCGCTTATGCATTGACTATCGTTCCCTCAATGAAGTTACAATCAAGAACAAATATCCACTTCCCAAGATCGAAGATCTGTTTGATCAGCTCAACGGAGCCAAGGTGTTCTCCAAGATCGACCTCAGATCTGGGTACTACCAGCTGAAGATGAGACCCCAAGATATTCCGAAGACGGCATTCGTAACCAGATATGGCCTGTACGAGTGTACGGTCATGTCCTTTGGGTTAACCAATGCTCCAGCTTACTTCATGTATCTCATGAATAAAGTCTTCATGGAATATTTGGACAAGTTCGTTGTTGTCTTTATCGACGACATTCGTGTCTTCTCGAAGTCGGAGGAAGAGCACGAGCAGCATCTGAGGATGGTCCTAGACAAGCTTCGGGAGCACCAACTGTATGCCAAATACAGCAAATGTGAGTTCTGGCTGCATAAAGTTGGATTCTTAGGTCACGTCTTGACCGAAGAAGGATTATCAGTTGATCCCGCAAAGATCGAAGCTGTGACCCAATGGCAATCTCCAACGACCGTCAAGGAAGTCAGAAGCTTCCTCGGACTTGCGGGCTATTACCGCAAATTCGTGGAAGGATTCTCTAGCATTGCATGGCCAATGACTCAGCCCTTCAAGAAGGACAAGAAATTCGAGTGGACACCAAAATGCGAAGAGAGCTTCCAAGAGCTCAAGAAGAGATTGACCACCGCCCTAGTTCTGGCAACACCTGATATTCACAAGGAGTTCGTGATATATTGTGATGCCTCTCGAACCGGATTGGGAAGCGTTCTGATGCAAGAAGGCCGAGTCATAGCATACCTCTCCAGGCAGCTACGACCTCATGAGAAGAACTACGCTACTCACGATCTTGAGTTAGCGGCAGTAGTTCATGCCTTGAAGACATGGCGACATTACCTCCTAGGGAAACGGTGTGAGATCTACACAGACCACAAAAGTCTGAAGTACATTTTCACCCAAAAGGAATTGAACATGAGGCAGCGAAGATGGTTGGAACTCATCGAAGACTATGACCTCAGTGTTCAATATCACCCCGGGAAGGCTAACGTGGTGGCCGATGCCTTAAGCAGGAAGGCTTGCTCTTTGAATATCGTTATTCAAGAAAGGCAGCCAGCCTTGTTTAAGGAACTCGAGCAATTCAGTTTGGAATTGGTCACCCCTGGATTTCTGGATCATTTGGAAGTCAGACCGACCCCGATGGGCGAAGTCAAGAAGGCACAAGATGGTCACGCAAGCGTTGAAGGCATCAAGAAGAAGATGAAGCTAGGCAAGGCCCCAGGATTCTCCGAAGACGAGCACGGGATTGTTTGGTACAAAGGCCGCATCTGCGTACCAAACAACACAGAGCTGAAGACCCTGATTCTGCAAGAAGCCCACGACACTCCGTATTCCATCCACCCCGGAGGAACCAAGATGTACCAAGACTTGAAGGCACGATTTTGGTGGCACGGGATGAAAAGAGAGATTGCAACCTATGTTGCAAAGTGTGATGTGTGCCAAAGGGTCAAGGCTGAATATCAGCGACCTGCTGGATTGCTCCAACCACTCAAGGTTCCTGAGTGGAAGTGGGATAAAGTCGGAATGGACTTCATCACTGGTTTAGCAAGGTCGAATAGGGGACATGACTCCATCTGGGTCATAGTCGACCATTTGACCAAGGTGGCCCATATCATTCCTGTCAAGACTACCTACTCAGGCAACCAGCTGGCAACTCTCTATATCAACCGAATCGTAAGTCTTCACGGCGTTCCCAAGGAGATTGTGTCAGATCGAGGCACCCAGTTTACTTCAAGGTTCTGGAGAAGATTCCAAGAAGCCTTGGGAACCAAGTTGTCTTTCAGCACAGCTTTCCACCCACAGACCAGAGGTCAGACAGAACGAGTCAATTAGATTCTCGAAGATATGCTCCGAGCCTGTGTCTTGGCATATGGAGCCAAGTGGGAAGATTGTCTCCCTTTTGCCGAGTTCTCCTATAACAACAGTTATCAGTCGAGCCTTCAGATGGCACCATTTGAGGTGTTGTACGGACGCAGATGTCGAACACCCCTCAACTGGTCAGAGACCGGAGAAGGACTAGTCTTTGGGCCGGATATTCTCCGCGCAGCAGAAGAGCAAGTCCAACTAGTCAGAGAGTGATTGAAGGCAGCCAAGTCAAGGCAAAAGAGTTATGCTGACACTCGACACCGAGACATGAGTTTCCGTGTCGGAGATCATGTGTACCTGCGGGTAACCCCTCTAAAGGGAACCAAGCGTTTCCACGTCAAGGGGAAGCTCGCACCAAGGTTCATTGGCCCTTTCAAGATCACCGACCGACGGGGAGAAGTGGCTTACCAGTCGGAACTACCACCTGAGCTATCCGATGTGCACAATGTGTTCCATGTGTCACAACTCCGGAAATGTCTCCAAGTTCCAGACAAGCCTAATCTCTATAAGGATGTTGATCACCAAGCCATTGATCTGCAGCCTGATTTGACCTACCGCGAGAAGCCCATTCGCATTCTGGATGAAGCACAACGACGGACGCGAAGCCATACCATCAAGTACTTCAAGGTCCAGTGGAGCAACCACACCGAATCAGAAGCAACCTGGGAACGTGAACACTATCTTAGATCCGAGTTTCCCGATCTCTTTTAAGACCTAGTTTAGGAATCTCGGGGACGAGATTCTTGTAAGGGGGGTAGGTCTGTCACACCCTGCATTTTGTAACATGTTATTTGCATCAATGAAGCATGAAAATTTGGACCAACAATTTTTTTTGGCATCATTTGGCTTTTATTTGGAGTTGATTTTTTCTTCATGTGCTTTTTCATGTGCTCATTAAAGTGAACTATTCCCTCTTGTAGAATTCATCTCCATACCCAAAACTTCTGCCCAATGATCATGCCAAGTGTTATATAACAGTATAGTATTTTCTTACAAAATTAATTTGGCCAAAATGTATTTTATAAATTTAGTTTTCCAAAAACCCCTGAATTGAGATTTGCACTGCAAGTACTTGATTTAGGGTGAGAAAATTATTTCAAAAGGTATATTTGAGACCTAGTAGTCATAGGACTCCCAGAAACCACAAAGGTATAATTTTAAAAGTTATTTTCCTATTTTATTTAAAAGCTTTTTCTTAAGGCCAGAAATGGTCTTTAATAGGGGAAAATTATTTAAGTATTTCAAAAATATTTGCCAAAATTCAGGGAGACTCAGAGGACATATATTGTCCATATATAAGAGTTTCAGCACTTGGTCATGTTCAAAATAATGGGCTAATCCCTCTAAAACCCTTCCTGGATATTTCAAGCTTTTTAAATATTTACAAAGGAAATATTCTCCAAAAATTCCAGGGAAATTCTATCATGTCATATATGACATATTTGATGATCTTGCCAAGTCCCATGCCTTGGGAAGCAAGAAAACATCATCAAAACCCTTCATAACCATTCTGTCCATATTTGAAGTTTGAGCAACTTTACATTGCCAAACTTGTCCAAATGCTCACAAACTTGGTGCACATGCTAGAAATGCCTAATAAGGCATCTAGACCAAATGGCACAAGATTTGGAGTAGAGCAACGTGATCAGAACACCCCAAAACCCCTTCTGTTCAAATGCAAATTTGAACAACTTTACATTACCAACTTTTTACCTGGAGCTTCAAACTTTGCGTTCATGATCAAAACCCCAAATGATGAAACTACACCAAGTGGTGCATCAAGGGGAGATGATTAGATTGACTCAAACAAGATGAAGCCATTTCTGTTGATTTCTAGGGTTCACAAAAGTTACATTGGCTAGTTTCTTCAAATGAGCCCAAATTTGGTGAGGCACCCTATTTTCACATGTCATTCAATCATGCTAAGTGTCATGGCAAGTGGAGATCATTTGCTTGACCAAACACTGATCAAACACCTTCTGCAGAATTACTAAAACCCTCTTCTTGATCACTTTTACCTTTTACCTTGGCCTCAACTTTCTACCACACGTTCATCTAGTTACCAGCTACCTCCAGTAACTCTCCCATGTCTCCAGCTCCATGATTGAGGGGTAAAAACCCTAGTTCACCCTGCTGGACATCCATTTCTTACCAAGTCACCAGCCTCTCTTCTCTCTCTCAGCATCTCCAGAGCATCCAAAGCTTCAACCGTAGTGCTTGCATCACCCTGGACCCCCCAGACACGGTGGACGTGTCCAGAGGGCCAATGGCATGCCATGGCATGCGATAAGGGCGCTCCAGAGCGCGCTACAGTGCGCCCACACACTGTAGCTTCACCCAATGGTCTGCCCCCGACAGCCTCGGGCTCCCCCCTCGCGCCTCTCAACGCGCCTCGACGTCCGCAGCCTCCACCGGTGCTGTCCCCCTCCTCCTGCGCCCTCCAGTGGCCGTCGCCACACGCGCACCGGCCGCCCGCGACGCCCACTCCTCGGGCTCGCACGCGCGCACGGTCTGGAAGCCTCCCCGCTCCTCCTCTCTCCTCAAATGGATGTAGGGCTCGTCCAGCAATGCCGTAGACTCGCTCCCGTCGTCTCCCGTGCGCTGTAGCGTCGAGCAGAAGCTCGCCGGCGCACAGGTCCACGGGACCCCGCCGTTCCCCTATAAATAGGACCCCCCAAGCCCTCCTCTCAGCACCAGCAGCTTCACGACATCCTCTTCAGTCCCCCAGCACCGCTAGTTCATCCCTGAAGAGCTTCAGTGCTCGGGATCGACCGGAGCTCCGCCGCGTCGGGCCGCCGGCGATCTCGTAGTACGGGCCTCTTCTGCCCCTCCTTTGGCTCGATCTAGAACCACCATGCGTCACTGATGTTTTCCCCTCGCTTTCCCCTCTCTGTAGCAGTCGGAATCGGCCGGAGTGACGACCTCCCGAAGCTCCTTCGCCGTCTCACCTCGCCGCCGACGAACCCGACAACCCCTGCGTGCCGCACCACCACCACTACCTCTGCAACTTGACGCTGAATCCATCCCTGCCCTCCGTTGCCGTCGCCGTGGCCGGAATCAACGCCGGTGAGCTCGCCGTCTCTGTGGCCGTGAGGTTGAAGATGACAGGCGGGCCCCGCCTGTCATCCTCACCCCTCTCTCCCTCCCCTCACAGCCGCTGACCGCCGGGCCCCGCCCGTCAGGTTTGAAAACCTAACGTGCGCGCGCTGGCGCCCGTGCGGCCGGGGTGGATGCCCTGGGCCGTGCACTGTGGCCCCTCTGGCCCAGTTGCACAGGGCTTTTTCTTATTTTCTTTTCTGTAAAAACTTCAAACATTTTTACAGAAATGAATATTGGTCCAAATGAAATAATTCCAACTCCTAAATTCTTGTAATATTCCAACCTATTTAATGGTGTCACTTTCACACACATCCATGGAACTTTTCTTTTCTGTTCAAATTTAAATTCAAATTTGAGCAATAAAAACTCCTGTTCTAAAATCATTAGATTCCATTCTGTTACTCCAAAACTCCAACTAAGAATTTTCTCCATCTTAGAAATCCCTCTAGTATTTAACAAAAATAAGTTGACATTTTTCTGAGCACTTTGATTTTTCTGTTTTATTTGTGGTCTTATTTTTCTGTTGTTATTATGCGACGTATAGATACCGTATTTGACGAAGTTGCTGAAGAAGGAGAAGGAGAAGGAGAAGGATTTGAAGACTTTGAAGACCAAGCCAATCCAGGCAAGCAGCCCTTTGACCATGATACACTTGTTCTTCGGAATCCGTTCGTTTCCGATGCATGATGATAGCATTACAATGGTGACCTAGTTGAACCACCACCTGATGCATGCCTTGATCTTGATCTTGCTATGTGATAGATAACATGCAAAAAGTTAGTAGTGATGTTTAGTGATGCATGTGTGACATGAACCTTCGTGGTTGAAATCTTTGCATAAAACCCCGTCGGGTGCCATTCATGCCCGAGGGAGATGATGAGTTGGGTAACCACTTGATGACGAAGTGGTGTACCGAGACAAGTGTGTGTTTTTCAAACGGATTGGTTTAAGTTGCGACCGTTATTCCAACCATACATGTGCAACCACTCTACCCCTTATGGGACGGGGCGTTATTGATTACTTAGGCCGATACTAGCATGGTGCCCGCATTACTAGTGACGGGAAGACTTGAGGTCTTTCCCGGGACGGGGTCGTGCTTGGATAGACGACCATGACTGTTTTCACAGGGCACCGGACACACCGTTGGTCCCTTCGGGTACGCGTGACATTGAATTAGGGCAAGTCCCGTGATCTATTGTTTGTACCCGAGGGCCGTGTACCAACGAGTGGACCCTATGTTAGTGTCGTCTAAGGAAAGATAATGACCGGGTGCTTCCCCCGAGTACTTGAGGTACGGCGGGATCGTGGATGACACGAAAGCTTCCCGGATCTTGTGGGTAAAGTGTACAACCTCTGCAGAGTGTAAAACTATTCGAATAGCCGTGTCCACGGTCATGGACAGTTGGGTAACCGCTCTTGGGCTACGTCCAATGTTTGCGAAACCATGTGTGTGTATGAAGGTCAAGGTGGTGACTTGACTCGAGGAGTTGAATCATATTCATGTTGATATCGGTAACCTGCCTTTGAGGTTACGCGAGTTTATTGATGCATAACTTGATGGTAGAATATTTATTCTAGCCCTTTGCTAGATTGCTCATTATTGTTCAATTGCACTGTTACTGTAAACCACATCATGGGTTGCTTGCGAGTACATTCAAAGTACTCATTGGCTTGCCACTGGTTATTTAATTGGCCAGGCATGGAGGAACATGAATTTGAGGAAGAGTTCTTTGGAGATGAACATGCGAACTAGGACGCTATCCCAGTCAGAATGCCTGTAGGGTTAAGGCAGATGGCATGGGTTCTACCTATTATCGAAGACTTCCGCTATTTGAGTTACTTGCTATTCAGCCAGTGAGGCTTTATCTATGTAAGACTTGGCCATAATGGCCATAATTTGTGTAAGACGATATGTATGGATGTAAGACTCTTGTTATTCAGCTTATGTGTGTTCAGTGAGCATTGATCTCTGGGATCACTGTACACGTGCATTCGGTGATCTCGACTTCTAAGTCGGGGTCCCCACAGGCTTTGTATAGACTTCACCGATGTGAATAAAGCTTGTCCCAAAGACCCATTTCCCTTGCCGCGCATTGACCAGATTGTTGACTCCACAGCCGGATGTGAGTTGCTTTCATTTCTTGATGCATATTCAGGATACCACCAAATCTTCATGGCTGAAGAAGATGAAGAGAAAACCGCATTCGTTACTCCATGTGGCATTTATTGCTTCATACGCATGCCCTTTGGATTGAAGAATGCTGGTTCAACTTTTGCAAGGGTAGTCAACACGGCTTTTGAGCCACAGATACACAGAAATGTAGAAGCTTACATGGATGATATAGTGGTCAAGAGCAAAGACAGGGCTACTCTGATACAAGATCTAGATGAAACCTTTGTGAATATGCGCAAGATCCAACTCAAGATCAACCCCGAGAAGTGCGTGTTTGTAGTCCCCTCCGGCAAGCTTCTCGGGTTCTTTGTATCCCAGAGAGGGATTGAAGCTAATCCCGACAAGATCAAAGCCATCGAGCAGATCGAAACACCGAAGCGCGTCAAGGATGTACGAAGGCTTGCCGGCTGCGTGGCTGCTCTCAGCAGATTCATCTCTAAGTCAGCAGAACGCGCCCTGCCATTTTTCAAAATTTTGAAAAAGGCAGGTCCAATGAAATGGACTCCAGAAGCGGAGGCAGCGCTGCAAGACTTGAGGAGGTACCTGTCCTCCACTCCAATACTTATCGCACCTAAGCCACAAGAGAAGTTGCTGCTATACTTAGCAGCAACCAATCAAGTGGTTAGTGTTGCATTAGTAGCAAAAAGGGAGGCAGATGATGAGCCAACAGCCCCGGCAAGCACATCCAGCGACAAGCAGGGGGCTTCTCCGACAAGCTCTAGTCCCGACAAGGATGGAACTGCGTAGATGCAAGAGGAAGTGCGGAAGAAGATGGTGCAGCGCCCAGTCTACTTTGTCAGCTCCCTTCTGCAGGGGGCTAGATCAAGGTACTCTGGTGTGCAGAAGCTGCTTTTCGGCCTTATCATGGCCTCGAGAAAGCTGCGCCACTACTTCCAAGCACACGAGATAACAGTGGTCACTCGCTTTCCGCTGAAGAGGATACTGCAAAATCCAGAAGCGACAGGCAGGATTGTCGAGTGGGCACTGGAGCTGTCAAGCTTTGGCCTCAAGTTTTAAAGCACTTGAACTATTCAGAGCAGAGCATTGGCAGAGTTCATAGCAGAATGGACGCCAACGCCAGACGAAGAGATTCCGGAGACGAGCATTCCCATCAAAGAAGCAAGCAAATAATGGATCATGTACTTTGATGGTGCCTTCTCGCTACAAGGCGCCGGTGTCGGCGTGTTGCTTGTCGCACCCACCGGGGAGCACCTCAAGTACGTCGTCCAAATGCACTTTCCCAAGGAGCAAGCAACGAACAATACTGCAGAGTATGAAGGTTTGCTTGCCGGCCTCAGAATCGCAGCAGAGCTTGGGATCAAGAAGCTGATTGTGTGGGGTGACTCGCAGTTGGTCGTCCGCCAAGTGAACAAGAGCTACCAGAGTCCGTTGATGGAAGCATACGTCGATGAAATGAGGAAGCTTGAAGAGCACTTTGAAGGTTTACAGATGGAGCACGTTCCAAGAGCTCAGAACGACATCGCAGATGGCCTGTCAATGTGTGCTGCACTAAAGCTACCTGTGGAACCGGGGATCTTTGTGCTCAAGCTAACTCAACCATCCGTAACACCATTGGCTGGACAAAGTAAGAAGAGAAAGTTGGTTTCTGGTGACTACTTGCCGGCAGAACTTCCCGAAGCCGCCGCCAACAAAATCCCCAAGATCAACGACTAGATTGCTGAGGAGCAGTCTGCTCCTGCAAGCCCTAGGGTTTGTACAGTTGAAGCAAACGCTCCCGACAAGTTTTGCTCCGGCAAGCTTGCCGGGGAACGTCAAGCTCCGGCTGAGACGCAAGTTCTCGTCGTAGAAGCTGGCGTTCCCGCAGCAGCACAGATGCCTTTAGTCCTTGTCGTCGAGCCACAGGCTCCGGCATGGGCACAACAGATCGTCTGTTTCCTCCAGACAGGAGAACTTCCCGAAGAGCCAGAAGAAGCAGAAAGAATAACCCGGCAGTCAAGTATGTATCAGTTTGTCGGCAACGAACTGTACAGAAGAAGACTCAACGGTGTGAAATTGAAATGCATTTCCCGGGAAGATGGACAAAAGCTGTTGGCAGAGATACACGGAGGCATATGTGGCCACCACATTGGCGCCAGAGCACTTGCCGGAAAAGCATTCTGGCAAGGTTTCTTTTGGCTAGAAGCCCTCCAGGATGCAACTGCGCAAGTAACCAAATGTGAAGCATGCCAGTTCCATTCCAAGCAGATACATCAACTAGCTCAAGCTCTCCAGACGATCCCTTTATCCTGGTCATTTTCGGTCTGGGGGCTCGACATCCTCGGCCCCTTTCCCCGCGCAGCCGGGGGCTTCGAGTACTTGTACGTCGCCATCGACAAGTTCACAAAGTGGCCGGAAGTGGAACCAGTGAGAAAGGTGACCGCACAGTCAGCAGTCAAGTTCTTCAGGTCGATTGTTTGTCGTTTCGGAATCCCTAACAGGATCATCACCGACAACGGCACACAATTCACAAGTCGCACCTTCATGCAGTACGTCCAAGACCTTGGCGCCAAGGTCTGCTTCGCTTCTGTTGCTCACCCGAGGAGCAACGGTCAAGCGGAGAGGGCAAACGCTGAAGTGCTGCGCGGACTCAAGACGAGAACTTTCGAGAGGCTGCACAAGTGCGGAAGAAACTAGATCGACGAGTTGCCAGCGGCTCTTTGGTCGATCAGGACGACGCCAAATCGAGCCACTGGACAGACACCCTTTGCTCTTGTCTATGGAGCAGAGGCAGTTCTCCCCACGGAACTCGTATACGGGTCGCCTCGAGTGCTCGCTTACGATGAGCTCGAGCAAGGGCAGCTGCGGCAAGATGACGCACTGCTCCTTGAGGAAGACCGTCTTCAGGCTGCTGTACGAGCTGCTCGATACCAGCAAGCCTTGTGTCGCTACCATAGCCGCAAGGTTAAAGCCAGAAGTCTAGAGGAAGGCGACCTTGTACTTCGGCGTGTTCAGTCCGCCAAGAATTCCAACAAGTTGACGCCGAAGTGGGAAGGCCCTTATCGGGTGAAACAAGTCACAAGGCCTGGCGCTGTCCGCCTTGAGACCGAAGAAGGCTTACCGGTGAGCAACTCCTGGAACATTGAGCATCTTCGCAAGTTTTACCCATAAGGCGCGGTTGCCGTGATCCGCTCCGGCAACCACCTTTTGTACAAGTCCTGCAGGCTGTTGCATGTAATCCTTTGTACAAAGCCGGGCGCAGATCCCGTGCATCAGTAAAGCTAATGTGCCTCGCACAACTTGTCGATTCATGCCCTTTTTACTTTCTTGCATGTACTATCTGACACTTTGTGCGGCACCTATTCCCGGTAAGCAATAACAAGCAACAAGACTCCATATCTCTGTTTTCTCTAGTTTCTTTTCTCTCAAACAGAAGAAGTTTCCTCGCGCACAAGTTTGCCCGGGGGGGAGGAGATAGTGATACGGACCAAGTACCGTTCAAGAGAGCCTTGCCTTGCCGGGAAGCAAACGACACAAAAGCTAAGTTGCCAAAGTTTGAGCAATCAAAATTTTAAACTTTTAAGTTATCTTCCTTAAACGACCTCGCTTAGTATGGAAAACCTGTGCGCGGAGGAACCAACTCGTGGCTAGCCGCGCCCTTACTTTGTTTCGAGCACGCTCAACGACTTAAGTGTGCTGCGACTAATGTCGCGCCCTTGCTTCGTTTTCGAGTTCGCTCAACAACCTAAGTGTCCTGCGACTAGCTGCGACAAGGTTTCTTGTCGGCAACGGCATTGCCAGCAGGCTGCTGAAGTTCCGCACTCAGCGCTCGCGGCAAGGGTCCCTACACCGGCAAGTTCCCTAAAAGCGTAGGGTGAAAGCATACAAAGCAAAGGAAGTCTAGTAAAGGAAATAACATTGCATTGACTACCCCAAATAAAGTTATATTACAAAGCAACTTGTCGCGGTACTAATAGACTATTGTTCATAACATAGTTGGCAGCGACAAGGAAAGAAGAAAGTAAACAAGACTAATCCGTGCGGTCTCCCTCGACCCTCTTGATGCCGCCCACCTTGTTCACAATAGGCGCGACAAGGGCCTTGAGCGCCTCCTGGTCAACGTCCGGCGGCAAGGTCCTGAGGACGTTGGTGAGGTTGAGGCCTGGGTTGCGGTGCACTATCTTCATCAACACCTTCTCGAGGGCCCCCGCGCAGAGCCTGCGCGACTCGTCCGCCAGCTGCTTTGGGATCCTTTCCCGGAGTTGCTGGAGGGCCGGCACCACCCCCCTGAAGAACAAACTCAACTTGGCGCTGTGAGGGAGATTCTTGTCGGTGGAGTACCCAAGGTGCTCCGCCCCCAGCTCTGCCAGCTCCTTGTCGATGTCGGCAGCGGCGGCAACAAGACCCTATGTCCAGTGCTCCACCGTCAGCCTGAAGTTGTTTTGGGAGATGGCGGCGCTCTCCAACAGCGCCTTCTCGGCCCTGAGCTCCTCTTTCAGGTCCGTCTCCCGCTCTCTGGCGCCGTCAAGCGTCGTGGTGAGGGTGGACAACTTCAGCTCCAGATTGGCGATGGAGTCCTTCGCGACGGCGAGCTCTTTGCCCTTGTCGGAGAGGCGGACCTGCAGCTCGGAATGGCTGTGGGCGTCCTTCTCCCTCTCAAGCACAAGTGCGGCAACCTTCTCGTCGCTCGTCTTCAAGTTGGCCTCCAGTTGCGCCACCCTCGCCTCCAAGTCCCTCTTGGCGGTCTCAGCAGTCGCAGCAGCATCCTTCGCTTCCTGCAGAGCTCCGCCAAGAGACTGTTCGCGCGCGGCAAGCTCGTCCTCGTGGCTGTCGAGGTCGACCTTCCGCTGCGTTAGTTCGCCTTCTCGCCGGGACAACTCCTCGGCGGCGAGCCGTTGCTGCTCCTCTTCTTCAGCCTTCTCAAGGATAAACGCCTGATGCGCCTCGGCGAGCTGCTCCCGCTCCTCCGCCAAGGATCAGAGAGCCGCCTGGTTGGCAGCCCGAAGCTCTTCTGCGCGCTTCTCCAAGTCAGCGCCCGCCTTGGCGGCCAGAGCCTCTCGGGACTCCAGCTTGGCCTGCCTGGCGCGGTACAGAGATAGAAGCCTCCGCAGAAGCCGCTCCTCCTCGGGCTCGCTGCTGCTGCTTGGCGCATCGACAAACTTCAGCCCGGCGGAGGCAAGGACCTCCCCGTCGAAGACTTCTCCCTCTACGGGCGCCCTGGATGTGGACGCCCACGGGAGCTGGATGAAGACTCCGTTGCCGGCCTCCAGATAGGCGCCTGGTTCGGCCGCGGCAGCAGAGGGATCGGCGGCCGGCGCAGCGTCTGACGCCCCTGCGGCCTCAGGGCCGTTAGTGCAACCGTCGGATCCCTCCTCAGCCGCCGCGTTAGCAGCCTTGGCGGCCTCGTCGGTGGCGGGATCGTCATCACAAGCCGCCTCTTCGGTAGCGGCGGCGCTGGTGTTGCCGCGCGCGTCCTCCTCGACGGCGACCTCCCTCTCCATCGGCTCTGCGGCGGGCGGATCTGAAGACAAGGAAAAGAAGAAAGAAGAACTGCCAAGCAAATATCCAAAAAGAGAAATTTAGAAAAACAAATGTCCAAGGTCTTACCTGCGCGGACCGGATCCTCGGTACGGTTCCTCGCCGGAGAGTTCTTCCTCGACGGCATCGTGACAGTTCCCGCCGGCGGAGGGCCGCCAGCGCCATCCCTTGGCGGGGTGCTCGCCCTTGGCCGGGTGCTCGCCCTTGGTGGAGTACTCGCCCTTGGTGGAGTGTCCTCCCTTGCCGGGGAGCTCCCCCTTGGCGGTACGGTCGAGACGTGCGGCGCGTCGGGGGCGGCCTCCTGGCGCTCCTGATGCTGCTGCTCTGCTTCTGCACAAGTCAACAAACAAACAAAACATCAACAAGAATAGAAGGGCCACGCGCGCCCGACGAGCGGAGAGTGGACAGAAGACTCACGCTGGGGGCTGCACTGGGGGCTGCTCCGGAGAACAGCTGCCGGGTCCGGCAAGCTTGTCGCGGGCGCACCCCCTGCTGCGGCGGCGGGCTCGTCCTCAATGACGATTACTGGGACTTTGGCCCTCTTCGCCGCCCTCTGGGCCAGAGTCCTGGAAGAGAGACAGGATCAGAATCAGGCAAAAAAGATACAAGGCAAGAACCAACAAAAAACCAGAGAGAAACAAGAATCGCGAAGACTTACTCTTCTTCCTCCTCGTCGTCGGAGCTGAGCGCCGAGAAGTCGAAATCCGGCTCGCGCGTCCCGGCACGAGGAGCTGGGGGAGTGGGCTCCCTTGGCCGCTTGTCGGGGGCCGGGACGGTGGTCTGAGAAGACCCCGCTCCGGTTGCCGTCGAAGCGCGAGGGGCGGCGGGCACTGGGGCGCCAGTCCGGGAAGATCCCCCTCATGTTGCCGCTGAGGCACGGGGCGCTCCTTGGCGGCCTTGCCCGTCGCGGTGGCGCGTGTCGGGCGGCGCTGCGGCTGCTGGCTCGCCTGCCGCCCCGTCGCGTTTGCGGCCTTGCGAAGGCGCCTTTTCGGCGCAGCTGGAGGACTTGCTGGTGGCGGTGAGCTACCCGAGGACGAAGGAGAGGAGTCGAGGCCCAGCGAGCCGCCCGAGTCCTCGGCAGGGTCGCTTGACCCGACGCCCTGCTCGGTGGGCCCGCTCGACTCGGCGCCTTGCTCGGTGGGCTCGCTTGTCTCGACGAGTCGCCCAGCAAGCTTTCCCGCCTTGCGAAGCTCTTCCTCCTCGGCGAGGCTTGTCGCCTCCGCTGCCTCCGCTTCCTCCACAGTATACCCGAACTCACCCGCGGCCCTGGCTGCAGCGGCCTCCTCCAGCCTGGTGGCAATATTGCCATCTCCTGCTCGGTGGTGTCGCGGGTGAGTCCCCTCTTCTCGTCGGCGTTGACTGCCGACTCCACCAGGTTGTCATAGAACGTCTGCACGGTTTCTTCGGAAGGTTCCCGCCAAGTGGGGTTGATCCCGTGGGAATCACACAATGGCATCGCCGCGCGAATAGCACTGAGCGCAGAGCCGTTGCACAATGGAACTACGCCCGGCGGCAACGCGAACCACTAAGGATGGGCGGAGTCGTACTTAAATAGCGCTTGGAGCATTGCGTTGAGCTCCAGGACAGTGAAGTTGTAGTTAAGGCCCAGGCGCAATCTCATGTTGTCTGCCGCGTTCTTGAACTCCCAAGCACCCCTCTTCCTCTCCTGCAAGGGAGCGATGCGGCGGCGGAAAAAGTCTGCCCCGACGGCACCTACAGTGAGCCTGGCTTGCCGGAGACGAAGGATCCAAGTGCTGGCTATCTTCAGCTTGTCGTCCTCAGGGGCCAGGTCACTCCAGTCGTTGCCGCGTACCGCTGCTACCTAACGCCGGGAAGTAAACGGCTGCGGGTCATCCTCTATAATCCAACACCAGTTGGCCCTCCACTCATCCCACTTGCCGCGGAGCTCCCCCGTCAAGTAAGCCTCTTTCTTATGGAGCCTTAAAATCCAAGAGATTCCGCCAGACAGAGGTGACCCTGACTCGACTCGAGGTATGAAATAATGGCGGAAGAGAGCTACATTCGGGTAAACTCTGACGAAATTTTCGCACAGATGTGCGAAAATGGCCATGGTCAAGACGACGTTTGGGGTGAAGTCAAGGAGATGAAACCCGTAGGTATTCATGACGTCGCAGAAGAACTCCGAAAAGGGCGGGCAGAGCCCGCAGTAGAAGAACAGAGCAAAGAAGGCATAGCCATTCGGGTACATCTTGCAGGCCACGGCGGGGAGTACCTTGGTGCGCGGGTGCGCCTTCGTCTCCCTCGACCAGAAGAGGTAGAAGGCGTCTTTGAGCTCCTCCGCACTGAGCCTCGGCGGGAAGACCGCCATCTTCTTCCGCATTGCTACTAGCCGCAGCGCCTTGGCAGACTTCTCGGCCTTCGCCTTCTCGCCCTTCGGGGCCATGGCGGGGACGATGGGGGAAGTCGACGGCGCTGGTGACGCTGGCGGCGGCGGAGGGGGGGCGGGGCGCTGCTCTCCTTCGACCTTCGGGGAGGAGGGGAGCGGCGGGGATTTCTGGAGGATGAAGAAGCAACGGGCGAATGGAAGGGACAGTCCCTGTTTCCCGTGCTTTTAAGAGGGAGGGGGGACGTTCCGCATTTCCCAATTAAAGAAACAGGCCACGATCTCTCCCACGACGCCGCGATTGACGCGTGCCATTAGGGAGAGGCGCGGTGGATACAGAGTGGGATACGGCGTGCAGCGGGCCGCGCGTGCCTGTGCACTGTTTTGGGCCTGGCCCAACAGCGCTCGGCACCGTGTATGGCCCAGGCCCGGGGGCTCCTGTCGGTGTACTAAAGTAGGGGTACCTTAGTATCCCAAACTTGTGCAAGGACAGTCGCAGCGTCCCGTGGCAGGGCTTGCCGTGCGACCGTTGAGGCCCACTGTGGTTCCTTTGGGGCCATTCAAGAACAAAGTATCCAAGTTAAAGAGACAAGGCCCCGGCAAGAGGAGCTTGCCGGGAAGGCCACTCAAGACTCAAGACCACTTCTTTGGCACAGGACCCTGGCAAGAGGAGCTTGCTAGGAAGGCCAAACATGGCATTCCAAGAGACTTGCCGCGACGCGCCACGCGTCCCGGCAAGGCCCGGAGAGCGACAAGCTCCCAGGCGCGACAAAATAGCAACCGCGGCAAGGCGCTTGCCACGGCAAACTCCCACCAGCTACCCGCGCTCCAGCACATCCGCCCACGCGTCGCCCAGGGACCCTTCCAGGCGCACGTGGCGGAAGGCTGTGCAGCCTGGGGTACACGATGGCAAGCTGCGATGACAAGGCCACCGTCGTGGCGGACGGTGGCGCCCTGAGGGACGCTTTTTGCACTGTTTGGAGCGACGGCGACGGGCATTTAATGCCCGTGTCCCCTGCCGTCAGAGTTAGGTATAGAGCACTATACATACACTGTTCCAACTACCACCCATTTTACGTTTTTACCCTCGACTGCGTTGCCACCTGTCAGTGACCCCTTTGACCTATAAAAGGAGGCCCATGCGCAACGTAGAGAGGGTTTCGATCATCGATCAGTCTCACGCTCGGTCCTGTTAGCAATCAGCACTGTAGCTCTTCTCGCTCCCGAGCCAAGAACGCATTACAAACCAAGGCAGGAGTAGGGTTTTACGCATCCGTGCGGCCCGAACCTGGGTAAACTGCTCGCGTGTTTGCCTCGATCTGCTCTTTGTGCATCCTTCGCCCCCTTGCCGTACCGAAAAGGGGCTCCGGTCCCATAGGTGTCCGTGGGCGATCAGTTTCCCCGACAGTTTGTGATAGAGAGAGTCCCCTGAAGATCATGATGGGACTGCATTGGTGGGAGATCGAATGACAAGGTGTGTGCACGATAGAAGATACCCCGAGAGATATCGAGATAGACATAGGGATGGAAGGAGACAATACGTGTGTTCCTGATGGATAGTGAGAGATAGTCATAATTAGGGGGGAGTGCGTGTGCCTATGATGGAGTGGGATATTATGTACTAAGGGGGGGTGTGTGTCACATAGGGAGAGAACAAGGGTGGAGAGTGTTAGATGGGTCTATTTAGTATGAGCGAGATATGCGTATGTGTGAACCAGGGAGATATAAAGTTTGAGAGAGACGGAGGAGCCCCTATATGGCTAAGTGGTGCGTCAGATAGCTGAGAGAGGGAAAGAGATACTCCATCCGTTCAATAGTGCAATGCATATAAATTTTTTAGAATTCAAACTATCGAAACGTGGACCAGGTTTACACAAAATATAATTTATATCTACAATACCAAAGATACATCATATGAAACTACATCTTGTGACGAATCTAATGACATTTGTTTGCTGTGATAGATGTAAATGTTTTTCTCCATGTACCTGGTCAAACTTTGTGAAGTTTCACTGGTACGTTGGGGTGCTATACAAACAATTTTTAACCCCTTTCTATGACGGAGTTTTGAACCGTCGCCAAGTGAGTGACTGTGATAGGGGGTTCCTTCCCACATGACCCAGAAACCGTCGGGGATAGGGAGCCTTGATGCATACAGTTGTCCCTATAAAATTGTTTCTCATGTCTCGAATATCCCAAACGCTTCATCCTTGCTACCCATTTGTGCTCGCATTTCCATCGCAGTCGATATTCTGTGGTGCTACGTTTACGATGCATGACCTATCACAAAAAGTTCACGATTATAGGCCATGTATGATAAACAATGAATCACACACATTTACTTTTCCTCGATTGTATGCGATTCGATGTAAGAGAGCATATAGTTCTCCCTATAAAACTGTATGCGAAGCTTGAATACATCCCAGACAATTCATCCATCGTACCCGCATCAGATGAAGACCTATTGCACGCATTCTTCTATGATCAAACGTTTGCGAGGCGCACAACATCATAAACAGTCCATAATTGAAAAGCATGTGTGGTAAGGTGACTTTCGGGAACATTTATTTAGAAGGAACTGTGTGATCCTGTTGTTAACCGCACAAGTTTTTTCTTGGCTGATCGTGTGGGCAGTAGAGATTGATCGCACACATAGTGGACCCAAGAAATGTGTAAGATCTCCACGCCTATCGCAGACGTTTCACTTTCGGAAACCGTGCCTAATTTATCCCTAATTTCATCCCAAATTTGAAAATCACGTATTTTGAATTTGAAAGTAGGCAATCACTTATTTCATATCAAACCATGTTTATTACAAATATAGGTTCAACCATGAATGCATAATTCGATGCACATGTACATATACTGAAGAACTACAGAAGCACCAAGTAAAGAACGACGAACCATAGTTGTACTAAAGAATGTAAAGAGAGAGGCGAAAGACATTCTGGTTGCTGGAGAAGGTGAAGCGGAATGCCCATATTGTGCCCTCCTCCATGCGTAATGTGCACACGACTCTAGGCCAACCTCTTGTAATGTTTGCCCATCCACCCTTCATTGTCTTCATTAGGACCTCCCGTTGCTCATTGTATGTGACACCCCCAATTTGACCGTAAACTAATCATGCAGGTAAATGTGTGCGACTAAGATCAGGGACTCACACGAAGATATGAAAACACAACTCTAGACCCAAATAAAGTAATACAAGCTTTATATTACATGCCAGGGGCCTCGAGGGCTCGAATACATAAGCTCAAAAATACAAGAGTCGACGGAAGCAACTATATCTAAGTATAGACATAAGTTAGACAAGTATGCCTTAAGAAGGCTAGTACAAAAGCAACATCGATCGAAAAGGCAAGGCCTCCTACCTGGGAGCCTCTTAACTACTCCTAGTCATTGACGGCCTCCACGTAGTAGTAGTCTCCATTGGGGTAGTAGTAGTCATCAGTGGTGGTCTCTGGCTCCTGGGCTCCACCATCTGGTTGCATCACTACTAGAAAAAGGCCTACTAATGGCGCACCAGTTTTGGCCATTAATGGTGCACTACTGGTGCGCCATTAGTACCACGCCATTAGTATTTTTTACTAATGGCGCACCACAGGTGCGCCATTAGTATAGGGCACGGTGCGCCATTAGTATGCCTCTCAGGGGGCCATATGTACCCAGGTGCTTTGGCATACTAATGGCGCACTACATAGAAGTGCACCATTAGTAAAAAAAATCAGAATTTTTTTTCTTAATCTCAGATCATTATGGCTTAATCTGGGGTCAATTTGCTTAATCTCAAGTCAAATCACACTCTATGGTCAAACTTCCCATAAGGTCACCCATCCTCAAACTACTCCAGCACGAGCACGCTTAACTTCGTAGTTCTATCCAACCCCAGCACCAGCTCACTTCGCAGGCACTTCTTGATATATCTATCATATCAATCCTATTAACCCTTCTTGATGTCTAGGAGTTTGTTAATGTTCATGAGTATGATGAAATTTTGAAAATATATTTCAAACTTCCCGGTCATATTACGTACCATATTTTGAAAAAATAATTCAAATTTGTTTTTGCAAATTTTATATTTTTTTTCTGTTACTAGTGGCGCACCTAGCAAACGATGCGCCACTAGTAAGTTTTAATTTTTTTGAATTTTCTTGCCTCTAGATCTTAAAAGCCCCGTAACTTTTTTCTATTAGGTTTTTGGGGATTTTGAAAATGTTTAAAGGGGTTCCCCCTTTAAATTCGGATGTAACTTTTCGAGTAGATGATTTTTCATATAAAAAACATTTTAATCCGAGTTCGTATGCAAAAGTTATGCTCGTTTTACTAAATTCCAGAGATATTTTGCAAATAAAGTAAAAATTCAAATTTGTAAATTTTCCCAACAAGTAGACCACATATCACATGGGAAACTTATTTTCTTTTAATTTTTTTGACATTTACATCATTTTCTTTTCTTTTATTTTTTGAACAGGAAAAGGTGGTCCACCAGGGGGGGGGCAGTAATGGCCAAGTTAGTAATGGCGCACCGTGGGAGTGGCGCGCCATTAGTAGTTCAACTAGTAATGGCGCACCACTCCCACGGTGCGCCATTACTAGTTTTGAAAAAAATAAAAAATAAAAAAATAAAATATGAAAAAAAATACTAATGGCGCACCGTGGGAGTGGTGCGCCATTAGTAAGTTTAACTACTAATGGTGCACCACTCCCACGGTGCGCCATTAGTATTTTTGAAAAAAAATAAAAGAAAAATAAAAACAAAATTTGATAAAAAATTACTAATGGCGCACCGTGGATGTGGTGCGCCATTAGTTGTTTAACTACTAATGGCGCACTATCCACTGGTGCGCCATTAGTAGTTTTGCAAAAAAAATGAAAAACAAAATTGTTACTAATGGCGCACCACGTCAACGGTGCGTCATTAGTATTTGGATACTAATGGCGCACCAACACATGGTGCACCAACCGTGAGTACTCATCCAAAGTACTCGCAAGCAAGGATCTACACTACATATGCATCGGTATCAATGAAAGGGGAGTATCTATGGAAGATACTGCAGAATGCCAGAATGAGAGGGGGATGAGCTAGTCCTATCAAAGAGTAGCATATTCTTGAAGCCACCATCTTGTAGCAATAGGAGAGAGTATAGTAACATAACATAAGTAATAATTATGTTAGCATTAACGCCCAGAGATCCTTCCTTGACTCCCTGCGAGAAAGAATTCCCAGAGCCACATATCCATTTCATACCTCAGCATCCAGTTCTAGTTGTATTGATCGGGATACAACTCCGAGCATCCATACTCATGGACACGGCTATTTGAATAGATCAATCTTCCCTGTAGGCGTGCACCAACTTACCCAACATGCTCGATCCACTCCGGCTGGACACACCATCAGGTCATGCCCGCCCTCTACGGATCAACACGCCGCAGCCCTACCTAGGATCAGCAGAGAGGCCAGCACGCTGGTCTGTTGGGCTCTACTGTAGGGTGTGTTGATCCGTAGAGGGCGGGCATGACCACTAGACACGCAGTGCCGTGCAACGGAAGTGGAGTTGGGGCAGCGCGTCTCCGGAGTCGTCTCCTCCTCGTCGATCTCCCACGTAGCCGGTCGGATCCCGCGAACAGGTTCGCCGAGCGGCACAAGTGCACCGCCTCTAATGGTATCCGCACGTGCAGGAGGAACGTCGTGTGGCGGACTGCTAGGTCCGATCACACAACCGGCGGAGAGTGGAGGTGGCTAGTTGCAACACATGCAAAGCCCTAATGATGGCGCCGAAGCGATCAATCCAATAAGTGTGTTGCACCTCCACTATATATAGGCATCCGTCATAGGCTCAACACTTGGGCCTTGCATGGACCCTAAAGCCCGAAGTCTGTTCAGTGTGTATCCAAGTCCGAGTGGGACCAAGTCTGACTCGTGGAGTCGGATCCAACCTCATAGGTTCCTTCCCTTAAGTGCACGACCCCTTAGGTTCAAGTCGACTTGGTTGCGGGTCAGATCACCTCCGACCTGCACGGTTGGTAGCGGTGTCTAGCAAGGCATGCCGACCACCATGCAGACTATGAAGCTGGTTAGGCGAACCTGTAAATCCCACTTCCACTCCTTTTGCCACATGATATATGTTGTCGGGCTCAAGGCAAGACTGTCATCCTTGTGCTAGCCTGACCTTTTTCTCATTCCGGTGATGCCGACCACTATCTGGATTATCTCATAATCCTTGTCGCATGGCCATGCTTAACCTGGATGGATCACATGAGGGGCCCAGAGTATATCTCTCCTGATCGGAGGGGCAAATCCCATCTTGCTCGACCACGTCTCGTAGCATGAGTCTGGACAAGCCCGAAACCTACCTTTGTAACTACCCAGTTACGGACTTGCGTTTGGTTGGCCCAAAGCAAGTCTGTCACCATCCCGAGTACATGTGTCTGCTCAGGTCTTAGGGCATAGAACATATGTTGCACTAGAGACTCACAGATGACATATCATTGCGTCTCATAGTTGGGTCTATCCAACTCAGACCTTATCTCGACTCGGATCCAACTACATCGAATCCGACCAGACCTTTCCAAGTCCATATTATCCCGTTAGCAACCAATTCCCCATGGCTAGTGAGATCAAGCCATCCACCGTGTCATATGCTAGTCTAGTCTAACATGTGTCCACACATCACTTACGACTAGGGACCATTTAGGATGTATCATAGAACACAAAATCTCGCAGAGAAGTAACATACTTGCCAACAAGTATCATTGATTACATCCAAGGACTATCTTTATTCATAAACACATAGGAAATATTATTATACATGATTGCCTCTAGGGTATATCTCCAACACGGTCTACAGCCTAAGCGCGCAGGGGTGTTGGGCCCATCGCTCTTTGAACTCCTGCATGTTGCGTGGGCGGCCGGTGAGCAGACCTGTCAGCCTCCATTACAAAGGAGGGTGCTTATGCGGTCTAACGCGGCACACGCCACTCAGTCGCTAATGTCTGACAAACTTCAGCTCACGCATACGACGCAGAGTGCCCATACTTATTCCCACATGGTGGTCAGTGCGAAAAGTACTCGGATCACATATCCAAACCGTTAGTGTCTTAGTAGTGCGGTAATGAGTAGAGACTCACGATCATGTGACCCCATCGCCCCGTCTCGTAGACTTACGACAAGGGCTAAGAATGCCCGGCCGTGCCACGTAATTATCTCACAGGTACCCTCATGGTCAACCCGACTTCATCATGGTATTGTGGTATAACTGTGTTTCCAAAAAGGCAAGGGGGAAACCCAAGGAATCACCCTCGATGGATTCCCACTCGATGTAACCGTCAAGGTGTACTTGGAGGACACCCTCAATGGCCCAGACTTGAAGGGTTGCACGACAAAGTCGTTATCATGAGTGGTGAAGGAGGAATCACCCTCGATGACCACAACTGAATAGCTACACTACAGCGATCTCATCAGAAGTGTTATATGAGGTATCACCCTCAACACTCGATAGTAACTCTGCATAGTCGTACAACTAAGGGGGGTGATGTGCGGTGTCGGGGCCTGCACATCGACCACGTTGACCGAGTCATCTGGTAATCTAGCGAGGGCAACATGGACAAGGTGGGGGTCACTGGTGGGTCAACAACCATCCTATACTAAGCATATAGGATAAGTAGGTAAGGTACAAATGTAGGTTACCAAAAGTAGGCTACGCATCAGAATATGGGCAATCAATTACAGTAGCAAAATCTAATGCAAGCATGAGAGAGAAAGAATGGGCGATATAGGAATGGTCAATGTGGGTTTGCTTGCATGGAAGCTCTGCTGCAAGGGACCAGTCGTCAAGGGTGTAGTCGATCACAGGGGTAGCATCAGTCTCGAGGTCTACCGAGAGAAGAAGGGAAGAAACAATAAATACAATGCAAACAAATGCAACACTAAGCATGACATGACGTTTTGCACAGCTAGGGGTGTTCTAATGCGGTACTACATGTTGCAATCGGAGAACATCCGGAGGGATTTTTCTGGCATTTGGTTTATTCCAGACAAATGAAAGAGAGGGGATGAATCCGTTTTCAGCATGCTAGGGGCATGTGATAGATGAACGGACCGTGTATTTGGTTTCATTGGATTTTTCTAAGCAACTTGCATATATAAAATATTTTCATCCAAGTTATGATTATTTTATATGATTTTTCAAAGTTTAAGCATTTTCTGTAATTTACAGGAAAATTTTTCATTCAAAAAATAAATAGAACAAAGGATGTGTACCCAGTGGGTACCTAGCTAGAGAGGATGACTAGTGGGGCCAGTTGACTTGGTCAACTGCCCGGTGAACAGGTCAATAGGGCCAAGGTTGCTGAGTCAACCTGACATGTGGGGCCACATGTCATAGACCGAGGGTTAGTAAATTTAATTAACCACGTTTTATTATCAAGGGGGGGGGGTCCGACATGTAAGTGATGGTAGTAAAAGGGTTAATTAACAAAGGTAATTAGGCCCCTAATCTAATCTGGGCCGGCCACAATCACGCACGCACACACTGAGCGCACAGGCGCGTTGGCCATGGATAGGGCCATGGGCGCAGCCGGTCGGCGGTAGTTGCGGCTTGTGGGAGCTGGTGGGGCGTGGCAGCGATGGCCGACGGGGTCGGTCACGAGCGGCGAGGCACGGCGGTAAGTCGTAGGGGAGTCAGCGGCAGCAGCTAGAGACTAGGGACTCGGGCTTTAGGGAGTGGCTGGGGAGCGGCACAGGATGCGGAGGCGGAGGAGAGGCGAGCAGCGGGCGATGGGCGCGGGGGGCGAGCGAGGCAAGGCAGCGAGCGGGGCCTGCGCAGGCGGGGCTGTGGGGACCCCGACTTAGAAGTCGAGATCACCGAATGCACGTGTACAGTGATCCCAGAGATCAATGCTCACTGAACACACAGAAGCTGAATAACAAGAGTCTTACATCCATACAAATAGTCTTACACGAATTAAGGCCATTATGGCCAAGTCTTACATAGATAGAGCCTCACGGGCTGAATAGCAAATAACTCAAATAGCGGAAGTCTTCGATAACGGGTAGAACCCATGGCATCTGCCTTAACCCTACAGGCATTCTGACTGGGATAGCGTCCTAGTTCGCATGTTCGTCTCCAAAGAACTCTTCCTCATATTCCTATACTTCCATGCCTGGCCAATTAAATAACCAGTGGCAAGCCAATGAGTACTTTGAATGTACTCGCAAGCAACCCATGATGTGGTTCAAAGTAACAGTGCAACTGAATAATAATGATCAACCTAGCAAGGCTAGAACAAATATTCTACCATCAAGTTCATGCATCAACAACCTCGCGTAACCTCAAAGACAGGTTACCGATATCAACATGATTATGATTCAACTCATCGAGTCAAGTCACCACCTTGACTTATCACACACATTCCAACACCGATGAAGTAAAATTCTGGACATAGTTTAAGTAGCACCACCCAACTGTCCATGACCGTGGACACGGCTATTCGAATAGTTTTACACTCTGCAGAGGTTGTACACTTTACCCACAAGATCCGGGGAACTTCCGTGTCATCCACGACCCGCGGTACCTCAAGTACCCGGGGTAAGCACCCGGTCATTACCTTTCCTTAGACGACACTAACATAGAGTCCACTCGTTGGTACACGGCCCTCGGGCACAAACAATAGATCACGGGACTTGCCCTAATTTCAATGTCACGCGTACCCGAAGGGACCAACGGTGTGTCCAGTGCCCTGTAAAAACAGTCATGGCCGTCTATCCAAGCACGACCACGTCCCGGGAAAGACCTCAAGTCTTCCCGTCACTAGTAATGCGGGCACCATGCTAGTATCGACCTAAGTAATCAATAAAGCCCCGTCCCATAAGGGGTAGTGTGGTTGCACATGTTTGGTTGGGACGGTAGTCACACATAAATCTAATCCATCATTCCACCATGCACATGATATTACCGGCACATCACTTCTTTCTCAAGTGATGACCTAACACATCATCACCCTCGGGCATTAGGGGCACCTGATGGGTTCATGCAAAGATTTCAACTACGAGGGTTCAAATCACACATGCATCATATAAGCATCATGACCAACTATTGCATGTCATCTAGCACATAGTGAGATCAAGATCAAGCATCCATCATGTGGTGGAATCAACTAGGTTACCATCGTAACCCTAATATCATGCATCGGAAACAAAACGGGTTCCGAGGAACAAGTGTATCATGGTCAAAGGGCTACTTGCCTGGATTGACTTGGTCTTCAAAGTCTTCAAGTCCTTCTCCTTCTTCTTCCACAGCAACTTCGTCAAATACGGGATCTATACGTCGCATAATAACCACGGGAAAATAAGAATACAAACAAAACAAAAAAATCAAAGTGCTCAGAAAAATGTCAACTCATTTTTGTAAAATACTAGAGGGATTTCTAAGGTGGGGAAAAAATCTTAGTTGGAGTTTTGGAATAATAGAATGGAATATATTGATTTTAGAACAGGAGTTTTACTGCCCAAATTTGAATTTAAATTTGAACAGTACAGAAAAGTTTCATGGATTTGAATGAAAGTGGTACCATTAAATAGGTTGGAATATTACAAGATTTTAGGAGTTGCAAATATTTAATTTGGATCATTATTCTTTTCTGTAGAAATGTTTAAAACATTTACAGAAAAGAAAAAGAAAAACGTGCCCTGTGCACTGGGCCAGAGAAGGCCACAGTGCACGGCCCAGACGTACCGGCCCAGCCGCACGGGAGCCTGCGCGCGCACGTCAGGTTTTTGAACCTGACGGGCGGGGCCCGTGGGTCAGTGGCACAGAGGAGGGGGAGAGAGGTGAGGGGATGACAGGAGGGGCCCGCCTGTCATCTCTAACCCCATGGCCACGGCGACGGCGAGCTCACCAGCGAGGTTTCCGGCCACGGCGACGGCAACGGTGGCCAGGGATGGACTCAGCGTCGTGTCGCGGATGCAGGGGTGGTGGTGCGGCACGGCGGGGAGGTCTGGTTCACCGGCGGCGAGGTGGGACGGCGGAGGCTCGTCGGGAGGTGGTGGTTGTGGCTGTTTCCGACTGCAAACGGAGGGGGAAACAAGGGGGAAAGGATCAGTGTGGCTTGGTGGTTCTAGATCGGGCAAGAAGAAGAGCGGGGAAGGCCCGTACAGCGGGATCACCGGCGGCCCGACGCGGCGGAGCTCCGGTCGATCCCGAGCACTGGGACGACCTGGGGAGGAGTGGATGATGCTGGGGGACTCAGTGGAGTGTGGTGGAGCTACTGATGCTGTTGGAGAGGCTCGGGAGGGGCTATAAATAGGGGCTCGACGGAGGCCTGTGGTCCAGTGCACCGGCGAGCTCCGGCTCGAGGCTACAGCGCACGGGAGGCCAAGGGAATGGGTCCGTGGAGTTCCTGGACGATCTCTACGTCCAGCTGAGGGAGAAAGAGAAGCGGGGAAGCGTCAGGAGCGTGCGCGCGTGCGAGGCAGAGGAGTGGCCGCCGCGGGCGGCCAGCGCGCATGCGGCGACGGCCACTGGAGGGCGCAGGAGGAGGGGGGACAGCGCCGGGGAGGTCGCGGACGTCGAGGGGCCTCGACTGGTGCGAGGGGGAGGCCCGAGGCTGTCGGGGTCAGCGATTGGCCGGAGCCACCATGCAGAGGTGCACTATTGCGCGCTCCAGAGCGTGCGTATTGCTGGCATCATCGCACTCTCGCCGTTTTGGTCCAAACCAGCGTGTCCAACAGTGTCTAGCACGTTGAGGGAGGAGTAAAGAAATGGCCTGAGGCCTTGGATGCCCTGGAGATGCTGAGAGAGAGAGAGGGTGTTGGTGAAATGGTGAAAACCTGCTGTCCAGCAAGGTAAAACTGGGCTTTCACCCCTCAATCATGGAGCTGGGGTGCTGGGGGAGTTACTGGAGGTAGCTGGTAACTCAATGATCATGTGGTAAAAAGTATAGGCCATGGAGAAGAGTAAAAGTGATCAAGTTGGAGGTTTTAGTAAATCTGCAGAAGGTGCTTAATCTATTTTTGGTCAAGTAAATGAACTCCACTTGACATGGCACTTGACAGGGTTGAAAGACATGAGAAAATAGGGTGCTTCACCAAACTTGGGCTCATTTGAAGAAACTAGCCAATGTAACTTTGGTGAACCCTAGAAATCAACAGAAACAGTTTCATCTTGATTGAGTCAAGCTAATCATCTCCCCTTGATGCACCACTTGGTGTAGCATCATCATTTGGGGTATTGATCATGCCCACAAAGTTTGAAGCTCCAGATAAAAAGTTGGTAATGTAAAGTTGTTCAAATTTGCATTTGAACAGAAAGGGTTTTGAGGTGATCAGATCAAGTTGCTCTATTCCAATTCTTGTGCCATTTGGTATAGGTGCCTTATTAGGTCATTCTAGCATGTGCACCTAGTTTGAGAGCATTTGGACAAGTTTGGCAATGTAAAGTTGCTCAAACTTCAATTATGGACATAATGGTTATGAAGGGGTTTGAGGATGTTTTCTTGCTTCCCAAGACATGGGACTTGGCAAGATCATCAAATCTGTCATATATGACATGATAGAATTTCCCTGGAATTTTTGGAGAAAGTTTCCTTTGTAAATATTTCAAAAGCTTGAAATATCCAGAAAGGGTTTTAGAGGGTTTAGCCCATTATTTTGGACATGACCAAGTGTTGAAACTCTTATATATGGACAATATATGTCCTCTGAGTCTCTCTGAATTTTGGCAAATATTTTTGAAATAGTTAAATAATTTTCCCCTATTAAAGACCATTTCTGGCCTTACGAAAAAGCTTTTAAATAAAACAGGAAAATAACTTTTAAAATTATACCTTTGTGGTTTCTGGGAGTCCTATGACTACTAGGTCTCAACCAAACCTTTTGAAATAATTTTCTCACCCTAAATCAAGTACTTGCAGTGCAAATCTCAATTCAGGGGTTTTTGGAAAACTAAATTTATAAAATACTTTTTGGCCAAATTAATTTTGTAAGAAAATACTATACTGTCATATAACACTTGGCATGATCATTGGGCAGAAGTTTTGGGTATGGAGATGAATTCTACAAGAGATCATAGTTGACTTTAATGAGCACATGAAAAAGCACATGAAGAAAACTCAATTCCAAATAAAAGCCAAATGATGCTAAATTTTTTTTCTGGTCCAAATTTTCATGCTTCAAAGATACAAATAACATGTTACAAAATGCAGGGTGTGACAGACCTACCCCCCTTACAAGAATCTCGTCCCCGAGATTCCTAAAATAGGGCTGAAAAGAGGTCGGGAAACTCGGATCTAAGATAGTCTTCTCGTTCCCAGGTTGCTTCTGCATTGGTGTGGTTGCTCCACCGGACCTTGAAGTACTTGATGGTATGGCTCCGCGTACGTCGTTCTGCTTCGTCCAGAATACGAATGGGCTTCTCGCAGTAGTTCAAATCAGGCTGCATATCAATGGCTTGGTGATCCACATCCTTGTAGAGATTGGGCTTATCTGGAACTTGGAGACATTTCCGGAGTTGTGACACATGGAATACATTGTGCACATCGGATAGCTCAGGTGGTAGTTCCAACTGGTAAGCCACTTCTCCTCATCGTGCAGTGATCTCCAAGGGTCCAATGAACCTTGGTGCGAGCTTCCCCTTGATATGGAAACGCTTGGTTCCCTTCAGAGGAGTTACCCGCAGGTACACATGGTCCCCGACATGGAAACTCATGTCTCGGCGTCGAGTGTCAACATAACTCTTCTGCCTTGACTTGGCTGCCTTTAATCGCTCTCTGACTAGTTGGACTTGCTCTTCCGCTGCACGGAGATTATACGGTCCAAAGACTAGTCCTTCTCCAGTCTCTGACCAGTTGAGGGGTGTGCGACACCTGCGTCCGTACAACACCTCAAATGGTGCCATCTGAAGGCTTGACTGGTAACTGTTGTTATAGGAGAACTCGGCAAAAGGGAGACAGTCTTCCCACTTGGCTCCATATGCCAGGACACAGGCTCGGAGCATGTCTTCGAGAATCTGATTGACTCGCTCTGTTTGACCTCCGGTCTGTGGGTGGAAAGCTGTGCTGAAAGACAACTTGGTTCCCAGGGCTTCTTGGAACTTCTTCCAGAACCTTGAGGTGAACTGGGTGCCTCGATCTGACACAATCTCCTTGGGAACGCCGTGAAGACTTACGATTCGGTCGATATAGAGTGCTGCCAGCCGGTTGCCATCATAAGTGGTCTTGACAGGAATGAAGTGGGCCACCTTGGTCAAATGATCGAATATGACCCAGATGGAGTCATGTCCTCTATTCGACCTTGGTAATCCAGTGATGAAGTCCATTCCGACTTTATCCCACTTCCACTCAGGAACCTTGAGTGGTTGAAGCAATCCAGCAGGTCGCTGATATTCAGCCTGGACCCTTTGGCACACATCACACTTTGCAACATAGGTTGCAATCTCTCTTTTCATCCCGTGCCACCAGAATCGTGCCTTCAAGTCTTGGTACATCTTGGTTCCTCCGGGGTGGATGGAATACGGTGTGTCGTGGGCTTCTTGCAGAAGCAGCGTCTTCAGCTCGGTGTTGTTTGGTACGCAGATGCGACCTTTGTACCAAACAATCCCGTGCTCGTCTTCGGAGAATCCTGGGGCCTTGCCCAGCTTCATCTTCTTCTTGATGCCTTCGGTGCTTGCATGTCCATCTTGTGCCTTCTTGACGTCGTCCATCAGGGTCGGTCTGACTTCCAAATGATCTAGAAATCCAGGGGTAACCAATTCCAAACTGAATTGTTCGATCTCCTTAAACAAGGTTGGCTGCCTTTCTTGAATAACAGCATTCAAAGAGCAAGCCTTCCTGCTTAAGGCATCGGCCACCATGTTAGCCTTCCCAGGGTGATACTGAACATTGAGGTCATAGTCTTTGATGAGTTCCAACCATCTCCGTTGCCTCATGTTCAATTCCTTTTGGGTGAAAATATACTTCAGACTTTTGTGGTCTGTGTAAATCTCACACCGTTTCCCTAGGAGGTAGTGCCGCCATGTCTTCAAGGCATGAACTACTGCCGCTAGCTCAAGATCGTGAGTAGCGTAGTTCTCCTCATGGGGTCGTAGCTGCCTGGAGAGGTATGCTATGACGCGGCCTTCTTGCATCAGAATGCTTCCCAATCCGGTTCGAGAGGCATCACAATATATCACGAACTCCTTGTGAATATCAGGTGTTTCCAGAACTGGGGCGGTGGTCAATCTCTTCTTGAGCTCTTGGAAGCTCTCTTCGCATTTTGGCGTCCACTCGAACTTCTTGTCCTTTTTGAGGAGCTGAGTCATTGGTCGTGCAATGCTAGAGAATCCTTCCACGAACTTGCGGTAATAGCCCGCCAGTCCGAGGAAGCTTCTAACTTCCTTGACGGTCGTTGGAGATTGCCATTGGGTCACGGCTTCGATTTTTGCAGGATCAACAGATAATCTTTCTTCGGTCAAGACATGACCTAAGAATCCAACTTTATGCAGCCAGAACTCACACTTGCTGAATTTGGCATACAGTTGGTGCTCACGAAGCTTGTCTAGGACCATCCTCAGGTGCTGCTCGTGCTCTTCCTCCGACTTCGAGAACACAAGAATGTCATCAATGAAGACAACAACAAACTTGTCCAAATGTTCCATGAAGACTTTATTCATGAGATACATGAAGTAAGCTGGGGCATTGGTTAACCCAAAAGACATGACCGTGCACTCGTACAGGCCATATATGGTTACGAATGCCGTCTTCGGAATATCTTGGGGTCTGATCTTCAGCTGGTAATACCCAGATCTGAGGTCGATCTTGGAGAATACCTTGGCTCAGCTGAGTTGATCAAACAGATCTTCGATCTTGGGAAGTGGGTACTTGTTCTTGATTGTAACTTCATTGAGGGAACGATAGTCAATGCCTAAGCGGATGGTACCGTCCCTCTTGGCCACAAACAGAACAGGAGATCCCCAAGGGGAGGCACTTGGGCGGATAAATCCCTTCCTTAGCTGCTCTTCTAGCTGCTTCTTCAACTCGGCTAATTCTTCCGTCCCCATTCTATAATGCTTCTTATAGATGGGTCCTACTCCGGGCACGAGCTCGATGATGAACTCAATGTCACGGTCAGGGGGCATTCCCGGTAGTTCATCTGGAAAGACATCAAGATACTCACATACCACCGGTACTTGATCTAGCCCAACTTCAGACAGACAGTTGACTTTAGCGGCTTGAGCGGAAGAGGAGTTGGGAGCAAACTTGACTTCGACTCCTTGGTCATTGGTCACAGTGACTGTCCGATTGGCACAATCTAACAAGCCTTGGTGCTTGCTGAGCCAATTCATGCGTAGGATCACATCCAAGCCTTGCGATCTCAGGACGATAAGATCTGCTAGGAAGTCTACACCGTTAATGGTAATACTAACTCCTTTACAGCCTATCTTGGCTCTCATCTCGGCTCCGGGGGTTTGTACCACCATAGGGTTATTCAGGGGTGTAGAGGTCATGCCACTTTTTAATGCAAATCTTTGAGTGACAAATGAATGCGTTGCTCCAGAATCAAACAAGACAGTTGCAGGTGCTGAGTTGACAAGGAACGTACCCAGCACGACGTCCGGGTCTTCCTGGGCTTCTTCAGCAGTGACGTGATTCACACGCCCCTTCCCATAGTTCGGTGGATTGCGAGGAGCTGGGTTCCTTGGTGGCATTCCACGGCCTTGTCCCTGGTTCTGCGCATTGGGGCGTGGGGCATCAGGCTTCTTGTTGGGGCACACCCTTGAGATGTGTCCGGGCTGACCACATCCAAAGCAAGTGACTTGGTTTGGATTGATCTTGTTGCCACCACTGGTATTGGGGTTGGCATACTGCTGAGGCTGAGGGTTGGCACGAGGTGCAGGAGCTCTTGGCTGCTGATAGGTTGGCTTGGCCGGGGCTGACTGCCACGGACGAGGCTTCTGGTTGCTGGAACTTCCCTTACTGACCAACTTGCGCTTGCGAGTGTCTTCCAAAGCACGCCGCTTGTCTTCAAGCATGAGTGCCTTGCTCACCAGGTCAGGGAAAGACGGGCAGTCACACACGACAAGCGAGTATTGCAGATTCTGATTAAGGCCTTCCATGAAGCGCTCCCTTTTGGCAGCATCAGTGCTGACATCTTCAGGGGCATACCTTGACAGAATGCTGAACTTCTGCATGTACTCCTTGACAGTGCCACTTCCTTGCATTAGAGCTCGGAACTCACGCTTTTTGATAGCCATGATTCCGGAAGGAATGTGGGCCTTGCGGATTTCTGCCTTGAAGTTAACCCAAGTGATGTCTTGTTCAGCATGCATGACCTTGAATCCATCCCACCAAGCTCTAGCAGTTCCCCCGAGGCAGTGGGCTGCATAAGCCACCTTCTCGCGATCTTCGGTGCATCCGACTAGTTCCAGGATTTCCTCAATGGAACGGACCCAGTCATCTGCATCCAGGGGTTCAGCAGTCTCGATGAAAGTTGGCGGTGCATGCTTCTTGAACTCTGCCAACGTGGAACGTCCGTTGCCATTCCCCGCCGGCTGGCGGTTGTTGGTGACAGCTTGAGCAATCAGCTGGAGAGCTGCAGTGTTGGCTTGGCGTTCCTCTCGGAAAGCTTGGAGAAGCTGAGCCATGTCCATGCTTGGAGGAGGTGGTGGTGGAGCTTGGTCGTTGGTTTGGTCGTGGCCTTCCTCTGGCTGAGAGGATGCTCCGGCTTCGGGCTGCTGGGTAGAGGTACCAGTACGAGTTACAACAGGCATCCTGTTGGAGTGGTAAAAGGTCTCATGACTCGGAAGAGGGAAAGCAAGATAGATGGGTGCCTAGTAAGGGGGTGGGTGTGACACTAAATCAAATCATGCAGGGGCCGTGAGGCCAAAACACGTTCATTAAAATCCAAATGGGTGATGTAGTCGTTTACACATTCCCGAAGGAAGAATACGACATACATCCAGACACAACAAAAGCAAACACTAGATGGTTTCATATGATCCATACAAGGACTCGACTGCGCATAGGGGTTACACGACCTATTCTACCGTAGAGGTTACAACTGGCATATCCGAGTAGCGAATAATGCCTAAGCGGCGGAATGCTCGGTCGCGTATTCCGGCTCTTCTGGGTCTTCCTCCTTGTCTTCATCTGTCTGTGCTCCCTTGCCACTAGAGGGTGTGGGGGAGTGGAGGAGTTGGATACGATGGTGCTTCGTCGGTGGTGCAGGGAAAAGCTTGCGATATTCCCTTGCTGTCATCCGGCGTCGCCGAGGTGGTTCTTCACCCTTGGAAGATACATCCTCGGAGGGCCTTCCGCCTCGATATGCGATAGCGGATTGTCCGGAAGGTGCTCCTTCCTTATTGATCCTATTTGCCTTCTCTTGAGCTCGACGAAGAAGTGTCTTGGTCTTGTGAAGTTCTTCTCGAAGCTTCATTGATTCCGAGGCCAAGTCTTGTGCCAGGCTGTCGGCACATAGACTGAAGTAGGTCTGGAACCGAAGCGAGAGTCCTTCCTTCAGTGGAGGGGCTAGTGCGCTGCTTACTTCGCAACCTTCCTTCCGGTAAGGTAAGAAGCGAGTTGTCATCTTGGCTGCCATCTCCGGAAGAAGCTCGCGGAGACGGGTTAAAGCCTTGAGTGCAGTAGCCTCGACAGCGAGTGGTAGTGTTGTCATCTGGGGTCCCTCAAAGAACCAACTTGTGGGAGGATCGTTTGCCTTCACGATCACTTCCACATGGTACTCCACCTCAGTATCGCTCACCCAATGCTCAAGGTAGGTGAGGATGGGTGCTCGGTGGAACTGACACTCCTGGAGGCTATCCTCGAGAAGTAAGGGAAACCCAGTGGTCAGGTGCTCTTCGGGAACAGCGGCCATCTACAAAGGTGGAATAGGAGGGGTTAATAAGCTTATGAAATCCCAGGTTTAGAAAAGAAGAGAGGTTCAGAAGGTTTTGAAAAAGGGTCTCATCTAACTAACGCCCATGCTAACTAAGGCTTCCTACAGTCAGGATGGCTCTGATACCAGCTCTGTGGGGACCCCGACTTAGAAGTCGAGATCACCGAATGCACGTGTACAGGGATCCCAGAGATCAATGCTCACTGAACACACAAAAGCTGAATAACAAGAGTCTTACATCCATACAAATAGTCGTACACGAATTAAGGCCATTATGGCCAAGTCTTACATGGATAGAGCCTCACAGGCTGAATAGCAAATAACTCAAATAGCGGAAGTCTTCGATAACGGGTAGAACCCATGCCATCTGCCTTAACCCTACAGGTATTCTGACTGGGATAGCGTCCTAGTTCGCATGTTCGTCTCCAAAGTACTCTTCCTCATATTCCTGTTCTTCCATGCCTGGCCAATTAAATAACCAGTGGCAAGCCAATGAGTACTTTGAATTTACTCGCAAGCAACCCATGATGTGGTTCAAAGTAACAGTGCAATTGAATAATAATGATCAACCTAGCAAGGCTAGAACAAATATTCTACCATCAAGTTCATGCATCAACAACCTCGCATAACCTCGAAGACAGGTTACCGATATGAACATGATTATGATTCAACTCATCGAGTCAAGTCACCACCTTGACTTATCACACACATTCCAACACCGATGAAGTAAAATTCTGGACATAGTTTAAGTAGCACCACCCAACTGTCCATGACCGTGGACACGACTATTCGAATAGTTTTACACTCTGCAGAGGTTGTACACTTTACCCAAGAGATCCGGGGAACTTCCGTGTCATCCACGACCCGCGGTACCTCAAGTACCCGGGGTAAGCACCCGGTCATTACCTTTCCTTAGACGACACTAACATAGAGTCCACTCGTTGGTACACGGCCCTCGGGCACAACCAATAGATCACGGGACTTGCCCTAATTTCAATGTCACGCGTACCCGAAGGGACCAATGGTGTGTCCGGTGCCCTGTAAAAACAGTCATGGCCGTCTATCCAAGCACGACCCCGTCCCGGGAAAGACCTCAAGTCTTCCCGTCACTAGTAATGCGGGCACCATGCTAGTATCGACCTAAGTAATCAATAAAGCCCCATCCCATAAGGGGTAGTGTGGTTGCACATGTTTGGTTGGGACGGTAGTCACACATAAATATAATCCATCATTCCACCATGCACATGATATTACCGGCACATCACTTCTTTCTCAAGTGATGACCTAACACATCATCACCCTCGGGCATTAGGGGCACCCGATGGGTTCATGCAAAGATTTCAACTACGAGGGTTCAAATCACACATGCATCATATAAGCATCATGACCAACTATTGCATGTCATCTAGCACATAGTGAGATCAAGATCAAGCATGCATCATGTGGTGGAATCAACTAGGTTACCATCGTTACCCTAATATCATGCATCGGAAACAAAACGGGTTCCGAGGAACAAGTGTATCATGGTCAAAGGGCTGCTTGCCTGGATTGACTTGGTCTTCAAAGTCTCCAAGTCCTTCTCCTTCTTCTTCCACAGCAACTTCGTCAAATATGGGATCTATACGTCGCATAATAACCACAGGAAAATAAGAATACAAACAAAACAAAAAAAATCAAAGTGCTCAGAAAAATGTCAACTCATTTTTGTAAAATACTAGAGGGATTTCTAAGGTGGAGAAAAATCTTAGTTGGAGTTTTGGAATAATAGAATGGAATATATTGATTTTAGAACAGGAGTATTACTTCCCAAATTTGAATTTAAATTTGAACAGTACAGAAAAGTTTCATGGATTTGAATGAAAGTGGTACCATTAAATAGGTTGGAATATTACAAGATTTTAGGAGTTGGAAATATTTAATTTGGATCATTATTCTTTTCTGTAGAAATGTTTAAAACATTTACAGAAAAGAAAAAGAAAAACGTGCCCTGTGCACTGGGCCAGAGAAGGCCACAGTGCACGGCCCAGACGTACCGGCCCAGCCGCACGGGAGCCTGCGCGCGCACGTCAGGTTTTTGAACCTGACGGGCGGGGCCCGTGGGTCAGTGGCACAGAGGAGGGGGAGAGAGGTGAGGGGATGACAGGAGGGGCCCGCCTGTCATCTCTAACCCCATGGCCACGGCGACGGCGAGCTCACCGGCGAGGTTTCCGGCCACGGCGACGGCAACGGAGGCCAGGGATGGACTCAGCGTCGTGTCGCGGATGCAGGGGTGGTGGTGCGGCACGGCGGGGAGGTCTGGTTCACCGGCGGCGAGGTGGGACGGCGGAGGCTCGTCGGGAGGTGGTGGTTGTGGCTGTTTCCGACTGCAAACGGAGGGGGAAACAAGGGGGAAAGGATCAGTGTGGCTTGGTGGTTCTAGATCGGGCAAGAAGAAGAGCGGGGAAGGCCCGTACTGCGGGATCACCGGCGGCCCGACGCGGCGGAGCTCCGGTCGATCCCGAGCACTGGGACGACCTGGGGAGGAGTGGATGATGCTGGGGGACTCAGTGGAGTGTGGTGGAGCTACTGATGCTGTTGGAGAGGCTCGGGAGGGGCTATAAATAGGGGCTCGACGGAGGCCTGTGGTCCAGTGCGCCGGCGAGCTCCGGCTCGAGGCTACAGCGCACGGGAGGCCAAGGGAATGGGTCCGTGGAGTTCCTGGACGATCTCTACGTCCAGCTGAGGGAGAAAGAGAAGCGGGGAAGCGTCAGGAGCGTGCGCGCGTGCGAGGCAGAGGAGTGGCCGCCGCGGGCGGCCAGCGCGCGTGTGGCGACGGCCACTGGAGGGCGCAGGAGGAGGGGGGACAGCGCCGGGGAGGTCGCGGACGTCGAGGGGCCTCGACTGGTGCGAGGGGGAGGCCCGAGGCTGTCGGGGTCAGCGATTGGCCGGAGCCACCATGCAGAGGTGCACTATTGCGCGCTCCAGAGCGTGCGTATTGCTGGCATCATCGCACTCTCGCCGTTTTGGTCCAAACCAGCGTGTCCAACAGTGTCTAGCACGTTGAGGGAGGAGTAAAGAAATGGCCTGAGGCCTTGGATGCCCTGGAGATGCTGAGAGAGAGAGAGGGTGTTGGTGAAATGGTGAAAACCTGTTGCCCAGCAAGGTAAAACTGGGCTTTCACCCCTCAATCATGGAGCTGGGGTGCTGGGGGAGTAACTGGAGGTAGCTGGTAACTCAATGATCATGTGGTAAAAAGTATAGGCCATGGAGAAGAGTAAAAGTGATCAAGTTGGAGGTTTTAGTAAATCTGCAGAAGGTGCTTAATCTGTTTTTGGTCAAGTAAATGAACTCCACTTGACATGGCACTTGACAGGGTTGAAAGACATGAGAAAATAGGGTGCTTCACCAAACTTGGGCTCATTTGAAGAAACTAGCCAATGTAACTTTGGTGAACCCTAGAAATCAACAGAAACAGTTTCATCTTGATTGAGTCAAGCTAATCATCTCCCCTTGATGCACCACTTGGTGTAGCATCATCATTTGGGGTATTGATCATGCCCACAAAGTTTGAAGCTCTAGATAAAAAGTTGGTAATGTAAAGTTGTTCAAATTTGCATTTGAACAGAAAGGGTTTTGAGGTGATCAGATCAAGTTGCTCTATTCCAATTCTTGTGCCATTTGGTATAGGTGCCTTATTAGGTCATTCTAGCATGTGCACCTAGTTTGAGAGCATTTGGACAAGTTTGGCAATGTAAAGTTGCTCAAACTTCAATTATGGACATAATGGTTATGAAGGGGTTTGAGGATGTTTTCTTGCTTCCCAAGACATGGGACTTGGCAAGATCATCAAATCTGTCATATATGACATGATAGAATTTCCCTGGAATTTTTGGAGAAAGTTTCCTTTGTAAATATTTCAAAAGCTTGAAATATCCAGAAAGGGTTTTAGAGGGTTTAGCCCATTATTTTGGACATGACCAAGTGTTGAAACTCTTATATATGGACAATATATGTCCTCTGAGTCTCTCTGAATTTTGGCAAATATTTTTGAAATAGTTAAATAATTTTCCCCTATTAAAGACCATTTCTGGCCTTAAGAAAAAGCTTTTAAATAAAATAGGAAAATAACTTCTAAAATTATACCTTTGTGGTTTCTGGGAGTCCTATGACTACTAGGTCTCAAACTAACCTTTTGAAATAATTTTCTCACCCTAAATCAAGTACTTGCAGTGCAAATCTCAATTCAGGGGTTTTTGGAAAACTAAATTTATAAAATACTTTTTGGCCAAATTAATTTTGTAAGAAAATACTATACTGTCATATAACACTTGGCATGATCATTGGGCAGAAGTTTTGGGTATGGAGATGAATTCTACAAGAGATCATAGTTGACTTTAATGAGCACATGAAAAAGCACATGAAGAAAACTCAATTCCAAATAAAAGCCAAATGATGCTAAAAAATTTTGCTGGTCCAAATTTTCATGCTTCAAAGATACAAATAACATGTTACAAAATGCAGGGTGTGACAGACCTACCCCCCTTACAAGAATCTCGTCCCCGAGATTCCTAAACTAGGGCTTAAAAGAGGTCGGGAAACTCGGATCTAAGATAGTCTTCTCGTTCCCAGGTTGCTTCTGCATCGGTGTGGTTGCTCCACTGGACCTTGAAGTACTTGATGGTACGGCTCCGCGTACGTCGTTCTGCTTCGTCCAGAATACGAATGGGCTTCTCGCGGTAGTTCAAATCAGGCTGCAGATCAATGGCTTGGTGATCCACATCCTTGTAGAGATTGGGCTTATCTGGAACTTGGAGACATTTCCGGAGCTGTGACACATGGAATACATTGTGCACATCGGATAGCTCAGGTGGTAGTTCCAACTGGTAAGCCACTTCTCCTCGTCGTGCAGTGATCTCAAAGGGTCCAATGAACCTTGGTGCGAGCTTCCCCTTGATATGGAAACGCTTGGTTCCCTTCAGAGGAGTTACCCGCAGGTACACATGGTCCCCGACATGGAAACTCATGTCTCGGCGTCGAGTGTCAACATAACTCTTCAGCCTTGACTTGGCTGCCTTTAATCGCTCTCTGACTAGTTGGACTTGCTCTTCTGCTGCGCGGAGATTATACGGTCCAAAGACTAGTCCTTCTCCAGTCTCTGACCAGTTGAGGGGTGTGCGACACCTGCGTCCGTACAACACCTCAAATGGTGCCATCTGAAGGCTTGACTGGTAACTGTTGTTATAGGAGAACTCGGCAAAAGGGAGACAGTCTTCCCACTTGGCTCCATATGCCAGGACACAGGCTCGGAGCATGTCTTCGAGAATCTGATTGACTCGCTCTGTTTGACCTCCGGTCTGTGGGTGGAAAGCTGTGCTGAAAGACAACTTGGTTCCCAGGGCTTCTTGGAACTTCTTCCAGAACCTTGAGGTGAACTGGGTGCCTCGATCTGACACAATCTCCTTGGGAACGCCGTGAAGACTTACGATTCGGTCGATATAGAGTGCTGCCAGCCGGTTGCCATCATAAGTGGTCTTGACAGGAATGAAGTGGGCCACCTTGGTCAAATGATCGACTATGACCCAGATGGAGTCATGTCCTCTATTCGACCTTGGTAATCCAGTGATGAAGTCCATTCCGACTTTATCCCACTTCCACTCAGGAACCTTGAGTGGTTGAAGCAATCCAGCAGGTCGCTGATATTCAGCCTTGACCCTTTGGCACACATCACACTTTGCAACATAGGTTGCAATCTCTCTTTTCATCCCGTGCCACCAGAATCATGCCTTCAAGTCTTGGTACATCTTGGTTCCTTCGGGGTGGATGGAATATGGAGTGTCGTGGGCTTCTTGCAGAATCAGCGTCTTCAGCTCGGTGTTGTTTGGTACGCAGATGCGACCTTTGTACCAAACAATCCCGTGCTCGTCTTCGGAGAATCCTGGGGCCTTGCCCAGCTTCATCTTCTTCTTGATGCCTTCGATGCTTGCATGTCCATCTTGTGCCTTCTTGACGTCGTCCATCAGGGTCGGTCTGACTTCCAAATGATCTAGAAATCCAGGGGTAACCAATTCCAAACTGAATTGTTCGATCTCCTTAAACAAGGCTGGCTGCCTTTCTTGAATAACAGCATTCAAAGAGCAAGCCTTCCTGCTTAAGGCATCGGCCACCATGTTAGCCTTCCCAGGGAGATACTGAACATTGAGGTCATAGTCTTTGATGAGTTCCAACCATCTCCGTTGCCTCATGTTCAATTCCTTTTGGGTGAAAATATACTTCAGACTTTTGTGGTCTGTGTAAATCTCACACTGTTTCCCTAGGAGGTAGTGCCGCCATGTCTTCAAGGCATGAACTACTGCCGCTAGCTCAAGATCGTGAGTAGCGTAGTTCTCCTCATGGGGTCGTAGCTGCCTGGAGAGGTATGCTATGACGCGGCCTTCTTGCATCAGAACGCTTCCCAATCCGGTTCGAGAGGCATCACAATATATCACGAACTCCTTGTGAATATCAGGTGTTTCCAGAACTGGGGCGGTGGTCAATCTCTTCTTCAGCTCTTGGAAGCTCTCTTCGCATTTTGGCGTCCACTCGAACTTCTTGTCCTTTTTGAGGAGCTGAGTCATTGGTCGTGCAATGCTAGAGAATCCTTCCACGAACTTGCGGTAATAGCCCGCCAGTCCGAGGAAGCTTCTAACTTCCTTGACGGTCGTTGGAGATTGCCATTGGGTCACGGCTTCGATTTTTGCAGGATCAACAGATAATCCTTCTTCGGTCAAGACATGACCTAAGAATCCAACTTTATGCAGCCAGAACTCACACTTGCTGAATTTGGCATACAGTTGGTGCTCACGAAACTTGTCTAGGACCATCCTCAGGTGTTGCTCGTGCTCTTCCTCCGACTTCGAGAACACAAGAATGTCATCAATGAAGACAACAACAAACTTGTCCAAATATTCCATGAAGACTTTATTCATGAGATACATGAAGTAAGCTGGGGCATTGGTTAACCCAAAAGACATGACCTTGTACTTCGGCGTGTTCAGTCCGCCAAGAATTCCAACAAGTTGACGCCGAAGTGGGAAGGCCCTTATCAGTTGAAACAAGTCACAAGGCCTGGCGCTGTCCGCCTTGAGACCGAAGAAGGCTTACCGGTGAGCAACTCCTGGAACATTGAGCATCTTCGCAAGTTTTACCCATAAGGCGCGGTTGCCGTGATCCGCTCCGGCAACCACCTTTTGTACAAGTCTTGCCGCTGTTGCATGTAATCCTTTGTACAAAGCCGGGCGCAGATCCCGTGTATCAGTAAAGCTAATGTGCCTCGCACAACTTGTCGATTCATGCCCTTTTTACTTTCTTGCATGTACTATCTGACACTTTGTGCGGCACCTATTCCCGGTAAGCAATAACGAGCAACAAGACTCCATATCTCTGTTTTCTCTAGTTTCTTTTCTCTCAAACAGAAGAAGTTTCCTCGCGCACAAGTTTGCCCGGGGGGGGGAGGAGATAGTGATACGGACCAAGTACCATTCAAGAGAGCCTTGCCTTGCCGGGAAGCAAACGACACAAAAGCTAAGTTGCCAAAGTTTGAGCAATCTAAATTTTAAACTTTTAAGTTATCTTCCTTGAACGACCTTGCTTAGTATGGAAAACCTGTGCGCGGAGGAACCAACTCGTGGCTAGCCGCGCCCTTACTTTGTTTCGAGCACGCTCAACGACTTAAGTGTGCTGCGACTAATGTCGCGCCCTTGCTTCGTTTTCGAGTTCGCTCAACAACCTAAGTGTCCTGCGACTAGCTGCGACAAGGTTTCTTGTCGGCAACGGCATTGCCAGCAGGCTGCTGAAGTTCCGCACTCAGTGCTCGCGGCAAGGGTCCCTACACCGGCAAGTTCCCTAAAAGCGTAGGGTGAAAGCATACAAAGCAAGGAAGTCCAGTAAAGGAAATAACATTGCATTGACTACCCCAAATAAAGTTATATTACAAAGCAACTTGTCACGGTACTAATAGACTATTGTTCATAACATAGTTGGCAGCGATAAGGAAAGAAGAAAGTAAACAAGACTAATCCGCGCGGTCTCCCTCGACCCTCTTGATGCCGCCCACCTTGTTCACAATAGGCGCGACAAGGGCCTTGAGCGCCTCCTGGTCAACGTCCGGCGGCAAGGTCCTGAGGACGTTGGTGAGGTTGAGGCCTGGGTTGCGGTGCACTATCTTCATCAACACCTTCTCGAGGGCCCCCGCGCAGAGCCTGCGCGACTCGTCCGCCAGCTGCTTTGTGATCCTTTCCTGGAGCTGCTGGAGGGCCGGCACCACCCCCCTGAAGAACAAACTCAACTTGGCGCTGTGAGGGAGATTCTCGTCGGTGGAGTACCCAAGGTGCTCCGCCACCAGCTCTGCCAGCTCCTTGTCGATGTCGGCAGCGGCGGCAACAAGACCCTCTGTCCAGTGCTCCACCGTCAGCCTGAAGTTGTTTTGGGAGATGGCGGCGCTCTCCAACAGCGCCTTCTCGGCCCTGAGCTCCTCTTTCAGGTCCGTCTCACGCTCTCTGGCGCCGTCAAGCGTCGTGGTGAGGGTGGACAACTTCAGCTCCAGATCGGCGATGGAGTCCTTCGCGACGGCGAGCTCTTTGCCCTTGTCGGAGAGGCGGACCTGCAGCTCGGAATGGCTGTGGGCGTCCTTCTCCCTCTCAAGCACAAGTGCGACAACCTTCTCGTCGCTCGTCTTCAAGTTGGCCTCCAGTTGCGCCACCCTCGCCTCCAAGTCCCTCTTGGCGGTCTCAGCAGTCGCAGCAGCATCCTTCGCTTCCTGCAGAGCTCCGCCAAGAGACTGTTCGCGCGTGGCAAGCTCGTCCTCGTGGCTGTCGAGGTCGACCTTCCGCTGCGTCAGTTCGCCTTCTCGCCGGGACAACTCCTCGGCGGCGAGCCGTTGCTGCTCCTCTTCTTCAGCCTTCTCAAGGATAAACGCCTGATGCGCCTCGGCGAGCTGCTCCCGCTCCTCCGCCAAGGATCAGAGAGCCGCCTGGTTGGCAGCCCGAAGCTGTTCTGCGCGCTTCTCCAAGTCAGCGCCCGCCTTGGTGGCCAGAGCCTCTCGGGACTCCAGCTTGGCCTGCCTAGCGCGGTACAGAGATAGAAGCCTCCGCAGAAGCCGCTCCTCCTCGGGCTCGCTGCTGCTGCTTGGCGCATCGACAAACTTCAGCCCGGCGGAGGCAAGGACCTCCCCGTCGAAGACTTCTCCCTCTACGGGCGCCCTGGATGTGGACGCCCACGGGAGCTGGATGAAGACTCCGTTGCCGGCCTCCAGATAGGCGCCTGGTTCGGCCGCGACAGCAGAGGGATCGGCGGCCGGCGCAGCGTCTGACGCTCCTGCGGCCTCAGGGCCGTCAGTGCGACCGTCGGATCCCTCCTCAGCCGCCGCGTCAGCAGCCTTGGCGGCCTCGTCGGTGGCGGGCTCGTCAGCACAAGCCGCCTCTTCGGTAGCGGCGGCGCCGGTGTTGCCGCGCGCGTCCTCCTCGACGGCGACCTCCGTCTCCATCGGCTCTGCGGCGGACGGATCTGAAGACAAGGAAAAGAAGAAAGAAGAACTGTCAAGCAAATATCCAAAAAGAGAAATTTAGAAAAAGAAAAGTCCAACGGCTTACCTGCGCGGACCGGATCCTCGGTGCGGTTCCTCGCCGGAGAGTTCTTCCTCGACGACATTGTGGCAGTTCCCGCCGGCGGAGGGCCGCCAGCGCCATCCCTTGGCGGGGTGCTCGCCCTTGGCTGGGTGCTCGCCCTTGGCGGAGTACTCGCCCTTGGCGAAGTGTCCTCCCTTGCCGGGGAGCTCCCCCTTGGCGGTACGGTCGAGACGTGCGGCGCGTCGGGGGCGGCCTCCTGGCGCTCCTGATGCTGCTGCTCTGCTTCTGCACAAGTCAACAAACAAACAAAACATCAACAAGAATAGAAGGGCCACGCGCGCCCGACGAGCGGAGAGTGGACAGAAGACTCACGCTGGGGGCTGCGCTGGGGGCTGCTCCGGAGAACAGTTGCCGGGTCCGGCAAGCTTGTCGCGGGCGCACCCCCTGCTGCGGCGGCGGGCTCGTCCTCAATGACGATTACTGGGACTTTGGCCCTCTTCGCCGCCCTCTGGGCCAGAGTCCTGGAAGAGAGACAGGATCAGAATCAAGCAAAAAAGATACAAGGCAAGAACCAACAAAAAACCAGAGAGAAACAAGAATCGCGAAGACTTACTCTTCTTCCTCCTCGTCGTCGGAGCTGAGCGCCGAGAAGTCGAAATCCGGCTCGCGCGTCCCGGCACGAGGAGCTGGGGGAGTGGGCTCCCTTGGCCGCTTGCCGGGGGCCGGGACGGTGGTCTGAGAAGACCCCGCTCCGGTTGCCGCCGAAGCGCGAGGGGCGGCGGGCACAGGGGCGCCAGTCCGGGAAGATCCCCCTCATGTTGCCGCTGAGGCACGGGGCGCTCCTTGGCGGCCTTGCCCGTCGCGGTGGCGCGTGTCGGGCGACGCTGCGGCTGCTGGCTCGCCTGCCGCCCCGTCGCGTCTGCGGCCTTGCGAAGTCGCCTTTTCGGAGCAGCTGGAGGACTTGCTGGTGGCGGTGAGCTACCCGAGGACGAAGGAGAGGAGTCGAGGCCCAGCGAGCCGCCCGAGTCCTCGGCAGGGTCGCTTGACCCGACGCCCTGCTCGGCGGACCCGCTCGACTCGGCGCCTTGCTCGGTGGGCTCGCTTGTCTCGACGAGTCGCCCGGCAAGCTTTCCCGCCTTGCGAAGCTCTTCCTCCTCGGCGAGGCTTGTCGCCCCCGCTTCCTCCACAGTATACCCGAACTCACCCGCGGCCCTGGCTGCAGTGGCCTCCTCCAGCCTGGTGGCAATATATGTCATCTCCTGCTCGGTGGTGTCGCGGGTGAGTCCCCTCTTCTCGTCGGCGTTGACTGCCGACTCCACCAGGTTGTCATAGAACGTCCGCACGGTTTCTTCGGAAGGTTCCCGCCAAGTGGGGTTGATCCCGTGGGAATCACACAATGGCATCGCCGCACGAATAGCATTGAGCGTAGAGCCGTTGCACAATGGAACTACGCCCGGCGGCAACGCAAACCACTCAGGATGGGCGGAGTCGTACTTAAATAGCGCTTGGAGAATTGCGTTGAGCTCCAGGACAGTGAAGTTGTAGTTAAGGCCCAGGCGCAATCTCATGTTGTCTGCCGCGTTCTTGAACTCCCAAGCAGCCCTCTTCCTCTCCTGCAAGGGAGCGATGCGGCGGCGGAGAAAGTCTACCCCGATGGCACCTACAGTGAGCCTGGTTTGCCGGAGACGAAGGATCCAAGTGGTGGCTATCTTCAGCTTGTCGTCCTCAGGGGCCAGGTCACTCCAGTCGTTGCCGCGTACCGCTGCTACCTGACGCCGGGAAGTAAACGGCTGCGGGTCATTCTCTATAATCCAACACCAGTTGGCCCTCCACTCATCCCACTTGCCGCAGAGCTCCCCCGTCAAGTAAGCCTCTTTCTTATGGAGCCTTAAAATCCAAGAGATTCCGCCAGACAGAGGTGACCCTGACTCGACTCAAGGTATGAAATAATGGCGGAAGAGAGCTACATTCGGGTAAACTCCGACGAAATTTTCGCACAGATGTGCGAAAATGGCCATGGTCAAGACGACGTTTGGGGTGAAGTCAAGGAGATGAAACCCGTAGGTATTCATGACGTCGCAGAAGAACTCCGAAAAGGGCGGGCAGAGCCCGCAGTAGAAGAACAGAGCAAAGAAGGCATAGCCATTCGGGTACATCTCGCAGGCCACGGAGGGGAGTACCTTGGTGCACGGGTGCGCCTTCGTCTCCCTCGACCAGAAGAGGTAGAAGGCGTCTTTCAGCTCCTCCGCACTGAGCCTCGGCGGGAAGACCGCCATCTTCTTCCGCATTGCTACTAGCTACAGCGCCTTGGCAGACTTCTCGGCCTTCGCCTTTTCGCCCTTCGGGGCCATGGCGGGGACGATGGGGGAAGTCGACGGCGCTGGTGACGCTGGCGGCGGCGGAGGGGGCGGGGCGCTGCTCTCCTTCGACCTTCGGGGAGGAGGGGAGCGGCGGGGATTTCTGGAGGATGAAGAAGCAACGGGCGAATGGAAGGGACTGCCCCTGTTTCCCCTGCTTTTAAGAGGGAGGGGGGACGTTCCGCATTTCCCAATTAAAGAAACAGGCCACGATCTCTCCCACGACGCCGCGATTGATGCGTGCCGTTAGGGAGAGGCGCGGTGGATACAGAGTGGGATACGGCGTGCCGCGGGCCGCGCGTGCCTGTGCACTGTTTTGGGCCTGGCCCAACAGCGCTCGGCACCGTGTATGGCCCAGGCCCGGGGGCTCCTGTCGGTGTACTAAAGTAGGGGTACCTTAGTATCCCAAACTTGTGCAAGGACAGTCGTAGCGTCCCGTGGCAGGGCTTGTCGTGCGACCGTTGAGGCCCACTGTGGTTCCTTTGGGGCCATTCAAGAACAAAGTATCCAAGTTAAAGAGACAAGGCCCCGGCAAGAGGAGCTTGCCGGGAAGGCCACTCAAGACTCAAGACCACTTCTTTGGCACAGGACCCTGGCAAGAGGAGCTTGCTAGGAAGGCCAAACATGGCATTCCAAGAGACTTGCCGCGACGCGCCACGCGTCCCGGCAAGGCCCGGAGAGCGACAAGCTCCCAGGCGCGACAAAATAGCAACCGCGGCAAGGCGCTTGCCACGGCAAACTCCCACCAGCTACCCGCGCTCCAGCACATCCGCCCACGCGTCGCCCAGGGACCCTTCCAGGCGCACGTGGCGGAAGGCTGTGCAGCCTGGGGTACACGATGGCAAGCTGTGATGACAAGGCCACCGTCGTGGCGGACGGTGGCGCCCTGACGGACGCTTTTTGCACTGTTTGGAGCGACGGCGACGGGCATTTAATGCCCGTGTCCCCTGCCGTCAGAGTTAGGTATAGAGCACTATACATACACTGTTCCAACTACCACCCATTTTACGTTTTTACCCTCGACTGCGTTGCCACCTGTCAGTGACCCCTTTCACCTATAAAAGGAGGCCCATGCGCAACGTAGAGAGGGTTCCGATCATCGATCACTCTCACGCTCGGTCCTGTTAGCAATCAGCACTGTAGCTCTTCTCGCTCCCGAGCCAAGAACGCAATACAAACCAAGGCAGGAGTAGGGTTTTACACATCCGTGCGGCCCGAACCTGGGTAAACTGCTCGCGTGTTTGCCTCGATCTGCTCTTTGTGCATCCTCCGCCCCCTTGCCGTACCGAAAAGGGGCTCCGGTCCCATAGGTGTCCGTGGGCGATCAGTTCCCCGACAGTTTGTGATAGAGAGAGTCCCCTAAAGATCATGATGGGACTGCATTGGTGGGAGATCGAATGACAAGGTGTGTGCACGATAGAAGATACCCCGAGAGATATTGAGATAGACATAGGGATGGAAGGAGACAATACGTCTGTTCCTGATGGATAGTGAGAGATAGTCATAATTAGGGGGGAGTGCGTGTGCCTATGATGGAGTGGGATATTATGTACTAAGGGCGGGTGTGTGTCACATAGGGAGAGAACAAGGGTGGAGAGTGTTAGATGGGTCTATTTAGTATGAGCGAGATATGCGTATGTGTGAACCAGGGAGATATAAAGTTTGAGAGAGATGGAGGAGCCCCTATATGGCTAAGTGGTGCGTCAGATAGCTGAGAGAGGGAAAGAGATACTCCATCCGTTCAATAGTGCAATGCATATAATTTTTTTAGAATTCAAACTATCGAAACGTGGACCAGGTTTACACAAAATATAATTTATATCTTCAATACCAAAGATACATCATATGAAACTACATCTTGTGACAAATCTAATGGCATATGTTTGCTGTTATAGATGTAAATGTTTTTCTCCATGTACCTGGTCAAACTTTGTGAAGTTTCACTGGTACAGTGAGGTGCTATACAAACAATTTTTAACCCCTTTCTATGATGGAGTTTTGAACCGTCGCCAAGTGAGTGACTGTGATAGGGGGTTCCTTCCCACATGACCCAGAAACCGTCGGGGATAGGGAGCCTTGATGCATACAGTTGTCCCTATAAAATTGTTTCTCATGTCTCGAATATCCCAAACGCTTCATCCTTGCTACCCATTTGTGCTCGCATTTCCATCGCAGTCGATATTCTGTGGTGCTACGTTTACGATGCATGACCTATCACAAAAAGTTCACGATTATAGGCCATGTATGATAATCAATGAATCACACACATTTACTTTTCCTCGATTGTATGCGATTCGATGTAAGAGAGCATACAGTTCTCCCTATAAAACTGTATGCGAAGCTTGAATACATCCCAGACAATTCATCCATCGTACCCGCATCAGATGAAGACCTATTGCACGCATTCTTCTATGATCAAACGTTTGCGAGGCGCACAACATTATAAACAGTCCATAATTGAAAAGCATGTGTAGTAAGGTGACTTTCGGGAACATTTATTTAGAAGGAACTGTGTGATCCTGTTGTTAACCGCACAAGTTTTTTCTTGGCTGATCGTGTGGGCAGTAGAGATTGATCGCACACATAGTGGACCCTAGAAATGTGTAGGATCTCCACGTCTATCGCAGACGTTTCACTTTCGGAAACCGTGCCTAATTTATCCCTAATTTCATCCCAAATTTGAAAATCACGTATTTTGAATTTGAAAGTAGGCAATCACTTATTTCATATCAAACCATGTTTATTACAAATATAGGTTCAACCATGAATGCATAATTCGATGCACATGTACATATACTGAAGAACTACAGAAGCACCAAGTAAAGAACGACGAACCATAGTTGTACTAAAGAGTGTAAAGAGAGAGGCGAAAGACATTCTGGTTGCTGGAGAAGGTGAAGCGGAATGCCCATATTGTGCCCTCCTCCATGCGTAATGTGCACACGACTCTAGGACAACCTATTGTAATGTTTGCCCATCCACCCTTCATTGTCTTCATTAGGACTTCCCGTTGCTCATTGTATGTGACACCCCCAATTTGACCGTAAACTAATCATGCAGGCAAATGTGTGCGACTAAGATCAGGGACTCACACGAAGATATGACAACACAACTCTAGACCCAAATAAAGTAATACAAGCTTTATATTACATGCCAGGGGCCTCGAGGGCTCGAATACATAAGCTCAAAAATACAAGAGTCGACGGAAGCAACTATATCTAAGTATAGACATAAGTTAGACAAGTATGCCTTAAGAAGGCTAGTACAAAAGCAACATCGATCGAAAAGGCAAGGCCTCCTACCTGGGAGCCTCTTAACTACTCCTAGTCATTGACGGCCTCCACGTAGTAGTAGCCTCCATTGGGGTAGTAGTAGTCATCAGCGGTGGTCTCTGGCTCCTGGGCTCCACCATCTCGTTGCATCACTACTAGAAAAGGCCTACTAATGGCGCACCAGTTTTGCCATTAATGGCGCACTACTGGTGCGCCATTAGTACCACGCCATTAGAATTTTTTACTAATGGCGCACCACTGGTGCACCATTAGTATAGGGCACGGTGCGCCATTAGTATGCCTCTCAGGGGGCCATATGTACCCAGGTGCTTTGGCATATTAATGGCGCACTACATAGAAGTGCACCATTAGTAAAAAAAATCAGAATTTTTTTTTCAATTTTTTTTCTTAATCTCAGATCATTATGGCTTAATCTGGGGTCAATTTGCTTAATCTCAAGTCAAATCACACTCTATGGTCAAACTTCCCATAAGGTCACCCATCCTCAAACTACTCCAGCCCGAGCACGCTTAACTTCGTAGTTCTATCCAACCCCAGCACCAGCTCACTTCACAGGCACTTGTTGATATATCTATCATATCAATCCTATTAACCCTTCTTGATGTCTAGGAGTTTGTTAATGTTCATGAGTATGGTGAAATTTTGAAAATATATTTCAAACTTCCCGGTCATATTACATACCATATTCTGAAAAAATAATTCAAATTTTTTTCGCAAATTTTATATTTTTTTCTGTTACTAGTGGCGCACCTAGCAAACGATGCGCCACTAGTAAGTTTTTAATTTTTTGAATTTTCTTGCCTCTAGATCTTAAAAGCCCCGTAACTTTTTTCTATTAGGTTTTTGGGGATTTTGAAAATGTTTAAAGGGGTTCCCCCTTTAAATTCGGATGTAACTTTTCGAGTAGATGATTTTTCATATAAAAAACTTTTTAATCCGAGTTCGTATGCAAAAGTTATGCCCGTTTTACTAAATTCCAGAGATATTTTGCAAATAAAGTAAAAATTCATATTTGTAAATTTTCCCAACAAGTAGACCACATATCACATGGGAAACTTATTATCTTTTATTTTTTTGACATTTACATCATTTTCTTTTCTTTTATTTTTTGAACAGGAAAAGGCGGTCCACCGGGGGGGGTGCAGTAATGGCCAAGTTAGTAATGGCGCACCGTGGGAGTGGCGCGCCATTAGTAGTTCAACTAGTAATGGCGCACCACTCCCACGGTGCGCCATTACTAGTTTTGAAAAAAATAAAAAAAATAAAAAAACAAAATATGAAAAAAAAATACTAATGGCGCACCGTGGGAGTGGTGCGCCATTAGTAAGTTTAACTACTAATGGCGCACCACTCCCATGGTGCGCTTACTAATGGCGCACCACTCCCACGGTGCGCCATTAGTATTTTTGAAAATAAATAAAAGAAAAATAAAAACAAAATTTGAAAAAAAATTACTAATGGCGCACCGTGGATGTGGTGCGCCATTAGTAGTTTAACTACTAATGGCGCACTATCCACTAGTGTGCCATTAGTAGTTTTGCAAAAAAAATGAAAAAAAATTTGTTACTAATGGCGCACCACGTCAACGATGCGTCATTAGTATTTGGATACTAATGGCGCACCAACACATGGTGCGCCATTAGTATATACTAATGGCGCACCGCATGTCTGGTGCGCCATTAGTAACAATCCTATCTATAGCTCTTTTCCTAGTAGTGCATCATCCGAGAAGAAAGGAAAAAGGGGGGAGAGGGAGCAAAGCAACCGTGAGTACTCATCCAAAGTACTCGCAAGCAAGGATCTACACTACATATGCATCGGTATCAATGAAAGGGGAGTATCTATGGAAGATACTGCAGAATGCCAGAATGAGAGGGGGATGAGCTAGTCCTATCAAAGAGTAGCATATTCTTGAAGCCACCATCTTGTAGCAATAGGAGAGACTATAGTAACATAACATAAGTAATAATTATTTTAGCATTAACGCCCAGAGATCCTTCCTTGACTCCCTGCGAGAAAGAATTCCCAGAGCCACATATCCATTTCATACCTCAGCATCCAGTTCTAGTTGTATTGATCGGGATACAACTCCGAGCATCCATACTCGTGGACACGGCTATTTGAATAGATCAATCTTCCCTGTAGGGGTGCACCAACTTACCCAACATGCTCGATCCACTCTGGCTGGACACACCATCAGGTCATGCCCGCCCTCTACGGATCAACACGCCGCAGCCCTACCTAGGATCAGCAGAGAGGCCAGCACGCTGGTCTGTTGGGCTCTACTGTAGGGTGTGTTGACTGCAAATTAAAATTTTCCTACGCGCGGAACATCCAGGAACATGCTAAGGGAGATGTATCACTGATCATTACCACTAGACACGCAGTGCTGTGCAACGGAAGTGGAGTTGGGGCAGCGCGTCTCCGGAGTCGTCTCCTCCTCGTTGATCTCCCACGTAGCCGGTCGGATCCCGCGAACAGGTTCGCCGAGCGGCACAAGTGCACCGCCTCTAACGGTATCCGCACGTGCAGGAGGAACGTCGTGTGGCGGACTGCTAGGTCCGATCACACAACCGGCGGAGAGTGGAGGTGGCTAGTTGCAACACATGCAAAGCCCTAATGACGGCGCCGAAGCGATCAATCCAATAAGTGTGTTGCACCTCCACTATATATAGGCATCCGTCATAGGCTCAACACTTGAGCCTCGCATGGACCCTAAAGCCCGAAGTCTGTTCAGTGTGTATCCAAGTCCGAGTGGGACCAAGTCTGACTCGTGGAGTCGGATCCAACCTCATAGGTTCCTTCCCTTAAGTGCACGACCCCTTAGGTTCAAGTCGACTTGGTTGCGGGTCAGATCACCTCCGACCTGCACGGTTGGTAGCGGTGTCTAGCAAGTCATGCCGACCACCATGCAGACTATGAAGCTGGTTAGGCGAACCTGTAAATCCCACTTCCACTCCTTTTGCCACATGATATATGTTGTCGGGCTCAAGGCAAGACTGTCATCCTTGTGCTAGCCCGACCTTTTTCTCATTCCGGTGATGCCAACCACTATCTGGATTATCTCATAATCCTTGTCGCATGGCCATGCTTAACCTGGATGGATCACATGAGGGGCCCAGAGTATATCTCTCCTGATCGGAGGGGCAAATCCCATCTTGCTCGACCACGTCTCGTAGCATGAGTCTGGACAAGCCCGAAACCTACCTTTGTAACTACCCAGTTACGGAGTTGCATTTGGTTGGCCCAAAGCAAGTCTGTCACCATCCCGAGTACATGTGTCTGCTCAGGTCTTAGGGCATAGAACATATGTTGCACTAGAGACTCACAGATGACATATCATTGCGTCTCATAGTTGGGTCTATCCAACTCAGACCTTATCTCGACTCGGATCCAACTACATCGAATCCAACCAGACCTTTCCAAGTCCATATTATCCCGTTAGCATCCAATTCCCCATGGCTAGTGAGATCAAGCCATCCACCGTGTCATATGCTAGTCTAGTCTAACATGTGTCCACACATCACTTACGACTAGGGACCATTTAGGATGTATCATAGAACACAAGATCTCGCAGAGAAGTCACATACTTGCCAACAAGTATCATTGATTACATCCAAGGACTATATTTATTCATCAACACATAGGAAATATTATTATACATGATTGCCTCTAGGGTATATCTCCAACACGGTCTACAGCCTAAGCGCGCAGGGGTATTGGGCCCATCGCTCTTTGAACTCCTGCATGTTGCGTGGGCGGCCGGTGAGCAGACCTGTCAGCCTCCATTACAAAGGAGGGTGCTTATGCGGTCCAACGCGGCACACGCCACTTAGTCGCTAATGTCTGACAAACTTCAGCTCACGCATACGACGCAAAGTGCCCATACTTATTCCCACATGGTGGTCAGTGCGAAAAGTACTCGGATCACATATCCAAACCGTTAGTGTCTTGGTAGTGCGGTAATGAGTAGAGACTCACGATCATGTGACCCCATCGCCCCGTCTCGTAGACTTACGACAAGGGCTAATAATGCCCGGCCGTGCCACGTAATTATCTCACAGGTACCCTCATGGTCAACCCGACTTCATCATGGTATTGTGGTATAACTATGTTTCCAAAAAGGCAAGGGGGAAACCCAAGGAATCACCCTCGATGGATTCCCACTCGATGTGACCGTCAAGGTGTACTTGGAGGACACCCTCAATGGCCCAGACTTGAAGGGTTGCACGACAAAGTCGTTATAGTGAGTGGTGAAGGAGGAATCACCCTCGATGACCACAACTGAATAGCTACACTACAGCGATCTCATCAGAAGTGTTATATGAGGTATCACCCTCAACACTCGATAGTAACTCTGCATAGTCGTACAACTAAGGGGGGTGATGTGCGGTGTCGGGGCCTGGACATCGACCACGTTGACCGAGTCATCTGGTAATCTAGCGAGGGCAACAGGGACAAGGTGGGGTTCACTGGTGGGTCAACAACCAACCTATACTAAGCATATAGGATAAGTACGTAAGGTACAAATGTAGGTTACCAAAAGTAGGCTACGCATCAGAATATGAGCAATCAATTAGAGTAGCAAAATCTAATGCAAGCATGAGAGAGAAAGAATGGGCGATATAGGAATGGTCAATGTGGGTTTGCTTGCATGGAAGCTCTGCTGCAAGGGACCAGTCGTCAAGGGTGTAGTCGATCACAGGGGTAGCATCAGTCTCGAGGTCTACCGAGAGAAGAAGGGAATAAACAATAAATACAATGCAAACAGATGCAACACTAAGCATGACATGACGTTTTGCACAGCTAGGGGTGTTCTAATGCGGTACTACATGTTGCAATCGGAGAACATCCGGAGGGATTTTTATGGCATTTGGTTTATTCCAGACAAATGTAAGAGAGGGGATGAATCCGTTTTCAGCATGCTAGGGGCATGTGACAGATGAACGGACCGTGTATTTGGTTTCATTGGATTTTTCTGAGCAACTTGCATATATAAAATATTTTCATCCAAGTTATGATTATTTTATATGATTTTTCAAAGTTTAAACATTTTCTGTAATTTACATGAAATTTTTTCATTCAAAAAATAAATAGAACAAAGGATGTGTACCCAGTGGGTACCTAGCTAGAGAGGATGACTAGTGGGGCCAGTTGACTTGGTCAACTGCCCGGTGAACAGGTCAATAGGGCCAAGGTTGCTGAGTCAACCTGACATGTGGGGCCACATGTCATAGACCGAGGGTTAGTAAATTTAATTAACCACGTTTTATTATCAAGGGGGGGGGGTCCGACATGTAAGTGATGGTAGTAAAAGGGTTGATTAACAAAGGTAATTAGGCCCCTAATCTAATCTGGGCCGGCCACAATCACACACGCACACACTGAGCGCACATGCGCGTTGGCCATGGATAGGGCCATGGGCGCAGCCGGTCGGCGGTAGTTGCGGCTTGTGGGAGCTGGTGGGGCGTGGCGGCGATGGCCGACGGGGTCGGTCACGTGCGGCGAGGCACGGCGGTAAGCCGTAGGGGAGTCAGCGGCAGCAGCTAGAGACTAGGGACTCGGGCATTAGGGAGTGGCTGGGGAGCGGCACAGGATGCGGAGGCGGAGGAGAGGCGAGCAGCGGGCGATGGGCGCGGGGGGCGAGCGAGGCAAGGCAGCGAGCGGGGCCTGCGCAGGCGGGGCTGTGGGGACCCCGACTTAGAAGTCGAGATCACTGAATGCACGTGTACAGTGATCCTAGAGATCAATGCTCACTGAACACACAGAAGCTGAATAACAAGAGTCTTACATCCATACAAATAGTCTTACACGAATTAAGGCCATTATGGCCAAGTCTTACATAGATAGAGCCTCACGGGCTGAATAGCAAATAACTCAAATAGTGGAAGTCTTCGATAACGGGTAGAACCCATGGCATCTGCCTTAACCCTACAGGCATTCTGACTGGGATAGCTTCCTAGTTCGCATGTTCGTGTCCAAAGAACTCTTCCTCATATTCCTGTACATCCATGCCTGGCCAATTAAATAACCAGTGGCAAGCCAATGAGTACTTTGAATGTACTCGCAAGCAACCCATGATGTGGTTCAAAGTAACAGTGCAACTGAATAATAATGATCAACCTAGCAAGGCTAGAACAAATATTCTACCATCAAGTTCATGCATCAACAACCTCGCGTAACCTCGAAGACAGGTTACCGATATCAACATGATTATGATTCAACTCATCGAGTCAAGTCACCACCTTGACTTATCACACACATTCCAACACCGATGAAGTAAAATTCTGGACATAGTTTAAGTAGCACCACCCAACTGTCCATGACCGTGGACACGGCTATTCGAATAGTTTTACACTCTGCAGAGGTTGTACACTTTACCCACAAGATCCGGGGAACTTCCGTGTCATCCATGACCCGCGGTACCTCAAGTACCCTGGGTAAGCACCCGGTCATTACCTTTCCTTAGACGACACTAACATAGAGTCCACTCGTTGGTACACGGCCCTCGGGCACAAACAATAGATCACGGGACTTGCCCTAATTTCAATGTCACGCGTACCCGAAGGGACCAACGGTGTGTCCGGTGCCCTGTAAAAACAGTCATGGCCGTCTATCCAAGCACGACCCCATCCCGGGAAAGACCTCAAGTCTTCCCGTCACTAGTAATGCGGGCACCATGCTAGTATCAACCTAAGTAATCAATAAAGCCCCGTCCCATAAGGGTTAGTGTGGTTGCACATGTTTGGTTGGGACGGTAGTCACACATAAATCTAATCCATCATTCCACCATGCACATGATATTACCGGCACATCACTTCTTTCTCAAGTGATGACCTAACACATCATCACCCTCGGGCATTAGGGGCACCCGATGGGTTCATGCAAAGATTTCAACTACGAGGGTTCAAATCACACATGCATCATATAAGCATCATGACCAACTATTGCATGTCATCTAGCACATAGTGAGATCAAGATCAAGCATGCATCATGTGGTGGAATCAACTAGGTTACCATCGTAACCCTAATATCATGCATCGGAAACAAAACGGGTTCCGAGGAACAAGTGTATCATGGTCAAAGGGCTGCTTGCCTGGATTGACTTGGTCTTCAAAGTCTTCAAGTCCTTCTCCTTCTTCTTCCACAGCAACTTCGTCAAATACGGGATCTATACGTCGCATAATAACCACAGGAAAATAAGAATACAAACAAAACAAAAAAATCAAAGTGCTCAGAAAAATGTCATATCATTTTTGTAAAATACTAGAGGGATTTCTAAGGTGGGGAAAAAATCTTAGTTGGAGTTTTGGAATAATAGAATGGAATATATTGATTTTAGAACAGGAGTATTACTTCCCAAATTTGAATTTTAATTTGAACAGTACAGAAAAGTTTCATGGATTTGAATGAAAGTGGTACCATTAAATAGGTTGGAATATTACAAGATTTTAGGAGTTGGAAATATTTAATTTGGATCATTATTCTTTTCTGTAGAAATGTTTAAAACATTTAAAGAAAAGAAAAAGAAAAATGTGCCCTGTGCACTGGGCCAGAGAAGGCCACAGTGCACGGCCCAGACGGACCGGCCCAGCCGCACGGGAGCCTGCGCGCGCACGTCAGGTTTTTGAACCTGACGGGCGGGGCCCGTGGGTCAGTGGCACAGAGGAGGGGGAGAGAGGTGAGGGGATGACAGGCGGGGCCCGCCTGTCATCTCTAACCCCATGGCCACGGCGACGGCGAGCTCACCGGCGAGGTTTCCGGCCACGGCGACGGCAACGGAGGCCAGGGATGGACTCAGCGTCGTGTCGCGGATGCAGGGGTGGTGGTGCGGCACGGCGGGGAGGTCTGGTTCACCAGCGGCGAGGTGGGACGGCGGAGGCTCGTCGGGAGGTGGTGGCTGTGGCTGTTTCCGACTGCAAACGGAGGGGGAAACAAGGGGGAAAGGATCAGTGTGGCTTGGTGGTTCTAAATCGGGCAAGAAGAAGAGCGGGAAAGGCCCGTACTGCGGGATCACCGGCGGCCCGACGCGGCGGAGCTCCAGTCGATCCCGAGCACTTGGATGACCTGGGGAGGAGTGGATGATGCTGGGGGACTCAGTGGAGTGTGGTGGAGCTACTGATGCTGTTGGAGAGGCTCGGGAGGGGCTATAAATAGGGGCTCGACGGAGGCCCGTGGTCCAGTGCGCCGGCGAGCTCCGGCTCGAGGCTACAGCGCACGGGAGGCCAAGGGAATGGGTCCGTGGAGTTCCTGGACGATCTCTACGTCCAGCTGAGGGAGAAAGAGAAGCGGGGAAGCGTCAGGAGCGTGCGCGCGTGCGAGGCAGAGGAGTGGCCGCCGTGGGCGGCCAGCGCGCATGCGGCGACGGCCACTGGAGGGCGCAGGAGGAGGGGGGACAGCGCCGGGGAGGTCACGGACGTCGAGGGGCCTCGATTGGCACGAGGGGGAGGCCCGAGGCTGTCGGGGTCAGCGATTGGCCGGAGCCAGCGTGCGGAGGTGCACTGTTGCGCGCTCCAGAGCGTGCGTATTGCTGGCATCATCGCGCTCTCGCCGTTTTGGTCCAAACCAGCGTGTCCAACAGTGTCTAGCACGTTGAGGGAGGAGTAAAGAAATGGCCTGAGGCCTTGGATGCCCTGGAGATGCTGAGAGAGAGAGAGAGGGTGTTGGTGAAATGGTGAAAACCTGCTGTCCAGCAAGGTAAAACAGGGCTTTCACCCCTCAATCATGGAGCTGCGGTGCTGGGGGGGTTACTGGAGGTAGCTGGTAACTCAATGATCATGTGGTAAAAAGTATAGGCCATGGAGAAGAGTAAAAGTGATCAAGTTGGAGGTTTTAGTAAATCTGCAGAAGGTGTTTGATCTGTTTTTGGTCAAGTAAATGAACTCCACTTGACATGGCACTTGACAGGGTTGAAAGACATGAGAAAATAGGGTGCTTCACCAAACTTGGGCTCATTTGAAGAAACTAGCCAATGTAACTTTGGTGAACCCTAGAAATCAACAGAAGCAGTTTCATCTTGATTGAGTCAAGCTAATCATCTCCCCTTGATGCACCACTTGGTGTACCATCATCATTTGGGGTATTGATCATGCCCACAAAGTTTGAAGCTCCAGATAAAAAGTTGGTAATGTAAAGTTGTTCAAATTTGCATTTGAACAGAAAGGGTTTTGAGGTGATCAGATCAAGTTGCTCTATTCCAATTCTTGTGCCATTTGGTCTAGGTGCCTTATTAGGTCATTCTAGCATGTGCACCAAGTTTGAGAGCATTTGGACAAGTTTGGCAATGTAAAGTTGCTCAAACTTCAATTATGGACAGAATGGTTATGAAGGGGTTTGAGGATGTTTTCTTGCTTCCCAAGACATGGGACTTGGCAAGATCATCAAATATGTCATATATGACATGATAGAATTTCCCTGGAATTTTTGGAGAAAGTTTCCTTTGTAAATATTTCAAAAGCTCGAAATATCCAGAAAGGGTTTTCGAGGGTTTAGCCCATTATTTTGGACATGACCAAGTGTTGAAACTCATATATATGGACAATATATGTCCTCTGAGTCTCTCTGAATTTTGGCAAATATTTTTGAAATAGTTAAATAATTTTCCCCTATTAAAGACCATTTCTGGCCTTATGAAAAAGCTTTTAAATAAATAGGAAAATAACTTTTAAAATTATACCTTTGTGGTTTCTGGGAGTCCTATGACTACTAGGTCTCAAACAAACCTTTTGAAATAATTTTCTCACCCTAAATCAAGTACTTGCAGTGCAAATCTCAATTCAGGGGTTTTTGGAAAACTAAATTTATAAAATACTTTTTGGCCAAATTTATTTTGTAAGAAAATACTATACTGTCATATAACACTTGGCATGATCATTGGGCAGAAGTTTTGGGTATGGAGATGAATTCTACAAGAGATCATAGTTGACTTTAATAAGCACATGAAAAAGCACATGAAGAAAACTCAATTCCAAATAAAAGCCAAATGATGCTAAAAAAATTTGCTGGTCCAAATTTTCATGCTTCAAAGATACAAATAACATGTTACAAAATGCAGGGTGTGACAGGGGCGCACGGCTAGGACGCGGCAGTAGGAGCAGTGGCGAGCGTCGGCGTGCACAGGCGGCAGCCGCCCAGTAGCAACGGCGGCAACGCGAGCGCCCGACCAGGTGAGGCGGGCACGACGAGGCCCGATGCGGATAATGCTGTTCGCGGCCAGGCGAGCCAACAGCGTGCGGGCACGCACGCGAACGCGACCTTCGACGAGCTCCGACCATGACGAGCAACAACGCGCAGGGCCACCCCATTGTTTCTTTCCAATAAATCTAGGGTAGGTAATATGGCAATAACTCTTGATTAATATGTTTGGTTCCTCTACTAATTTATGTTATTATGTAGTGGTCGAGACACTTTCCACTATCAATAATACAAGCCTACTAAAATGTCCATCTGAATGTGATGAGTTTCCTCTGTCTCGACTCCAATTGAAAAAATGTATGTTTGTGAACCAACTACTGGTTGAAGCAATGATGGAAATCGTGGAGGAATCAGAGGTGCAAATTCTTGCGAAACAACAGCTAATCAATGTTTTCAGAGATAGTGTAGCAAAGAAGGAACAACTTTCTCATATGCTTATGGGCATCATCCGCACTAAGGTTGCAGATTGTGAGCTTGTAGATTGTTAAGTTATGTTCATTTATTTGCATTGCCATCAACTTTTGATTGCCAAGTGGATGTAATTTCTTGTAATATATGTTGGATGTGCTACATTTTTCTTGTATGCCGTATATTTTCTTAGCGCGCCTTGCATTCCAGCTAACTGGTCGCTAGGAAGCCAAAAAAGGAGTGAAATTAATAGCTAGCACGAACCGTCGTGGGCCCTATATGAAGGATAGCGGCCCATTTTCCTTAATGCCCCCTAATGGGCTTGCAGGTGCCAAAATTCTCTTAGGCCTTTGATTGATTGGTTTTCGTCCTGTCAATTAATGCTCGTCGTAATGGTCTCAAATTATACCTAGGCCGCAATTGACTTTGTCTAATTGGGCCTACAGACATGTTCGAACTTTAACGGGCCCAATAAGTTGATGGGTCGTAACCAGGCCAAAAGCTCTATCTGGCCGCTATAATTGAAATGAGGCAACAGTTAATGCTCCACCCACTTACCTCTCGAGTCGTTAACATGCCAAAATTGAAGCGGGTAATAATTGGGCCGACTCGACTTCACAGGTCATTAATAGGCCGATACTAAGGCCAGGCTATATGTGGCCCAACTGTATTGTGGTCCTTTCACTAGGAGGCCAAAAGTAAAGTCATATTGTATATGGCCCTTGGGCTGGCAATGTGGATTACCCACGCGGGTATTGGACTCCCATCCCCGTCACAGCGACAGCCATATGATGGGCACTTATGATTGGAACTATTAGCACGCATCCGCAACTACTAATGTTCATTAAGGTAAAACCCAACCATAGCATTAAGATATATTGGTCCCCCTTCAATCCCGTATGCATCAATTTCTACACTAGGTTGAAGCTTCTATCAATCTTGCCCTCCAATACGTAGTCCTATCAACATACAACTAACCCTATGGTGTGATCCACACGCGCGCTCATATGATGGGCACCAAAAGATAGCAACATAACCACAAGCAATTTAAACCAATCATAGCAATTCACCAATTACCGATAGGACAACGAAAATCTACTCAGACATCATAGGATGGCAACACATCATTGGATAATAATATGAAGCATAAAGCACCATGTTCTTAGAGGGTACATCGGATTGCGGGAGAGTGGACCAATGTAGATAGATGGGAGAAGGTGATGGAGATGTTGATGAAGATGACGGAGGTGCTGGTGTAGATCGCCGTCACACGATGATGGTCCCGGCTGCGTTTCGGCGCCATCGGGAGAGAGGGGGAGAGAGCCCCCCTCCTTCTCCTTCTTCCTTGACCTTCTCCCTAGATTGGAGAAGGGTTTCCCATCTGGTCCATGGCCTCCATGCCGGCGGAGGGGCGAGATCCCCTCCGAGATTAGATATGTCTCTCTGTTTCTACGTTCCCAGATTCTGGCCTTTCACCGTTTCTTAAATTCCCGGAGATCCGTAACTCCGATTGGGCTGAATTTTGGACACGATTTTTATCCAGATATTAGCTTTCCTGCGGCGAAAGAAGGGCACCAACCGCCTTACGAGTGGCCACGAGGGCCCAGGGTGCGCCCCTCCCCCTCGTGGGCCACTCGGGCATCATCTTACGTTGATTCCACTTCCCACAATTCACATATGTTCCAAAAAAAATCTCCATCCGTTTTTATCCTGTTTGGACTCCGTTTGATATGGATATTCTGCGAAACAAAAAACATGCAACAAACAGGAACTGGTACTGGGCACTGGATCAATATGTTAGTCCCAAAAATAGTATAAAAAGTTGCCAAAAGTATATGAAAGTTGTAGAATATTGCCATGGAACAATCCAAAATTATAGATACGACGGAGACATATCACTATCCCGTCCCCATCCCCATCTTATGCGTTGGGTTAGATATTTGGCCCAACAGTTTCCCCGTGGGCACAAAAACCTGCACATCCCCATCCCCTAATAGAGTAATTATCCACAGGGACGCGGGTAATGGTTAACCATTACCAGCTTAAGGCCCAACCGTGTTCTGGGCCTTTAACAGGCCCAAATAGAAATTGGGCTAGTATTGGACCATGAAGGAATGGGCCGTTAAGAGGCCAAAACTCAGGTTGGATTGCAAATGGCCCAACTCCTTTGTGGGCAATTAATAGGGTAAAAGACACACCGGGCTGGAAATTAGCCCAACAATTAAATGTGTCGCTAAAAGGCCGAAACACGTACATCTTGAAAATTGGCACATCCCTTAAATGGGCTATTAATGGGCCGAAACTATGTCTGGGCGATATTGAGCCCTAATATACAGCGGGTTGTTAATGGGCTCGAATTGATGATGGCTGCAATGGTGTCAGATAGTTAACGGGCCGAACTGGCGGTGGGCTATAATGGTGTCAAATAGTTAATGGGCCGAACTGGTGATGGGCTGCAATGGTGTCAAATAGTTAACAGACCGTTAACGGGCCGAATTGGCACATCTTGTATGGGCTGTGGGCCTAAATGGACCAGACACAAGTAGCCCATACATAGGCCGACCTGCTAATTTTGACTGGGCCGGCCTCTTACACCTGAATGGAACCCTGTTGGGCCTTGCCACGTGTCAACGTATCATAGGCGTCTCTCGTGCAATGAGTGGATGAAATTTGGCCCATCGCGGAGCCGACACATGTTTCCTCCAGCCAATGAGAATTTTCCATGTGGAAAACCGCCATTGGTCATTACTGTTAATGGGTTACCGGATCCAAAACCAGACCCGATAGGGTTAATGGGGTCCGGTTACGGTGGATACCACCTGTCAGTTACCCTTGACGAAAGTACTTCCATGATGTGCCATTTATCGTCATGGTAATCTCAGTATTGTCATGGAACACTTCTACGACAGCACACATATGAGTATCTTGATTCTATCATAAAATCGTCATGGATGTACATGCATGACAGAAATATAACGTACTGTGACAAACACGTATCATCACAGAAGTGTCTTTTTTTGGTAGTGAACATTGCTCTAACAAAAGACTGGCGCTCTAAATAAACAAAGAGTACTACTACCACTACTGCAGGATGCTGCTAACGCGACACTACGATCAGAGACCCTTCGATGAAACTGTGTGTCATGCAATAATCGCTAACGGTGGTGTAAAAACCATCAAAAAAGGTGCAAAATGTTTGTGATGATAGATGCATAAAATACGGTTCAGATTTTAGTTGCATGTGCGATGCAGGGCATACGGTTGATCCAGAAGAATTGTTTGCGATGAGGAAGAACAATAGAAACGGGTAGCCATATCAATGTGTCTGCGATATACGGCATACAGTTCGCTCCGATGAACTATGTGCTATTAGGGAATGCAACAGAAACAGTCAGCAAGATCAAGGTGTCTGTGATATACGGCATAAGGTTCACTCGGACAAACTGTTTTCGATTAGGCAAGAGAACGGAAACGGTTCTTCTTAACAAGATGTGTGTGATATGCGGCATTTGCGATGAGCCAAAAGAACACAAAAGATTTGTGTAAACTAGATGTGTGTGATACGCAGCAAATAGCCTACTCGGATGACCTGCTTGCAATGAGAAATTATAACACAGACATTTACTATAGTAAGTTCGTGTGCGATTCTGTTCGTACAAAAAACTTTGAAAAAAGGAAACAAGTTGCTTGCGGTGGCTAGGAGTATCGCACACGATGTGTCTCCGAGTACTTGTGTGTGATGATTAGTAAGTTACACATAATGAACGGCCGCAAGGGTAATATGCTGATCATGGAGTCCGAGAAGACCATCATTGGATGGCCGCCGGCTCAGCCTTTTAGCCTATATTTTATTATAATTGTATGCATAAGTAGGTCGTGAGTTTTTTGTGCCTTGCCGCATGTGGCATTTTAAATTATCCTGAATATGTAAGACAATTATTAACCATTGCCATTCTAAATTTGCCTCAATGACGATCAGAGCACGCAGGGACACCACGGCGAGCAACCACATTGTCAACCTTCTGGCATCCCGTGGGAGACATGACGGCGCATCCATAGGACACGACGGTGATATCATGACCGTGTAATAGTGGGCAGACACGTACATGTACATTCGAGAACAAGGGCCCACGTTTTGGGCTTTTGATGTGTGGCATTTGGTTGATCCAAAAGAACTGTTTGCGATCGGGCAGAATAACAGAAATGGGGCTTTGTAGGCCCAGAACCATTAATAAATTTTAACTTCGTTTCTCGTCACATTGCAGATTACAACGCAATAAGTAATTGCAAATCTGTTGACACAGATCAAACTAATATGTGTTCACACCGATCAAACTAATATGTATTCACACTTAGCACCGGGCTATAAAAACTACCCACTCAAAAATTACTTCACAGTTCCTCTCCTCATCACCCACAAAACTGGTCTTTCCTGTCAAGTCGTTCCACCATTACCGGTAGGAGGAGTTTCAGGTGGACATATAACCAGGAAGCAAAGACCAGGGCCGCGGAAGCACTAGAGAGGTCCCGCCACAAAGCGGAAGCCGCAATAGAGATGTCCCGACGTGCCGCGCAGCCCTCGAACAAGCTCTCACGGGCATGCGAGGGATATCACAAGCACACTCGCTGCATCGGCGATCGCGATGAGCTGGCGTTGCTGAAGTCCTTGGTCCGTGATGATGACATTCTCGCTGGCCTCATTAAGCAGCAAGAGCTGGTCGACGGCTTGATGAAGATGCTTGAGATCATGATGCCTCAGTTTACAAGGCGACCAACCTCGTTGAGCAACTCATGGGTGAAAATTTGAAGCTCCTCAAGGCACTCGCCGAGAAGGAGGAGGAGGCCGCCGGCTAGAAGATGTTGCACGAGCAGAGAAGTGCCTAAGGGATGACGCTAACAGTGATCGTCGAGGAACTAATGGGTGACTTGAGGAAGCTCCGGATCGAGCGCGGGCAGGAGGTGGAGGAATCCGTGGCTGCTTTCAAGCAAAGTCGTGAGGAATTGAAGAAGGAGGTGGAGCAATCCGTGGCTTCTTTCAAGCAAAGTCGTGGGGAATTGAAGAAGGAGCTGGAGGATGTCGTCACCCGGTGATCCATCGAAGAGTATATACAGTAGCGATCCAGATCGTTGTCTGCGATTTCCTTCTTCTCTTGCCCCCGTGTCTTTGGGCTTTGCCGCATGTGGCATTCTAAATTATCCGGAATATGTAAGACAATTATTGTCTGTGCCATTGTCAATTTACCGTCGTACTATCCGTTGCCATTTTATTTGTCGTCGTATTATCCGTTTCCCTATGTGGAAATTTAAATTAGGCCGGAGTACGAGTTGAAAACACGAACAAAGCAAATGCTGCCATAGGATCACAAGCAAACACCCTCTGTCCAGGCGCTTTAATTAACCCATTAATGGAGAAGTTGTGAGCGAGGCGAGCCGCGGCTGGTGCATGGAAGTCAAAGAGCTCGCTTCCCGGTGAGCATGGGCGGCCTTCCTGCTCGCGCATGTCCCATCGAGCCTGCGAGGTGGACATGATGCATCCGCCCCGTCGAGCCTGTGCGGCGGACTACTCGCACGCGTCCCGTCGAGCCTGCAGGGCGGACTTCTCATGCTCGTCCCGTCTAATGAAACAGCTCCACGCATGCCACCGAGTATGGTTAAATTTTGAGACGATTCATATAATACAACCATTTGCAATATTAACACTACAAAAAAAGACACATCCGTGACATTTTGGGCCGAACAATTTTTTTTCTGTCATACTTATGAAACTTCAGTGACAATAATTGTAACAAAACATTGTATCATCATAGATGTATTGGGGTCCTACTTCTATGAAAATAAATCATGACAGAAAATGGGCTTTTCGTCATGGGCGGGCCGGAGACGCAGCTACATGACATTCTTTGGGCCGTCCATGACGGAAAAAACCGTGGTAGCAGCGAGGGTGGGGAAATATCGGGGTGTTCCCGGTTACGGTGGGTGGTCGGGGCCAAGCGATGCGTGTTTCTCTCATACACGCACGCGCGTGGGTGCGAGGCATTGGGCTCTAACTGAACCCGAGCGAGGCGTTGGGCTCTAACTGAACCCGATTGGTTGCACTGCTGGCTACGCGTTACTGAACCAGAGCGATCGATTGATGGCTGTAAACTGAACCCGATCGAGCGATTCCGTCGCTACTACTGCTAACTGAGCCGATCGATGCTGCCTCTAGATGAACAGTGAGCGTTGCTGGGTGGTTTGGATGAATAGTTCCCGGTGGGGGTGGATGAATAGGACCCTGTGGTGTTGCCTCTGGATGAACAGGACCCCGATCGATCGAGCCAGTTGGGGCCGGATGAATAGGACCCCGTGGAGGGCTGGATGAACAGGACCACCCCGTTGAGGGCAGGATGAACATCAGATGGTGGAGGGCTGGATGAACAGTAGCCCGTGGAGGGGTGGTTGAACAGGTGCCCGTGGAGAGGGTTGGTTGAACAGTAGCCTGTGGAGTAGCGCGCGGTGGAGGCTGGATGAACATGATCTCGTGGATGAACAGTCACAGGTGGAGGGAGGAGGAGGTCGACGGTGGATAAACAGTAGCCCGTGGAGGCTGGAGGGGGTCAACGGTGGAGATAAACAGTATCCCGTGGAGCCCCGTTTTCCGGTACGCCACACCCTCCCGATGAACAGGACCCCCGTTTCGACCTTAACGCTCTGACACAAGTCTGTTTCCTCCGTTTTGCGTTACGCCACACCCCTCCCGATCAACAGCACCCCCGTTTCGACCGTAGGAGGTCCATTTACTCTGTTTTGCGGTAGGCCAGACACCTCCCGATGAAAAGGATCCCGTTTCGACCATGGTCGGTCGAACACAAGGCCGTTTTCTCTGTTCTTCGGTATGCCAGGCATCATTTCCTTTGGCTGTTCCGTCCAAGCCCTCCCGGTGAAAACGACGACGCATTCCGTTCCGACCCAGCCGATTGGCTCCCCATGAACATGACGACGATGTTGTTCCTCCATTCCGACCCAGCCATGTACACGAGCCCTGGCCGTACGTATGCGTGAGTAGGCATTCGAGACCCTGCCCGTATGTACGTATGTGGCCGTATTTTCTTTCTTGCACACTTGCCGTTGTACGTACGTGTACATGCTACGTGTGCGCCTCTACTACGACACGTGCGCGCCTCTACATCGACCAATATGTACGTACACGTTCGCGACTAGAATGACAACGCTACGTCCGCTTCGACCAGGTGGGTCCCGACTGTGAGGCACTTCCTTGCCTGCGAAGATGTAGCTGGTTGGTCCAGGCTGTCAGGGGGGCGAATCGTTTTTTTTTTGCTCGGACGCACTTCCTTGCGTGCGAAGATGTAGCTGGTGGGTTCCAGCAGTCAGGGGGAAACGTTTTTTTTGCAAAATACAGTGGCCCATATGGTCGGTCCCCACTGTCAGGTGGAGGAATAATTATTTTGCGCGTAATAAGGAGGCACTTCCTTGCTGCGGCCGTGGACCCAGTTGTCAGCTTCTCCACGTACAGTACTCTTCCGATGGAAGTCGTTCCTTGACCACGTTGACCACGCCGCGCCGAGAGCACCAGGGCGGTGGACGACGATAAGGCCTAGGAAGGGGACGACGCGGAGCCGGCGAAGACGCGGTAGTGGAAGCCCGCGCGGAGAGGAGTAAGAGGGTTCACTGGTTCGGCTGCGGTGTGAGGCTGCCATCGCCGCAGGGCCTGGCCAGCGGTGGGAATAGCAGGGGGCGGTGAGGCCTCCGCGGCAGCACAGCCGGGCACGGGAGGCAGGAGCATGCGGCACGACCGGCGCTGCTTTGGGCGGCTGGAGCAAGAAGACCAGAGGTTGAAGAAGCACTACGCCCGTTAGATGGACATCGTACGGTCACTGGAGCTAGAATCGTTCATATTGACTAATTTGACAAAGCACTCCGTCCCCGTCAACTTAGTAGGCCCACAAGTCAGCCACCCACCAAGGTGGGTCCCAACTAGCAGGGGGTATTCATTTTTTTGTGCGTAGTAAGGAGGCACTTCCGGTGGGTCTGAGCTGACAGCGGGGGGAACGTTTTTTTCACGAAATACGATGACCCGTCCGATGGGTCCAGCGGTCACGAGGGAAACATTTTTCCGCAAAATACGGTGGGTCCCCGCTGTCAGGTGGATGAATAATTATTTTGCGCGTAATAAGGAGGCACTTCCTTGCTGCAGCCGTGGACCCAGCTGTCAGCCTCTCCACGTACAGTCCACGTTCGATGGAAGCCGTTCCTTGACCACGTTGACCACGCCGCGCTGAGAGCACCAGGGCGGTGGACGATGGCAAGGTCTAGGAAGGGGACGACGCAGAGCCGGGGAAGACGCGGCAATGGATGCCCACGCGTAGAAGAGTATGAGGGTTCACTGGTTCGCTGCGGTGTGAGGCTGCAGTCGCCGCAGAATAACAGGGGGTGTGGGTGAGTAGAGGGATGGCCTGGCCAGCGAGGGGAGTAGTAGGAGGCGGTGAGGCCTCCGTGGCATCGCAGCTGGCCACGGGATGCAGGAGCACGAGGCACGACCAGCGCTAGTTTGGGCAGATGGAGCAAGAAGACCAGAGGTTGAAGAAGCACTACGGCCATTGGATGGACATCATGCGGTCAACGGAGCTAAAATCGTTCATATTGACTAAGTTGACGAAGCTCTCCATCCCCGTCAACTTAGTAGGCCCACATGTCATCCTCCCGCTATACTGGGTCCCAGCTAGCAGGGGGAGTATTCATTTTTTTGTGCGTAATAAGGAGGCACTTCCGGTGGGTCCGAGCTGACAGCGGGGGGAACGTTTTTTCGCGAAATACGGTGGCCCGTCCGGTGGGTCCCACCAGTCAGGGGGGAAACATTTTTTTGCCAAATACGGTGGCCCGTCCGGTGGGTCCCTGCTATCAGGTGGAGAAATAATTATTTTCCGCGTAATAAGGAGGCACTTCCTTGCGGCTGCCATGGACCGAGCTGTCAGCCTCTCCACGACGGTAGTCTTCTGATGGAAGTCGTTCCTTTACCACGTTGACCACGCCGCGCCGAGAGTACCAGGGCGGTGGATGACGGCGAGGCCTAGGAAGGGGAAGACACGGAGCCAGGGAAGGCGCGACAATGGATGCCCACGCGGAGAGGAGTATGAGGGTTCAATGGTTCGGCTGCGGTGTGAGGCTGCCGTCGCCGCAGAATAACATGGGGTGTGGGTGAGTAGAGGGATGCCCTGGCCAGCGGTGGGAGTAGTAGGAGCCAGTGAGGCCTGCACGGGAGGCGGGAGCAGGCGGTTTCGCCGGCGCTGGATTTGCCAACTGGAGCAAGAAGATCAGAAATTGAAGAAACATGACTGCCGTTGGATTGACATCCAACAGTTACGTCTGCGAGAATCGTTTGCTGACGTATATAATAACTATAAAAACCTTGCATACACGTCAACTTAATAGGCCCACAAGTCAGACCATTTCCTCTTTTTTTAATAATTTATATATAACTCATTGCGACTTCTTATGCAATTTACTGCAGTCCGTTTTCTTGGTTGGCCAGGGCCAATTCCGCATAATTCTGTGGGTTCCAAACTATTTTTAATACCGAAATGTCGAGCCAGATTTAAAGTACTTTGAAGATATATTTAAATTAGGTTAATGCCCTAGTGAAATAGGAATCCGGAAATGTGAAAAAAAAATCAGAAATTATAAAGTAATTGCCAATTTGTCATCTGTTTTTATATTCACAACAAATTTCATATTCCTTTCAAGATTTGCACGCGTCTTGAAAGAGTTGCAGCCCATCAGGGCGTATAAAAATAAATAGGCATGGGTTGGGTATTATTCAGAAAAAAAAACTGGGCTCATTTTCACAAATAAAAAATAGCTGGGTTGGTCACGTGGTGAACACAAAATATAAGCCTGGGCTAGACGGGCCACAACCCAATTCTAACCCTGCTCCGTCTCAACAGTAACAAAAAAAATACTACTCGAGCAACTACGTCCCAGGTGTGAGCCGATCTTGTGCTGTTCTCTTGTCTATTGACTATATACACTCACAATGTCGTGGGTCGCAGATGTCAGGAAAACACGAGGAAGAAGCATTTCATTTTTCCATACGCTGACATGGTGGGCCCGTACTATCATCCGCTCCACGTACTTCTGTCGATTCCTGTTGTTTGTTGACCATGTTGACAACGCGAGAGGGCGGCGCCGCGGCGAGCGCACCCAAGCGCGCGGAGGACGACGGCGAGGCCTTGGACGTCGACGTTAACGATTTAGGAGATGGTGGGGCGGTGATGCGTGCGCTGAGGTGCAGCCAGCCGTGGGAGGCAGAAGCAGGCGGCCCCGCCGGTGCTGGTTTGGTTTTGGCGGCTGGAGGAAGACATGACTGAAGAAACATGACAGACCGTAAAAGCAGCAGGAGTACTTAACAACCTTAACTGAAACCAGCAGGGGCACTTAACAACCATAGCTGAAAGCAGTATGAGTAATTATATAGGTTCAACCGTACAAAGCACGCCTCGAACAGTGCTACTTTTCCTACAAATATCCAAGGGTGAGGCCGCCAAGCCCCAGGACAAGGCCCAGGCGCCACCCCGCACATCCACAACCTTCTGAAAGCGGCTTCATCTCGCAATGTGGTCAATAAATAGGATATTCGCTTTAGAGCCATGGAAAAGCAGGAACATAATCTTCTGTCTTATTCTCCAAGATGGACGGGCCTTCATTATTTGAGACCACCCATGAATAAGTATCTTTTCACCTCCAAGTGGAATGGAGTAGGTCAACATAAACATCATGTTGTGACCAAGCGCAAGTCTGACCCCACCATGCTCAGGCATCCGTATAGGAACAATAGAACTGGGCAGTTTCTGTTTCAAGAAGATCACATCTATAAAACTTGTATAAGCAATAGCTTATGAACAACATATATAACAGAAAACAGCTTGTACCATAAGTTTCTCGACATAGTTCGACATGTTCAACGATTGCAGCAGTGGCACATATCCCACTTGGCCTTCCACCATTGAAACACCCCACAAGGACCTCAAGACGATCAATAAAGTGTAGGAACTTATGGATGTCATCCCAGTCAACTTCAGTGCCATCAGTAACAACCGAGTTGTTACAGAATAACAAACAAGCAGCCTGCTTAATTCTGAAAAAACCTACACATGCCACCAATTATAAGAAAATATGAGTTAGAAGTAGCATCTTCGTGAGAGATTCGTTGCTACTTCTAAAGTTAAATTGTGGTTAGTTAGACAGAATAGGTGGATTAAGAAGTAATCGAGGCAACAAGGAAGAACCAGATACAAAACTAACATGGATGAACAATTGGAACGACGTCGGGGTGGAAGATCGCAGTTAAGATGAGACCAGGTTCTGCTATATCCATCAACATTCGTGCGCCAACTTTCAGTCTGTAACACTTGAGAAAGTTAATCCAAGTTCGGCCATAAAAATAGCAGCGATCTTCTTGGTTCATGAACCCAACTCGAGACTTATATCCATGGCTTGTCTTCACTGTGACCATTAAACTGGTGTATTCAGTTATGGCAAGGCCCAGCATCTTGAGTACATGTGTTCTGGCAGAGCAAATAATGCACTGCAGGAAAAATAATATGAGAACACAATGTATTCCCTATCCAAATCTAGAAATAACTTCCTCCTTCACATCAGTGTTGACCATCATACTGGTAGTACCTTTTATCCAAGTATAGCAATCCAAATTTCCAAATTAGTCGACAACATGTTCAAAAAAACCCACCCTCCAGGATAAAAAAGAGGATTCTAGGAACATACTGTGCGCGTTTTAAAATCCTGTGTTAGGATGAGAAGGAACAAGTGTGGTGTCTCGCTGAGGGCGCAGAAACCTGTAAGGTCCTCGTACTTTGGGCACTACAAATGAAACACACTAGATTCAGTAGGAAGAAAAATGCATCAACGGCGGCGGCTTCCATCCTAGGATTACCCGCGACCAAGGGACTTGGATTTATCGGGGATGGATGAAGAATTCGTACCTGGTTCTCCACGAGAAAACCCTATGCAATCGCCGAGATGGGGTTTTCTCTGAACAAGCAGACGAGGGAGAAGAGGATTCAGGCCCAGTGAAATATTGCCGCTTAGTCCGTCCAGCTTACTGCTAAATCTGGAAAGGGGGGTTTGTGATTTGATGGCTCATTGGGAATTACTGCGGTGCTACGACCTGGGTGTGTCTACTGTGCAGTTGTGCACTCTAATTTGTGCATATGGCACATGGACCCCGTTGCCGGATGCCCCACATATCAGCAAAAGGAAGTAGAAAGACAGGAGTAACTAGTTACACAAAAATATTTTTTTACAGAGAGATACTCCCTCTGTAAAGAAATATACAAATCTTTTATATCACAACTTTATACATTCAAATTTATATCTGATGGATAGGAAGGAAACTATGGCAATTTTGCAAAAAGGTACCCACACACGTCTCCACATTTGCAAATAAGGCCTTCCCTCATTCATTTTTTTCTCTCACAAGATAAAATACTCATACAAATGCATCTTGATGTTACGTGCAATGCACGGGCATTATGGGGGTTCAGCTGAGAATATAATACTCAGATAGGCTCACGGTTCTGGACTTTGGGCCGCAGGCCCACCCTGCATGTTTGGGGCCCATGTGTTCTACCTCAGCGCTTTTCGTATTGCAAGCGATCGGTATGGCGCTGGTTTTAGATGCTGCTGCAAGGCGAATACACAAAATTGAATAAAGCACGGCAGCTGTTGGAATGAAATAGAACGACAGTTCCTAACCAGCAATGAGAGTTGCAATTCTATCAACGATATACCATGTGATAAATAGTACTGGCGTATTACTTATACACACAGGACACTTGTTTCACCATGCCATATTATTACATCAAAGTCTCTCGTAGGATAGATCAGTTCGGTAGTTGCGTGCTGCTACTGAAGAATTTCAAAGTTGATTCGGACTAGCTCTCCTTGCCGAGAAAGTTCGATTTTGAGATCATCCCCTACCGCAAGATATGATTTAGATTTGAACCTTGACCATCCTTTAGCATCAATCATCATGCGACCATCCTTTGTACTTACGGTATATTGAGTAGGTTCATTCACACCAAGGCTGCGCATGGTAAGAGAAACATGGCCGCTGTCGCCCGGATTGTTGAAAGACTCCCTCGTTGCTCTAGGAATTCTCTGTTTGCAAACAAGAAGACATACCCAAATAGTTAGATCAACAGAGTGAATCATGCGAAACAACATGGAAAGAAAAAAGAACGAAACACTTGGGCGGCCAATGCTTACCAAGAAGGTGGACATGTTGGGTTTTGTAAGGACTTTGGTATATGAAGTGCGAACTACAGCCCAGTCTGTTGCCGGCGCAACTGCTTGTTCGGTTGCCGCTGCACGGGCCGGAGCAGATGCAAGTGCATGTGTTGGTGCAGGTGCCAAAGCCGCTGCTGCTGCCGGAGATGGTGCTCCTTGTAGAGCTGGTGCCGGTGTTGGAGCGGGTGCCGGTGTCGATGCCCGATCATCTGGTAGATCAGCCTGATCCGCTGACGCGGTCGGTGCCCAATCCTCAGCTGGATCAGACTGAGCTATTGCCGTTGTCAGTGCTAGAGCAATTGCCGGTGCTCGATCCGTTGCTGAAGTTGGTACCGATGTTCGAGACAGCGGCGATCGTGTCTGGTCTGCTATGATCAACTTTCTAACTTGACTAGGCTTCGTGACCGTGATCCAGTTTTTTTCTTCATTTCTTTTAAACGCGAGAAGGACTAATTGTGGCATTTTTGTTAAACCAAACTGCAGTTCATCATAGGGATTCAACTTGTACTCAGACAACAGACTGATCCAATTTTTTCCAGTAATATAAGTGATGGACAGTGCTTTTGTTACTGACACAACATAAGAAGTGAAACCTGCAAAAATAGACATCGCAGAGCAACCCAAACGGTTTATTCTGTGATGAATGTCACATGGCAAAACCTGCATCGTAAAATTGCAGGAAAAGAAAGAAAATATGACATTAAATCAATAAGATTTAGACAGTAAATCAATAAGATTTACTTGATGTGACACGAGTGAATCCTTACCAGGAAATCACTATGTTGAAGTACTAAACATAAGATTGATCGTCCAACTACGGGTGGCATGCAGGGGCCCCGCCTACTCCCACAAGTAGGACAGTCAAAAGGTCGTGAAAAATCGTATGGACCGAACATCCATGGGACAGGAAATCCTGGTGGGTGCGATAAACCCTGCAATGCATACAGATATTGGAGTGTAACTATAATAGATAAACCATCCTCACAAAAAGATGATTTGGATACTTCAAAATATACAGACTGAATTGAGTGGACACACATTAACATAGACCGTTCTCAGGACTGACCACACACCAAAAGCGGCAGTACTAATAAACAATACATGGTTCACAAACACGAATCAAGTACTGAACAATAGTACTTACTGCAGACAAGCAAAGTTGCACTAATTAAACTCTACAGACTATTTCTAGCCACCGACCTACGAGATGAACCCCGCATAACTGACTAGGCCATGGACTTTGTGAGACATGTCTACATGCACCATCACCATCTCGTCAACCTTGGAGAACCTAACAGAGTGGTCTTTCCACTCATAAACATGATCATGAAGAAAGGCCGCATCGGATATTAGTATATAGTAGTGGCGCACCACATGTCTGGTGCACCATTAGTGGCCATATCATCTATAGCCCTTTTCCTAGTAGTGGAACCTTTACAAGAACCACACCCTTCGTAATCCAAGGCACAGCCAGTGTTAGGGATATTACTAGCAGGTATAAACCGGCTAAGAAGGTCCGGATTACGCTGGTAAAGTTATATTATCAGAAGCCCGGTAGAGTATGTAACAGGAGGTTACAGCCCATAGAGGTTTAGGGCCCATGTATAAAAGCCCACGGTCTATAAACCGTCGTACCATGTAACTTGGGATGTAAGATAGAAAGAGTAGAGACTGAGGCGAACACGTTTATGAGACGGCCTCGGGACTCTATAAACCGGACCGGGCGTCGCCTCCTATATGAAGGGACGACCCAGCAACGGTTCAAGACAAGAAACAACAGCTCGAGACAGAGGCAAAGCGGATTCGCTCCCTGGTCATCGAAGCCCAAGCAATACCACACCAAACTAGACGTAGGCTTTTACCTTCATAGAAGGGGCCGAACTAGTATAAACTCCCTCTGTCCTTCGTCCGCTTTAACCCCTTTAAGCTAACCCGGGCGATGGCCTCACGACTAAGTCCTGTAAACGAGACATCTGTCATGCTAAATCCAGGACAGTTGGCGCCCACCGTGGGGCTATCACACGATGGTTTCGAGTTCTTGAAGGACAGCTTTGAAGGGCTCAAAGGTTACGCAGTGGGCCGGATGAGCAAGAGTCGTCGCGGCCGGATCTACATCGATGATGCAGGTTGGGGCCCCGAGGCCAATTCAATCGAATACTGGTACCAGGTCCCCTTCGGCGGCATCCACGTCTTCATCGGCAAGATCGACGAACCGAGCCTTGAGTCGGACATCTTCCCCAATATTTTCGAGCCGGCTCAGCGTGCGAGATCAGCCCGGATTCAGCCCGTCGTGAAGCACGTCTTCGTCGGAGCAGTGCATGGAGTACAAGTCGAGGACGGATCAGATTCTAGTGGCGAGACAGTTGTCTATTCCGACGATGAATCTTCATCCGGAGAGACCGAATCTTTGTATCTGTTGCAGGACGGCCGGTCTGAGGGTGTGTCCGACGGCGATAGTATTCCGGACCCCTTTGATCCGCCAAACAGGGTTGCTGTTTTCATGGCCGGATCACAACCTTTGCAGCAGCCCTCAACGACTGGGGCGTTAACCTCAGAAGCAGCGGAAGCTAGAGTTGGGGACCTTCCCCCTGTCGCCTTCTGACGTCCTATCCACCCTAGTTGACACTTTGACAGCACTCGCAACAGAAGAGGTAGCCCAGGCCGACAAGGATTAGCATGATGCAGAGATCGCTCAGGTGAGGAACCGGATTGAGCGGGCTAAGTTGGATCCCAGGATGTCTACAAGACAGTCAGAGTTAGATTCCCAAGCTTTCCGGCTCAGGTTAGATCAGAACACTTCGCAGGAAGTAATGAACAAAAGACAACGATCTTGTTGTCGCCGGTTTATGAGGCAAGGAATCTCTTCAGCACACCAGAGGCAGGAACCAGTAACTATGCAGAGGTAAACGAGGGAGGAGCCCCGGGAACTGGTGCGTCGGTTCAGCCACCAGCTGCAGAGCCAAACCGCCAATTTGTGCCCACCCCTCCCGGCCACTATTCTAACTCGTTGGACAACATCGTCGCCGCCGCTTCACGGCTGGCGCCCTTCCCATTGAGGGGACGTCCCCCATAGCAATGGAGGCACGACGGGCCAAGGAGCTACTGGACACGACGCTAACTCAGCAGCAAGCTTATTCCTATAGCCGGGAGAGGATTCATTCAACCCCCCGCCCGAGCCGGAGATACACGAGGCACCTGGATGAACCGGCTGTATCCAGTAGCGCACGGAGGCGACACCGGAAGAGGCAGGATAATCCGGCAGGAGTAGGAGCACACGCACAAGAGGCGGCGGATCAGGCCAGGCATACGGCTTATAACGACGCCCGTCAGGCAACGCCGGTTCACAACACCACCACAGTTGAAACAGGAATCATGTCCAGTTCTTTGGGGGTGCAATGTCTCATACCCGCTTTACAGAATATAAAACTACCCAAGGATTTCAAAGGTCCACGAAAGGTACCCAACTACACGGCGGATCTGGCTCCGGAGGCGTGGGTGGAAAGTTATGAGATGGCCATGGAGATGCTCGACGTGGATGAAGCTGCATGCGCCAAATATTTCACAATGATGCTTGAGGGCACTGCCCGGACGTGGTTAAAAGGTTTACCACCTAACTTCATCGGATCATGGGGGGAGTTGCATCACCGGTTTATCAATAATTTCAAAGACACGTGCAAGCAACCAATGTCCGTGGTTTACTTAGCAGCCTGTGTTCAAGGAGAGCAAGAGACTACCAGCAGCTGGGTGCGGCGAGTGTCAGAAACTTTGCACTCCTCCAATAGCATCAATCCAAGCACAGCTATAGTGACCTTGGAAGGCAATTGCCGGTTTCAGCCGTTGAGGCAGAAGCTGGGACGACTCAAACGTGACTGCAACATGGGAACGCTCATGGGCGCTTTAGTAAAATATGGAGACTCTGATAACACCAAGCATCTAGATGAAGACGGAGACAAGTCCGGGAAGGCGAACAAAAACGGTAAACCGGCGCAGGCCAATCCGGCGGGTACAGGTTACAATGGCAAGCGTAAAGCGGAGGGTAGCTCAGACTTTGTGGCCAGTACCAACGTTCAGGACAACGGACAGCGCCGCAAGGGTAGACCGCCCCCGCGCAATGACAGGCCACCTATTAATCTAGATCGCCAGTTGAACGTGCCTTGCCCAAAGCACGGTACAGAGGAAAACTCGGCTACGCATCTCTCGAAAGACTGCTTTATTATGCAAGAGTTTATGAAACAGGCCAAATATAACCACGGGCCCCCCGGCGGGTCAGGCCCCGGTTTTCAACGTCCGGGTTATCAGGGTGGTGGATCTGGATCAGGATACCACGGCGGTAACAATAACAACAATGGCAACAATCAGCATCAGCATAACCAGCAACATGGTCAGGGTGGATACAATAACCAAGGCAATCAACAGCATCAGCAGCAGCAGCAATCCGGATATCAGAATAATCCGAAGGAGCTAAGCAATGGGCAATATCATGTTTTCACCACAAGTTTGTGCAAACGGGATCAAAAGGTTCTGAAGAGAGCAGTACATTCTATTGAACCGGCGATACCACGTTTTTACGTTGGTCTGAGCAACCCATTGTATGGAGCAGTGAGGATCACCCGCCACGGGTTGATAATCCGGGCCAGTTGGCCTTGGTGGTGGCACCGCAGGTGGGTGGTTATAAGTTCACAAAGGTGCTTATGGATGGAGGCAGCAGCATCAACATCCTATACTATGAGACTTTTTGACGTATGGGGTTGACAAACAAGAAGCTCCGACAATCCAACACAGTGTTCCATGGGGTGGTGCCCGGTAAATCGGCTTACCCAGTTGGAAAAATCGATCTGGAAGTTACCTTTGGGGATGAACATGACTCTAGATCGGAGACGGTGACCTTTGAGGTTGTAAAGATCAGGAGCCCATATCATGCTCTGTTTGGGAGATCGGTTTACGCAAGTTCATGGCTAGACCGTGTTATGTTTATCTGCAGCTCAAGATGCCGGGTCATAAGGGAACCATCACGGTTCACGGGAGCTGTAAGATCGCGTTGGAATGCGAGGAAGGAGACGCGGCATATGCTGAGGCAGTTTGTGCTACGGAGGAGCTGAAGTTTTATAAGGACAATGTTGATCCGGCAGATATGTCCCCGTTGAAGAAGCCAACTACAGAGCATGATCCGGCGTTGAAGTTTAAATCAGCAGAGGAAACCAAGCAGGTTGACTTTGTTCCGGGCGATTCGTCCAAGCAGTTCACTATCAGTGCTAACCTAGACCCCAAATAGGAAAGCACGCTCACCGAGTTCATCCGTGAGAACCGGGATATCTTTGCATGGAAACCTTCTGACATGCCAGGTATACCAAGGGAACTCGCTGAGCACAGTCTTAATATTGATCCGAAGTTTAAACCGGTCAAGCAGTATTTGCGCCGCTTCAATGAGGAGATGCGCAAGGCTATAGGCGAAGAAGTGGCTAGGCTCCTGGCCGCAGGTTTCATAGTTGAAGTATTTCATCCAGAGTGGTTGGCTAATCCGGTGCTGGTGCTCAAGAAAAACGGAACTTGGAGGATGTGTGTTGATTACACATACCTGAACAAGGCTTTCCCAACTGATCCCTTTGCTCTCCCCCGTATTGATCAGATTATCGATGCTACGGCGGGATGTGAGCGGCTAAGTTTTTTGGATGCATATTTAGGTTATCATCAGATCAAGATGGCAGTTAACGACCAGGAGAAGAAAACTTTCATAACTCCCTTTTGAACCTTCTGCTTTGTATCCATGCCTTTTGGGCTCAAGAGTGCCCAAGCAACTTATCAGCTTTGTGTGCAGAACTGCCTACCAGGGCAGATTGGAAGAAATGTCCATGCATATGTTGATGACCTTGTGGTAAAATCCAGGAAGGAGGAGACGCTGATAGAGGACTTAAAAGAAACCTTTGACAACCTCCGAGTTTACAAGATGATGCTCAATCTGGAGAAGTGTGTTTTTGGTGTTCCAGCAGGCAAGCTCCTTGGATTCTTAGTGTCAAACAGAGGGATCGAAGCTAATCCAGAGAAGATCAAGGCGATCACTTCCTTGGCTAAACCGGCGTGTATCAATGATGTCCAGCGCGTGGCGGGCCGTATTGCAGCGTTGAGTCGGTTCATTAGCCGTTTAGGAGAAAAGGCGATCCCGCTTTACTAGATGATGAAGAAGACGGACCGGTTCGTCCGGAGCGATGCTGCAAACGCCGCGTTCGAGGATCTGAAGCGGCAATTGGCAGAACCACCATTCCTTGCTGCCCCGGTTGACAAGGAGCCGCTATTGTTGTACGTGGCCGCCAATGCCCGTGCAGTCAGCATAGCCATTGTGGTGGAGCGCAAAGAGGCAGGCAAAGAATATCCGGTTCAACGTCCGGTTTACTACGTCAGTGAGGTCCTCATTGAGTCAAAACAAAGATATCCACACTAGCAGAAATTGGTATATGGCGTGTTCATGGCAAACCGGAAGTTGAAGCACTATTTCCAGGGCCACCCAATCACTGTTGTCAGTTCAGCTCCGTTAGGAGATATAATCCAGAACAGAGAAGCCACTGGCAGAGTGGCGAACTGGGCGATTGAGCTTAGCCCGCACGAATTATAGTATGTGCCCCGTACTGCTATAAAATCCCAAGCACTGGTGGATTTCATCAATGATTGGAAAGAGTTTCAAGCAACTGAGGAGAAGCCGGATCATACATACTGGACTAATCACTTTGACGGTTCGAGGCAATTGGAGGGCTCGGGGGCTGGAGTCGTGTTAACTTCCCCATGAGGTGATAAGTTCCGTTATGTCCTCTGATTAATGTTCCCTTGTACTAACAATGCTGCTGAGTATGAAGCTCTCCTCCACGGTTTGCCGATGGCCAAGGAGATGAACTTGAGCCGGGTTAAATGCTTTGGTGACTCAGATCTGGTTGCACAACAAGTATCTGGTTAGTGGGACTCTAAGGATCCGCTCATGGCGGCTTATCAGCGAGAAGTGGATGCAGTCGCAGGATACTTCAAGGGATATCACGTGGACCACATAGACCGACGAAAAAATGAAGCGGCCGATGCATTGAGCCGGCTGGGCTCTCAGCGTAAATCGGTTCCACCTAATACCTTCTTGGATGAATTGCATAATCCGTCAGTACAGATACCTTCAGAGGAGGACTTGGCTGTTCCTGATCCGGAAGCACAGTTAGTCGCAGCACTTCGCGTCATTCCGGATTGGACACTCCCTTATTTGGCGTATATGAGCCAAGGTGAGTTGCCAAAGGATGAAGTTGAGGCCCGGCAGATAATCCGGCGGTCTAAGTCTATGACTATCGTCAATGGAGAACTTCATGACCGCAGCGTTTCTGGGGCGTTTCAGCGGTGCGTATCATCAGAGGAAGGCTGCGATATTCTTCAAGAGATTCACGAAGGAGATTATGGTCATCACGCCTGTTCAAAGTCCTTGGTAGCTAAAGCTTTTCGTCATGGGTTCTACTGGCTGACGGCTCACGCCGATGCAGAAGACTTGGTCAGAAAATGTGATGCTTGCCAGAAATTTTCACGGCGTGCTCATGTACCGGCGCAGGAGCTACGGATGATTCCAATTACTTGGCCGTTTGCGACTTGGGGGCTTGATATGGTTGTACCCTTTAAAAGATCCCAAGATCAGAAAACCCACCTGTTAGTAGCAGTGGACAAATTTACAAAGTGGGTTGAAGCAGAGCCTGTCAGTAAGTGTGATGCGGCAACAGCGGTTAAGTTCATCAAAAGGTAATTTTCCGGTTTGGCTTTCCACACAGCATTATAACTGATAATGGCACCAACCTATCTAAAGGAGAGATGGAAGAGTTCTGTCAAAGAGAACATATTCGCCTTGATGTGTCATCAGTAGCTCACCCTCAGTCCAATGGCCAAGCTGAGAGAGCCAACCAAGAGATCAGCCCCGGCTTATGGTTCCTTTGCAAAGAACACCGGGTTGCTGGGTAGAGGAGTTGCCTTCTGTCCTATGGAGCATCAACACTACACCTAATAGATCTACAGGATACACGCCTTTTTTCATGGTGTACGGCGCTAAAGCAGTACTCCCTAGTGATATCCGACATGACTCACCATGGGTGGCGGCCTATGTTGAAGCAGATAATTAACAAGCAAGGCAAGACAGCTTGGACAGGCTAGATGAGGAACGGGACACGGCAGCAGCGCGATCAGCGATTTATCAACAAGATCTGCGCTGGTACAACAGTCGCCGAGTTAAGACCAGGACGTTCCAGGAGGGAGATCTGGTGCTTCGGCTCATCCAGGACCAGACAGATATGCACAAGCTATCCCCACCTTGGGAAGGGCCCTTTGTGGTCAGCAAAAACCTACACAACGGATCATACTACCTTGTCAATGTTCGAGAACATAAGGACTCACGTACGGCAGAGGAGGAGACCAAGCGGCCGTGGAACATCGCTCTTCTTCGACCTTACTATACTTGAGCCATTGGCTCCGCTTTATGTACAATGTATATATTATGATTAATAAAATAAACTGGCGCCCCCGGAACACCCGGGAATCAGCCATCTTCTTCGCAAAAAGAGTATCACATGGGGGCTTCAAAAGAAACCTTCCATGGCCTCTTAAACCGGCGCCCCTGATAGAATCAGGGAATCACCCGTGTCTTTTATACACAAGAGTATCACATGGGGGTTTCGAAAGAAACCTTCCATGGCCTCTTAAACCGGCGCCCTTGACAGAATCAAGGAATCAGCCGTGTTCTTCAAAGGAGTATCACATGGGGTTTTTGCAGAAGCTTACCATGGCCTCCTAAACCGGCGCCCTTGACACATCAAGGAATCAACCATCTTATCAAGAGCCACATGTGGGCTTCCGTCGGCAAGGAAGTTTTTCCCATGGCCTCTTAAAGCCGGCGGCGGTATGAAGCCCATCATAAGAGCACTGCTCTGGTTGCTTCGGCAATTTCCACATGATGATGAGGGGTAAAAGAGAGTGTTGGTGCCTAACCCAGCTCAAACATATGCCCCGATGAGAAAACGGCTCACACACTATCGGGGGGCTCGCAGAGAGTTGAATACCCTTGTAGTGAACATGGCTTGGAAGCCCGGTGCATGCACCTAAAACCCCGGATTAACCTGCCTGCATCAAGTAAATCACGCCGTCCAGGTAAACCTGGTATGACCCGTTGAACCTGCCACAAGTCAATCCTTCGGGACCCTGAACTTGGCCACGTTAAATTGACGATCATCGAGTTGATTACCTAAAGACAAAATCTTTACGAGATTTTGAAACATTGGGTAGCTTGTCATCGATGATTTGGTTAAGGATTGCAGAGCATCTTGATAGGCTTTGCTAAAATGGTTAATGACAGTAGCCTGGCAGCTCATAAAAATCCTCGAATTTGGAGCCTGGCAGCTCGTAAAAAGCCTCGACTACATGGTCTTATTTGCCCAAAAAACCTTATTTTTATTTTTTATGATTTCACAAATCTTTGTCTTCAAGGTCATTGGTTTTTTACCAAGTCCATTGATGCGAGACTGGAAAACTACAAGGTTGACCATATGTCTACAGAGTTAAAGTCTGGGTCATGAACACCAGCGAGAATTAAACCGGCGTTCATTGTAACCCGGGTCAGCTATTATGCTAAACCAACAGGAGAGCCAAGGGCCTCATCAGCGCCTGAGCTTTAAGTTATTCCTACCGGGTTAAGGTCTACAGGCACACTTAATCGAGGTATGGTATATGTTTGCGTTTATATGCAGTTCAAAGCTATCTATTTAAAACATGTATCAGGACAGTATAATCCGTCCGGTGGTAAACCGCCAGGACATCTTTTAGCGTCGTTCATGCAGACACATGTGATATAAGCTGTTACAGCATTGCAAACGGATGATAAATTGGAAGTGCCAATCAAAATAATACCATGACAGTGGGACAAAGGCAGTATCTCAACTATTCTATTACAAGGCACTCGCAGGCTTGAATGGATCAAAGTTTTTTGCAAAGTACTCAACAACTAAAAGTTAAACCGGACGGCTTACGATTCTTCTTCACGCTGCGAAGGCTGAGGGTCAGCTTGTTTTGGGTCTTCGTCGACTTCTGGCAGCTGCTGGAAATCAGGAGCGCTCCAGTCAATCTTGGAGAGGGCACGGAAATACACTTCATCATTTATAAGAACTAACGGATCAATGTCTGGAGCAAAAGTGTGCTTACGAACTGGTGGGATAAGATTTTCAGTATCGTAAACCGGCCGCTCCACCCACGAGTTCTCTAGATCGTAAGCCAGATAATACCTTGTTAGATCTGCTTCATCAGCAAGCTTACTGGCAAGAGGGCGCATGTCCTTGGTTAAAGAACGGAGATCTTCAGCAGAGAAGGCTTACCCGTCTTCCTTCATGCTTGGGTAGCCGTTCATGGCCTCCGCCGTATCAAAATCGGGGACCCATGCTTTGGCCCGGGTCAACGCCATGAGAGAGTCAGCTCTTGCAGCAGACTTCTTCACCTCAACAAGTCGCGCAGGCAAGACAGAAAGCTTTTCCAGGGTGGCTTGGATGGTGGTCGGCGCCGGTTTGTTATGCGACATGGCACTAATAGCCCTTTGAGCACCAGAGTAGACCTGCTCCACCAGGGTATAAGCAGCCTTGAGCTTCTTCCGAACATCATCTCCAAGATGAGTTATGCGCCTCCCTATATACAATTGGCAAGTTAAACCGGAGCAGAATAAAGATTACAGGGATGCAAACATACGAAGACAGGTACTCACCGAAGATAGCAGATGTCATGTTCTCTATTTGCTGTATCAACCCGGATAGCTCCTGTGTAACCGGATTGAGAGCAGCTTCAGCATCCTTCGCTCTTTTTTCTAGAGCGTCCCTCTGCACCTCCCATGTGGACCGCTCCGCTTCAAAATCTTTCTTCAGTTTTTCCATATTAGTTAAAGCAAGGACAAGTTCTTCCTTAGCTTTGTTTGAAGTAGTCTCATGGAAGGCCAAGCTATTCCGGAGCTCAGTTGCCTCCGAAGCTCTCCGGTTCAAGTCAGCCTGCAAGGAAAGCAAACGGTTTAGAAGGACATATCAATCAAAGTCTCAAGCACATAACAAGTTATGCACTCGACACTTGGGGGCTAATGTACACTTGAAGTAAAAGAAAGACAATTTTTCAGACAAGTCCCAAGCTCATAAACAAGTTATGACATTGGCAATTGGGGGCTAATGTACATTCATTCTCAGACATAAGTAAATTCCCGGTTCACCTAAAGTGAAGCTAAACCGGCACTTAGGGGCTACCATAGCCTAAAGGTATAATTGCAAAGAACAAACAGAAACGGAAGGAAAAAGGAAAAAAGGTTACCTCGTATTTCTCCTTCATCATGTTGACCAAACCGGCCTCATAATCACGGCTGGTGAAGAGCCGGTTTAGATACCCGGAGTGGAGTTCCTGGGCACTAAGGTGGTTATAGCTTGACAGATCTGTACTCCATTTGCCTTTGTCTTGCTGGAGTTTTTCTTCTTTGGCGGTGTGTTTGGCCAAAACAACAGGCTCAGTGGGAGCAGTGAAGCCTATCCCGGTTATCTCAACGTCTGCTGTTGAGGCAGCGGTTGGCTGGAGAGGTTCAGCAGTGCGCACTAGACTAACAGGAGTCGGGCTAGCCCGAGCAGGACTAACACAGACAGGGCTTGCCGGTTCAGCCGTGTTCTCCATAACGTCACCCCCCGGAGCAGCAAGATCTTCATGATCCATTGGGGTGGGATCATCGTGCTGAACTTCAACAGTTTCTTCTGGAGGATTAGCCGCTTCAGGGTCTTCGGCCGGTTCAGAAGTGGTGTGCTCAGCAGCCGGTTTGTTTGCTTTGGCCTTTTTGCTAGGCTTGGGCATACTGATAAAAGATCAAAAGAGTCATGAGAATCCCAGAGTCAAAACGGAAAGATAAACCGGACGTTTGGGAGATGACTTACCCAGGAACGGTCTTAAGCACTAGAACTTGCATAGTGGTCGGCTCGCCGGAAGAAGATAGAGGAGCTTCCTGATAGTTGGGATCAGACAGTTTAAGAGGTTTGCGAATAAGGCCTGCTTTTGGATGAAGAAGGGTTGGAGTGAGCAAACCCTCTGAGCGGCGTCTGCGAGCTAGCGTGAGGGGTATTCCGGACGATTCAACCACATGGCCACTATGGCGCGTGGTCCGGCGAGCTTCATGCTGCTGTTTCTTCAAAAGAAAGTTGGGATTCAATTGAGCATAAGGGTGAGAAAATGGATACTTCCGGGATACCCGGCGGATCTTGGGTGGCAACGGTTCTGAATCAGATGAGAAAGAAATTACCTCAACTCCCTCCGCTTTACTCCCCTCCGCCAGATCCTGAGAAAAGGCATTATTAACATAAATTCACATAAAGGGGGAACAAAGGACATAAGAGTCAAGTAGTACCTCAGAAGCCGGATCATCCTCTTCAGGGTTTGAACCAGAAGCGGCAGCAGCTTTTTTCTTCTTTACGGCAAAGGTTTTCCTGCGTGATTGCTTCGCCGGTTTATCCTGAGCTTTATTCTTCCAGAAAGGATCGTTGGCCTGTGCAAAGGAATAATAACATGTTGAAAACAACTGATATTAATGGATTAAGATGAAAAGAAAGGAACATAATAGTCTTACCGGCGGTGGCCTGTTGTTTTTGTAGAAAGGAGCTAAACCGGTCCTGCTGCAGTCTTCCAGAGGGGTATTCAACATCTTCTTTGCGGACTCAGTAACTTTGTTCTCACGAAGTACTATGTCGGTGTGACACTGAGGATCATCCGGATTGCCGGTATATTCACACATTAAGCTTGAGCGCCGACTTAAGGGAAGAATGCTCCAGGATAACCAGCATCGAACAAAGTCAACACCGGTTAAACCTTCCGCCATGAAAGCCCTAAGCTTGGAATGTTGAGGGGCATATCGAGCCCGATCTTGGGCGCTTAGACGCTGAGGCAAAGGATGAGTTGACGCCAGAAGGTAAGCGCGATCGCATGAAATATACAGTAAAGGCCAGTGTGATGTGTGTGGCCACAACTAATCTGACTACACGTCCTCATATAACATATCAAGGACGCACCATCTTACCAGATTAACCATTCGACTTACTAATGCGGTGTGGGAAGAAAGAAGTATTGGGATTGCTTATCCAAGCAATTGATGCCATGGACTCCTTCGTACAACCTTGTAAGCGAAAAAAAAGTTGCAGTGTGCCTGTACAAAGAACTAGCGTAAGTTCAGTTACCTGCTTCTCAAAATTTTAGTTAGACACTTATTGCAAAATTGTTCAATTAAGTTGCTTGGCTTAATTTAGTTTACTACTGATTACATAATGCCACAGCCTGTTAATCCTATTATAGACTGCGCCTATCTATGTGTTTGATACTTACTGTTAATAATTACCTGTTTGCCTCAACTTAAATAGCTACTTGTTTGTTTAACTGCTTTGCTGCTGCAACAATGGGTTACAATGATGTTAATAACTACTTTTCAGCATGGAATCGAAACTCTTTAATTCCTTGTTTGTTTAACTGGTTTGCTTTTATAACTCCCAGTTGAGATGTTTTGCTAACTTCAACTTTTCTGAATCCAATCGGAACTTTAATGGCAAAACAGGTTAGCCCAAGATCAAAGAGCGAGGTCCCAATGGACGTTGTATCATCCCACAACAGTGGCACCGGCCCAATCGTGCATTATGAATTGCCAACTGCTGATGCTCTAGAGGCTAAACTAGTGGTAGAAAGAGATTCTGCTTCTGCACTTAGATATGAAGTTGACATGTTGAGGAAGCAAACAGCACAATCAGTAGCAGTACTCAAGACAAGCATTAAATATTTGGTGGCTTTCAAAACGAAGCAAGCTGCGACTGACCACATTGTTAAGTTCCTGAAGGAAAAAAGGAAATTAAATTTCCACTTAGTAAATCATAGGTGAAATGTTCTTTCCATTGTTGAATAACATTTGTGTTGTTTGTTCATGTAATTAATCAAACCATTTGTTTTAGAGATCATGTAATAGTTGTTTTTTTTTATTTTTTGTTTTTGGTTTGTAATTTTATTTGAGCACAAGTCTGTATTAATTGATAAGACTCAGAGACATTTCATTTTGATTGTTGTGCCAGACCTACAAGTATGCCAATCGGGCTAAATGTGCATTATACAATAATAGTAGTATAGATGGACCATAAGTGGCACGCATCGGAAAGGGCCAAAATGTTGTCGTAGCTTGGCTAAAAAAAGGTTCCTGTTGTAGCACAGAAAAGTACAGCGGCCTGGCTTATGTATGTTAGTTGATATTATTGATCCATATACTCTATAAGTGTTTATATGTCTGTTAGTTCTATACATTCTTGGTTGATTGACTCGGTGTTTAAATCTTGATACATTGCTTGTCTACATATCTAAATGGGAGTACACATTATGCTGCGTGTGACATTTGAGTTGGACATGAAGTGTTCCAAATATTCGAATTCACCTTAAACTGGATTCTAGCTTCTGAATTTGAGTATCGGCATTTCTAAACCATATTCATATATGACAGTGGAATACATCTTGTCGTCCTTTTGAAGATATATAAAAACACATAGAATGATTTATAAAGATTCATATAGGAATACAAATGGATTCGAATTTAGTTGCCAGGGTAAACGTGGATACTTATTGTCCCGAAATTCGAAAGAAGCGGCAAAATGTCCAGTCCCACGTCGGCTGCCCGAAGCCAAGTGTTTGGGAGATGGAAATTACTGTCTACCCATTACACAGACAATCCATCGGCCCGATTTCGACTGCTCTAAATAGGGGTAGGGTAGTAACTTCAATTAGACGTGACACGACCGCCTCTGAGCCCATTCAGACACGGTGGGCGCCAAACATGGGCGGCAAAACACATTTGATTCAAGCTCGTCCGAAAGACCTCTGTTTCTCCCTCCATTTCCCCATTCCTACACGGTGGGCGGCAAAACAAACTCGACTCGGCCGAAATCGATGTAGGCAAATATTTTCAATAGGGGCAGGTTTGTAACTTCACTCAGACATGACACAACCGCCCTACCTGTCAGCCCCGTTCATACACCGTGGGCGCCAACCACCCTCTCCTTGCCCGAAATCGCTTTGGGAAAATATTGGAGAGATGCGAGATTACCGTTGTATCCCCAACCGACGAGACGTCCAAATTTTAAACGGGGGCTAAGTTCGTAACTTTCCCATATTTCAGACAGGCGCGTCCCAAAAACATGGTTCCCCATACTTCTCCCTCCATTTTCCCATTCATACACCATCCGCGCTGGAACACCATCCCCACACCATCCTCCGTCCACCACCCCATCCATCGTCGCCGTCCTCCACCACATCCATCGCCGCCGTCCTCCACAACATCTATCACCACCGTCCTCCACCATGTCGGAGCGCCTACCAAGACCGCGTCGTCCATTTCTAGAGATAGACGTTTCTCATCCAGGGCGATGGACCAAGAGCCTTGCATCATGTCATGTCGCTTTATCGGCGCCGTCGTCCTCTTTGTCGGGGTCGCTCACACGACCTTCTCTTCCACCGCAATGGGACTTATCCCCCCATGCACCCATCTACTGTCACAGATCTGCTTCAACGCCATCGACAACCATCACATCCTCGATGCCTACACGGCGCCGCAAGAGAGGTGGTACTTCATATCTCCTCAACTTTTTGATCTCAACAAGAAAATAGATCTTAACTTGGTTACTCTACTTTCTTTTCAGCTATTAGAATTTAGTTCTTAGTTCGAAGCAAACAATGGCTGCTAAATACCATTTCTCCGGTTTCCCCCTTTTATGATCACTATACGATCAGAATACGTGCTTTGTGTCATAATAACACTGCTCGACCCATCAAGCAAAACAAGCTTAGTTGTTCAAATACGAATATGATATTATTAAAACAGATTATTTTAATTGGTCAGCTAAATGTTCCTAAATTAGTTTCGAAAATGCATGTTCACCACTGGGTGTGTATCTCTACAGGGTGCCCACGATGGGCCGGCCCACTCTGGGATTTTGGGTCGTCTCAGGCCCCGATTCCCCTATGTTTTGCTGCGCGCTTCCGATCTCTAGCTACTCGCCCCCACCCGCTTGCCTCGTCGGCGACTTGTCGTCCCCGGACGGCCTGACTCTAGGAGGAGACGCCGGACTAATAGGAGGTCACGAGACGCTCGCCCAACAGCGTCACCACTGCCCGGGCGCGCAGCCGTGCCTACCTTCCTAGTCCGTTCGGGGCTCAAGCGTGCTGCACCCACTAAGCCAACCCGATTTATCTTGAGATAAGTCCTCAACACTCAACAGCCACTCCTAATCACCCATTTTCTAATTTTCATTACTCATTAGGCAGGACTGTCATTAGGGTTTGTTGTGTGCTCAGTGCTACCTACACTTAATGGTTCAGATGTATTTCAGTAATATTTAGTACCTGTAAAGTTCACAGGGTTTTCAAAATTCAAGCCCTTGGGACCAAGGTTGTCAGAATCGCGATTTTGAATCGGATCGGAGCCCTGATGGTAGGATCGCAAATCGTGGAATCCTCACTATCAGGATCGTAGAAACGTAGATTCTATGAACAAAAGTCGTAGAATCAGATGGGTTAGTTTGTATCGTAAAGTCGTAGAATCGTACAATAGAATCGCGATTCTGACAACCTTCCTAGGGACAGACACTAGTCATTTTGGATTGTTGGTCGTACTGACATTGACACAGATTACTACTGCAAGCCAGGTTTGTTGATAATTTTACTTGTCTTTCTTACGCATTCGATATAATATCCAATTATTCACGTCGATTAGTTGCAAACCATAGGTGCTAGACAAACTTCTTGATTCAGATTTTGGACGGTCTCATAGTGCAGTTACGATTATGCATACTTGTCCTTGTAAGCTCACAAGTAAATGATTGATTCACTACATCTATGCTTGCCTTGTCATATTTATTGTCAATATTCTTTTAGGGTGGACGACCCTGTTTCTAAATACTGCAACCGTAGACATGAGTGAATAGTATTTCTCTATGTGATCTCTTCCATCATGTGTGGGCAATGAACACTGCATTGTATAGAAAGAAAGTGTCATTTCCAACTTTTACATAGGCTTCGATCTTTTACATGGAATACAATCTGCCTACTTGCTTTGTGTCGCACTACCAACACTCCACCCTTGAAGCTGAACATTGTGCCACTCATAATTCCTTAGTTTATTTTTTCAAATACGAATTTCATATGATTATAATGTTCCTACTTCAGTTTTCAAATGTGTGTCTGCTTGTTATAGAGACATAAGGGGTTTGTATTTCTGTGTGTGGTCTGGTCAGCACGGTTGGGGGTGAACTTTGCATATGCAGGGGTTTATAGGTAGACACTCTTCGAGTTGAACCTGCAATGCATTCCACTAATAATCTTACTACTTTTTATGTTTTAATGAATCTCAGATTCTGAATAGCATCATAACGATTATGAGCTTGCGCGCATGAAAAGAATAAACCAGAACAATGCCATGGTTGTCAAACTTGGCATTAAGGGACTGAAATCAAGTCTGGATGCAATGCAATGCAAACGCTCTCCACCTGCAGATTCATGCTCAGAATATGATCCTAACAGTGATTTTGAGCTAGAGGGAGAACTAAGCCAATGTATCTCCCTAGTGGAGGAGTCAGAGGAAGATGCCCTATCTTATTCACCCATCAAGGTGCTTGCTCTAACTTTCCAAGGTTATATTTGTCGCACATATCTTGCAACCGATGCTTTGCATTGCTTCTACTTTGTTGAACTGCCATTAGCTTAGTTTACACATTGTGTATGTGAATACACCCTACCTATCCATTTTCAGTACATATTCCATCTGTCATCATACCATATTTATCCATTTAAATGTTGTTCTTATGTATCAGATGATACGTCTCCAACGTATCTATATCTTTTGATTGTTCCATTGCTATTATATTATCCTTCTAGAATGTCTTATGGGCTTTATTATACACTTTTATATGATTTTTGGGACTAATCTATTAACCCAGAGCCCAGTGTGTCAGGCCCAAGATGCGATTCTATCCCGATCACGTGACACTTACGTGATTGGGGTACAACCGCATTTCGGCCGCTTAGCAAGATGGATATCATTACATCGTAACATTACATACATACATGGGGGATACAACAATACATACAAGTCACATGAATACAACAACATCTATACAAAGCATCCGACTACAGATGCAAACATGAAAAGAACAACGACATCCATCTGCTATCCCAGGCTGCCGACCTGGAACATAACCCAAGACTGAAAAAGAAGAAGGACTCCAACACAACGCACAACGCTCTAACGTCAAGTCATCAAAAACCTGCACCTGCAACTGTTGTTGTATTCATGTGACTTGTATGTATTGTTGTATCCCCCATGTATGTATGTAATGGTATGATGTAATGATATCCATCTTGCTAAGCGCCCGAAATGCGGTTGTGCCCCAATCACGTAAGTGTCACGTGATCGGGATAGAATCGCATCTTGGGCCTTACAAGTTGGTATCAGAGCCGACCCTCACGGTTACACGGATGTTTGCGGACAGTTTGCAGTCATGTTGTACATGACGTTTGTGACCCATCGTGGCACACGGCAAGGCACATGTGTTGTCCTGGAAGCACAGACGTTTGTGCCATGAGGGAACGTTCCCATGACCCGACGAGGACGTCGGTTCCTCTGAGTGGGCGTGTATGTGATATCCTGGCTTATTAGGGATGATAGACTACTCATATCAATAAGGAATTCCTTCTTTTTTGAGAGCCCATTCGGATAGAACTTCAAAGTTAAGCGTGCTCAGCTTGGAGTAGTTTCAGGATGGGTGACCGACCGGGAAGTTGCTCCCGGGTGCGCACGAGTGAGGACAAAGTGCGCAGAAAATACTAGTATTGATATGTGGGGCCAGTCTAGATCCTGCCAGGAGTAACGACCACCGGCGGGTGTGTCCGGGGCGTTACATAGTGCCAGTTTCTGTTTTTCTCCTATTTTAGGGTTTTACAGAAAAGGAATATCAAACGGAGTCCAATTGATGAGCCAATTTTTTTTTCTGGACCAAAAGAAGCCCCCGAAGCAAAAGAGTTGGGCCAGGAGAGCCACGGGCTGCCCTCGAGGGTGGAGGGCGCACCCTGGGAAGGTGGTGGCGCCCTCCTATCTCGAGGACAGCCTAGAAGCTTCCTTGACGTGGGACCTACGCCAAAAATTCATATAATTACCAAAACCTTTGGAAATTAACCTAGATCGGGAGTTCCGCTGCGGAAAGCCTCTGTAGCCACTGAAAACCAATCTACACCCTGTTCCGGCACCCTGCCGGAGGGGCGAACCCTCACCGGGGCTATCTTCATCATCCCGGCGCTCTCCATGACGAGGAGGGAGTAGTCCACCCTCGGGGCAGAGGGTATGTACCAGTAGCTATGTGTTTGATCTCTCTCTCTCTCTCTCTCTCTCTCTCTCTCTCGTGTTCTTGAGATGCATGATCTTGATGTATCGCGAGCTTTGTTATTATAGTTGGATCTTATGATGTTTCTCCCCCTCTACTCTCTTGTAATGGATTGAGTTTTCCCTTTGAAGTAATCTTATCGGATTGAGTCTTTAAGGATTTGAGAACACTTGGTGTATGTCTTTCACGTGCTTATCTGTGGTGACAATGGGATATCATGTGATCTACTTGATGTATGTCTTGGTGATCAACTTGCGGGTTCCGTGTCCTTGCGAACCTATGCATAGGGGTTGGCACACATTTTCGTCTTGACTTTCCGGTAGAAACTTTGGGGCACTCTTTGAAGTTCTATGTGTTGGTTGAATAGATGTTTCTGAGATTGTGTGATGCATATCGTATAACCATGCCCACGGATACTTGAGGTGACAATGGAGTATCTAGGTGACATTAGGGTTTTGGTTGGTTTGTGTCTTAAGGTGTTATTCTAGTATGAACTCTATGATAGATTGAACGTTACTACTGACTCTGGAATAAATCGATCAGAAAGAATAACTTTGAGGTGGTTTCGTACACTACCATAATCTCTTTGTTTGTTCTCCGCTATTAGTTACTTTGGAGTTACTCTTTGTTGCATGTTGAGGGCTAGTACTATGATCCAATTACGTTATCATTGTTGAGAGAACTTGCACTAGTGAAAGTATGAACCCTAGGCCTTGTCTCCTATCATTACAACACCGTTTATGCTCACTTTTACCACTTGCTATCTTGCTGTTTTTGTATTTTCAGTTTTCAAAAACCTATATCTACCATCCGTATTGCACTTGTATCACAATCTCTTCGCCGAACTAGTGCACCTATACAATTTACCATTGTATTGGGTGTGTTGGGGACACAAGAGACTCTTTGTTATTTGGTTGTAGGGTTGTTTGAGAGAGACCATCTTCACCCTACACCTCCCACGGATTGATAAACCTTAGGTCATCCACTTGAGGGAAATTTGCTACTGTCCTACAAACCTCTGCACTTGGAGGTCCAACAACGTCTACAAGAAGAAGGTTGTGTAGTAGACATCAAGCTCTTTTCTAGCGTCGTTGCCAGGGAGGTTAGTGCTTGAAGGTATATCTTTATATCTTGCAATCGAATCTTTAAGTTTCTAGTTCTATCACTAGTTTCATTTATAAAAGAAAACTACAAAAAAATGGAATTAAGGTTACCTCATATGCTTCATCTTTTTAAGATCTTTCGTGAAAATGACGGGAAGGAAAATTGTGCTCAAGTACTAGACGAACAATTACATAGAATGCTTGGCATAAAATATGTGCATGATGAGCATGATTGCATTGTTGTTAGTATGAATTCTTTTAAAACCCATGATGCTAATGATATGCAAAGCCACAAGCTCGGGGAAGCTATGTTTGATGAAGATGACATGTTTAGTCCCCCAAGTTTTGATGAGCAAATTTATTATGATGAAAGCATGCCTCCTATCTATGATGGTTATTGTGATGACTTGTATGCTATTAAGAATAATGATAACCATGAAACTTGTCACCATGATTTTAGTTTTCAATTAGGTTATGCTTCACATGATAGTTATTTTGTTGAATTTGCTCCCACTAATACGAATGAGAAGAATTTTGCTTATGTGGAGAGTAGTAAAATTTCTATGCAAGTAGATCATGAAAAGAATGCTTTATGTGCTGGTTATATTGTTGAATTCATTGATGATGCTACTGAAAATTATTATGAGGGAGGAACATATGCTTGTAGGAATTGCAATAATATCAAGTTTCCTCTCTATGTGCTTAAAGTTTTGAAGTATGCTTGTTCTGCCTTCCTATGCTAGTTGATTATTGTTCCGATAAGTTGTTTGCTCACAAAATCCCTATGGATAGTAAGTGGGTTTGACTTAAATGTGCTAGTCATATTCTTCATGATGCTCCCGTTATGTTTCAATTCTTATCTTTTATGCGAGCATCATTGAAATCATCATGCCTAGCTAGGGGCGTTAAACGATAGCACTTGTTGGGAGGCAACCCAACTTTAATTTTTTTGTTTTTGTTGCTGTTAGGGAATAAATTTTGCATCTATCCTCTGATTAGATGTGGTTTCATGTTCTGTTTAGTGTTTGTGCCAAGTAGAACCTTTGGGAAGACTTGTGTGAAGTTTATGTGATCATGCTGTGAAAAACAGAATCGTTAGCGCTGACTAGAATAGTCTTCAGATTTTACTGGAGCGTGTTATTTCGTTAATTCTTTTTTCAGAATATTGGTAGAAAAATTCCGCAAATTTACCAATTTAGTTTCAATTTTTTGGAGTTCCAGAAGTAGGCAAAACCTAAAGATTACTACAGAATGTTTTGTTTTTTGACAGATTCTGTTTTTCGTGTGTTGTTTGCTTATTCCGATGCATCTATGAGTAGTATTGGAGGATATGAACCATAGAGAAGTTGGAGTACAGTAGGTTTAACACCAATATAAACAAATAATGATCATTACAGTAACTTTGAGTAGTGGTTTGCTTTCTTATACTAACGGAGCTCACGAGAATTTTTGTCTAAGTTTTGTGTTGTGAAGTTTTCAAGTTTTGAGTATTGCTTTGATGGACTATGGAACAAGGAGTAGAAAAGGCCTAATCTTGGGGATGCCCTAGGAACCCCAAGTTAATTCAAGATAATCAAAAGCCTAAGCTTGGGGATGCCCCAGGAAGGCATCCCCTCTTTCGTCTTCATCGATCGGTAACTATACTTGGAGCTATATTTTTATTCGCAACATGATATGTGTTTTGCTTGGAGCGTCAATTTAGTTTATTTTGTTTTGCTTGCTGTTTGAATAATATCCCAAGATCTGAAGTTCTTAAATGTTAGAGAGTCTTCACATAGTTACATAATTATTCAACTACTCATTGATCTTCACTTATATCTTTCGGAGTAGTTTGTTATTGCTCTACTGCTTCACTTATATCTTTTAGAGCACGGCGGTGGTTTTATTTTGAAGAAATAGATGAACTCTCATGATTCACTTATATCCTTTTGAGAGTCTATTAAAACAGCATGGTGATGACCCACAACCGTAAGGGATCTATTGCAGCGTTTTCGATAAGTAAGAGTGTCGAACCCAACGAGGAGCAGAAGGTATTGATAAGTGATTCTGAGCAAGGAATAACTGCAAGCACTGAAAGATAACTTTTTAGGGTTTTTCTTGATATAAGCAATAGGAAAGTAAAAGCGAGCAAAGTAAAAGGCACTGGAGAGTAACAAGTGGCCCAATCCTTTGTGAGCAAAGGAGAGGCCTAGCAACTGAACTTATAAAGGCTAAAGTGTTCTTGAGGACACACGTGAGAGGTAGTCATATGCTTTCGCCATATTCCGTATCGGTACTATGTGATGTGTTGATAAGTGTTGAGTGGGTGGATCTATGCTAGTACACCCTCTAGACTAAGATGAGTGCACTCTTATGATTAAACACCTTGCAAGCATCCGCAAATACAAGATAGTATTTAAGGCAAAAGCCTAACCATAGCAATACGATCGATGATCCATTGTTCCCTTTTGCAAAAGCGTGCGAACTGGGGTTCAGGTTTCTGTCACTCCGGCAACCCACCGTAAGCATTCTTTGTACACAATGTATTCCCCTAGGTCCTTAATAAGGCGAAGTGTTGAGTGTTCAACTCGAACAACACCACTAGGAAAATAACAACACAACTTAAGTATCAAACAACACATATTACTTCAACATCATATGACTACTAACAACAAGACTTCTCCCATGTCCTCAAGAACTAAAGTAACTACTCACAAGACATAAAAGAGATCATGATCAGCGGAGATAGATGGATGATAAACAATCTGGACACAATGATATTTCTCCAACAAAACTCAATAGCATTCATCACAAAGTAGTAATAAACACCGATAGGGTAGAGAGGATAGATAGTACGGATTACAACACAAGTTGCAATTGTGAGATGAGATTGGATGAAGATGGAGATGGTGCTGATGTTGGGGATGATGTTGATGATGATCTCGATGATGCCCGTGACGATGGTGATGATGATGGCGATGATCTCCCCTTCTGGGAGGTGATCGCCCCGGCGGAATCTGCCCGCCGGAGATGGCTTTTCTTCTCTGTAGGTTTCCGCCACGGAGCGGCGGTGGAACTCCGTCAAAACTCCTCTTTTTAGGGTTTCTGATTGACGAGGAGTATATAGGCCAAAGGGGAGAGCCTGGAGTGGGCCAGGGGCTCCAGGCGCCCTCCCGGCGCGGCCAGGGAGGGGGCTGCGCCAGGTGGCCGCCTGGGCACCCTGTGGCCCCCCTCTGGTTGCTCTTTTGCGTATCTTCGTGATCCTTCTGGAAAATACCCTCCGTCGATTTTTCAGGTAATTTGGGGGTATTCTTCTTCAGCAACTCAGCGTCCACATTTTACCGCTGAATCCTGCTTCGGCACCGGAAAGTTGCAAACTGTGTAAAATAGGCCAAAACAACATAAGAACATCATCGTAATGTGAAATATATCAATGAATAAGGATGAATTACGATATAAAATAGTGATGCATTTTGGACGTATCAACACCCCCAAGCTTAGACCTCGCTTGTCCCCAAGCGAATACTGAGCTCGGTAAACCTGTCGACAAGTTTAGAGAGTGAAGTGTCGATAAATAGAATACGGACAAGAAGCATCACAGTTTCTTCACCAAACTCAAATATCCTCAACAGCAATCTTCAACTCATAAGGCCCTTATAAAAGAGTGGTAACACTTATAACCGAAAGTAGGGCTAAGGAAACTCATCAAATCATGGCAAACATGTCCTCTGGTCAAAGAACAACTAATAGCTTTCACTTTTGCTCTTTCTCTTTATGTTTTGATGAGATTAATTGAAGCTTTTGAAAGAACATGTTATTAGGCAAGAAGTGAAAGTGTTAACACAAAGGAAAATGTTTGCTTTAGCTGGGCTTGACAAACAACTTACTTATCAAATGATAATATCAACAAGGATATGATATGACAAATCTTAATGCAACTTTATATGAATGAATCCTCGTCAACATCAAATGTCTGCTCTCTTTAAGAATAGAAGGAAGTAGGAATAACTGACTCAACCTAAAACTAAGAGATAGGCCCTGCTCTAGGGAAGTAGGGAAAACTAATGTGCTATCCTTGAATCAAACAGAATGAAAACAAGTTTTGAGAGGTGCATGATTTGTCAACGAATGCTAATAGATAACTCAATTACTTCTCAAAATGGACAAGTTTCGAGGAACGGCTCCCGCACGGGAACGATCACATCCCCTTAATCTCCTTTGTTTATCACTGCCAAAAAATTTCTGATTTCTCATGAACAAAACGTGAAGGAGGGTTTGTTTGTTGTATTATCTTTTATGAGCCGGGCGCACTCATGCCAGTTCCTCCTCGTATTAGGCGTTTGCAGATTAGACATGCAATCCCGAGGTAAAAATTGTCCAACTTAAAAAGATCATGAATTAACTACTACTTCCTCATGAGCTAAAACAGGGGCACAAAATAGAAGATTTTGAACATTTAAGGATAACACATAAATTCTATACTTTAGGAGGTGGTAGTGGAATACCACGAATAGGAAGGTATGGTGGACTCATATGGAAGGTATTGGTTTAAGGGTATGGATGCACAAGCAGAATTCCGCTTAGTACAGAGTTTAGGCTAGCAAAGGCTTTGAGAGAACAGACAATTGATGATGACTAAGATGCAAAGCAATGTAAAGCATAAACATTAAAATAAGCATAACACATCAAGTTGTCTTCCTTGTCAGCATAACACTTCAAGTATAATAACATAAAGGTTTTGGCTATGTCGCTACTTTAAGAAAATCATGCTTGTTGTTATGACGCAAGCTATGTTTGCCAAGATCAAATAAAGTTTTCAAAGCCATACCTGATATAAGGTCAATACTCCCCATAAGAATCATCATATAAGGTCGATTGCTTGAAGAGAATACCGAGTGCAGCAAAGGAACCAATAGACTTCTCATTAATATTCCATCATAGACGACTCCACACTCACGGATACAATCTCTCCACAGAAGGAGTGATAGACCTCAATGCACACACCTATTTCATATAATAACCTCCCTAGACATGATACGACTCTACTTGACTCTAAAAGACAAAAGATAAAGATAAGGATACCGGGCACTCCCCCAAGCTTGGAACAAGCCAAGGGGATGCCATTACCCAAGGAGATTTCACTCCTCATTCTTGTTGATGTTGATCACGTAGTCCTCGGCGAAGCGCTTCCATGGAAGGGGTTCTCCAGTCTCATATGAGAAGTTTGTCTCCTGAATCCTGCATGCAGCACCCATACCCATGCGCATAAACCTTAGTTCATACTCACAGTTCTGGTGATGTAGATCATAAATTTGCCCTTGGAGCTCTTCAATTCTTTCTTCAGATGTGGTGATGCTTTTCCACATCTCCTTCATCTCCTTCAGGAAGTAGGTCTTCAGCTCGTTGATGATGTCAAAGTTAGCTTTAACAGCACGCTCGATCATCTTCTTATACTTGAAGACTTCTTGCTCCACTTCTTCTTGCCTGGCCTAGATGCTCCCCTCCTTGATAGGTCCCTTCAGATCTTCTTGATGGAGGACACCGTCCTCCATCCGAACAACCTGAGGGTGCTTCTTCACCTCAGCGAGGTAAGGGTTGATGACGTTGATGACGAACTTGTCCTTGGGGGAACTTGGGGAAGCCATGGCACCTAGGTCTAGCTAAAAGATTTCCTGGCAGAAACAGATCGAAAAGAAAACACACGAAATCGCGAGATACGTTGCCGGAACAATCCGGGCAAATATATAGCAACAATTTCTGCACAGAAAGGAAGGTAACAAGCTAAAGTGGGGTCGGAGACGGACTCCTGGGTGCCCAGGCGGCCTCCCGGCGGGGCCAGGAGGTAGGCCGCGCCAGGAGGGCGCCTGGGCCCCCTCGAGCTTGTCTCCGGCTCCACTTAGGCTCAGAATTTTCCTAATTTTGCAAAAACTCATAATATGGAACTTTTATGGCGGTTCGCGATGTTTCCTTACCGTAATACATACCTTTTCTTATTCTGCTTCTGCAAGTGTCTGAAACAGGGCTGCAACATGTTCTTCGTGAGTTGTTGTGTATATCATATTCACATCAACATTGACAGGGTCTCCTGCTATGTAATGCTTAAGTCTTTGCCCATTCACAACTTGAGGTTTGGTGCCTTCAAAATTGTTAATCTTGATTGCACGAGACCGATAGACTTCTTCAATATGAACTGGCCCTTCCCACCTGGAAAGTAGTTTGCTTGGAGAAAACCTGAAACGGGATCTAAACAACAAAACTTTATCACCAACATTAAATTCACGTTTCAGAATCCTCCTATCATGCCACTGCTTTACCTTTTCCTTGAACATTTTAGCGCTCTCGTAAGCTTCACTTCTCCACTCATCTAGAGAAGTCAAGTTCATGAGACGCTTCTCACCAGCTAACTTTGGGTCAGCATTAAGCTCTCTAACAGCCAGAAAGCTTTGTGCTCTAATTCTAATGGCAAATGGCAAGCCTTGCCATAGACCATCTTATAGGGGGACATGCCCATCGGGTTTTTGTAAGCAGTTCTATACGCCCACAAAGCATCTCCTAACTTATTTGACCAGTCCTTTCTATTTCTGTTTACTGTCTTCTGTAAGATCAACTTGATCTCTCTATTGGTGAGCTCAACTTGCCCACTAGTTTGAGGATGGTACGGTGAAGCAATTCTATGATTGACATCGTACTTGGCTAAAGCTTTTCTAAAAGCTCAATGCTTGAAGTGTGATCCTCCGTCAGTCATGAGATACCTAGGTACACCAAACCTAGGGAAAATCACATCTTTGAGCATTTTCAAAGATGCCTTGTGATCAGCACTTTCAGTGGGAATCGCTTCAACCCACTTGGTCACATAATCAACAGCTACTAAAATGTGAGTGTACTTGTGCGAAGAAGGAAAAGGACCCATCAAATCAAAACCCCAGCAATCAAAAGGTTCAATCACTAGTGAGTAATTCATAGGCATCTCATTCCTTCTACTAATGTTACCAACTCTCTGACATTTATCATAGGCTAAAACATAATTTCTAGCATCCTTAAAGAGAGTAGGCCAATAAAAACCTGATTGAAGAACCTTATGTGCGGTCCTCTCACCGGCATGATGTCCTCCATAGGGACTATCATGACATTGTCTGAGAATGTCCTTCTGCTCATGTTCCGGTATGCATCTTCTCACGATCCCGTCTGGACCTTCTTTGAAAAGATGTGGGTCATCCCAAAAGTAGTGCCTCAAATCATGAAAGTGCTTCTTCCTTTGCTGAAATGTTAAACCTGGAGGCAAATACTTCGCAACAATAAAATTAGCATAATCTGCAAACCAAGGATCGGAAAGAGATTGTACTTTTACAACGGCAAGTTGCTCGTCTGGAAAACTGTCGTTGACTGGGATGGGATCATGCTGTATATCTTCCATCCTTGAAAGATTGTCCGCCACCGGATTGTCTTCTCCTTTCCTATCAACAATCTGCAAATCAAATTCTTGAAGAAGGAGTACCCATCTGATAAGTCTTGGCTTGGCATCCTTCTTTGTCATAAGGTACTTAATGGCAGCATGGTCAGTATGAATAATAACTTTGGAATCAACAATATACTGCCTAAACTTATCACAAGCAAACACTACAGCTAAGAATTCCTTCTCAGTAGTAGCATAATTCTTTTGAGCACTATCAAGGGTTTTACTAGCATAATGTATAACATTCAATTTCTTATTAACCCTTTGCCCTAAAACTACTCCAACAGCAAAATCACTAGCATCACACATAATCTCAAAAGGTAAATTCCAGTCAGGTGGTTGTACTATAGGAGCAGTTATTAAAGCTTTCTTAAGAACTTCAAAAGCCTCCTTACAATCTTCATCAAATACAAAAGGAACGTCCTTCTGGAGAAGATTAGTGAGGGGTCTCGAAGTCTTAGAAAAGTCTTTAATAAATCTTTTATAGAAACCAGCATGACCGAGAAAACTGCGAATACCTTTGATGTCCCTTGGATAGGGCATCCTTTCAATTGCTTCGATCTTGGCCTTGTCCACCTCAATTCCCCTTTCGGAAATCTTGTGACCGAGAACAATTCCTTCGTTAACCATGAAGTGGCATTTCTCCCAGTTGAGTACCAGATTTGTCTCCTCACATCTCTGCAAAACTTTATTAAGGTTGTGGAGACAATGGTCAAAGGAAGTTCCATAGACAGAGAAATCGTCCATGAAGACTTCCACAATCTCCTCACAGAAACCATGAAAGATAGCAGACATACACCTTTGAAAAGTAGCAGGGGCATTACATAAACCAAAAGGCATATGCCTGTAAGCATAAGTACCATAGGGACAAGTAAAAGTGGTCTTCTCTTGATCAGCAGTGTTAACATGAATTTGAGAGAAGCCAGAATAACCATCGAGGTAACAAAAGTGGGTATTTTTGGATAACCTTTCAAGCTTTGGTCAATGAACGGCAACGGGTAGTGATCCTTCCAGGTTGCCTTGTTCAGCTTCCTGTAATCAATACACATTCTATATCCAATAATAATTCTCTGAGTTATTAGTTCATTCTTATCATTAGGAACCACAGTTGTACCTCCTTTCTTAGGAACACAATGCACCGGGCTTACCCACTTACTATCAGCTATAGGGTAGATAATACCTGCGGCTAGAAGCTTGAGAATCTCAGTTCTTACAACATCCATCATCTTCGGGTTCAACCGTCGTTGATGATCAACAACTGGTTTAGCATCGGGCTCAAGGTTGATAGTATGTTGACAGATAGATGGACTAATCCCCTTAAGGTCATCAAGGGTATAGCCAATTGCACCTTGGTGTTTACGAAGTACTTCCAATAGTCGCTCTTCTTCATATCCTGAAAGGTTAGAGTTGATAATAATAGGATATACTTTCTTTTCATCTAAATAAGCATACTTGAGCGTATCGGGAAGAGGTTTAAGATCGAACACCGGGTCTTCTTTTGGTTTTGATATAATTCCCAAAGGTTCAACCGGAAGGTTGTGCTTCAGGATAGCAGGTTGTCTCAAGAATATTTCATCTAGTTCATTTCTTTCCTGCATATGCAAATCATTCTTGTGGTCCTCCATATATTGCTGCAAAGGATCATTAGGGGGAATAGCAATAGAAGCAATACTTTCAATAATTTTATCATCACTAGGTAAATCGGTACCACGAGGCTGCTTAGAGAACTTAGAAAAGTTAAATTCATATGGCTCACCATTGAATTCAACAGAAACTTTACCTTTCTTGCAATCTATTATAGCTCCACAAGTTCTGAGAAAAGGTCTACCAAAAATAATAGGACAAAAATTGTCCCTCACTGAACCAAGTACTAGAAAGTCGGTAGGGTATTTTACCTTTCCACATAGGACTTCAACGTCTCTCACAATTCCGATTGGAGAGATAGTTGCTATGTTTGCAAGATGAATGGTAACATCAACTTCTTCAAGTTCACAAGGTGAAATCTCACCGATGATCTCTTGATAAAGTGAATAGGGGATAGCACTAGCACTCGATCCCAAATCGCATAGCCCATAATAATTGTGATCTCCTATTTTAACAGATACTACTGGAGTACCTGAAATTGGGCCTTTATTCTTGGCTGTGACAAGGTTAGTGGAAACAGCACAAAAATTTACATTGGAATCCAAAACATCATTAGTAACAAGATCTTTAACCAATGCAACTTGAGGATCGACCTTGATCTGGTCCTCAGGCTCATCAATTCTTCTCTCACTTTTATTTATTATGCCTGTCTCAAGAGAGTGCTCCCTTATCCTTTTGGGAAAAGGAGGCTTTTCATATATAACTGCAAGCAAAATAGGGTCAGCAACATGAATATCAACAGGTAACTCTTTGAAAGGTTCATGATGCTGATCTCTCTTCTTTTTAAAAGAATCAACGTGAGAGGCAAAATCCTTACAGAAATCAATCATTAGATGGGAATCAAGACCAATCTTAGAGCAAAAGGTATTGAAATAATCAGTCTTCACATAGCTCTCAATATAATCATGCTCATAATTTATAGCGGGTTCAATAGCTTTATCGATTTCCCAATCTCCGGTATTCCTCTGGATCCTTTCAATGAGATCCCACCTTTCTTCAACGCTCTTCGTCTGAAATACCCCACTAGAGGAGGCATCCAGCATCTCCTTATCCTGACGAGAAAGCCTGGCATAAAAATTTGTAAGTATAATTTTCTTGGGGAGCTCATGAATAGGACATTTGAGCGTTAGGGACTTCAATCGCCCCCAAGCTTGAGCAATGCTTTCTCCGTCACGAGACCTAAAGTTATAGATATAGTTCCTGTCTCGATGAATTTCATGAAGAGGATAAAACTTGGTATAAAAGAGAGACATAAGCTCTTGCCAATCAAGCAAGTGTGAGTTATCGAGAAGCTTATACCAATCTGAAGCTTTATCTATAAGCGATACGGAGAACAATTTCCTCATGACAAACTCCATTGATACACCTGCAAGCTTAAATAATGAACATAGTTGTGACAGATATAGCAAGTGTTCACCGGGATGTCTATCTCCAGCATAACGATTAGCCAAAACATAATTGATAATACCAGCTGGTATTTTATAGGGCACAATTTCAGTAGGGGGAAGAGCAACCACCACAGATGTGGGGCGTCTTCCCACAAGCAACGATCCAATAGCAAGGTTGTCCATAAGGACAAAGAGCAGCAACAGCAAAATAAAAACAGAAATATGAAAACTTCCTTACCAGCTTCTCTTACCAATAGCGCTACACTCCCCGGCAACGGCGCCAGAAAATGGTACTTGATGACGCACAACCGTAAGGGATCTATTGCAGCGTTTTAGATAAGTAAGAGTCTCGAACCCAACGAGGAGCAGAAGGTATTGATAAGTGATTCTGAGCAAGGAATAACTGCAAGCACTGAAAGATAACTTTTTAGGGGTTTTCTTGATATAAGCAACAGGAAAGTAAAAGCGAGCAAAGTAAAAGGCACTGGAGAGTAACAAGTGGCCCAATCCTTTGTGAGCAAAGGAGAGGCCTAGCAACTGAACTTATAAAGGCTAAAGTGTTCTTGAGGACACACGGGAGAGGTAGTCATGTGCTTTCGCCATATTCCGTATCGGTACTATGTGATGTGTTGATAAGTGTTGAGTGGGTGGATCTATGCTAGTACACCATCTAGACTAAGATGAGTGCACTCTTATGAGTAAACACCTTGCAAGCATCCGCAAATACAAGATAGTATTTAAGGCAAAAGCCTAAACATAGCAATACGATCGATGATCCATTGTTCCCTTGTGCAAAAGCGTGGGAACTGGGGTTCACGTTTCTGTCACTCCGGCAACCCACCGTAAGCATTCTTTGTACACAATGTATTCCCCTAGGTCCTTAATAAGGCGAAGTGTTGAGTGTTCGACTCACACAACACCACTAGGAAAATAACAACACAACTTAAGTATCAAACAACACATATTACTTCAACATCATATGACTACTAACAACAAGACTTCTCCCATGTCCTCAAGAACTAAAGTAACTACTAACAAGACATAAAAGAGATCATGATCAGCGGAGATAGATGGATGATAAACAATCTGGACACAATAATATTTCTCCAACAAAACTCAATAGCATTCATCACAAAGTAGTAATCAACACCGATAGGGTAGAGAGGATAGATAGTACGGATTACAACACAAGTTGCAATTGTGAGATGAGATTGGATGAAGATGGAGATGGTGCTGATGTTGGGGATGATGTTGATGATGATCTCGATGATGCCCGTGACGATGGTGATGACGATGGCGATGATCTCCCCTTCCGGGAGGTGATCTCCCCGGCGGAATCTGCCCGCCGGAGATGGCTTTCCTTCTCTGTAGGTTTCCGCCACGGAGCGGCGGCGGAACTCCGTCAAAACTCCTCTTTTTAGGGTTTCTGAATGACGAGGAGTATATAGGCCAGAGGGGAGAGACTGGAGTGGGCCAGGGGCTCCAGGCGCCCTCCCGGCGCGGCCAGGGAGGGGGCCGCGCCAGGTGGCCGCCTGGGCACCCTGTGGCCCCCCTCTGGTTGCTCTTTTGCGTATCTTCGTGATCCTTCTGGAAAATACCCTCCATCGATTTTCAGGTAATTTGGAGGTATTCTTCTTCAGCAACTCAGCGTCCACTTTTTACCGCTGAATCCTGCGTCTGCTGCTTCGGCACCGGAAAGTTGCAAACTGTGTAAAATAGGCCAAAACAACATAAGAACATCATCGTAATGTGAAATATATCAATGACTAAGGATGAATTATGATATAAAATAGTGATGCATTTTGGACGTATCACATGGTAATGTGTTTAGGCTAAAGAAACTAGTCTTCACATGATAGACATCCAATGCCAATGTAGTAAAAAAAATCACACCAAGTGCATTGAATAGAATGAGATGTTGGATGCTTGATAATTATTTTGAGACATGAGGATAGTGATATTAGAGTCATGCTAGTGGAGTTATTATGAAGTTGAGAAATACTTGTGTTAAGGTTAGTGATTCCCGTAGCATGCACATATGATGAACCGACATGTGACGGAGTTAGAGCATGAGGTATTTGTAGAGTGTCGACCTTTGTGTGGAGGTCGGGGCGCGCAATGGTTAACTCCTACCAACCTCCCCCCTAGGAGCATGCGCTGATTGCTTTGTTTTTGTGACTCGTAGATTTTTGCAATAAATATATGAGTTCTTACGACTCATGTTGAGTCCATGGATTATATGCACTCTCACGTTTTCCACCATTGCTAGCCTCTCTTGTACCGCGCAACTTTTGCCGGTTCCATAAAACCCACTATAGATCCTTCCTCAAAACAGCCACCATACCTACCTATCATGGCATTTCCATAGCCATTTCGAGATATATTTCCATGCAACTTTCCACCATTCCGTTCATAAGACATGCATCATATTGTCATGCATGATCATGTAGTTGACATCGTATTTGTGGCAAGGCCACCATGCATAACTTTTCATACATGTCACTCTTGTTTCATTGCATATCCTGGTACACCGCCGGAGGCATTCATATAGAGTCATACTTTGTTGTAGTATTGATTTGTAATATTGAGTTGTAATGAAAGTGTGATGATCATCATTATTAGAGCATTGTCCCATGGGAGGAAAGGCTAAATCAATAAAGCCCCTCCGCAAAAAAAAGAAAAAAAAGAAAAAAAAAGAAAAAAAGAAAAGCCAGAGAAAAAATATTGCCCCAAAAAAAGAAAAAAGAAAAAAGAAAAAAAGGGGGACAATTGCTACTATCTTTTACCACACTCGTGCTTCAAAGTAGCACCATGTTCTTCATTGTAGAGAGTCTCATGCTTACTCACTTTCATATACTAGTGGGAACTTTCATTATAGAACTTGGCTTGTATATTCCAACGATGGGCTTCCTCAAATGCCCTAGGTCTTCGTGAGCAAGCAAGTTGGATGCACACCCACTAGTTTCTTTGGTTGAGCTTTCATTCATATTTAGCTCTAGTGCATCCGTTGCATGGTAATCCCTACTCACTCACATTGATATCTATTGATGGGCATCTCCATAGCCCATTGATACGCCTAGTTGATGTGAGACTATCTCCCTCCTTTTTGTCTTATCCACAACCACCTCTCTATTCCACATAGTGCTATGTCCATGGCTCACGCTCATGTATTCCATGAAAGTTGAAAGGTTTGAAAGAATAGAGTATGAAAACAAGTGCTTGGCTGAAATCGGGGTTGTGCATGATATGAATATTTAGTGTGATAACGAGGGAGCATAGCCAACTCTATATGATTTTGTAGGGATAACTTTCTTTAGCCATAGTATTTTGAGAAGACATGATTGCTTTGTTAGTATGCTTGAAGTATTATTATTTCTTATGTCAATATAGACCACAATTAAGAGAATTACATTGAAAAACTATGTTAGTTAGAATTCCACATCAAAAATTATGTTTTATCATTTACCTACTCGAGGACGAGCAGGAATTAAGCTTGGGGATGCTGATACGTCTCCAACGTATCTATAATTTTTTATTGTTCCATTCTATTATATTATCCTTCTAGGATGTCTTATAGGCTTTATTATACACTTTTATATGATTTTTGGGACTAATATATTAACCCAAAACCCAGTGCCAGTTTCTGTTTTTCTCCTGTTTTAGGGTTTTACAGAAAAGGAATATCAAACGGAGTCCAATTTACAAGCTAATTTTTTATGATTTTTTCTGGACCACAAGAAGCCCCTGAAGCAAAAGAGTTGGGACAGGAGAGCCACGGGCTGCCCTCGAGGCTGGAGGGCGCGCCCTAGGAAGGTGGTGGCACCCTCCTATCTCGAGGATAGCCCAGAAGCTTGCTTGATGTGGGACCTACGCCAAAAATTCCTATAAATACTTAACCCTTCGAAAATTAACCTAGATCGGGAGTTCCACCGCCGAAAGCCTCCGTAGCCTCCGAAAACCAATCTAGACCCTGTTCCGGCACCCTGCCGGAGGGGGGAACCCTCACCGGTGGCTATCTTCATCATCCCGAAATTCTCCATGATGAGGAGGGAGTAGTCCACCCTCGGGGCTGAGGGTATGTACCAGTAGCTATGTGTTTGATATCTCTCTCTCTCTCTCTTGTTCTTGAGATGCACGATCTTGATGTATCGCGATCTTTGCTATTATAGTTGGATCTTATGATGCTTCTCCCCCTCTACTCTCTTGTAATGGATTGAGTTTTCCCTTTGAAGTTATCTTATCGGATTGAGTCTTTAAGGATTTGAGAACACTTGATGTATGTCTTGCACGTTCTTATCTGTGGTGACAATGTGATATCATGTGATCTACTTGATGTATGTTTTGGTGATCAACTTGCGGGTTTCGTGACCTTGGGAACCTATGCATAGGGGTTGGCACACGTTTTCGTCTTGACTTTTCAGTAGAAACTTTGGGGCACTCTTTGAAGTTCTATGTGTTGGTTGAATAGATGTTTCTGAGAATGTGTGATGCATATCGTATAACCATGCCCATGGATACTTGAGGTGACAATGGAGTATCTAGGTGACACTAGCGTTTTGGTTGATTTATGTCTTAAGGTGTTATTCTAGTACGAACTCTATGATAGATTGAATGTTACTACGGACTCTTGAATAGATCAATCAGAAAGAATAACTTTGAGGTGGTTTCGTACCCTACCATAATCTCTTCGTTTGTTCTCCGCTATTAGTTACTATGGAGTGACTCTTTGTTGCATGATGAGGGCTAGTAATATCATCATATTATGGTATCCTTGTTGAGAGAACTCGCACTAGTGAAAGTATGAACCCTAGGCCTTGTCTCCTATCATTGCAACACCGTTTATGCTCACTTTTACCACTTGCTATATTGCTGTTTTTATATTTGCAGTTTACAAAAACCTATATCTACCATCCGTATTGCACTTGTATCACCATCTATTCGCTGAACTAGTGCACCTATACAATTTACCATTGTATTGGGTGTGTTGGGTACACAAGAGACTCTTTGTTATTTGGTTGCAGGGTTGTTTGAGAGAGACCATCTTCATCCTACGCCTCCCACGGATTGATAAACCTTAGGTCATCCACTTGAGGGAAGTTTCCTACTGTCCTACAAACCTCTGCACTTGGAGGCACTAGAACGTCTACAAGAAGAAGGTTGTGTAGTAAACATCATCAGACGTTCAACATGAAGAGGGTGATTGCTGATCGTGGAGGAGCATAAGCAAAGTATTTGGAAAAGGTAGTGGCACCTGATAAATCAAATAGCCCATTAGGTGTAGTTGCAATATCACCTGGCCCACAAAACACCCCAACTTTAGCAGACTCTATCCCTACTACACTGGTCATTTCTGATGCCCCAACTCAGCAGACCCCAACTGCAGCAAACATTATGATTATGCTAGTTGACATAACACCAGCTCTACGATGCAAAACCCCCCATTCCAGCAAAGAATACACCAAATCCAGTTGCCAAATCCCTTTTCGAACCAGAGGGAGCCCCAATTGCAACAAATAGGACCCCTGATCCATTTCTTCCCAGTTTAGAAGATAAAGCTTATATTGTCGTCAGGAACTTTGTGTGCATTTTTCCTTCTTGGAAAGATTATACCGCAGACACAAAACAATTTCCAGTCTTCCTCCACAACTTACGCGTAAGTAATGTACTAATGTTATTCATGGTCATTGCTGCATATGTTTCTGCTGACAGAAGACACAAGATTTCATTCTTCTAAATAGGCGAGGACCAACCTGGATTGTGAAGACGATCAAGGGTTGGTTGCGCTTTTCAAGCACTCATTGATGAAGTATCGTTCCTACCTGAGGCAAGCGCACTTCGATGGCAAGCCTCTAAACAAAATTTCTGTGAAGTCTCCGGTGCTACATTTATCCGGCGGTGACTGGAATAATCTTGTTACACATTGGTCTCGGCTGCAGCGTAAGGTACTATCTATGATATCACATCACAATTTGAACTACATTTCTGCATTTGTCTTAACGTCTCACTTGTACGAAAACTGTTAGCAGAAGAACATTCATTCTCAAGGGAGCACAGAATCTCCCAACTATACTGCACAGTGCATTGCTCTTGTGAGTACCTCTTGCCCTGTATGACCATACTTACTTTCATAGTTGTTTGATTATGTAGCATCAGTGCACATGTTAGCCTCGTTATCGTCCATTTGGTGGACATTATAAGATCTGTATGGACTCTTACATAAATTTAGAATCAACCCACACTACAAGAAATATGTCAACTTGTGACCTTGACTATTGATCACTGAATGGTCATTATTTTCCATTTGTGACCTTTTTGTGACCAAAAACAGATGGTCATAAGTTGGTCGTTGTAAAATGAAATTGATGACCTTCTTTGTGACATGTAAAAGGTCGTTGGTTCCACGACCAAATTTTGGGTCACTAGCAACCTCCCTAGGCCATGTAGGCAGCCAACGTGGCAAGCTGATGTGGCACAAGAATCAGCCCAGTCCAATTCGGTTTTCTACATGGGCCTAGCCCAAAAATTTAGCCTTGTTAATATTTATTTTTCCTATTAATTTTTGCTAGCTACATGGGCCAGGCCCAACAATTCTGCCGCCATTGGCCTTTCTATAGTCCATTTCTTGTTTGGGCCTCAGCCTTTTTCAAGTCCATATTAGAGAAGATTTCTTGCTTGGGCCTTAGCCATTTTATAGTCCATTTAGGAGGAGGTCCAACTAGTTAGGTCATCCAATTAGGTCCCATTTGTCCATTTTCTTTTGTCCTTTCCCATTTTAAAGGACACCCAATTATTAACAGGTGAGTTTTGTAGGCCCCACACATCATTCACTATTTGTGTAATAACAAATAATTTGAGTCAAAAAGAGTCAAAAACACATAATATTTTCATACAACAGCCAAACAAAGTACTTTACAATAATGCACAATACAGATCAAGTACTCATCCATAAATCAGCTACTTTAAAACGATGCTCCAGTGAGCTAGAACACATTGCTGGGTGCATGTTTTCTTTGGGATTACTCTCCTGGAGTTCATGTACACCAACTTTTGACAAATAAAGGCCAGCAATTGCGGGTTATAAATCAGAAAAGTTAGGAACATAATCAAGTGAAGCCGTGCATATAACATTTTCCTAATAACAATGAAAAATAGCTGCAGAATTTGAGATCTAATAAGAAACCATGCAGATAACATTCTCATAAAAGAAAATATGAAATATATTGTAACATTTGAACAAGCAGTGGTATTTGTCAGTGCTAGAGATACAGTCAAACTGAAATACCCAATCAATTAGCATTTGTTAAGACTTTCTTTTTCATGTGTATAATAAGTACTCTAGTATATTTCACTAATCGACTGCATGAACAGGCCTGACTGAAGCATAGGCTAACAAATTTACAGAAGACCCTCTAGCATCGCCACACAACCAAAAGGATACCACTACCTATTCATAACAACCAGTTTTCGCAAACGGGCGTCACTTGGGCATAGATGCATAGCAAGTACAGACCAGATAGTTGCAGAACGACAACCAAACACATTCCATATCTAGATCTAGTCATCCTAGATTTGGAAAAATGAGGCATAGAGCAGCAAAATGAGATAGATATTCATGATCTTCACAGTAGTAATCCAAATCCTATTGCTGATAATGGCTCCTTTTATACTACAAACGACACTTGTACACGACCATTGACACCGCTCAAGAATCACAATAGCATACTAAGAACAATGACAGGCTCCACAAGCCTGTAACCACAAAATCTAACATACAATGCAGAACTATTGGACGCAATTACACATCTTAGATCAAGCTTAGCCTATCTAGCAAATCGTTTTAAGCACACAATCACATCACAGTAAGCCGATCACAGTTTAGAAGGCTTCGATCATGGAACTAACAGAATTAAGCTTATGAAGTGCATACATAGCTACCACAAAATCACAGTTCAGATCAGGAACAAGTCAAACAAGCAACCAACTAATACATCTACAATAAGCACAAAACCTACATCAAGATATTAAGATCACAGTATAGGAGGCTTGGACTGCATACCTGGTCGTCCTTGAGGTAGAGGACCATCTTGGTACCCCTGCCGAGCTGCTCCCCAGACGTATCGCGGGTGACAGTGAAGGAGCCACCGACCTGGGACTTCCACACATACTACTCATCGTCGTTGTGCTTGGTCGTGATGACAACCCTCTCGGCCACAAGGTAGGCGGAGTAGAAACCAACACCAAACTGCCCAATCATGGACACGTCAGCGCCGGCGGCGAGGGCCTCCATGAACTCCTTGGTCCCCGACCTGGCGATGGTCCCGAGGTTGTTGACGAGGCCGGACTTGGTAATGCCAATGCCGCTGTCGACGATCGTGAGCATGTTGGTCGCCTTGTTGCCTGCCAATCGAACTTTCTCTTGTCCGTGAGGCTCTCGAACCTGATCTTGTCCAAGGCCTACAAAAATCACACCACATCAGCACAGGAACACATGTCTGAAACGCATCTCACACGCCACCAATCAAACCGCGGGTCAATGAATCTGGCTCAACGGAATCTAAACACTAGTGTAGGATGCAAATCTACCAAGCGCTCGGATGGATTCGTACTCACGGATCACGACGCAAAAATAGAGGATGGGGAAGGGGATCCGGAGGGGGGCGCTTACATCCGAGGAGTTGGAGATGAGCTCGCGGAGGAAGATCTCCTTGTTGGAGCAGAAGGTGTTGATTATGAGCGAGAGGAGCTGGTTGATCTCGGCCTGGAAGGCGAAGGTCTCGGTCTCCGTCGCCATGGTTGCGTTCCTATGCTTCTCGAGGTGGGGAGCAGAAGCTGCAGAGGAGGGAGGTGCGCGGCGGTGGGACGCGTTTTCTTCGAGAAGTGGGAGGGAGAGAGGAGGGTGAGCTCGATCAGAGGGAGGGAGACGACGATGGGAGGGATCGATGGGAGCGTCATCGGTGGCGGCGACGAGGAGATGGGGGGAGGAGGGGTGCGATGGGTGGAGGGGATCGATGGGATCTGGGTAGGGTTTGGGTAGGTGTATGCAGGTGGGGTTTTCTTTTTCATTTTCCTTTTTTTTGTACATAAATGGATGGATGGATGGATGGATGTGGTATGGAGAGATGGATGGATGGATGGGCGCCATGTCATCGATCCGTGTGACAACGAATTCCACCAATGGTAATAGAGCACATATAATTGTGTTTTTTCTTTTGTTTTTCTTCTACTTTTTCACATGAAAAAAATCAAATATTGATCTCATATTGTGCACAAGAGTGCATCTAGGAATGCCAAACAATGTTGCCTAAGGAAGTTTCATTTTCTTTGGACGAAAACTCAATTTAGCACTTTTTGAGTGCCCGAAATGGGTTTAATTGTGAAGGGCCTAGCAAATATTTGTTGCAGAATTGGACCAAATCATTTTTCTAAAATATTAGGCCATATTTAATGCAAAATTGACCAAATGGTTGGGTGTCAAAAGCTTTTATCTACCTCTCGTGAAAAAGACAAATTTCCGCCGATTCAGCAGGAAGCGGGTCAAATTTGAACTGCAGCTAACTCGTAGTTTCCTCTTTATTTATTTTTCAAAAATCATTTCTAGGTACTTAAGTATCTATTTAATCAGAGAAACACAAAAAACTCCAAGATTCAACCACTAGCTATGAACGGTCATTCCCGCCGTTTTGACCGCATTTTGAAACGGGTATAAAAAATTCAAAAAAATTCAAAAAAATTGGAAAACCTTTGCATTGTGTCAGCATATGTGACTAAGTTACTACGAAAAATAATAAGCTTGCAATACGGCAATTATTTTAAAAAAGTGTTCTCAGAAATGAGCTATCATGTGTGAAGATTCATGGCTTTCAACCCACATGCTCAATCTTATTGCCACATTCATGGCATAGTTTGTTCAAATGATCTCATATTGTGCACAAGGGTGCATATTGGAATGACAAACAATGTTGCTTAAGGAAGTTTTCATTTTATTTGGACAAAAAATCAATTTTCCAATTTTCAAGTGCCCAAAATGATTTTTTTTGTGAAGGACCTACCATATATTTGTTGCAAATTTGCACCAAATCAATTTTATAAAATACTAGGACATATTTAATGAAAAATTGAAAAAGTGGTTGGGTTTCAAAAGTTTTGATCCACCTCTCATGAAAAAGACAAATTTCCGCCGATTCGGTTGGAATCGGGTCAAATTTGAACTGCAGCTGCCTTATAGTTTGCTCTTTATTTTTTCCAAAAATCATTTATAATTACATAAGTATCTATTTAATCATAAATACATGGTTTGGTGGTGATACTTCAATGTTTCGATGGTGGCCCAGGGCCCCAACTCCAAAGCACGTAGACTCGCATGCCCGCCGTGTGGTCACCGCGTGACCGTGGCGTTGCCTTGCGTTATGGGCAGCCTAGGCATGTCTAGTAGGTTGGGCACTCCCCCGGTAGATGCTAGAAAGAAAATATCAATAGAATAATCTCACGAGGAGACTGAACTATGCTCAAACATGAATTAGCAGCCAAGTGTTTGATTAGCGGTACGGGAAATTCACAAGGCCAATGGGCCTGAGTTTTGGCTGAGTATGATCATCCACTAGGGATACTCTCTTGGCTAATTTTCAGCTCAAATGGAGGGGTTTGGATGGCACTTGCTTTGCAAAGTACCACATCAGGCAGAAATATGGATGTTGAAGCTGGGCTCAAACTAATGAATGTACTGAGCTGAAACTTAGTGGAGGATGGTTATTTGGGCATAGGAAAGCACTGTAGAAAATTGATACCATTTGGACATGCCAAAGTTGTACTTCCTTCACAATGCTCTTCTCTGGACAGAAACTTGGGAAAATTAGCGAGAGAAATTGGATAAATGAAATGAACTCGAATTTGGTGTAGGTATGTTACATAGGTATGTTCATGCCCTGATAAATTTTCAGATCATTTGGGTAAGCCTAGCTAGTACTTACTTCACAAAGCTTCTCTCGAGATCGAAACTTTGGCAATTTTCTGAGAAAAAATTACCAGGAAAATGGAGCTGAATATTATCATGTGGCAATGATTTGGGTATGGAAGAGTGGCCAAAAATTTGATGGTAATAGGAGGGGTCTAGATAACACTTGCTTTGCAACATGCCAATCTGGCCATAAAATATAAATTGAACCTGGGCTCACATAGATGATTGGACTGAGCTGCAAATTGGAGGAGGATGACAATTTGGGCATATGAAGGAACTGTGTAAATTTCATGTCATTTGGATATATAAAAATGGTAATTCCTTCACAAAGCTTCTAGCTGAACAAACTTTTTGGAAATTTGCCGAGGAACATTCACTAGGCAAATGGAGCTAAATTTTGTCATGAGGCAATGATTTGGATAGGAAAGAGTGCCCAAAAAGTTTGAGGACAATCAAATATATATAAATATCACTTCCTTCACAAAGTGTTGTTCTAAACAGAATAGGAAAATGAATATTGTTGAATTATATTTGAACTAGGTGAGGAAGGTTTTTTACATATTTGACGAAGATATGATCCAAAGAATTTATGAGAATTATTTGGGAATTTTGGAAATAATAGAAATATAGGTTGCTTCACAACCTAGGGAAAAAATTGACACATGGACATGACACATAGGCAAAACTGATGAGGTGGCGCCTAGTCATAGCAATAAATGCCAATGCATCCAGTCCACAACTTCATGACCATTTACATTGGTCGTAATCAAGTAGAAATAAGGTCATAGACCACTCTTTTCTGCTTTATGTCCATTTGGTGTAAGGCAATTTCAGGGTTTGTGCCCTTCCAAGCGAAATGGCCGTGGATTTATTACCAATTCAACTGGGGTCACTAAGAGAAGGTCACTAGTTGACATATTTCTTGTAGTGCCAATGCTTTTGAAGAGGTTTAGCTCTGCAGTCCTCTTGTAAGGACTGAACGTCGCCTATCACTGTACTTACATTAACAGCTACTCCCTCCATCCCATAATATAAGAACGTTTTGTACAGTACACCATCGTTCAAAACACTCTTGTATTATGGGAAGAGGAATTTGTTCATTGTGTAGCATTCTGCATCTTATCTCCCTCGCCCGCCATTTACTAAAAAAGATCAGATCTATATTTAATCTTACCAAAAAGTAGAATACACAAACAATGCCAGTGCAGAAGTGTAGCCCATTGCTCTTGTTAGTACATTTTGTCCTGTAATGCTTGTACTTCCAGGGATTGGTAGTTGATTATGTAGCATCAATCTGCATCTTATCTTCATTATCCTCTATCCCTTCCAGTATTATCATATCTATAATTACTCTCTACAAAATGTAGAGTACATGCAATGCTTATGAAGAAGATTATGTGCTGAAATTCTTGAGTTATCCTTCCCTTGACATGGAGAAGGGCATTATAAAGCCAGTGTTAACTGTTAATGTAAGTCAGTCCTTCTAAAGCTTTTATCCCCAACTGTAGTTTAATTTGCTCATACTCCCTATCGTTTACTGCTATTTAGTTTGTTGTTTCTACCAAAATGCATGTTCGCAAGAACCGTAAGTTCTAAGTTTTACTTGTAAAACCAAATTCCTTATTCATACCATGCACATTACCCAATACTCCCTCTTTGTATGCTTGTTTTTGTGGATCTATAATCTAGTGCGTGGTGAAGCAGCCCACATTTGCACCTTGTCATCTCATGTTTTATCTACTGATGTGGCTAATGATATGAACAACATGCCATGCACATTAACCAAAATAGATACAATGATTTTGTTAGCCCTTCATCTATGCTTGTTATGTTGACATGGTAATCCGGTAGTGTGGTGAAGCTCCCCACATTATGAACAATGCCAAATTATGCTATTAATATTTTGAACTTACTCTTTATTTTCTAATTTGAAATTTGATGGAATTGACAGCATAGTTATCATCTTAGTTTATACACGTGCAAAACATGTCATCTCTCTGCTTTGTTTCAGGATGATATGCATGATGGCATGCACAAGTCTGCTGAAGGCTGTGAGACAAACCCAACATATATAGCAGCAAAGAAGGCAAAACATCTTAAAGATAGCGAAACAACCCCAAAGTCTTGTCTTGATGCAGTGTTCGAGTTACTTGAGACTAGCAGTCAGACAAGCTCACATAATTTGTTGTCTGATTCAATTCGACTTCTTCAGTCCCAAGTTCTAGCAGAAAGGCATTCTGCAACTCAACTTCGACTTTAAGTCATATCTCTAGGAAAGATTGCGGAGAACACCAATGAGAACCTCATCACTAAACAACTACACCTGGAAACAATGACCGACTTGCTAGGCCGGGCTCACAGCCTTGCTCAGCAGCTTGCGCAGTGGTTCCCGCGCAAGGCTAACCTTTCTTGAACTATCTTGGAAGTGGTCTCGGTTTAGTATTATTTTGTTACGCTTCAATGGTGCACAGTTTTTGTAATTTGCTTCTTCGTTGCGCATTATGATCACTGGTGGCGAACTTCGATGCCCAGTGGATGTAATATACCATAAATCCTTTATTGTATAGTGTAGGTTTATTCTTAGTTACTATGCCGTAATTTCTTTATTATATAGAGTAGGTTTGTTCTTAATTCTGACTAGTTACTGCCATCATTCGCTATCTGAAAAAAATCAGATGTAGTTGGCCGGGCCAAAACATTCGCCTCTAATGGGCCTGGTGTTTAGCGGGCCACAATTGGGCCGGCCTGCATCTTTCTTGGGCCCGAATCATTGGGGCCGTCACACTTTGCGCGAGGCCCACAACTTACACCGGCCTATATTTTAGTTGGGCCTTTTGTGGACCCAGCGCTTAGTTTGGCCCAGGTAGCGTTGGGCCATTAACAGGCTGAATATTGTACTAGCCTGTTACGGCACAGATGAAACCATGGGCCTTTAGCAGGCCGAAATGCATATTGGGCCTCAATTTTCACTAGTCGTCGATGGGCCTTCAGCAGGCTGAAATGTAGAAGGGGCCTTTTTGGGCCCAGTTATATCACAGGCAGTTACCAGGCCGAAGCATATCTCGGGCCTTAGTTGGCCCACTGATATCATGGGCCTTTAAGAGGCCGAAAGCTTAGTACAGACATCAACGGGCCGAATTATGCGACATGCCTTTAACAGACCCAAAGTCACGTTGGGCTTAACTGTTGCCACCTTTATCACGGGTCGTTAGTGGGCCCGATGTCCTGTCAGACCATATATGGCCAATGGGCAGCACGGGCCATTCCCAAAGTCACACCGGGCTGAAATGGGCTCATGCCTACATCGGGCCTCTAACAGGCCGAAAGTCACTGGGCTATAATTGGGCCCAAATATTCGGCGGACAATTAACGGGCCAGATATGGCTTCGGGCCGTAAATGGGCCCAAATATTCGTCGAACAATTAACGGGCCAGATCTGGATTTGGGCCGTAAATGAGCCTTTATTAAGCAGGCCGTTATTGGGCTGGCCCACTAGTACCTGAGAAAGTACTACAGGCCTTTGACCAGGCCGGCCTTTTTAACCTATATGGGCCTCTGTTGGGCCGTGCCACGTGTCGATGTATCATAGGCGCTTTGGGTCCAATGAGTGGATGGCATATGTCCCAACGGTGAGTCGACACGTGTTTGCTCCAGCCAATGATGATTTTACACGTGGAAAATCCCCATTGGTCGAGGCTGTTAACGGGTGATCGGATCCAAAACTTGACCTGATAGCTTAACGGCGTTCCGTTACGGTGGATGCCACGTGTCAGTCACCCTTGACGAAAGCACTTCTGTGACGCGTGATTTATCATCATGGAAGTGGACACTTCAGTGATGATAATTTTGGTAATGTCATGGAACACTTCTATGACAGCACAGGTATGACTATCTTGATTCTGTCATAAATTTGTCATGGATGTACATGCATGACAGAAAACGTGACCTACCGTGACAAACATGTATCATCACGGAAGTGTATTTTTTGTAGTGTAACATGTCAACTTTTTGTTTCAAAGAGTACTTAATTGGCTACTTGTCAGGACCCCGATCCTAAGTCACACCGATCTAGCTTGTAACACGTCATATCAGTTTGCGGCCTCACGCACGGTATTCCCACGGGTGCCACCTTACCTGGCCCGGGACCGTTTGTGCATTTTGGCACACGTATATGAAAGTGTCGCTAGCAACCATATGGCAGAGAACCCGGGCCGACATGGCTAGTTATAAACCAAAAGTGGCACTAAATTACAGAGAAAGGCATTCATGACCCAGCAACGAACGTGTCGGTCATCAACGTATGAACCCAAGTCATAGCAAGCTACATGGACTTAAAGGAACAACGCGTGACATTTCCCCTAAGGGACAGACACAGGAACGAAGAAGGACACATGCCGGCCAGCCTACGTGTTCCGAGCAGTAGCAAGCTACCATGGCTTAGTGGAAGCACTAGGAGGCATTTCCCTGTAAGATAGGCTACCAAATGAAAACAACTAGGTGTCGGATCCCACACATACCAAGCATTTCAATCATACACACAATATGCTCAATATGTGAAAATACAACATTACATCACAACAGAACTCTATGACTCAAAGTACTTTATTTAAGAGGCTCCGAAGAGCCATACATAACATATCCATACAGGTAGGGGTCACAAGACCCAACACTCAAGTCATACAATCATACAAGCACAAGCGAAACCTAACATGTCTGAGTACAGACAACTTCGAAAATAATACAGGTTTGGTGTAGCCTGACTATCTACAAGGCCCTTCACAAGCTCAGGATCTCCGTCTGGGTAGCAAGCTACTCGTCGACGTCAACGTCTATGTAAAACCCATCAGAAGGGGCGGGGTTCTCCTCTGCAACAGTTATTAAGCAAACATGAGTACAAAGGTACTCAGCAAGTCTTACAACAGAACCTATCATACATGCAACATTAAGAATAAGGGTAGTGGAGTACTTAGCAGAAAGACAGCTTTGACTCTTGGCTAACCTATACTACGACTCTCAACAGATTGCAAGATAATACTACGTACACGAGTCCTGTACTCACCACAACAATACACCACCGTGGATCCTCTTCCATCATCCTACAGAAGGGCCATCCACGGCACTCACACTTGACTTGAGGCTTTTAGTAGTATTCATCAACTTGTCTATGAACTGTAAGAGTAATCAAGTAGTCCGTACCGCGAACAACGGCTATTCGATTAGATTGGTAACCCTGCAGGGGTGTACTTCCTCACACATGTTTCCACCACTTAGCGTCTGCACACGACATGTGCTCGGCTGACTTCAAGCGAAAGCCGATGTGGGTGTAGACCACGACCTAACCAACCACTCAAGTCTCTCGTCCAGGTTTATCGCCTATTTGGGTTCCATTCGTGGGGAGATCCGGCCGGGGTGTCGCTCACGGCCCCAAACGATGTGTACAGGGTTCCCAAGTCACCAAATGGGCGCTCAGTACACCCGGCCACGTACCTGTCGCATCACAGCCCACCCTGAGGGTCAGCGCTGTGCACGACCACCAGTAAACTACAAACACCAGAAACTAGTTGCAACTCCTGGACAGAGTACATGGACAGTTAATAAGTCGAGCGGGGTCATATTTCAGGGCCCAAAGTGTGGTAGTAGCTGTAACTTGAACCACACATACAGATCTTAGGTCCTATGGACGGTTCCAATGAAACAACCCACCACGTACTCCTACATGGCCTTTCATCGATACCTTTACCAAACATGTTCCACACTTCCCTCTCTTTATCGAGTATGATCATTTCACTCTGATCCATCACCCAGATGAACCAGACCTGACACAACTCTAAGCATAGCAGGCAACATAAACAAATAGCATGGTGGATCACACATCACATGGCTCAATCAACTCCTACACATGCTAGTGGGTTTCAAGAATTTACTGTGGCAATGACAGGTCATGCAAGGGAATAGGGTTCAACTACCGCAGCAAGTAGCAGTTCACACGCTGTTGCCTTAATGCAGTAAAAGAGAGCAGGAGCGAGAATATGGGTTTGTATCGGAATGATCAATGATTGCTTGCGTGACAGAGTGGTTGTCAGGTACTGCTCTTCAGTTGGATACGCAGAAGTATCCTTGGGAGCAGGACCTAACACGGAGAACACCGGCGATACAATCAATAAGCAAAGAAATGCAACAATATGATGCATGCTCATGATATGGCAAGATGCATGTGTTTTGGGTTAATGCATCTATAAACAGAAGGGTTTGAGCCCATTTGAATCAAAGATTCAAATTTATACCCAAACTGTTATTTATTAAAGTGCATTATCATGTTTTAAGGTGAACAGCAAGGTTAACTTGCTCAAATATGCATGAAACCAGTGCCATTGGAAAGATTGGATTTTTCTGATCAATTTTCATATATAAATCTTTTCCATATGAGCTACTGTTGAATTTATATGAATTTTTGAAGTTTAAAGCATTTTCTGGAATTTCCTGAATTGTTTTTAAATCAAATAATCCCAGAAAATCATTTGATGCGTCAGCACGACATCATGCTGACGTCAGCAGGCCAACAGACCTGGTCCAGGTCAAACCTGACTGGTGGGTCCTGCATGTCAGTGTCACAGAGGCTAATCCCGGTCAAAACTGGAGTTGACTGGGTTTGACTATGCAGTGGGGCCCACTGTCAGTGGCAGTGGTGGTTAAACTAATCACCATTAGCTCCTAACTAACAGGCCATGTCAGCCCGCTGGAGTTTGGCCGACGGCGTCCATTTCGCACGGCGGTGACATGTCGGAATCTCTGTTCCAGCGACCATTTGTCGCGCGGATGGGTTCTAAGTGCTCCTTTGGATGCACCGCATCCAACGATGCCACTGGTTGGTCGATTAGTCGCCGGAGTTGACGGTGACGAGCACGTCCGCGGCGGCGCTCGCACGGGGTTGGCCGGAACGGCGTTGTGGTGCACGGGAGGAGGAGTTAGGGGTGGCGTTAGCTTGCTGGCGAGTTACTGATCCTAGTGGCGTGCTCGGCTGCGAGGCACAGCGCCTGTGGCGACGACGACAAGTTGGCTGGCGGCGGTGGGCTTCGGTCAGCAAGGGGGCGGCGGCTACAAGGCGTAATCGAGCCCGGGGAAGGGGGGGTTCAAAGCGTGAGCTCACAGCGGTCGCAGAGGGCGTCGACGCTGGCTTGGGGAAGGTCGGGCAGCGACGGACGGGAGGCGGCAATCTCCGGTGCCGAAGGTTGAAGACGACGGCGAGGACGGCGCTATGGGGCTTCTGGCGTCGTGTGCGTCGGTGGGGAGCTTCAGGGCGATGCGGCGGAGCTGATGTGTGCGTCGGGGAGGCGAGGGGGTGGCTTAAGGCGTGGTGGCAGCGATCGGCGGCGACGAGCCCGCTCGGTGGAGCTCGGTGGAGGGGCAAGAGGAGGGGGAAGACACGGGGGGACAGTGAGAGAGGCGCCAGGGGTGCGTGGTGACGCCTAGGGGCGTCCAGGGCGTCGGGGGAGTAGCCAGGCAGGCAGGAGGTGGCCGGCGCGTCGACGGCGCTCGCCACCGAGCTGCTTCGTGCGCTGGCATGGGGTAGAAGACGGGCGTGCCCCTGGTGGGCTGGGCCGTCTGGGCCAGGCAGGTAAGTGGGCCTCAGGTAAGTCTCGGCTTGCTCTTTTGTTTTATTTACTTTCTGTTTCATTTCTTTTGCAACTTTGTTGAATTAATAAAAATGCTAGAACATTTTTATAGCTCATAAAACTAGTCATGCCCATTGTATATAATATGATCAGTATGGAACATTTTAGTTTATGATTATTTGGGCACATAAAATATTTTATAGCATTTAAATGCCCAAATGCAATTACAATAAGAATTAATCCAGAGACCTTTGGATGTCCTAGAAAATTGTGCACCATTTTTGGCAGAGGTTTAAGACCAAGGCAAAGATGATGAACATTTTTGAAGGGCATTTTGGGTACATTGGAAAAGATTTTATCAAACCCTAGTTGTTAGAAGAGGGGTGCTGGGGTTTCTGTCATTCCCATTTCAAGTTTCTGTGGAAAGTAAACATGATGCACACTCTAGCTAATCCTAAAGCAAGCACTGACTAGGGATGTGACAACTCACCCCCACTCAAAAGAATCGCGTCCCGAGATTCGGGTTCCTCCGGAAAGAGGGTGGGGTACTCAAGTCGAAGACGATCTTCCCTTTCCCAAGTAGCTTCACTCTCGGAATGATGTGACCATTGAACCTTGAGAAACTTTATATTGTGACGTCAAGTGGTATGCTCGGTTTGATCAAGAATACGAACGGGGTATTCTCGATATGTGAGATTGTCCTGGAGATCAAGATTTTCGTGGTCCACTCCACGGATAGGATCCAATAAGCAACGCCTGAGTTGAGAAACGTGGAAGACATCATGAACTCTAGAAAGGTGCGGGGGTAGTTCCAATTGGTAGGCAACTTCTCCTCGTTTGGCAAGAATGCAAAAAGGACCGATGGAAGGAGGAGCCAGTTTGCCTTTGATACCGAAGCGATGGGTTCCCTTAAGAGGAGTAACCCAAAGATAAGCCTTATCGTCGACTTCAAAAGTCACAGCCTTATGATGACTATCATATTGGCTCTTCTGGCGAGACTGGGCTGTTTTCAATTTCTCACGAACGATGCGAACTTGCTCTTCTGCTTCCTAGATCATATCCGGACCAAAGAATTGTCTTTCCCCGGTTTTTGACCAATTAAGAGGCATTCGACACCTTCTTCCATATAGAACTTCGAAGGGAGCCTTGCCCAAGCTGGCTTGATAACTATTATTATAAGCGAATTCGGCAAATGGAAGACACTTCTCCCAATCCATACCGAAAGAGATGACAGAGGCTCGAAGCATATCTTCCAAAATTTGATTGACTCGTTCCACTTGACCACTTGACTGAGGATGGAAGGCGGTGCTAAAAGAGAGATGAGTCCCCATAGCATTCTGGAAACTTTCGCAAAATCGGGAAGTGAAAAGACTTCCACGGTCTGAGTTAATCTCCAACGGCACACCATGAAGTGATACTATCCGAGAGATATACAAGTCTGCTAGCTGGCTAGCGGTTATACTCTCTCGAACAGGCAGGAAGTGGGCTACCTTGGAGAGGCGGTCGATAACGACGAAGATAGCATTATTCCCTTTTCTGGTCCTGGGAAACCCGATAATGAAATCCATACCGATCTTGTCCCATTTCCATTCAGGAATGGCTAAAGGTTGAAGGGTGCCAGCAGGCCGTTGATGCTCTGCTTTAACTCGACGACAAACGTCGCAATTAGCAATGAATTGAGCGATTTCTCTCTTCATCCTAGTCCACCAGAACCTCTGGCATAGGTCCTGATACATTTTGGTACTACCGGGATGAATCGTGAGAGGAGATTCATGAGCCTCCTTAAGAATCAGCTGCCGCATATGTTGGTTGTTGGGAACCACTAAACGGTTCTTGAAGAAGACAACACCTCGATCATCCGTAGAGAAACTTCTAGCGGCTCCACTAGCAATGCTCTCCTGGAGTCGGGATATACCCTTATCACGCTTCTGGGCAGCAATGATTTTATCCATAAGGGTAGGTTTCGCCACCAAAGTGGAAATGAATCCTCGAGGAACAATGTGAAGGTTAAGCTTTCGAAATTCCTCGTGGAGAAGTGGTTGCCCTTGTTGTAGCATCAGGTTGTTACAATAAGACTTACGACTCAGTGCGTCGGCCATGACATTGGCCTTCCCAGGGGTTTAAGTGATTCCTAAGTCGTAATCTGTGAGCAACTCAACCCAACGTCTTTGCCTGAGATTCAAATCCGGTTGGGTGAAGATGTATTTCAGACTTTGGTGATCGGTGAAGATTTCACAGCGATTACCAAGAAGGTAATGTCGCCATGTTTTGAGTGCGTGGACTACAGCTGCAAGCTCTAGATCATATGTAGGGTAGTTATCCTCATGTGGACGCAACTGTCGAGATGCGTATGCGATCACTTGACGATCTTGCATGAGTATGCAACCTAGTCCTTGTCGCGAGGCATCGCAATAGATAATAAAGTCCTGGGAAAAGTCTGGTGGTACCAGTACGGGTGCAGATGTCAGGCGTCTTTTCAGTTCTTGAAAGCTGGACTCGCACTGTGGGGTCCACTCAAACTTTTTATCTTTCTTGAGGAGTTCAGTTAGAGGTTTAACAACCTTGGAGAAATTCTCGACGAAGCATCGGCAATAGCTCGCTAAGCCAAGGAAACTCCTAACTTGCTTGACCGATTCAGGGGGAGTCCAATCAAGGACGGCTTGAACTCGCTCGGGATTAACGGCAATACCTTTACCAAGGATCACATGGCCTAGATAAGTCACTTCTGGCAACCAGAATTCACATTTAGAGAATTTGGCATAAAGGCGGTGCTCTCGAAGTTTCGTCAATACCAGCCTTAGATGCTCGGCAGGATCTTTCTTGTTCTTGGAGTAGATGAGTATATCATCGAGGTATACCACGACGAATTTATCCAAGTACTCCATGAATATAGAATTCATTAGCCAGGAGAAAGTGGCTGGGGCATTGGTTAACTCGAAGGACATGATGGTGTACTCGTATTGGCCATAACGAGTAACAAAGGCCGTCTTAGGAATGTCCCTGTTCTTGATTTTGATTTGATGGTAACCCAACCTCAAATCCATTTTGGAAAAGACTGAGGATCTAGCGAGCTGATTATACAGGTCGTTGATCCTGGGGAGCGGATACTTGTTCTTTATGGTGACCAGATTGACAGGTCGATAATCTACAACCATCCGTTCCATTCCATCCTTCTTCTTGACGAAGAGGACGGGACAAGCCCAAGGGGAAGAACTAGGATGGATGAAACCCTTTTTCAAGGACTCATCGAGTTGTTTCTTAAGCTCAGCTAGTTATAGGGGTGCCATCTTATAGGGTCTCCTAGAGATTGGGACACCTGGCAGTTCTTCTGGAAAGACATCCGGAAAGTCACGGACTACCGGAATATCTTCGAGTTCTGGTAGAGGGCTAGCATTAAGAGAGTAGAGCTGACGCTCAGCCATTCGGGTCAAAACATTGACTGTCTTGCCAGATGGGTGTGTAAGTTGAACGGTCCTAGTGTAGCAATCAATCTTGGCGTAATGAGCTGTCATCCAGTCCATACCCAAAATGATGTTTATGTCCGAGGACTTGCGAGCGATTAGTGATGCAAGGAAAACAAGTCTATCAACAAGAATTTCATTCCCATGGCTTACTCTAGAGGTTTGCCATCTAGAGCCGGGAGTTTGAATTTCCATGGTGGTGGGCATGACACAAAAAGTCATGTTGGGAGACCTCCACCGGCGTCAACTCCAACACCATATAATCTCTTTCAGGGAGAAAACAATCGGAGAGAAGATCCCATCGCGTTTTATGATACGGAGCCGCCGCCACCTCCTGTTCTTAATTGGGAGACCTGACCTGGAGTTCATTTGGGGCTCCAAAGGGTGGAGATTGTCGCCGTCGTCATCACCAACCATCCTCCATCACAATTTCATGATGCTCACCGCCGTGCGTGAGTAATCCTATCGTAGGCTTGCTGGACGGTAATGGGTTGGATGAGATTTATCATGTAATCGAGTTAATTTTGTTAGGGTTTGATCCCTAGTATGCACTATGTTCTGAGATTGATGTTTCTATGACTTTGCTATGCTTAATGCTTGTCACTAGGGCCCGAGTGCCATGATTTCGGATCTGAACCTCTTATGTTTTCATGAATATATTTATGTTCTTGATCCTATCTTGCAAGTCAATAGTCACCTACTATGTGTTATGATCCGGCAACCCCAGAGTGACAATAACCGGAACATTTCCCGGTGATGACTGTAGTTTGAGGAGTTCATGTATTTACTAAGTGCTAATTCTTTGGTCCAGTACTCTATTAAATGGAGGCCTTAATATCCCTTAGTTTCCATTAGGACCCCGCTTCCACGGGAGGGTAGGACAAAAGATTTATTGCAAGTTCTTCTCCATAAGCACGTATGACTATATTCGGTATACATGCCTACATTACATTGATGAATTTGAGCTAGTTCTATGTCACCCTAGATTATAACTGCTACATGATGAATATTATCCAACACCTAGCATTGTTGATCCATTGCCTACGGGTTCGTTCCATATTGATACTTGCTTCGTTACTTTCGTTACTGCTGCTATCATCATCACTACAAAACTGCTATTATTACTTTTGCCAGCGTTATTGTTACTTCCACATTACTTTGCTACTGAATACTTTGCTGTAGATATCAAGTTTTCTAGGTGTGGCTAAATTGACAACTCAGTTGCTAATACTTGTGAATATTCTTTGGCTTCCCTTGTGTCGAATCAATAAATTTTGGTTGAATACTCTATCCTAAAAACTATTGAAATCCCTATACTTGTGGGTTATCAAGACCTTTTTCTGGCGCGGTTGCTAGGGAGCATAGCTCTATTCTTTGAGTTACCTGGGATATATTTGTTGATCACTATCAGGCCACTAAAGGATGACAGAACCAAGATCGTTCCCTCTAGAACGAGGGGAGGTAAGGAACTGCCATCTAGCTCTGGACTTGATTCACCATCTGTTTTGAGTAAACTTACGACACCTACACCCGCTATTGATTCTGATATGTTGCATGTTATTGATGATGCCACTTCTATTATGAATGATGCTTATGATGCTACAACTATGCTTGATGAAACTATGCCATTGGGTGAATTACTTTATAAACATCTTGCTAAAGCCAGTACTATTGATTATGCTGAAGATGATGATATTGCTGAAGATGATGATATTTCTGAAACTGATGAAATTATTGATACTAAAAATTTTGAAACACCTGTTAGACCTACTTACCCTAGATATGAATTACCTATTGTTCCCGAGGGATATGTTATGGAAGGAGAAGTAGCTAGAGACTTTCTTGCTTGTGAGGATCGGAATGATCTTAAGAAATTAGTACGCAAGTGGAAAAAAATCTTTGAATGCTAGAATGCAATATGATCCTGAATTTGCTACTTCACCTATCTGTGTTACTGATAAGGATTATGAATTCTCTGTTGATCCTGAGTTAATTACTTTGGTTGAATCTGGTCCTTTTCATGGTTATGAATCTGAAATTGTTGTGGCACATCTTACTAAATAAAATGATATAGCCACCCTATTAGCTCATGAGGAAAAAAATCGCTATTACTATATTCTTAAGTTGTTTCCTTTCTCATTAAAGAGTGATGCTAAGTTATGGTTTAACTCTATTGCTCCTGGTTGTGTGCGTAGTCCCGAGGATATGATTTACTACTTCTCTGCAAAATATTTTCCTGCTCATAAGAAACAAGCTGCCTTATAGGAAATATTTAATATTGTGCAAACTGAAGAAGAGAGTCTCCCACAAGCTTGGGGGAGGCTTCTCCAATTACTTAATGCTTTGCCTGATCATCCTCTCATGAAGAATGAAATACTTGATATCTTTTATAATGGACTAAGTGATGCTTCTAGGGACCACCTAGATAGTTGTGCTGGTTGTATTTCCAGGGAACGAACTGTTGAGCAAGCTGAAAAACTATTGAATAATATATTGAGCAATGATAATGATTAGACTCTTCCTGAAGCAACTCCGAAGCCAACTCCGAAGAAAAGAGGTATTCTATTTCTCACTCCCGAAGATATGCAAGAGGCAAAGAAATCTATGAAGTAAAAAGGTATTAAAACTGAAGATGTTAAGAATTTACCGCCTGATGAAGAAATACATGGTCTTGATAACCTGACACAGGTACTAGACATAAATTCTCTCTATAGATTTGATGAAGGTGATATTCCTCATAATAAGTCTGCTAGTCAATGCTTAGATGAGTTTGACAATTTCATTGTTAAACAAGAAAACTTCAATGCTTATGTAAGTAGACAACTGAAACGTAATGCTTATATGCTTGAATGCTTGGGTGATCTTGTGACTAGAACTTCTAATGTTCTTAAACTTGTTAGTAACCATGCTTCCATGGTTACCACTCAAGTAGAACAAGCACTTAAGGTACAAAATGATTTGTTTAATGAGTTGAATAGTAAGAATAATGATAAAGCTGTTATGCTTGCAAATAGAGGTGGCAAGGTGACTCAGAAACCTTTGTATCCTGAGGGCCATCCTAAGAGAAATGAGCAAGATTCTCAGAGAATTAATACTGATAAACCTAGTCCTAGTAATAAAAAGCAAAAGAAAACTGATAGGACTTTGCCTGCTTCTAGTGAACCTGTTATAGACACATCTGAGAATCCCAATAACATTTCTACTTCTGATGTTGAGACACAATCTGGTAATGAACATGAACCTAGTGATAATGTTAATGATGATGTTCATACCAATGCTCAACCTAGTAGTGATAATGATGTAGAGATTGAACCTGCTGTTGATCTTGATAACCCACAATCAAAGAATCAATGTTATGATAAGAGAGACTTCATTGCTAGGAAACATGGTAAAGACAGGGAACCATGGGTTTAGAAACCCATGCCCTTTCCTCCTAAACCATCCAAGAAAAAGGATGATGAGGATTTTGAACGCTTTTGTGAGATGATGAGACCTATCTTTTTGCGTATGTGTTTGACTGATATGCTTAAAATGCCTCCTTATGCCATGTATATGAAAGAAATTGTGACTAATAAAAGAAGGATACCAGAAGCTGAAATTTCCACCATGCTTGCTAATTACACTTTTAAGGGTGGAATACCAAAGAAACTTGGAGATCCAGGGATACCTACTATACCATGCTCCATTAAAGAAAACTATGTTAAAACTGCTTTATGTGATCTTGGAGCTGGTGTTAGTGTTATGCATTTCTCTCTGTATCGTAGACTTGAATTGAATAAGTTGACACCTACTCAAATTTCTTTGCAAATGGCTGATAAATCAACCACTATACCTATCGGTATTTGTGAGGATGTGTCTGTTGTGGTTGCGAACATTACTATCTTAATGGACTTTGTTATTCTTGATATTCCTGAGGACGACAGTATGTCGATCATCCTTGGTAGGCCCTTTTTGAATATTTCAGGGACTGTTATTGATTGCAACAAAGGCAATGTAACTTTTCATGTAAATGGTAATGGGCATACAGTACACTTTCCGAAGAAACAACCTCAAGTTAATAGCATCAATTCTATTGGAAAACTTTGAACTATCACTATTGGAGGTTTTGAATTCCCTATTCCTACTGTCAAAAAGTAATATCATATTCTTATTTATGGGGACATGCATATCCCCATTGAGGTAACCTAGTGTTATTAAAAAATTCTCCGATTTTATGTTATTCGAAAGAAGTTTGTTAATGAGACTTGATCAACCTCGTTGATGGATTCATTTTGATGAGCATGAGATGGATGAAATCAGAGAGCACCACCTTCTGTACCCAAGTTTTACTTTCTGTTATTTAGATTAAATAAAGTAAAAATAGTATTATCAGTTTGTTTTCTGAATTATCCATGCAAAAAAATGTCCCGAAAATAAAAGTTCTCCAAATGCCCTAAAAAATTAATATGATTTTTTCTAGAATATTTTATGATTGTTGGCACTCAAAATGCACCAGGGGGCTGCACCAGTGGGCCACATGGGTGGACGGCGCGCTCTACTCCCCTGGGCGCGCCCCCTGTCCTTGTGGGTCCCACGTGGCCCCTCTCCAATTATTCGAGCACCCATCCTCCCCTTCTTCCTCTAGAAAAAAATCTTCCACCAGCTCAAACCCGTGTTCTAGCTTATCTTGCTGCCATTTTCGATCTCCTTGCTCAAATCATCATTTGCAAAACTATTTTGGGGGATTGTTCTTCGGTATGTGACTCCTCCAATGGTCCAATTATTTTTTGTTCTAGTGCTTTATTTATTGCAAATTTTTGCTGCTATGGTGACCTTGTTCTTGAGCTTGCATGTCAAAATTATATATTCCAAAGTAGTTTGGATGCATGATATAGCCTCTAGACACTTGTAGGAGTAGTTATTATCAATTTTGTTGAGTTTAGTTCACTTTTATTTTGAGTCACTAAAAATTTCAGAATTTTTCAGAGGAAGAAAATGATGAGGAGATTGTTGAGAGGCTCCTCGAGCCAGGGTTCAAAGGAAAAGGAGAATGAGGAGAGGGTTGTCAGAAGCGAGAGTGGCTAGTTTACATTTTCCTGCTTTACGCTATTATTCGTTATTTGCTGGGAGATTTTGGTTGGTCGTGGAGAGAGTGCAAGCCTTAGTGCCCCTGACCTTGCCATTTTGCACCATGCTTTACTTCACAATAGCACTTTTAGTTTGGGTGCTATGGTTGATAAACGGTTGAGTTCAAACCATACTAAAGGTCCTATTTTCGGGGGCATCTTCGCCACTCGCCTTGCTCGACGCTTTGAGATACCCATTAGGCATTATGAAAAAGAGGAGAAATTACTAACCACTATTTATTTTGATTATAACAACATGGTAGCGCATAAATTCATTCTTTCTGATAAGGAAAAGAAGCTCATTTATAATTTGACCAGTCAGAATACTTTTCAGACTATTACCTTCCGTGCACCTTATTTGTTTCATATTCATTCAGGCAAGTACACTATTTGGCCCGAGGACATCTACAGATTTTGGGGACTTCCACAGCCCACAGTGCCTGAGCTAGCACTGTCCATTGATCCTTCTCAATAGCCTATATTTCAGTGGGAGCCGCAGGAGCTCGCAAACCAGTGGAACCCTTAGGATCCACCTTAGTACCCAGGAGAGGGCTACTTTGAGATGTGTCTTAGACCAACTTAGGCAAAAGCCTAAGCTTCGGGGAGTACGTATTTCCCATCAACATTACATTCATGTTCACACATTCATTCCAGTTGTCGGTGTTCATACTTTTTCATTGTATCATCCATGTTAGTTTATCTTTCTCGCTTTCTTCTTGTATGTTTGAAAAACTTTAGAAAACCCAAAAATATTTCTTGTTTCTTTTTGTCTTTTCTTTCTAGTTAGTTTCTTAGTAGTTTGTAGTATTAAAAGAAAATCCAAAAATATTTCCCATTCTGCTTTTGTTTGTTGGGAGTTTTCTTGTGTAAATAGTTTTTCTCGTTGTGGTTTTGCTCTTTTCAGAAAAACAAAAACTGCAAAAATATTTCAGCGTGTTTCTTTGAAATTCTTTTCTTTTTATTTGGGGGTCGAGAGGAGAAGACCACGATGAAAATGATGATTGGCTCTCATATACATTATTGTTGATCTAACAAAGAGCCCATATTACCTTGTCTTCTCATTTGAATAAATGTTACAAATTCGAGCTTAGTCCAATGCATGTGCACTATTATTATTATTCACACCGTTCGGTCATGCAAGTGAAAGGCAATAATGACGAAATAAGATGAAATGATTGAGATGCAGAAAAGCTGGTATGAACTCTACCTATTTTGTTTTTGTAAATATGATTAGCTTGTCATTCCCGATTCAGCCCATTATGAATAAAACATGTTTGCAATGACAATTAGAGATTATAGTTACTCATGCCATGCTAAACTAGCTAGGAGTCTATAATGGTTTACCTTGTGTACCAACATGCTTCTAAAATGGTTGGTATCCTCCTTTAAATAATTTAAGTGGCTTGACTTGGCACATGTTCACACATGTAGTTGAAACAAAATCAACACAGCCTCCACGATATTTATGTTTATGTTAATTTATATCCTACTCATGGTTGCACTCAATGTTGGTTAATCTCAAGGCATGTTTATGACCGTTGTCGCTCTCTAGCTGGTCGCTTCCCAGTCTCTTTATAGCCTTCACCTATATTAAGCGGGAATACTGCTTGTGCATCCACTTCCATAAACCCCAAAGTTGTTCCATATGAGTCCACCATACCTACCTATATGCGGTATTTATGTGCCGTTCCAAGTAAATTTGCATGTGCCAAACAATAAACCTTCAAATAAAATTATGTTTTGTACACTACTAGGAAAAGGCCTACTAATGGCGCACCTAATTTGGCCATTAATGGCGCATTAGTGGTGCGCCATTACTAGCACGCCATTAGTATATTTTACTAATGGCGCACCTCTGGTGCGCCATTAGTATCTGGTATACTAATGGCGCACCGCAGATGCGCCATTAGTATGCACAGTAGTGCGCCATTAGTATGCCTCCCAGGGGCCATGTGTACCCAGGTGCTTTGGCATACTAATGGCGCACTCCAGCAGGAGGCGCCATTAGTAATGTCCGCATAGTAATGGCGCACTGGCTGGTGATGCGCCATTAGTATCCTTTGGCATACTAATGTCGCACTGTGTTGTGATGCACCATTAGTATGAATATTAGGTTTTTTTATATTATTTCCTATTTTTTTGCACAGATTACAAAATGTATAACTGCACAGAATATAGACAGCACACATCAACAACAAATTCATCGAATACAATAGAAGATTAGTCTCTGAATACAATTCATCATATTAGTCTCCGAATACAATTCATCATATTAGTCTCCGAATTGAAAAGAGCGAACAAAGATAGAACAATATATTACAAGTCTCGAGACCGCGAGTAGCGAGTTTGTCTTCACATTACAAGTCGATATCGATCATCTAAACTGCCATCACATAGAGGAGAGCTGCGGTCATCACGATGAGCATCATCACGATGAAACTCGTCTTCATCCGGTTCCTCCAACGCTCCCTCCCCTCTCCCGCTAGATAGCGGGCGTATCTAGATTCGGCCTCGGCCCTAGTGGTGTACCCTTTGTAACTGTTACCGCTGAATCGGTGAACCTGTCTCCGACACTCCTCCCAATCGCCGTAGACTCCGGGAACCTTACCCTTGTACATGACATATGACGGCATCGCTATACACTAGCCAAACGAAATGTTAGTTCCAATTCACAGACAATACATAAGCAATATATAAGTATGCAACAGAACGATCGAAAGAGAAAAGCAAGACATTAATAGCATCGATTACATCTAAGTTGAACGACTCTCGAAACCAAAGAGACATACTACAAGTTCATTAAAGTTTAATTACAACATGAGCCAATCGATGTTTCAGAAGTAGACACAGCATCACTGCTTTCGACTCGACTCAATGCACCGGAGCGTGGATGAAGCCGCCGTCTATCGTGGGAGTCATGAAATCACGGGCGTTGTCAGCCTGCATTTGTAGCATTGTGTCGATGTCACTGTTCGACGGTTGATTTCTGAGGTAGAACTGCCCCGAGGTATGAAGGACATCTTGATGGATGATTTCCGCAAACTCCGACTGGATGCGAAAGAATTCTTGTCTGATGTCCGCGTCCTGGATTGCCGACACGCTCGCGGCCCAATTTTTGAGTTTACTCGGTAGCAGAAGTTGATGATGGTCTCGTACGATCGCCCGCATTTGATGGATGGCATAGTAGGCACCCTTCTGACCGCCAGGCGGCTGCTTGACGCAGCAGAACGTCGTATTGTGGGAGTACACGTGCTTGCCGGTCTTACGAATAGGCCTGGTGAAGGTGCCTCCAGATTTGGCGTAGCCGGGGAGAACATCATCAAGAACCTTCTTGACATTTGTGTAGTCTACTTTTGACTGACGGTCCGGGTCGAAATACGTGGCCATGGAATATTTGGGGCTTAGGAGGATGAGCGCACACTGTGTGTCACCACAGAAAACACGGAATGTTAAAAGAAGAACGATCGAAATCTAAGAATTCATATGTTACGGGGCGGTTGAGGCGGATGACTTACTCGGGAAAGTAAGGCACGAGGAAGTTATCCTTATCTCCGTTTGCCAGAATGACGCCTTCGAGGTAAGAACTCGCGACTTGCCGGTCCCCAGCGCTGCCCAAGATCTTGGCACGCATGTAGAAGGGGTCGACTATCAAGATGTCCGGGGTCTTGTCGCGAATGATCCGCATCTCCATACTCAGGGAAAATAGCGGAACGAAGGTGTAGTGCAGCGGAAGAAGGTTCAACATAGCGTGGATGTCATCAAACCGCAGGACGATCGTACCCCCGATGGAGTTATCCACAAAGCCCTTGCCCTCCGGCACCTTGGCCGCGAAAACCGGGTATGCCACATCCTTCTCTCTGAGACGCCGCTTCTCCAAAGAAAGAACACTGTCATGCAGACTCCGCATAGCACCGGTTGCAGCATCGAGCATATTTGTCGGTAGCATCGGCCTACCCGCCACATGCACCCTCCTCATTACATCCTCAGGTGAAGGTGGCCCGTCCTGAGCACGGATCATACTCGGTGCCGGCTGGCTCGTACCCTTGTTAGTTTTTCTTTTGCGTGCCTTCTTCTTGATCTCCTGAATTGGGACCGAGTTCTGCTCAGAGACCGCCTTCTTGAGTTTGTTGGGGCTGATAATATTTCGCACCTCGCCTATCTGAGGCTCGGTGAAGTCGGCAGCTGGAGGTGTCTCCTGAGAGCTGAACGGCAGACGACGCCTGTTGCAACTTGGCTTCTCCGCGGTACCAACTAGATCACGCACGTCTTTTGTTGGGTTGGGTTCTTGAGAAGGAGGCCCCATGAAGTCGTCACCGTACCCATGATCGGCAAAGTATAGATCGACGTTGGCAAATGTATCATCGTCATCATCGTTCTGATCCTGTGCCATATGCATGTTTGGATCCAGTGGCATAGGGATGTCTGGCACCGTTGCGGCGGTCTTGCCATGGGGACGACTTGGCGCCGGCATGACTGGCGGTGTTGTCTTTGGGGTGGTGTCCCCCGCCCCCAAACGAATCTGGCTCTTCGGCCAAAGCAGGGGCCAGCTCAGGCAGGCGCTGAGGGTCATCACGTCATCATCGTCGGCCCCGACGGGTCGAATCGGAGGTAACACCTCGTCGCAGCCTGGCAGCACCCGAACTAGTTGAGCCCTAAACAAGTTGGGTGGCATCTGGGTACCATGGAACAAGGGGTTGCCCGGTTGAACGATTTTTCCCTTGGCGACATCGACCAACTAGTTGTTCACGAAGTGCAGGAGAGTGCACAGAACGTCGGCGGCGCCCTGCGAAAACATGTAGGGCGTCAGGGATGCCCAGTCAAAGGCAAGGAGAGGAAGTCCTCGGCCGAGAGAGGCTTAATTAGTTACCGTGATGATGGCGTCGATCTCGGCTAATGTCGAGGCACTGCCAACGGCGGGCGTGCAGTTGACGGAGGGGCCGCTTGCTGCAGAGGTGCCGGCCGGCATACACCCGGGTGCATTAAGCTCCCGTGCCGGCGTCGGAGACACCAATGCCGCCTCCGCCGGAGACACCAATGGCCCCGCCATCGCGTTCTGCGAGTTGCTGGCCGTGAAGCTGGGAATCGGGGGCGGCCCCTGTTGGCCACCCGCAATCCATGCCTGCAACCCCTTGATCAAGCTAGGCACAATGGCGGTGATCGTCGCTCCGAGCTGTTGTTGCACTTGCTCTTGGACAATCTCCGGAATCCGCGCCACCTGTGCCTTGAGTTCTTGAACCTCGCGCGCCTGGCTTTCCGAGCTGGTCTTTTTCTCCTTTCGCCCACCAGCGTTACAATATGACGACCATTTTGTCGACAAGCCTTTGCCGGCCACACGACCAGCTGACGTCGGCTTCTCGAGCTTATCCTTGTTCTTCATTACATTCAACGCCCTATTTAGAGTCGTGTCCCAAGGGCTGCTCTTAGTCGACCCCGCGCTACTGCTTTCAGTCGCCTGCGGAAGGAATATGAATCATTTAGAAATTTGGCTTCATTAATTAGAATGCAACCATATGGAGCTAATTACGGGGGGGGTGTATTCCTTACCAGAACAGCCTCAAGCGCCCTGGTCTTCGGATCCGTGGTAAGCTCCTGTTTTCGGGTCCTTCTTGTACCGGGCCCTGACAAAGTTCCTGGTCTGCTTGTCACCGTATATATCGAAGAGGGGCGGTAGGCCTTGCTCGGCACGGTCCGCCTCCTCCTTGTCCCATATAGGCTCCGCCACTCTGTAACCGCCGGGACCGAGTGTGTGTTCCCCTAAGTTGAGCTCCCGCATTTCTTTCCCCACTGACTTGATTCGGAGTGTGCGGTGCTCGAGCAATTGATCTTGAAGTCGTTCTAGTCATCTTCGGTGATCAAAGGATTTTTCTCCTTGATCTTCTCATAACTCTCACCTTTCTCGATCATTCTCTTCACATTGGTTTTCCAAGTAGACAGGGCCTTGCTCATCCTCGTGAGGGCAGCACTGTTCACTTTATTCCCTTTGAGGCTTGTGTTATCAAATTGAGCGGGGAACTTGTATCGTTCGTGCAGCTTCGTGAAGAGGAGGTTGCGCAAATTCCCTCGGTCAGGATGCCTCAGGTTCTTGGTGTTGATCGAGACGGTGCTCCGGAGAATGCACCCGAGCTGAAGCGAGTACCCCTTGACTATTCGTTCGGGCGCCGTTGGATTCCCGTCGGAGTCCACTTCAGTAACTTCCTCCTTGATGGTGCGGAGCACGGTCGGGCGCCGGTCCTTCCGTTGCCTCTTCGGTTGGCTGCCATCTGTGCGTGCGCCGCCATCATCAGTGGTGGCATCCTCGGCGGCACCATCAGTGGTGGCATCAGTGGGGTCATCCTCGGCGGTACCATCAGTGGTGTCAGGATCGGTGGGGAAGGCGGCGTCCTCATACAAGTGAGGTTGTTCCTCCATCTCCTGGGACAGCTCCCAGAATGCCTTCCCGCCCGAACCGCCGGCCTCATCGTTGTTGGCCATGTTTCTCTCTAAATAGGAACAAAGTTTGGTCAAAAAGTTGGTTATTGTCAAGGAACAAGATCATGGTCTCATCATTTAGGGTTTGTCGACACCGAGGCATCCTAAAAGCTAAGCTTTTATAATTGAGGGTTTTTCGACGCCGAGGCACCCTAAAAGCCTAAGCTTTCATCATTTCGGTTTTTATCGACACCGAGGCACCCTAAAAGCCAAGGTTTCATAATTTATGGTTTGTCGACACCGAGGCATCCTAAAAGCTAAGCTAGGAAGGAGAATTCTAAGTTGGGCCTAATCACTTGGCTCTATTGCCGCCTATGGTTTAATGCAGCTAGAATAAAGGGGCACTTGTTCCTACTTAATTAACTACTAAGATACCCCGGACCATGCATTAGTCACAAGTACCCCATATGTCCTATTTTTTAGCAAAGTCATGCTAAAATTCACGGAAAATTTCAGCATGACCTTTGCTGAAAATAGGACATATGGAGTACCCAAATTTGCCGGAACGGAAGTTAATCGACATTCCAGCAAACTCAAGGGCCTCTCGAGGTACCTGCAAAACTATCACAATGTGATCACAAGTCTTTCTCAATGGGATCATCATCTTTACAAGTATTTCTCAATGTGATCACAAGTAATTCAGAGGCATCACAAGTAATTCAGAGCATCACAAGGCATTAGTAGTTCAGTACATGAACAAGTTTTACCAAGCACATCAATATGTACTGTATTTCATTGTGGAGTGATATACAGTATGTTACAGCAAAGAAACTGCTTAATCCACATGCCTCAGCTTATCAACAGTCACTACTTGTCAAATACAGAAGAAGGAAAAATTTATTTGTGACATAGTTACAAATGATGACAGAATAAAGCAACACCATGTACTAGCCTAAAAACATATAATTAGAGCAACTTCATATTAAAAAAAACTATAGACGCTTCCTTCAGTAAAAAAAAGGAACTATGGTAGTAGTGCCAGACCCATATTTTAGGACTGATATTCAATCCATTGCTACAACTGGAGGTATATGTGTCAAGAACCCTCATGGCATGCTAACTGTTAAAAGGTCAGCCAACAAGGCAATGGCCTGAATGTCCTTATCATGGTATTAACCTAAACCAGAAAAAAAATACCTCACTTATACGAGGGTTATATTCTACAAATACAAATTCCACATATGCACAAAAGCTCCCTCGAAAGAGAAACAAAAGTGTGGCCACACAAATACAACAAATGCTGTAAGCCAGAGTTGGCAAACTTAAAGCACATATGAGCTACAGAAGTTTCAGAGTGAAGCCTTCTCTTGTTCAACCCATGTTAGACTGGCTGCTTCATCCTTTTGTTTGAACCCCCTTGTTTAAAATCCCCCTTATCTTACTTATTTTTTCACCTGAGGCCATGTAAATCATGTAAACATTTTTTATCTATAAAAAATCACACAGTGGGGGGCTTCCCCCTATGTTATTTTAGTCAAAAAAAAGGGAACATCAAACCCATCTCTTTAGCACTTATATTTAACTTAACCCAGACAAGCTAGCTGTGGCACCATCCTAGGCTCATTAGGCCATGGTCCAACCCAGATATAAGATTCACCGATCCCCCTCATTAGGTCGATCACATGCCTACTGTGAAGGTAGTCAATTCTCCCTCAATGAACTTGTAAGTGTGAATGGTTAATCTACAAAATGTCAGAAAGAAAGCACCTCACAGGTGCTTTTTTTCCTATAGCATTGCAATGTTCGGGGAACAGTTTTTCCTAAAAACATATAATCTATAACAAATGGTTAATCTACTAAACTACTGAAACTACTCCAAGTCCTACACTAAACTACTGAAACTACTCCAAGTCCTACACTAAACTAGTGAAACTACTGCAAGCAAACAAGTAAAGAAGAGAGAAGAGAGAAGAAGAAAGAAGGTTTCAGTTAATTAATTTAAGGAGTGTACACTAAACTAAGCAAGTACTGCTGCTTGCAAGTCCTACACTAAACTGAAAATGTTTCAGTTAATTTTAATTAAATGAAACTTTTCCAGTTAATTTTAATTAACTGAAATTTTTTTCGTTAATTAAAGTTTCCTTTCGATTTAGAGTTAAACACTAGCACTACCTGACATGAGTAAGCACTAGCAATATTGACAGGAGTAAACAGTACCACTGATATACTCCTAAAACTGAAGTATGTACCGGAGTAAACAGTAGCACAAGTTCCTGGGGTATGTACTTAGTCATGACTAAGAACACATGAACCTAACCTTACACTCTAAACTGGAGGGATCTAAGACTAAAAACATTGGGGGCAGTTGCAGGGCTAGAACACAGGAGATTACATAATAGCACAATCATACTCCTAAGGACGAGACACATGAAGCATTACAGAGAATCCCACCAGAGAAAATCACCAACCCAAACACATGAAGCATTACACACGCGAATCATACTCCAACCAAAACAAAACCCAACGGAAACCCTAAATCTAGACACCTACCAGCGACTACAGGAAACGAAACACATACCAGCGCCTACCCCCGAGGGGATTCAGACATAAAAGAGCTAAAAACCTAAGCAGAGGAATCGCATCAATTTCATAGAACTTACACAAACACATCGGGAACCATGGAGAAAATCTAAAAGAGCACATATACCAAATACGGGCAGGAACATACAGCGTTGATGATTCAGAGCACATATATCAATTTCATACAGCGTTGATGATGCCATGGGTAGGAGGAGGATACCTTGGCGTGGTGTTGGCGATGGTGAGGGGCCCGTGGTCGGCGAGGATCTGGAGGAGGCCAGTGCGTCGCGGGCGCGGGCGTCGAGGCTGGGGCGTCGGGGGCGCGGGCGGCGGCGGCATAGCTCCGGGCGTCGAGGCCGGGGCGTCGTGGGCGAGGGCGTCGGCGGTGAGGGAGAGAGAGGCGTCGGGGAGAGGGGGGCGAGGGCGTCGGCGGTGAGGGAGAGAGAGGCGTCGGGGAGAGGGGGGAGAGATCTGGCGAGAGGGAGAGAGAGGAGGGTGCGGCCGGCCCCAAGTATGGGGGGATTACTAATGGCGCACCGCTGCTATGTGCGCCATAAGTATGTAGACACTAATGGCGCACCGCCCCCAGGTGCGCCATTAGTATTGTGTTCTACTCACTAGCCCGACAGAAAGCTATATATTTCACCTAACCCACTACCTAACAGAACCCCCACACTAGCCCGACTGGTCAGCACTCTGCACACCCACGAGGAGGTCCAGGGTTTGATTCCCAGCCTCCCCAAATTTTTTTTTTGCTTTTAAAAAATGCTGTTTGACACTTATTTGTGTTTAAATATGTTCAAACTTGTTTAAATCATAACAGTAATATTTTTTTATAAAAAAGTAATAATTTTTTAAAAAATATCATCAAATTTGTTATTTGAAAATATTTATGAATATGAAAAATATCATCAAATTTATTATTTTGAATATATCATGGGTCGGCGACGGCGGTTGAGTAGGGGAATCGAGGGTGCAGGGGGTCGGCGGCGGCGGCCGATGGACCGGGGGGTGCTCGGCGGCGGCGGTTGAGTAGGGGAATCGAGGGTGCGGGGGGTCGGCGGCGGCGGCCAGTGGACCGGGGGGTGCTCGGCGGCGAGGGGGACCGGATCTGGCGAGGTGGGATAGCGATCGAGATGGAGGGGGGTCGAGATCGAGTGTCCATGAAATTTAAAAATATTCATGATAGTTCAAAAAGTGCCCATGAAATACAATCGAGAAATGAAGGGTACGATTTAAATACAATCGATCTTAGCTAGCTATCTGTTCACAATCTTCTTGCCCTTCTTTTTCGCAAATGGAGTTCTTCTGTGGAACGGACGTCCTTTAGGTAGGGTGGTCCTGCTTCTTCTTGTGGTGTAAGCTGCTACTTCATCATCGTCGTCATGTTCGATCCTCGGGTCGCCGTACTTGTCGAAGTCTTGCTCATTGGCTACTCCATCCATTCCGATGATCTTCCTTTTGCCTCTCCTCACGACGACACGACTGGGCTTTGATGGATCGGTAATGAAGAAGCATTGGTCAACTTGGGAAGCCAGTACCCATGGCTCATTTTTCGCGGTGACGTTTGCGCCCGCGGTCTTGGATTTGGCTTCGGGTATAACCATGGTGGTGAAATACCGGTCTTCTTTTAGGACGCTCTTGGCCCATCTGACACGGAACATCGGGACCTTCTCTCCAGCGTAGCTCAGTTGCCAGATCTCCTCGATCCTTCCATAGTATCTGTCCTTGTCATTACCGGTGTAGGATTCCATCGTTACCCCGGAGTTCTGATAACCATCGCTCTTCATGTCCTTGGCCTCGGTGTAGAATATGTAGCCGTTGATATCGTACGCCTCATAGGTCATAAGGTTGTGCTCGGCGCCCTGTGACAAGGCGAATATGAGTTGTTCTTCCGCGGAAGAATCATCATGTAAAGGGTACGACAGAAGCTTCTGCTTGAACCAACGCGTGAAACATGAGTTGTGCTCTTTGATTGTATCTCCGTCCGTCCTTTGTTGGCCTCGGTCATTGTACGTCTTCTCAATAAAGGTTTTGTGCTGAACCACCCAAGGATCGACCATGTCTATGTGTTGTAGCGCGACTAGGTTTGCTCTTTCAAAGTCGGCGAGTCGACCCTCGAAGTCGACATGCATTTCGGGACGACCCTCGCGGTGACCCCATCCAGCGAGCCTGCCGAGGTGCCTGTTGACGGGCATACCAACGGGGTTCTCGATGCCTAGATAATTCGTGCAGTAGGAGATGCACTCTTCGGTCAGAAATCCCCTGGCTATGCTTCCCTCTGGACGTGACATGTTGCGAACGTATCCTTTGATGACACCTTTCATCCTTTCGAACGGCATCATGCTGTGCAGGAACGTCGGCCCGAGTTGGATGATATCGTCCACGATATGGACCAGCAGATGCACCATAACGTCGAAGAATACGGGCGGGAAGTACATCTCAAGCTCGCATAGTATCACCACGATCTCTTCATGTAGCCTTCTGAGTTGCCTCACGCCAACAGAATTCCGAGAGATGACGTCGAAAAAGTTGCATAAGCCAAATAGGGTTTCACGGACGTGTGCGTCCATGATACCACGGATTGCAACTGGAAGTATCTGCGTCATCAGCACGTGACAGTCGTGAGACTTCATCCCGCTGAACTTCAGCTTCGCCCGGTCTAGGTATCTGCTTATCTTCCCCGCGTAACCATAAGGAAGTTGTACTCCTACGAGGCAGGTGAAAAACTGCTCGATCTCCTCCTGACTTAGAGTGAAGCACGCGGGAGGGTAGTCATTTCCGGTCTTCTTGGCCTTTTTGCCTTTGCGACGACTTTCCGTGTCCTGCTTCGCCTCATCATCATCATCATCATCATGATCGTCATATATAGCGTGAAGCTCCTGCCTGATGCCCATTGATTTCAAGTCTGCCCTTGCTTTCGCCCCCTTTGGTCCTCTCTAGCATGTTGAGCAGGGTACCAAGCAGACTCTCGCACACGTTCTTCGTGATATGCATTACATCAAGGCTGTGAGGCACACGGTGGATCTTCCAGTACGGCAAGTCCCAGAAAGCAGACCTCATTTTCCATACCATCAGCAGCGGCTCTGGTGCCTTTCGCTTCTTTCCCGGCTCTGGCGCCTTTTGCTTCTTTCTCGGCAGTGGGCAATCTTTCCAATTTTTCAACAGCTCGTCTATTTCCTCGTCGCTCCTCGTACGCGGGCGTCCTCGGGGTTCGGTTTCACCATCGAACAGATCCTTGCGTTTTCTCCACAGGTCATCGTCGCGAAGCCACCTTCGATGTCCCATGAACACGGTTTTCGTAGACCCGGGATCTCTAAATAGCTGGCAATACGTTGTGTCATCCATGCACCTGACGCATCCAGAAAATCCGTGGACCACCTGCCCCGCGACATATCCGTAACCGAGATAGTCGTGCACCGTTGTGAGCAGCGCGGCTCTCATAGGGAAATATTCTTTCTTTGCGGCGTCCCACGTATTGGCTGGCGTTTTCCACAGCGTGTCTAGCTCCTCTTTCAGCAGCCCCAGATACATATTGATGTCGTTCCCTGGTTGTTTCGGTCCTTCAATTAGCATACTCATGTGAATGTACTTCCTCTTCATGCACAACCAGGGGGGAAGGTTGTACATCCACACAAACACAGGCCAGGTGCTATGTGTGCTTCTCTGGCTGCCAAACGAATTGACTCCATCGGTGCTCGCGCCCAGCACGATGTTCCTTGGATCGTTCCCAAATTCTAGGTCTTCGAAGTTCAACGCTTGCCACTGGCTCGCATCCTTAGGGTGACTCAGCATCTTGTCTTTTTTATCTATCTCCGGATCATTTGCGTCATCTTCTCGCTTCTTCTCCTCCCTATCCGCGTGCCAACACAGGAGCTTTGCTACCTTAGAGTCCACGAAATACCGCTGCAGACGAGGAGTGATCGGAAAGTACCACACCACTTTTCGAGGAGCTTTCTTCCTCTTCTTGTATCGAGTGACGCCACACACCGGACATATGGTAGACTCCGCGTGCTTGTCCCGATAAATGATGCAATTGTTCATGCACACATGGTATTTCACGTGCGGTAAATCCAGAGGACACACGATTTTCTTCGCCTCCTCCAAACTGGTGGGGCACTTGTTCCCCTTGGGAAGACGTTCGTGCCAGAATGACATGTTCTCGTCGAAGCATGCGTCGGTCATTTTGTGTTTTACCTTCATCTCCAGAGCCATGAGCATTACTTTCAGGCGGGTATCCTCGGGCCTGCATCCTTCATACAATGGAGTAACCGTGTCTAACTCAAGTTGATCCATCTTGGCTTTCTCTCGGGCGGCAGCTCTTGCGTTATCGGTCTGCTTGAGAAGCAGCTCTTGAATATGAGGGTCCTGCACCCAGCCCATCGATGGTCCAGCGTCGTCTGCTCCGCCGGCATCATCATCTTCATGATCATGCCCATCGTCTGCTCCGGCATCTTCCTCATCATCATGTCCTGCATCATCTACATGATGACTGTGTACAGCATCACCGTCGTGATCATCTCCTGGGGATTCTTCGTCTTCTCGCCCGCCCGAGCCGCGGTGGTTGTCTTGCTGCCCTTCCTCATTTCTTGCCCGGCCCCCATGGACGACTTCGTAGTCATCTTCATCACCTTGCCACCAATAGCCATCCATGAAACCACGCAAGAGCAGGTGGTCCCGCACCTGCCCGGAATCCGGGTCCGCAATAAGGCTCTTCAGCTTGCATCTTCGACACGGACATCTTATCTCCGTCTCGTTCTTTTGAAGCATCTCGGCCTTCGCGGACCTCAAAAACCTATTCACGATGCCATCGGTCATCGTGCGCACCATGGTCGCCTGCGGGGTAGAGCAAAACGATATTTTAGAACCAAGAAAAAAATTTCCATGACTTTCCCTAAAAATAGGACAAAAAAGAATGTTTAATGCCAAAATTCTCACCGAAACGGAAATGAATCAACATTCCGGGAAAATATTGGCAACTATCGCATTTCAAATACCGGTACACCTCCAAACACAAACACATATGCAACACAACAAACATATGCAACACCACGAACATACATAGATCTAGCTAGGCCATAAAAAGTGCATGTGCACATTGTTGTATGGAGAACAACATAAATATAGCTTCCCCCCTTACTTACCTATCAAAACAAGGTAATTTAACCACTTAATTTGAATGAATATATGGTGGAAATGAGGTGAAAAAGAGGAGGGACCCGAGAGGAGAGGAGGTGGAGAGAATGAAGTGGGGGAGAAAGTGAGTGTGGGTAGGAGAGGCTGTCCAAAATATCTTGTTGCTGCCCGCTTACTAATGGCGCACCCACTATAAATGCGCCATTAGTAATCAAGGTTACTAATGGCGCATTTAAAGTCGGTGCGCCATTACTAGTTTTGCAAAAAATATATAACATACTAATGGCGCACTGTCGCACAGTGCGCCATTACTAGTTTAAACTAGTAATGGCGCACTCTGGGACAGTGCGCCATTAGTAGTTTTGTAAAAAAAGAATAAAAAATATCATAAAAAAAGAACATTAATGGCGCACTTTACTGCTGGTGCGCCATTATTAGTTACAACTAGTAATGGCGCACTTCGTACCGATGCGCCATTAGTATGTTTGGACAGGCGCGCTAGTTCAAAAAAAAACTTCTTGATACTAGTGGCGCACTCTGGGCCTGGTGCGACATTAGTAGTTTGATCTCTAATGGCGTATCTGTTGTTGGTGCGCCATTACTATATACTAATGGCGCACTGCTTGTCTGGTGCGCCATTAGTATCAATTCCATCTATAGCCCTTTTCCTAGTAGTGGTATGCCCAAATTGCTCATGTGGCGACTGGGGGTTGTCTTTATCTTCCATGCTAGGTGGGTTATTCTCACGATGAATGGACTCCGCTTGTCATTCATGATAAAATGGCTGGTAACTGGCATACCCAGTCCCATGATCAAAAGATGAAAAATCAAATCAAATTATAATTAAACAAAGCTCGACCAGGACTGTTGTTGGTTTGGACGGTACCCGTTGTTTCGGATAAGCCGTGGAGTGTGTTTGATGGTAGAGGGGTAGTAAAACTTTACCATTCTGTTTGGGAACCTCCTATAATGTACTCCCTCCATTTTTATTTAGTCCGCGTATTAGGTTTGGTCAAAGTCAAGCTTTATAAACTTTGACCAAGTTTATAAACAAAAATATTAACATCTACAATGATAAATCAATACCGTTAGATTTATTATTGAATGTACTTTCATATCGTATATATTTATTATGGTAAATATTTATATTATTTTCTATAAACTTGGTCAAACTTTATAAAGTTTGACTTCAGTCAACTCTAATATCCAGAGTAAATAAAAACGGAGGGAGTATGTAGCATGGAACATATTGAGAACTCTTGGTCATAGCATTGACAAAGAAAGCATATCGCTCAAAATCATATTCATCTCTCATTTAAAAACTTGAGCTGTGGCACCTCTGCAAATCTCTGCTTCCCTGTGCGAAGGGCCTGTCTATTTACTTTTATTGTTGAGTCATCATCCTCTTATAAAAAGCACACGTTGGGGAGTACCTCTATCATTTATATGATTTGTTATTAATTGATATTGAGTATGAGTGTGACTGGATCTCTTTAACCATGAATTACAATGTCTGGTCAGTCATTGATCTTCTCAGGTGCTCTGCATTTATACTTTGCGGTCTCTGAAAGGGCTAGCGAGGTACCACTTTGTCATATCATATCATGATTGTTTTGAAAAAGTGTTATCATTCGAGATTTATTACTATTGCTTGCTAGTTGATTATGTTATTGATATGAGTAAACATGAGACCCAAATGATATTGTGAATGTGGTTAGTTCATAATCTTTGGTGAAAACATGAATGTTGGCTTTACATATTTACAACAACAAGATCAAACAGAGTTTGTAAAAGTTTTTCTTTGTCACTTTCAGTTTATCAACTGAATTGCTTGAGGACAAGCAATGGGTTAAACTTGGGGCAATTCATACATATCCATAGTATCTACTTTTGCAAACTCTTTTGCCCTTGTTTTGGACTCTAATTTGCATAGTTTGAATGGAACTAACCCGGAGTGATGCTGTTTTCAACAGAATTGCCTTGGTGTTATTTTTGTGCAGAAATAAAAGTTCTCGGAATGACCTGAAACTTCACGGAGAATATTTTCTGAATTAATAAAAAATACTAGTGAAAAAAATACCGGAGGGGGCCCACACCCTGGCCACAAGGGTGGGGGCAGCCCCCCTCCCAAGGGCAAGCCCCCCTACCTTGTGGGCCCCCTAAACCTCCACCGACGTCAACTCCAACTCCATATAATCTCTTTTAGGGAGAAAAAATCGGAGAGAAGATCGCATCGCGTTTTACCATACGGAGTCGTCGCCACCTTATGTACTTCATCGGGAGACCTGATCTAGAGTCTGTTCGGGACTCCGGGGGGTAGAGATCATCGTCGTCGTCGTCATCACCAACCATCCTCCATCACCAATTTCATGATGCTCACCGCCGTACGTGAATAATCCTATCGTAGGCTTGTTGGACGGTGATGGGTTGGATGAGATTTATCATGTAATCGAGTTAGTTTTGTTAGGGTTCGATCCCTAGTATCCACTATGTTCTGAGATTGATGTTGCTATGACTTTGCTATGCTTAATGCTTGTCATTAGGACCTGAGTGCCATGATTTTAGATCTGAACCTATTATGTTTTCATGAATATATTTGTGTTCTTGATCCTATCTTGCAAGTCAATAGTCACCTACTACGTGTTATGATCCGGCAACCCCGGAGTGACAATAACCGGAACACTTCCCGGTGATGACCATAGTTTGAGGAGTTCAAGTAGTCACTAAGTGCTAATGCTTTGGTCTGGTACTCTATTAAAAGGAGGCATTAATATCCCTTAGTTTCAATTAGGACCCCGCTGCCACGGGAGGGTAGGACGAAAGATGTCTTGCAAGTTCTTTTCCATAAGCATGTATGACTATATTCGGAATACATGTCTGCATTACATTGATGAATTGGAGCTAGTTCTGTGTCACCCTAGGTTATAACTACTAGATGATGAATATTATCCAACACCTATCATTGCCGATCCATTGCCTACGAGTTCGTTCCATATTGATACTTGCTTCGTTACTTTCGTTACTGCTGCTGTCATCACCACTATAAAACTGCTATTGTTACTTTTGCCATCGTTACTATTACTTCTATATTACTTTGTTACTGAAGATTTTGCTGCAGATATTAAGTTTTCCAGGTGTGGTTGAATTGAGCACTTAGCTGCAAATACTTGAGAATATTCTTTGCCTCCCCTTGTGTCGAATCAATAAATTTGGGTTGAATACTCTACCCTCAAAAACCGGTGCGATCCCCTATACTTGTGGGTTATCAAGGGCGTACTAAGCCAGCTACTCCTTGTTCTATGAGTTGATAGGACAGATCAAAAGTAGCACAGAGCATCTCCAGTGTATAGACCCTTGCCTCTAAGGTAGGCCCCACATGGTTTGCCTCTTTTTTAAAATAACGCTTCAAGTCGCAATTTGTTTGTTCACCCGTGCTACACGATCCTCCATCAAGTGGACAACCAATACATGTGTTAAATTACCACGTGGGCTGCCTTTTCATATGGAAATGATCTCCACCATGTACCCACACGGGTGTGGTTGGGAAAGAGAGCTAAAGGAAAGAGACGGGAGTACAGTAAGTGCGCCGTGTGTGCACCTCTTCTCTTCGTGCATGTCCCCCACCTACGTGGGGGTGTGAGAGAGAGATACAAACCTAGAGAGATGGCGTGCGTCCATGAGTGTTTTTTGTTAGGGGGGAGGGCGTGTTTAATTTCGTGAATGTATTTGTGGGAATATGTGTCGATGATATCTCAAAAAAATGTGACACATGCAATGTGTGTGAGATAGAGGCCTATCTATATCTTATATAGAGGGGGGATCCATGAGAAGAGAGGGAGGGGTCATAAATATCGATAGAGTCGAAGAGAGGATCAAGTGTGTGGGTGCGAGATCGATGAAGAGAGCCATCAAAATTGTGTGTGTGCACGTCAAAGATATAGGGCGACTGGCCTACCGGAACTTCAGAGGGTAGAGGGCAAATTTGTATGTGGCAGGGAGACATGACTAGAGCGTTCGATGAATCGGTGTGTGTGTGTGGGGGGTAGCGACCTAACTAAAGAGGTAGATTGACTCATATATGTGTTGAGAAGGAGAGACCTAGCTATGTCTTGAGGGAGATCGGTCGACATCCATACATACGTGAAGGATGGGAAATATGTTGGGAGAGAGAGAGAGAGGTAGAGTGCATGAGGGGCCTACTAGACAAACTGAGGGTACAACTGCAATATCAAGAAGTGATGGGATGTGTTTCTGTGTGT
>LR738710.1:519406233-519455283 GCA_902687465.1 Secale cereale
GTGCATGATAGATGTGTCGGGAGGCATGCATGGATTATGAAGGGGGGCCATATGTGTTTGGTAAGCAGACCTAACTGGATCGGTAGATCAATTGTTGTGTGGCGCGGGAAGGGAGAGACATAACTAATGAGTTAGATAAATCGATGCGTGGGGGAAACAAGTTATAAACGACCTAGATAACTATATGTATAGTGGGAGATCGGTCGGCGTACATCCATTTGGTAGAGGCGAATAAGGCCGAGAGAGAAGGATAGAGAGAGAGGGATGGAGCTAGGAGGTGGTGCGAGGGGCCTACTATATAGGGTTCGGGGGAGGAGTGTACGATTGTGAGATCGATGAAAAGAGGGGAGAGAGTTTACATGTGTGTGGGACCATATGAGAGACATGCATGAGGCATGGTCAGAGAAATGAGGAGATGGAAAGTATGTGCGTATGTGGTAGAGAGACATCGCTATAGAGGTTTATCGATCAATGTGTGTCGGAAAGAAAGAGTTGTGGAGATCATGGGAGAAAAACGTAACGAAAATAAATGAATGGGCGCGATGGATAAAATTCTGAGGGAGGGGCAAGGAGGGCGTGTGCATGCACGAGAGAAAGTTAGTGCTAGATACAAAGTTTAGAGGATTGTGTGCGTGTAAGAGACTAACAAATATCATAATTTGATATGAAAGTGGATTAATATATTTGAATAAGAGATCATAGTGTTATAGACCTATGCATGCATGAATATAGTAGTGATACGTGTGGTGTGGTTTCGGACATGTGAAAGGATCAAGAAGAGGTGTCTAGAGGGGGTGAATAGACTCTTAGCAAGAAAAGTGGTTGTTTTTATATTACTTTAAGTTGATGTGAAGTTCTAGCAGATGTTTAACATTCACAATGCACATCAAGCAAGCATGACAAGAGTATATGGGCAACGGAATGTAAAGCATGCAACTTTGACTACTTGACCAAAAAACTTAGCCTTTTCCCACTTTTAAGTCTTGGCAGATTTTAGCAATTAGGCACAAGTCAAGCAATCAACCTACACATGCAATTCTACGAGTATAGCAGTGGAATGTAAAGCAATTGCACATGAAGGTAAAGGAAGGAGCTTGAGGGAGCAAACGCAATGTAGACATGGAGATTGTTTACGCGTGGTTCCGATAGGTGGTGCTATTGTACATCCACGTTGATGGAGACTTCAACACACAAAGGGTAACGGCTGCGTGAGTCCACGGAGGGCTCCACACACGAAGGGTCCATGAAGAAGCAACCTTGTTTATCCCACCATGACCATCGCCCACAAAGTACTTGCCTCACTAGGGTAGATCTTCACGAAGTAGGCGATCTCCTTGCCCATACAAACTAAACTCCACAATCTTGTCGGACGCTCCCAAGTGACACCTAACCAATCTAGGAGACACCACTCTCCAAAAGGTAATAGACGGTGTGTTGATGATGAACTCCTTGCTCTTGTGCTTCAAATGATAGTCTCCCCAACACTCAACACTCTCTCACATATTTGGGTTTGGTGGAAAGATGATTTGAGTGGAAAGCAACTTGGGGAAGGCTAGAGATCAAGATTTATATGGTAGGAATGGAATATCTTGGTCTCAACACACGAGTAGGTGGTTCTCTCTCAGAACATTGAGAAAAGGAAGTGTAGGTATGTTCTGATGGTCTCTCCACGAATGAAGAGTGGGTGGAGGGGTATATATAGCCTCCACACAAAAACTAACCATTACACAAAATTTACCAAACTCGGTGGGACCGATTCAGAGAACTCGGTCAGACCAATTTAGTTCATAATGTGACCGTTAGGCATTTCGATGGGACCGATATGATCAACTTGGTAGGACCGATTTCATTAGGCATAGGGCATAACGTAATCTCGGTGAGACCGATTACACAAACTCGGTGGGACCGATTTTGGTAATAGACTAACCAGAGAGTTGGCCAGGAAAATTCGGTGGGACCGATTCGCTCATTTCGGTGAGATCGAAATGTTACGAAGAGGCAAAAGAGAGTTTGCAGTGCTAACTCGGTGAGACCAACTCTCACACCTCGGTTAGACAGAAATGTTTCAAATAGGAAACAGAGAGTTTGCATTCCCATCTCGGAGAGACCGAGATCCCTATCGGTGAGACCGAAATGATTAGGGTTTCTGGCAATGGCTATGTCAAGTGAACTCGGTGGCGCCGGATTAAACATTTTGGTGGGGCCGAGTTTGACTTTTGGTTTGGGACATATGTGGATGCGAGAAAGTGGTTGAGGGTTTTGGAGCATATCACTAAGCATTTTCAGCAAGAAAGCCATTAAGCAACACCTCATCCCCTTTTAATAGTATTGGCTTTCCTATGGACTCAATGTGATCTTGGATCACTGAAATAGAAAATGTAGAGTCCTGAGCTTTGAGCTTGAGCCAATCCTTTATCCTTATCATCTTGAAGGGGTTCCACATCCTCTAGTCCATGCCACTCCATTTGTTGAACTTGCCTGAAATATACTAGATGAAAGCATTAGTCCAACAAGAGATATGTTGACATTAATTACCGAAATCACCCAGGGAGGACTTGTGCTTTCAATCTCCCCATTTTTGGTAATTGATCACAACATACATCAAAGCTTTAGATAAAGATATGAAGAATAACAAGTAAAGCTTTGGAAAGACATGTAACATGCATAGGCTCCCCCTACATGTATGCAATCATGTAAGTATGGAAAATAAGAGCATGTGATAGCATAGACATGACAGAGCAAGCAATGAGTTACATGTATCTTTGCTATATGCATTAGAGCAAATGATTTGAATATATGAAGTGTATCCTCATGTTCATGATTCCTTCTTGCAAACAATATGTACATCAGCAAGAAATCTTCATGCACATGAGTGTGATGCATATACTTACCTTGTGATCTTGAGCTGGCTTATGAAGGGATGCACCTGAGTAAACAAGGTTAGATAACATAGGTACATCTACTAGTGATACGTCTCCAACGTATCAATAATTTTTTATTGTTCCATGCTATTATATATTCTGTTTTCGGATGTTTAATGGGCTTTATTACACACTTTTATATTATTTTGGGCAAACCTACTAACCCAAGGCCGAGTGCAAATTGCTGTATTTTTTACCTATTTCAGTGTTTCGCAGAAAAAGAATATCAAACGGAGTCCATACAGAATGAAACCTTCGGGAGAGTTATTTTTGGAACAATATCAACCCGAGAGACTTGGAGTACACACCAGGAAGCGAAGGTGGCCACAAAGGCAGGGGCGCGCCCCCACCCTCGTGGGCCCCCTATGGCTCCCCTGACGTGCCTCTTCAGCCTCTATATACTCCCATACCCTGAAAACATCAAAGACGAGCACGAAACCCGAATTCCACCGCCGTAACCTTCTGTACCTGTGAGATCCCATCTTGGGGCCTGTTCCGGAGCTCCATCGGAGGGGGCATCAATCATGGACGGCTTCTACATCAACATCATAGCCTCTCCGATGAGTTGTGAGTAGTTTACCACAGACCTTCGGATCCATAGTTATTAGCTAGAAAGCTTCTTCTCTCTCTTTTGATCTCAATACAAAGTTCTCCTCGATCTTCGAGGAGATCTATTCGATGTAATCTTCTTGCGGTGTGTTTGTCGAGATCCGATGAATTGTGGGTTTATGGTCAAGATTATCTATGAACAATATTGGATTCTTTTCTAAAACCTTTTATCCAGGATTTAAATATCCTTGCAAGTCTCTTCGAATTATTGGTTTGGTTTGGCCTACTAGATCTATAGTTCTTGCAATGGGAGAAGTGCTTGGCTTTGGGTTCAATCTTGTGGTGTCCTTTCCCAGTGACAACAGGGGCAGCAAGGCACATATTGTATTGTTTCCATCGAGGATAAAAAGATGGGGTTTATATCGTATTGCTTGATTTTATCCCTCTACATCATGTCATCTTGCTTAAGACGTTACTCTATTCTTATGAACTTAATACTCTTGATGCATGTTGGATAGCGGTCGATGTGTGGAGTAATAGTAGTAGATGCAGAATCGTTTCGGTCTACTTGTCACGGACGTGATGCCTATATACAATGATCATGCCTAGATATTCTCATAACTATGCGCTCTTCTATCAATTGCTCGACAGTAATTTGTTCACCCACCATAGAAATCTGCTATCATGAGAAAAGCCACTAGTGAAACCTATGGCCCCTGGGTCTATTCTCATCATATTAATCTTACATCAACTATTTACTTTACTTTGCCTTATGTACTTTCAATCTCTATACCCAAAAATACAAAAAATATTATCTTATCATATCTATCAGATCTCACTTTTGTAAGTGACAAAGAAGGGATTGACAACCCCTTTTATCGCGTTGGCTGCAAGGTTCTTATTTGCTTGTGCGGGTATGAGGGACTCGCGCGTGGTCTCCTACTGGATTGATACCTTGGTCCTCAAAAACTGAGGGAAATACTTACGCTAGTGTGCTGCATCACCCTCTCCTCTTTGAGGAAATAGAACACAAGCTCGAGAAGTAGCAAGAAGAATTGCTGGCGCAGTTGCCGGGGAGATCTATGCAAAAGTCGTATACCAACCCTTATCCCTCGCAATACATTATTTGCCTCTTGTTTTCCTCTCCCCCACTTCACCCTTGCCGTTTTATTCGCCCTTTTTCGTTCGCTTGCCTTTTGTTTGCTTGTGTGTTGGATTGCTTGCTTGTCACTATGGCTTAAGACAATACCAAATTGTGTGACTTCTCCAATACCAACAATAATGATTTTATTAGCACGCCAATTGACCCTATTACCGATGTTGAATCTTGTGAAATCAATGCTGCTCTGTTGAATCTTGTCATGAAAGATCAATTTTCTGGCCTTCCCAGTGAAGATGCCGCTACCCATCTAAACAACTTTATTGATTTGTGCGATATGCAAAAGAAGAGGGATACGGATAATGATATTGTCAAATTAAAGCTATTTCCATTTTTTCTTAGAGATCGTGCTAAAACTTGGTTTTATTCTTTGCTTAGAAATAGTATTGATTCATGGAATAAGTGCAAAGATGCCATTATCTCTAAGTATTTTCCTCCCGCTAAGATTATCTCTCTTAGAAACGATATTATGAATTTTAAGCAACTAGATCATGAGCATGTTGCACAAGCTTAGGAGAGGATGAAATTAATGATACGTAAATGCCCTACACATGGTTTGAACTTATGGATGATTATACAAAAAAAATATGCTGGCTTGAATTTTGCTTCTAGAAATCTTTTAGATTCAGCCGCGGGGGGCACTTTCATTGAAATCACTTTAGGAGAAGCTACCAAACTCCTAGATAATATTATGGTTAATTACTCTCACTGGCACACCATAAGATCTACTAGTAAAAAAGTACATGCTATTGAAGAGATTAGTGTTTTGAGTGGAAATATGGATGAACTTATAAAATTATTTGCTACTAAGAGTGCTTCTTCTGATCCTAATGACATGCCCTTGTCCATGTTGATTGATAATAATAATGAATCTTTGGTTGTGAATTTTGTTGGTAGGGATAATTTTGGTAACAATGCTTATAGAGGAAACATTAATTCTAGGCCTTTTCCTAGTAATTCCTCTAATAATTATATTAATTCCTACAATAAATCTTATGCAAATTTTAGTAATATGCCCTCTGATTTTGAAACAAGTGTTAAAGAGTTTATGAATTCGCAAAAGAATTTCAATGCTTTGCTTGAAGAAAAATTGCTTAAGATTGATGAATTGGCTAGGAACGTGGATAGAATTTCTCTTGATGTTAATTCCTGGAAACTTAGATCTATTCCACCTAAGCATGATATCAATGAGTCTCTCAAAGCCATGAGAATTTCCATAGATGAGTGCAAAGAAAGAATCGCTAGGATGCATGCTAAAAGAGATTGCTTTATGAAGGCGTGTTCTTCTAGTTTCCATGATAATAAAGATGAAGATCTGAAAGTGATTGATGTGTCTCGTATTAAATCCTTGTTTTGTAGTGTGAATCGTGATAAATATGGGACTAGAGATGAGTCTACTTTAGTTAAAAGGCGTCCCAATGATTCAGAGTTTTTAGATCATGATGCTAAAAGTGTTAAAAGTGGGATTGAAGAGGTCAATACTTTACATAGCAATGAACCCACTATCTTGGATTTCAAGGGATTTAATTATGATAATTGCTCTTTAATAGATTGTATTTCCTTGTTGCAATCCGTGCTAAATTCGCCGCATGCTTATAGTCAAAATAAAGATTTTACCAAACACATAGTTGATGCTTTAATGCAATCTTACGGAAAAAAACTTGAATTGGAAGTTTCTATCCCTAGAAAGCTTTATGATGAGTGGGAACCTACTATTAAAATTAATATTAAAGATCATGAATGCTTTTCTTTTTGTGATTTGGGTGCAAATGTTTTCACAATTCCAAAAGATTTGTGTGATATGTCAGATTTCCATGAACTCCGTGATTGTTCTTTAAATTTGCATCTTGCGGATTCTACTGTTAAGAAACCTATGGGAAGGATTAATGATGTTCTTATTGTTTCAAATAGGAATAATGTGCCCGTAGATTTCATCGTTCTTGATATAGATTACAATCCTACATGTCCTATCATTCTTGGTAGATCTTTCCTCAGAACGATTGGTGCAATTATTGATATGAAGGAAGGAAATATTAGATTTCAATTTCCATTAATGAAAGGCATGGAACACTTTCCTAGAAAGAAAATCAAGTTACCTTATTAATCTATTATGAGAGCCACTTATGGATTGCCTACCAATGATGGCAATACCTAGATCTATTCGTGTATCGTGCCTAGCTAGGGGCGTTAAACGATAGCGCTTGTTGGGAGGCAACCCGAATTTATTTTCTTTGATTTTGCTTCTGTTTAGGAATAAATATTGCATCTAGCTTCTGTTTAGATGTGGTTTTGTGTTTTAATTAGTGTTTGTGCCAAGTAGAATCTTTGGGAAGACTTGTGTGAAGTTTATGCGATCATGCTGTAAAAAACAGAAACTTTAGCGCTCACCAGATTAGATACCATTTTTTACTGGAGAGCGACTTTTAGTTGATTATTTTCTCAGATGCTTAATAGACAAATTCCTCACGTCTACCAATCTATTTCAATTTTAATAGAGTTACATAAGTATTCGAAAGTTACAGATTGCTACAGACTGTTCTGTTTTCTGACATAATTCTGTTTTTCGTGTGTTGTTTGCTTATTTTGATGAATCTATGAGTAGTATCGGGGTGAATTATAGAGAAGTTGGAATACAGTAGGTTTAACACCAATATAAACAAACAATGAGTTCATTACATTACCTTTGAGTAGTGGTTTGTTTTCTTATACTAACGGAGCTCACGATATTTTTGGCTAAGTTTTGTGTTGTGAAGTTTTCAAGTTTTGGGTAAGGATTTGATGGACTATGGAACAAAGAGTGGCAAGAGCCTAAGCTTGGGGATGCCCAAGGCACCCCAAGGTAAAATTCAAGGACAACCAAAAGCCTAAGCTTGGGGATGCCCCGGGAAGGCAACCCCTCTTTCGTCTTCATCTATCGGTAATTTTACTTGGGACTATATTTTTATTCACCACATGATATGTGTTTTTCTTGGAGCATCATGTATGATTTGAGTCCTTGCTTTTTAGTTTACCACAATCATCCTTACTGGACACACCTTTTGAGAGAGATACACATGAATCAGAATTTGTTAGAATACTCTATGTGCTTCAGTTATATATTTTGAGCTAGATAGTTTTGCCCTAGTACTTCACTTATATCTTTTAGAGCACGGTGGTGGTTTTATTTTGTAGAAATTATTGATCTCTCATGCTTCACTTATATTATTTTGAGAGTCTCTTAGAACATCATGGTAATGTGCTTTGGTTATTAAACTAGTCCTAATATGATAGGCATCCAAGATGGGTATAGTAAAAACTTTCATAAAAGTGCATTGAATGCTATGAGAAGTTTGATACTTGATGATTGTTTTGAGATATGAGGATGGTGATATTAGAGTTATGCTAGTATAGTAGTTGTAAATTTGTGAAATACTTGTGTTGAGGTTTGCAAGTCCCGTAGCATGCACGTATGGTAACCGTTGTGTGACAAATTTGAAGCATGAGGTATTTCATTGAGTGCCATCCTTTGTATGGAGGTCGGGATCGCGCGATGGTTAACTCCTACCAACCCTTCCCCTAGGAGCATGTGTGTAGTACTTTGTGTTGATGACTTATAGATTTTTGCAATAAGTATGTGAGTTCTTTATGACCAATGTTGAGTCCATGGATTATACGCACTCTCACCCTTCCACGATACAACCACCATATACCTTCCTCAAACAGCCACCATACCTACCTATCATGGCATTTCCATAGCCATTCCGAGATATATTGCCATGCAACTTTCCACTGTTTCGTTTATTATGACACGCTTCATCATTGTCATATTGCCGTGCCTGATCATGTAGTCGACATCGTATTTGTGGCTAGGCCACCATGCATAATTTTTCATACATGTCACCCTTGATTCATTGCAAATCCCGGTACACCGCAGGAGGCATTCATATAGAGTCATACTTTGTTCTAGTATCGAGTTGTAATATCGAGTTGTAAATCAATATAAGTGTGATGATTATCATTATTAGAGCATTGTCCCAAAGAAAAAAAGGAAAAGGGAAGAAAGGCCAAAGAAAAAAAGAAAGGCCCGAAAAAAAGAAGAAAAAAGAAAAGAAAAGAAAAAGGAAAAAAAGAAAATTAAAAAGGGACAATGCTACTATCATTTTTCCACACTTGTGCTTCAAAGTAGCACCACGATCTTCATGAGAGAGTCTCTTGTTTTGTCACTTTCATATACTAGTGGGAATTTTCATTATAGAAATTGGCTTGTATATTCCAACGATGGGCTTCCTCAAATGCCCTAGGTCTTCGTGAGCAAGCAAGTTGGATGCACACCCACTTAGTTTCTTTTGTTGAACTTTCATACATTTATAGCTCTCGTGCATCCGTTGCATGGCAATCCATACTCACTCACATTGATATCTATTGATGGGAATCTCCATAGCCCATTGATACGCCTAGTTGATGTGAGACCATCTTCCTCTTTTGTCTTCTCCACAACCACCACTCTGTTCCACCTATAGTGCTATATCTATGGCTCACGCTCATGTATTGCGTGAAAGTTGAAAAAGTTTGAAAAAAATTAAGTATGAAACAATTGCTTGGCTGAAACCGGTGTTGTGCATGATTTGAGTATTTTGTGTGACGAAGATGGAGCATAGCCAAACTATATGATTTTGTAGGGATGAACTTTCTTTGGCCATGTTATTTTGACAAGACATGATTGCTTTGTTAGTATGCTTGAAGTATTACTATTCTTATGTCAATATAGACTTTGTCTTGAATCTTTCGGATCTGAACATTCATGCCACAATAAAGAAAATTGCATTGTGAATTATGTTGGTTAGCATTCCACATCAAAAATTCTGTTTTTATCATTTAACTACTCGAGGACGAGCAGGAATTAAGCTTGGGGATGCTTGATACGCCTTCAACGTATCTATATTTTTTTATTATTCCATGCTATTATATATTCTGTTTTGGATGTTTATTGGGCTTTATTGTACACTTTTATATTATTTGGGACTAACCTACTAACCCAAGGCCCAGTGCAAATTGATGTTTTTTTGCCTATTTCAGTGTTTCGCAGAAAAGGAATATCAAACGGAGTCCAAACGGAATGAAACCTTCGGGAGAGTTATTTTCGGAACAATATCAACACAGAAGACTTGGAGTACATGCCAGGAAGCGAGAGAGGCGGCCACGAGGGCAGGGGCGCAACCAGGGGGCAGGCGCGCCCCCACCCTCGTGGGCCCCCTGTGGCTCCCCTGACGTGCCATTTCAGCCTATATATACTCCCATAACCTGAAAACATCGAAGACGAGCACGAAACCCTAATTCCACTGCCGTAACCTTTTGTACCCGTGAGATCCCATCTTGGGGCCTATTCCGGAGCTCCACCGGAGGGGGCATCGATCACAGAGGGCTTCTACATCAACACCATAGCCTCTCCAATGAGTTGTGTGTAGTTTACCACAGATCTTCGGGTCCATAGTTATTAGCTAGATGGCTTCTTCTCTCTCTTTGGATCTCAATACAAAGTTCTCCTCAATCTTCAAGGAGATCTATTCGATGTAATCTTTTTGCGGTGTGTTTGTCGAGATCCGATGAATTGTGGGTTTATGATCAAGATTATCTATGAACAATATTGGATTCTTTTCTGAAATATTTTACGCATGATTTAAATATCCTTGCAAGTCTCTTCGAATTATTGGTTTGGTTTGGCCTACTAGATCTATAGTTCTTGCAATGGGAGAAGTGCTTGGCTTTGGGTTCAATCTTGCGGTGTCCTTTCCCAGTGATAGCAGGGGCAGCAAGGCACGTATTATATTGTTGCCATCGAGGATAAAAAGATGGGGTTTATATCATATTGCTTGAGTTTATCCCTCTACATCATGTCATCTTGCTTAAGGCGTTACTCTGTTCTTATGAACTTAATACTCTAGATGCATGCTGGATAGCGGTCGATGTGTGGAGTAATAGTAGTAGATGCAGAATCGTTTCGGTCTACTTGTCACGGACATGATGCCTATATACAATGATCATGACTAGATATTCTCATAACTATGCTCTCTTCTATCAATTTCTTGGATAGTAATTTGTTCACCCACCGTAGAAATCTGCTATCATGAGAGAAGCCACTAGTGAAACCTATGGCCCCCGGGTCTATTCTCAATATAATAATCTTCTAACAACTATTTACTTTACTTTGCATTATTTACTTTCAATCTCTATACCCAAAAACACCAAAAATATTATCTTATCATATCTGTCAGATCTCACTTTTGTAAGTGACCGAGAAGGGATTGACAACCCCTTTTATTGCGTTGTCTGCAAGGTTCTTATTTGTTTGTGCAGGTACGAGGGACTCGCACGTGGTCTGCTACTGGATTGATGCCTTGGTTCGCAAAAACTGAGGGAAATACTTACGCTACTGTGCTGCATCACCCTTTCCTCTTCGAGGGAATACAACGCAAGCTCGAGAAGTAGCAACTAGATAGAGCAACAAAAGAGCCACAAGAGTACCAAGATTGGGATAACATGTAGAGAGTGAGTACTAGGTACTCTTGAATAAAGACATGTTCTCAAAGGTAAAAGATATGCAATGAATTCAAAGACTTTCTTCACTAGCAGAGTTTCTCCCCATGAATCTTATATGACTTCCCCTTTTAAAGACATGTGACTTCTCTCCTTTTGAACACCAAGCATCTGGGGCATGTGATTCCTATCTCCCCCTGTTTGAAATATTCTCTCATTAAGCTTAAGCTATGATGTGAATTCTCTCTCTCCCCCTTTGACATCAATTCCCAAGAAGGGATCTTCTGGAGTGTGAGTCAAAATAGGTTTGGTCCTTGAGTCAGAGAGCAGAGAAGTATATGTGATGCTGGTAGAGGACAAGAATCATTGAGTGGAGCTGTAACAAATATGCAGGATACATATGAAAAAGTGTCTCCTCAGTGTTGAAATTGGTAGCACCGAGTTGTTTTCTTCGGTGGCACCGAGATGGTTCGGCTGAACCGAAAGAGGCAAATCGGTGGGTCCAAGTTCAACACAGAGAGCACAATTTTTCATCTCAGCTCACTAGGCAAATAAGATCTCACAAAGACTTGCATGGAATTAACTGAAGGATTTGCAATGAATTTGATACAGAAAATGTAGAACAAAACAGAGAAAAGAAAGTCTAGATGAAGTTTTTTTGTGGTTTTAAAAGAAGGGGAACAAAATGCAAGGAACAAATGCACAAACTTAGAGAAACACTAGAGAACTTCATCTAGAATTGGTCGGCGACAAAGTCACCTATGTTAGAGTATATTGACTTAGGAGTCAAGTGAAGACACTTGATCATAGGTCGTACTCATCATTTAAGCTCAAATGGGGTTGCCATTTTTCGTTTAAGCATTTTGATGTATTCTCATCTTATTGAGTTGCTTTGACCCATGACTTCAGGTAAAGCTTCTCTAAGATGGAATGACATACCTTGGGTGGTGGTGTTGATCTTGATCATGTAGTTGAACTTGTGTGGGTTGCTCAAGGTTGATGTAGCTCATCAAGAATTGGGAGCAGCACTTAGATTTGAGTTCGTCTACCTATATGGGTTAGATTTGCAACGAAGAGCACTTGTGTATCCACAATGACAATCATGAAAACTTGATACCAAATGAAATTTGATATAAAGAATTTGTCAAAGGATATGTTGAAGGGTTTCATGCTTCCTTGTCTTCAACCACCACGGTGTAGAGACTTGGTGATGTAGAGATTGCTCAAGATGTGAGTGAGTTGCAATCCCATGGATTTAGTTTCATACAAGTACCTACAAGGGTTAGATACCATGCAAGGGTACAAATATATCTAAGACATATGATCAACATCATAAGAGAAAAGTCAAGGATTACTCAATGGCTTATGCCTTGCATGTATCCAAGTGGAGTTCCTACTCCAGGTTTGAGGCGTCAATAGTGTTCAATTCACCTCTCAACCTGCAAAACACTTTCTCATCAAGTGGTTTAGTAAATATATCTGCCAATTGCTTATCAGTGCGAACATGTTTAAGATTGACATCACCCTTAGCAACATGATCTCGAATGAAATGATGACGAACTTCAATATGCTTAGTTCGAGAATGTTGCACATGATTATGGGAAATCTTAATAGCACTTCATTGTCACAAAGCAATGGAACATGTTTCACATAGATCCCATAATCTTTAAGAGTTGGTTCATCCAAAGTAATTGATCACAACATGATCCAGCGGCAATGTATTCCACTTCGGCGGTGGATAAGGATACCGAGTTTTGTTTCTTGGAAGACCAAGATACAAGAGATCTACCAAGAAATTGACAAGTACCCGAAGTGGACTTTTTGTCAACCTTGTCTACGGCATAGTCCGAGTCAGATTAGCTGACAAGATCAAAAGAGGACTTCTTAGGATACCAAATGCCAAAATTTGGTGTATGAATTAAGTATCTCACTATCCTTTTCACAGCCTTAAGATGACATTCTTTAGGGGCCGCTTGATATCGTGCACACATGCACACACTTAGTATAATATCGGGACGGGAGGCACATAGATATAACAATGAACCAATCATAGAGCGGTAAACCTTTTGGTCAACCGATTCGCCATCCTTAGTCAAGTCAAGATGTCCACTAGTAGGCATTGGTGTAGTCATACCTTTGAATTCTTGCATGTTGAACTTCTTGAACAAGTCCTTGGTATACTTTGTTAGAGAAACAAAGGTACCCTCCTTAGTTTGCTTGATTTGTAAACCAAGAAAGAACTTGAGTTCACTCATCCTAGACATCTCAAACTTTTCGGACATTAGCTTTCCAACCTTTTCACTAAAATGGGGGTTAGTAGAACCAAATATGATATCATCAACATAAATTTGGCACACAAATAATTCACCATTAACCCTTCTAGTAAAAAGTGTAGAATCTATTTTTCCAATCTCAAAGGCTTTTTGAATAAGGAAATTGGTCAAGCATTTAGACCACGCTCTAGGAGCTTGTTTAAGACCATAAAGAGCTTTGTGAAGTTTGTAAACATGATCGGGTTTCTTAGGATTGACAAAGCCGGGAGGTTGTTTAACATAAACTTCCTCCTCAATTTCACAGTTGAGAAAAGCACTTTTAAATATTCATTTGGTACAAGGTGATATCATGGTGATTAGCATAAGCAAGTAAGATGCGAATGGACTGAAGTCTAGCAACGGGGGCATATGTCCCACCGTATTCCATACATTAGACTTGAGTGTAGCCTCGGGCGACGAGACGTGCTTTGTTGCGGACGACTTGACCATCTTCGTCTTGCTTGTTGTGAAACACCCATTTGGTACCGATGATGTTGTGATTGTTGTCGGGCTTCTCGACCAATGTCCACACTTGATTTCTCTCAAAGTTGTGTAGCTCTTCGTGCATAGCGTTCACCCAATCTGGATCATCAAGAGCATCTTCAACTTCATAGGTTCAAGGTTAGATATGAAAGAGTAATGTTCACAAAAGTTAGCTAGGCGAGATTTAGATCGAGTGATTCTCCCGGTTTGGATATTATCGTAGATTTGTTCCACGGGATGATCTCTAGCAATTCATGCTCTAACTCGTGAAAGCTTTTGCTTGGGTCGAGGTGGAACATCCTCTTCATCTTCTTCTTCTTGTTGTCCTTCTTCATTGTTGTTGGTGTTGTTGTCCCCTTGTGGAGGTGGAGAAGGAGGTCGATGAGGTTCATCTTGATGCACTTCCTCCTTTCCTTCATCATGGCGTGTCCCACTTGTGGATGCCTCCAAGTCAACTTGAGGTTCACCTTGTCGTGAGGTAGAAGCTTCCACATGGACAGATGAAGTACTCTCTTTCACCTCCGTTGGACGGATCTTGCCAATAGACAAGTCTTGAATTGCTTCCGAAGGATCTTTTTCTCCTACATCAATTGGCAATTGCTCTACTTGCGAGCCGTTAGATTCATCAAACTTCACATCTACCGTCTCTTCAACCTTTCGGGTGAAATTGTTGTAGACACGGTAAGTGTGAGAGTTTGAGCCATAACCAAGTAGGAAACCTTCATGAGATTTAGGAGCAAATTTAGAACGATGATGCTTATCAAGAATATAGCACTTTGAGCCGAATACTCGAAAGCATCCAACTTGGAGTTTGTTACCAGTGAGAAGCTCGTATGTCGTCTTGCCGAGAAGCTTGTGAAGATACAAGCGATTGGTTGCATGACCACCTGTCTCAACCGCTTCCGCCCAAAACTGTCTTGGCGTCTTGTACTCGTCAAGCATCGTTCTTGCCATTTCGATGACTGTTCGGTTCTTCCTCTCAACAACTCCATTTTGTTGAGGCGTGTACGTAGCCAAGAACTAATACGTCTCCAACGTATCTATAATTTTGTATTATTCCATGCTATTATATATTCTGTTTTGGATGTTTAATGGGCTTTATTATACACTTTTATATTATTTTTGGGACTAAGCTACTAACCCAAGGCCCAGTGCAAATTGTTGTTTTTTTTACCTATTTCAGTGTTTCGCAGAAAAGGAATATCAAACGGAGTCTAAACGGAATGAAACCTTCGGGAGAGTTATTTTTGGAACAATATCAACACGAGAGACTTGGAGTACACACCAGGAAGCGAAGGAGGTGGCCACGAGGGCAGGGGCGTGCCCAGGGGGTAGGTGCACCCCCCCCCACCCTCCTGGGCCACCTGTTCACCCCCTGACATGCCTCTTCAGCCTATATATACTCTCATACCCTAAAAACATCGAGGAAACAGACGAAACCCTAATTCCACCGCCGCAACCTTCTGTTCCCGTGAGATCCCAACCTGGGGCCTGTAACATCCCAAAATTCTAAATTTTGGAATGTTATAATAAATAGATAGTTTTGATTGATTGTGTGATGTGCCTGTGTGAAATTGAGTGAATTTTTAAACTTTTTGAAAGTTAAATGAGAGGGAATGAAACGACTTTCCCAAATTTTCACTTTGCATTTTACGTTCTCCATGAATTCAAATTCTTTTCAAACACAAAACCCTAGAGTGAAGATAATATGACTTCTTCCATTTATCAAATGAAAAACGGTTTTGAAAGGATTTTTGAATTTCATTCTCGAAATATTTCAAATTCGGAAACTTTATGCAACTCAATGATTTTCCCGAGAGAAGATAAAATGACTTCTTCAAATTATAGTAAATATGAGTTGGAAGTTCCTTTGAAGTATTTTGAAATTTATTTTCAAATTTGAGTTATTTGGGTTTTATTCAAATTATTTTTCTCCAAAAATAAAATATATGGAAAATAGGGTAACATGATTCCCTACAGTAGAAAATTGGAGATAAATAAATTTGAAATCATTTTGGTGTTTCTTAAAATGATTTTATTAGATTTTATTGCAACAGTAGCACTATTTGATTTATTAGAATTTGTGAGGATTTTATTTGACCGTAGAAAAATGTTCCTCTTGTAGGAAATCTTTTCTACAAATTTGGATATATTATATGCATATATAAGATTTTATTTTATTTTGGTTTTGTTCTCTTGTTTGTCTGTTCAAAAAAAAAATCTCTTACCCCGCCGACTGGGCCGGCCCAGTTCTAACCGGGCCAGGCCACGGCCCATCGTCGCGCCGCCTTCTTCCACCTCGCGTGCGCGCGTCGGAGTCCGCCGCCGCCTCGGCGTCTGTGCCGTGGCCGCCACGCCTCCCTCTTGCCCCTCCCGCAAGCTCCGCCTCCCCTCCGCCTATAAAGCTCGCCGCCGCCCCTCTCCTCCTCTCCCTTCTCGCCTACCGCCGCCGCCGCTTCGCTCGTCGCCGTTGCTTGCTGCTGCTGCCTCGCCGCCAGCCTCGCACCCGCGCCTCGCCCTCACTCGCCCGCATTGTCGCCTCCACTGTCGCCCAGCACCGCCGTCACGGCAGCCACGCCTCGTCGGAATCCGCGTCGGAGTTCGCCGCCGACCGGATCCGACCCGATCTACTCCAGTCCGCCCGACCCGAGCCACTGCCGGTTTTTTTAAACCGCTGAAACGGTACGAACCGCCGGACCACCCCGGTCTTTTCAGTTAGATCGGTTTTGTTTTTTTCTTATTAGTTACTCAGAGAATGTTCTCTGTTTAGGTCTTAGTAACGAGCGTTCGCTCGATAGTCCTTTCCTTTTCTTTTAGTTTTCTGCCAGGGACTTAGTTGTAAATAAAAGTTTAATAGTTTAGTCCCTAAATTTCAAACAGCCACAACTTTTTGCTCATTGGTCCAAATCCAACAAAACCAACGCCCACATCTTCGTTGTGATCCCCTCTTTCCTGTAAAACAACTTAAACATGTTTTTGAAAGTTTTAAAATTTGAATTCAACTAGTTTTAGATTCAAACTTGTTTTGATCACAACTTGAGTTTCGTGACTCCGATTTAGTTGATTCTTTTTGCAAATCGAAGCTCTTGACCTCAACTTTCTGATAAGGCCAGATTCACATAATTTAGGTACTGTTAGAAATTGTTTTCTGTTTCAAAAGTCATTCATTTGTTTTCGAAGTTTTCCAAAGTGTTTTATTCGTTCTTTCTGATCAGCTGAGTGATTTCTTATGTGTGGTTACTATTGTTTGCTGACGATAGATTGATCGGAGTGTGACGAGTAGATCTATCATGAGTTCTGAGTGTAATCATCTACATCGTCAGTACAAGGCAAGTTCACACTTTGATCATACTTTCCAATACCCAGTTTTCATTGCATTAGTTATATCCTCAAACACTTGCATGAGTAAGACTGGTTACATAATATGATGCTTGTAGTTCATGAAGTAGGAACCCAATGACTTGAGATCAACCAAGGGGGTATACGCTTTGTTACTTATTGCTTAGCCATGCTCATAGACGTGGATTGGTATGAGAGTTTCATGAAAGATGTGAGTGATATTTAAGGGAAACTCTAAGGTGGTTATTTAATACACATCTGGGGGGATTGGTTGTGGCACCCTGGAGCACCCAGTGGTTATTGGGCACCTGGAGAAACCATTGTTGTCCTAGGGGATCGCGGAGGAACCGTGTGATCACCCTATTGGAATGCCACCCAGGCTCAAAGGGATCATATAATATTTTCATGTCTAGAAACTTCCATGTGCAGCCACAAGCCATTATGGGCTCTGGCATAGTTGAATATGTTCTGTGACCTCTTTCAGTGGTAGACTAGCAGATGTAGCGAATGTAGGTGTGCCGGTCTACCCTGGGTAAAGAGTTAATGCTTCTGAAAGACTGTGTCTCGGTCATACGTTTCTCAAACACCATGCAGTGCAAGAAATTAAACGGAGGCGATCGAGTCTTGTGGGGAAAAGTGCACAAACCTCTGCAGAGTGTACAAACTATTCATGAGTAGCCGTGTCCCCGGTTATGGACATCTTTGAGTATCTAGAAGTGGATTATTTGTTGATCTCAACACTCTATTTACTTAATTTTGTTGGGTTAATAATGACTTTGGTTTGGGATTGAGATGGGGGTACCATTCTCAATTGTTCATGAAGTAAATTTAACAAAGTAGTCAAAATAAAAGTTATTCCTTTGTGGTAGGGAAAAATCAGCTTTATGCAAAAACAACCTTACAGCCTCCACCAGCCAAATATGCATGTAGTTGTAGGCATTATTCATCATTACTTGCTACAGTGTGAATTTGCCAGTACATTCAATGTACTGACCTATATGGCTCCAACGTCTCATGTTGCAGGATTTATTCAACGAGTAAGTGTTATGTTAGGGTTGCGCTGTCTACACTCAACTTTGTCGTTGGTGTTGATGGAACCCCACAACCTTGGTAGCTTCCGCTATGATTGATTGAGGTAATAGTATCTACGTTACTTTATACATGTGATTTACCTCTGTTATAAATCTTCGAGTACTGTGTGTGTCAGCATACCGATCCAGGGATGACACTTAAGCACAGAGACTTGATCCATTCGGGTCGGGTCGCTACAAGATGGTATCAGAGCACATGTTTACTGTAGGACGTGACCCTAGAAACTGGCCAGCCCATAGGAAAGGATTTCTCGGAAACTTTCTTTTCAAAAAGGGATTCTTTATCTCTCTTCTTTTCCAAGCATTGTCAAATGTTCCTTTTTCTTTAAATAGTTCGACCATACCCTCTCCCAATTGGACCACTTCGGAGTAAAGAGGATTTTCACCACACATTGGAAGTGTTGAAGCTACAACTGAGGATAATCCAAAGGTTTGAAGAGTTGACGACTTTGAAGACATAATGACCTTTAGAAGACCAAACCCCTGTTATGTACTTATGTTCGATGCGATGATTGCAAGCCGTCATTTGTTTGATGTTTTTCTAACGGCCACAAACAAAACCTGTCTTTTCAAAACTATTGTTTGTATTGAGTGTATCTCTCTCCATCTCTCGAATCTCATCTCAAAACCCTTGGACCCAATAGAGGATGAAAGAAGTTAGACTTGAACTCTCTAGACCGATGACCCAACCGGAGGCAGATCTATGGATACAAAACATGGAGGATCACTTCAGGAAGAATTTGGTTGCAAGGAAGTATGAGGTTCAATACGCTCTTCAGTACTTTACAAAAAGTGCTGCAACATGGTGGAAAATGCATCAATCCATACAAGGATGTAATGGAGCAGAAAGTTGGGAAGAATTCACGAAGACTCTGTTAAGATCCCGTCTCATTCGAGAGCATGGTGACAACCCAACGAAGAAGCCTTGTGCCTGTAGGATTTGTGGAGAAATAGGACACCCAGGAGGAGCACACACTACTAGGAAAAGGCATGTTAGTGGCGCACCTATTCTGGACACTAATGGCGCATTATAGGTGCGCCACTATTATCACACCATCAGTATCCTAGACACTAATGGCGCACCAATTGGTGCGCCATTACTATGCCTAGAGGTGCGCCATTACTATCTGACTTAGTAATGGCGCACCACATAGAAGTGCGCCATTACTAAAAAATCAGAATTTTATTTTAAAAAAACAATTTTTTCATATATTTTTTTTAATCTTAGGTCACTATGGCTTAATCTCGACTCAATATGCTTAATCTCAAGTCAAATCGCACTCCATGGTCAAACTTCCCAGAAGGTCACCCATCCTCACACTACTCCAGCCCGAGCACGCTTAACTTCACAGTTCTATCCAACCCTAGCACCAGCTCACTTCACAGGCACTTGTTGATATATATATATATCATATCAATCCTATTAAACCTCCCGGTCATGTTACGTATCATATTTTGAAAACAATTTTGAAAAAATATTTCAAGCTTCCCGGTCATATTGCGTATCATATTTTGAAAACAATTTCCAAAAAAAAATTCTGTTACTAGTGGTGCACCTAGCAAATGGTGCGCCACTACTATGTTTGATTTTTTTTCATATTTCCCCCCTCTAGATCTTAAAAGCCCTATAACTCTCGTTCTGTTATGTTTTTTGAGATTTTGAAAATGTTCAACGGGGTTCCCCCGCTTGAATTCGGATGTAACTTTTCGAGTATATGACTTTTCAGATAAAAAACTTTTTGATCCGAGTTCGTATGCAAAAGTTATGCCCGTTTTACTAAATTCCAGAGAGATTTTGCAAATAAAGTCGAAATTCATATTTGTAAATTTTCCAAGTAACTAGACCACATATCACATGGGAAACTTATTGTCTTTTAATTTTTTGACATTTATATCATTTTCTTTTATTTTTTGCTAAACTGAAAAGGCGGTCCACAAGGGGGTGCATTTGGTGAAATTTGGACATAGTAATGGCGCACCTTTACAAAGTGCGTCATTACTATGTGTATGACTTGGTCAAACCTCAGTCAAAGTTAGTAATGGCGCACTTTGCATAGGTGCGCCATTACTAAGTTTGACATAGTAATGGCGCACCTGGTGTGCGGTGCGCCATTACTAGTTTTAAAAAAATGAAAAAAAATGTTAGTAGTGGCGCACCGTGGGTGCGGTGCGCCATTACTAGTTAAACTAGTAATGGCGCACTATACCCTGGTGCGCCACTACTAACATTTTTTATCGAATTTTTTTCATAACTAGTAATGGCGCACCGCACACCAGGTGTGCATTAGTAATATGATATTGATGGAGCACCTATATCTGGTGCACCACTGCTATATAGCAATGGCGCACCACATATATGATGCGCCAATAATGTGGCTATTAGGTATAGCCCTTTTCCTAGTAGTGACAAGGATGAATGCCCTAATTGTGAAGAAAGTCACCTAGCTGAAGAATCCCAACTAGGCAGATTACTTGTTTCTTGTGTGAAGGGACTACCCACTACCCTGCTCAGTGCCACATTTACCCCATGGTACAACGAACTATCCAGCAGAAGAAAGAAGCAATGAAAGAAGTCCTCGAGGAAACCTTGAGTGGATCCACGATGGAGGAAGATATTGATGACCCTGATGGAGAAGGCCTAAACAGATATTACTCCCGTGCTTGCTACTCATGTGGGGAAAAGAGACACCTTTCACAGTATTGCACGAAGGAAAGTCAAGAGTATGTGGGAGACTTTCCGACAGAAGAAGTGGAGTTTGATCCACAAAAGATAGAAGAATTGATTAGAATGAAGAAGTCGAGGAAGAGAAAGAGCATGTGTCCCCAGAAAAACCCAATTTCTGCGGAAAAGGACCTGTGTCACATCACATGTTACCGGTGCAAGGATTTAGGTCATTATGCTAGCAACTGCCCAACCAGGAAGCGAAGAATCCAGTGAACCAGGATAGTCACCATGAAGTCCTTAGAATTGTCTTATGTCATTAGTTTACGCTGCAAGAAGGTAGGGCATTTTGCTAAGAGAAGGTTCAGACCCGAGGAAAGGTTGATCAGAGTAGTCGAGATCTGGATATTAGAATGAAGCATGTAGATAAATGTGGAATACCCCTTTAATTATAATGTTGAGTTTAGTCATGGAAAGAACATCGTAATAGCGTGTGGAGTAATAGAAGTTGACATTTTTTTGGAATCTAAGAAGGAAAGGTTATGAGTTGTTGGATAATGTGAGTGCCTCTCTTACTATCTCACCCAGACTAAAACCTAGAACCCATGGCCCAGCTGACCCCAAACCTTTCTCGAACAAAACGACCACAAGGAAATACCTACATTATCCTGAGTGCCCTTTTATCTTATACCTACAGATGAAAACCCTTTACGAGTCCTTTCTCAAGGGCCCGGAAACGATCATGACCCTGACTAGTGATCAGGATTACCCAAAGATCCTGAAGGACATGATGAAGCATATTCACCTGGAAGGAGATGCAGTTTACAAGGGTTATCCTTTCATGGAGAATGGAGTTGAACTTTGGTACGTGGAGGTTCACCTCCACCGTGTGAAACGAGTTTGCCCAAAAACTACGGGACAATACTTTTTCATCTCTCGAGTACCACAAATAACATTCTTCGGTTCTGTTCGTGAAGCTGCTATGGAGGCCATACATCAGATTGGAGAAATACTTGAAGCAAAACTTCGTCACACTCAGGAATGCCTGAGTGGGATGCATGCAGAGATGATGGAGATGAAGCACACGACCAATAGGATGAAGCAACAGATTAAGGATTGCCACAATCACATTGCACGATTCCAGTGGGACGGAAGCATCCTTAGCTAGGGCAAATGAATAAAGATGGGAGGAATGTTTGATCATACCCAACTAGGTAGATGCCAGCATTTTTAGTGAAGCACCCTTGAAATTGAGTTTTGAATAGTGGTACAAGATGCCACAAAAGATTTGAGATGATGAGAATATGGATTATGGATGAACCGGTGCATTTTGTTTAGGGCGATACTTTACTGTGTGAACCCTGGACACATGAAAAGGAAAATGTTGCTCCAAAGAGTGGAGTTTGCTCAAAATAAGTTGGAGTTTATTCTTGATATGATGCTTACCCCAAGAGTATGAAGGAAATAAGTAAAATTGGATTTAAAGAGGGTGTAATGCTAGAGTGTGGAGCAATAGTGACTCCAAGGATGAGTTAAGGATATACAAGTTCTAAAATGGACCCTAGCCGAGGACCTAAAGGAGGCTACGTAATCATAAGGGGACCACGAGACTTGTCAGAAGTAATATGTTTCTGTTGTAATGAAGCAGAGCATTATGTTAGAGATTGTCCCAAGGAGAAGGAGAGTTGTGCCAAATAGTTGAGTTGAAGCATGCAATGTGAATGCAGTAGAACGTAGTAAGTTGAGAATCAATACAGCTAGCATCAGAGTATTGATTTAGGATTTTATGAGTTGTTACTACATAAGTGATGAGTAAAGACATGATACTTACGACAGACTTTGGAATGGACCACTCAATAAGGAGTCTGAGTGATTACATCCTAGTTTGTATCCACAGAAGGGAGGGATACAATACAATTGGATGGATTTGAGAATACTAGGAAGTTGGATGCCGTAAGAATGATCAGTGGCAAACCTATGATGAGACCAATTGTTACTAGTGGTGAGATGAGCCATAACCCACAGGCCCCAGGACATGTCAAGAAAGCAAGCACATTCTTGCTGAAGGAAAACCCCTGGTAGAAGTTACGACTTTGTTAACATGTGATCTTGTAGGTGGTTACAGAAAACCCGAGGGGTGACGAAACGATAGATGTTTTGTTCAGCTTGCAGAAGTAATTGATTTTATTCGAACTTAGTTTGTTGGCAAGAGAAATTCTGCAATGCTCGAGAGGATGACCGAGGGTTCGAATGCGAGATTCACTAAACCATATACAAGGTAATGATTTGGGTGCGGGATGGATTGATCACCATACCGACTTACTCTTATTATTCGCCTCTGTTATACGGGATGTTAAATCTGAGTGACTTACCTATAGTAGAGAGACGACAATGACAAAACCTTGTTTAAACGTTAGAATGGTATAGAAATTTTTCCCTTGTACACGGCAGTGTTGCCAACCGTAGGATATACGGTGAGGATGAAGCCCAGACCTGTTTTCTGCAGGGACCCAATAAATTGTTTGATGACCACCATGAGATATCGATATTTGTTTAGTATTCGTGCCAGACTTGTTAGCTAAGGAGAACTAGACCCGGAAGAACCTCACCAAGATGAAAGAACACAAGGAATTGAGAACAAAAGTTATGCCACTACCGGAAGAGCCCAGAGAAGGAATTATCCCAAAGATCCGAAAAGACCGATACTATCAAAGGATGGAGTGTTTGAGTTTTGATGGAACCGTATCCATGCTTCTAAAGTGTGGTATCACACTAGACCAAGCCAATCAATGGATTTGCTAGAAGACCCCCAAACCCTAACCAACTTCTTGCTAGCCTCTCCGAATCTCAAGGACGAGATTCATTTTAAGTGTGGTAGGTTTGTAACATCCCAAAAGTCTAAATTTTGGAATGTTATAATAAATATATAGTTTTGATTGCTTGTGTGATGTGCCTGTGTGAAATTGAGTAAAATTTGAAACTTTTTGAATGTTAAATGAGAGGGAATGAAATGACTTTCCCAAACTTTCACTTTGCATTTTACGTTCTCCATGAATTCAAATTATTTTCAAACACAAAACCCTAAAGTGAAGATAATATGACTTCTTCCATTTATCAAATGAAAAAGGGTTTTGAAAGGATTTTTGAATTTCATTCTCAAAATATTTCTAATTCAGAAACTTTATGCAACTCAATGATTTTCCCGAGAGAAGATAAAATGACTTCTTCAAATTATAGGAAATCTGAGTTGGAAGTTCCTTAGAAGTATTATGAAATTTATTTTCAAATTTGAGTTATTTGGGTTTTATTCAAATTATTTTTCTCCAAAAATAAAATATATGGAAAATAGGGTAACATGATTCCCTACAGTAGAAAATTGGAGATAAATAAATTTGAAATCATTTTGGTATTTCTTAAAATGATTTAATTGGATTTTATTGCAATAGTAGCACTAATTGATTTATTAGAATTTGTGAGGATTTTATTTGACTGTAGAAAAATATTCATCTTGTAGGAAATCTTTTTCTGCAAATTTTGATATATTATATGCGTATATCAGATTTTATTTTATTTTGGTTTTATTCTCTTGTTTGTGTGTTTAAAAAAATCTCTTACCTCGCCGACTGGGCCGGCAGAGTTCTAACCGGGCCACGCCACAGCCCATCGCCGCGCCACCTACTTCCACCTCGCGTGCGCGCGTCGGAGTCCGCCGCCGCCTCGGCGTCCGTACCGTGGCCGCCACGCCTCCCTCTTGCCCCTCCCGCAAGCTGCGCCTCCCCTCCGCCTATAAAGCCCGCCACCGCCCCTTACCTCCTCTCCCTTCTCACCTGCCGCCGCCGCCGCTTCGCTCGCCGCCGCTGCTTGCTGCTGCTGCCTCGCCGCCAGCCTCGCACCCGCGCCTCGCCCTCACTCGCCCGCATCGCCGCCTCCACTCTCGCCCAGCACCGTCGTTGCTACAGCCACGCCTCGCCGGAATCCGCGCCGGAGTTCACCGCCGGCCGGATCCGACCCGATCCGCTCCGATCCGCCAGAACCGAGCCATTACCATTTTTTTTAACCGCTGAAACGGAACGAACCGCCGGACCACCCCGGTCTTTTTAGTTAGATCGTTTTTTTCTTATTAATTATTCAGATAACGTTCTTTGTTTAGGTCTTGGTAATGAGCGTTTGCTCGATAGTCCTTTTCTTTTCTTTAAGTTTTCTTACAGGGACTTAGTTGTAAATAAAAGTTTTATAGTTTAGTCCCTAAACTTCAAACAGCCACAACTTTTTGCTCGTTGGTCCAAATCCAATGAAACCAACGCCCACGTCTTTGTTGCGATCCCCTCTTTCCAGTAAAACAACTTAAACATGTTTTTGTAAGTTTTAAAATTTGAATTCAACTAGTTTTAGATTCAAACTTGTTTTGATCACAACTTGAGTTTCGTGACTCCGATTTAGTTGATTCTTTTTGCAAATCGAAGCTCTTAACCTAAACTTTCTGATAAGGCCAAATTCACATAATTTTGGTACTGTTAGAAATTGTTTTCTGTTTCAAGAGTCACTCGTTTGTATTCGAAGTTTTCCGAAGTGTCTTATTCATTCTTTCTGATCTGCTAAGTGATATCTTATGTGTGGTTACTATTGTTTGCTTACGGTAGATTGATCGGAGTGTGATGAGTAGATCTATCATGAGTTCTGAGTGCGAATCATCTACATCGTCAGTACAAGGCAAGTTCACACTTTGATCATACTTTCCAATACCCATTTTTCATTGCACTAGTTATATCCTCAAACACTTGCATGAGTAGGATAGGTTACATAATATGATGCTTGTAGTTCATGAGGTAGGAACCCAATGACTTGAGATCAACTAAGGGGGTATATGCTTTCTTACTTATTGCTTAGCCATGCTCGTAGACGTGGATTGGTATGAGAGTTTCATGAAAGATGTGAGTGATATTTAAGGGAAACTTTAAGGTGGTAATTTAATACACATCTGGGTGGATTGGTTGTGGCACCCTGGAGCATCCAGTGGTTGCCGGGCACCTGAAGAAACCAGTGTTGTCCTAGGGGATCCTGGAGGAACCGTGTGATCAGCATATTGGAATGCCACCCAGACTCAAAGGGATCATATAATATTTTCATGTCTAGAAACTTCCATGTGCAACCACAAGCCATTATGGGCTCTCGCATAGTTGAGTATGTTGTGTGACCTCTTTCAGTTGTAGACTAGCAGATGTAGCGAATGTAGGTGTACCGGTCTACCCTGGGTGAAGAGTTAATGCTTCTGAAAGACTGTGTCTCGATCATCCGTTTCTCAAACACCATGAAGTGCAAGAAATTAAACGAAGGCGATCGAGTCTTGTGGGGAAAAGTGCACATACCTCTGCAGAGTGTACAAACTATTCATGAGTAGGTGTGTCCCCGGTTATGGACATATTTGAGTATCTAGAACTGGATTATTTGTTGATCTCGACACTCTAATTAATTAATTTTGTTGGGTTAATAATGACTTTGATTTGGGATTGAGATGGGATACCATTCTCAATTGTTCATGAAGTAAATTTAACAAAGTAGTCAAAATAAAAGTTATTCCTTTGCGGTAGGGAAAAATCAGCTTTATGCAAAAACAACCTTACATCCTCCACCAGCCAAATATGCATGTAGTTGTAGGCATTATTCATCATTACTTGCTACAGTGTGAATTTGCCAGTACATTCAATGTACTGACCTATATGGCTGCAACATCTCATGTTGCAGGATTTATTCGACGAGTAAGTGTACCGTTAGGGTTGCGCTGTCTACACTCAACTTTGTTGTTGGTGTTGATGGAACTCCACAACCGTGGTTGCTTCCGCTATGATTGATTGAGGTAATAGTATCTACGTTACTTTATACATGTGATTTACCTCTGTTATAAATCCTCGAGTACTGTGTGTGTCAGCATACCGATCCAGGGATGACACTTAAGCACAGAGACTTGATCCATTCGGGTCGGGTCGCTACAGGGCCTATTCCAGAGCTCCGCCGGAGGGGGCATCGATCACGGAGAGCTTCTACAACATCACCATAGCCTCTTCGATGAGTTGTGAGTTGTTTAGCATAGACCTTCGAGTCCATAGTTATTAGCTAGATGGCTTCTTCTCTCTCTTTGGATCTCAATTCAAAGTTCTGCACGATCTTCGAGGAGATCTATTCGATGTAATCTTTTTGTGGTGTGTTTGTTGAAATCCGGCGAATTGTGGGTTTATGATCAAGATTATCTTTGAACAATATTGGACTCTTTTCTGAAATATTTTATGTATGATTATAATATCCTTGCAAGTCTCTTCAAATTATTTGTTTAGATTGGCCTACTAGATCTATAGTTCTTGCAATGGGAGAAGTGCTTGGCTTTTGGTTCAATCATGCGGTGTCCTTTCCTAGTGATAGCAGGGGCAGCAAGGAACGTATAGTATTGTTGCCATCGATGATAAAAAGATGGGGTTTATATCATGTTGCTTGAGTTTATCCCTCTACATCATGTCATCTTGCTTATTGTGTTACTCTGTTCTTATGAACTTAAGACTCTAGATGCATGTTGGATAGCGGTCGATGTGTGGAGTAATAGTTGTAGATGCAGAATCGTTTCGGTCTACTTGTCACGGACGTGATGCATATATATAATAATCATGCCTAGATATTTCTCATAACTATGCGCTTTTCTATCAATTGCTCGACAGTAATTTGTTCACCCACCGTAGAATTCTGTTATCATGAGAGAGGCCACTAGTGAAACCTATGGCCCTTAGGTCTATCTTTATCATATTACTTTCCCGTCAACTTGCGAATTTCCGTCGCCGTTTTTTATTTGCTTTATTTACTTTCAATCCCTATACCAAAAATACCAAAATTATTATCTTATCATATCTATCAGATCTCACTCTCGTAAGTGACCGAGAAGGGATTAACAACCCCTTTTATCGCGTTGGCTGCGAGGTTCTTATTTGTTTGTGCAGGTGCGAGGGACTCTCGTGTGGTCTCCTACTGGATTGATACCTTGGTTCTCAAAAACCGAGGGAAATACTTACGCTACTGTGGTGCATCACCCTATCCTCTTCGAGGGAATACAACGCAAGCTCGAGAAGTAGCAAGAAGAATTTCTAGCGACGTTGCTGGGGAGATCTTCGCAAAAGTCATATACCAAGTACCTATCACAAACCCTTATCCTTCACATTACATTTATTTTCCTCTCGTTTTCCTCTCCCAGACTTCACACTTGCCCTTTTATTCGCCCTTCTTTTTCCATGCGTTTACCGTTCGCTTGCGTCTTGTTTGCTTGTGTGTTGGATTGCTTGCTTGTCACTATGGCTCAAGACAATACCAAATTGTGTGAATTTTCCAATACAAATAATAATGATTTTATTAGCACTCCGATTGCTCTTATCTTAGGTGCTGAATCTTGTGAGATCAATGCTGCTCTGTTGAATCTTGTCATGAAAGATCAATTTTCTGGCCTTCCTAGTGAAGATGATGCTACACATCTAAACAACTTTGTTGATTTGTGCGATACACAAAAGAAGAGAGATACAGATAATGATATTGTTAAATTGAAGCTATTTATGTTTTCACTTAGAGATCGTACTAAAACTTGGTTCTCCTCTTTTCCTATAAATAGTATTGATTCATGGAATAAGTGCAAAGATGCCTTTATCTTTAAATATTTTCCTCCCGCTAAGATTATTTTTCTTAGAAACGATATCATGAATTTAAGCAACTAGATCATGAGCATGGTGCACAAGCTTGGGTGAGAATGAAATTAATGATACGCAATTGCCCTACACATGGTTTGAACTTATGGATGATTATACAAAAAAATATGCCGGCTTGAATTTTGCTTCTAGAAATCTTTTAGATTCAGCCGCGGGGGGGGGCACTTTTTTGGAAATAACTTTAGGAGAAGCTACCAAACTCCTAGATAATATTATGGTTAACTACTCTCAATGGCACACTGAAAGATATACTAGTAAAAAGGTGCATGCTATTAAGGATATTAGTGTTTTGAGTGCAAAGATGGATGAACTGTGACGCCCCCGATTTGACCGTACACTAATCATGCACGCAAATGTGTACGACCAAGATCAGGGACTCACTAGAAGATATCACAACACAACTCTAGACACAAATTAAAATAATACAAGCTTTATATTACAAGCCAGGGGCCGCGAGGGCTCGAATACATAAGCTCGAATACACAAGAGTTAGCGGAAGCAATAATATCTGAGTACAGACATAAGTTAAACTAGTTGCCATAAGATGGCTAGCACAAAAGTAGCGACGATCGAAAAGGCAAGGCCTCCTGCCTGGGACCTCCTAACTACTCCTCGAAGCCGAACTTCACGTAGAAACATCCTCGGGATCCTCTAGCTCCTGGACTCCACCATCTGGTTGCGTCATCCGAGAAGAAGGGACAAAGGGGGAAAAGGGGGAGAAAATGCAACCGTGAGTACTCATCCAAAGTACTCGCAAGCAAGGATCTACACTACATATGCAATGGTATCTGTATAAAGGGGGGGTAATATATGTGGGTTAAACTGCAGAATGCCAGAATAAGAGGGGTATAGCTAATCCAATCGAAGACTACACTTCTGGACACCTCCATCTTGCAGCAGTAGATGAGAGTAGCTGGAAAGTAACAAGTATCCTCGCTTCTCGCAGCCTCCGTCTTGCAGCAGTAGAATAGAATAGATGGTAAGTTCACCAAGTAACATCGTATAGCATAATCCTACCCGGCAATCCTCCCGCACATCACCCTGTGAGAGAGCAACCACCGAGTTGTATCTGGCACTGGTAAGGGTGTGTTTTATTAAGTATCCGGTTCTAGTTGTCATGAGGTCGGAATACAACTCCGGGTCGTCCTTTTACCGAGGGACACGGCTATTCGAATAGATTAACTTCCCTGCAGGGGTGCACCACATAACCCAGCACACTTGATCCCATTTGGCCGGACACACTTTCCTAGGTCATGCCCGGCCTCGGAAGATCAACACGTCGCAGCCCTACCTAAGCACAACAGAGAGGTCAGCACGCCGGTCTAAGTCCTAGGCGCGTAGGGGTCCGGGCCCATCGCCCAACGCACACCTGCATGTTGCGTACGCGGCCGGTGAGCAGACCTAGCAACCTCCATTACTAAGGAAGTTGCGTTACGCAGTCCAACCTGGCGCACGCCGCTCAGTCGCTGACGTCAACAAGGCTTCGGCTGATACCACGACGTCGAGTGCCCATAACTATTCCCACGTAGTTGGTTAGTGCGTATAGGCCAATGGCCAGACTCAGATCAAATATCCAAACTCGTTAAGTATGTTATTATGAAATCACCACAGACAACGACCAGGGCCAGACCACCTCTCCACTGGGTGTCTCAACCTGCCCTGTCGCTCCGCCACAAAGATCAACTTGGGGGGCATCGAGAACTCAGGCCCATCACTACCTGGATGGAGCCACCTGTCCGTTCAGCCCCCACATCGAATCACTTGCGGGTACTCAATGAGCCGACCCGAATTTAGTCACATCATGTATCATGTAAAGTATGTATATAGCATATACCCGTGATCACCACCCGAGATGATCACGGCCCGATAGTATAGCATGGCAGACGGACAAGGATGTGGGGCCACTGATGGAGTACTAGCATCCTATACTAAGCATTAGGATAACAGGTAAGAGTATCAACAGTGATAGCAATAATGACAGGCTATGCAGCAGAATAGGAGTTATCGAATCATCAACAATAGCAAATCTAATGCAAGAATAAGAGAGAAGAGAATGGGCGATATATGGTGATCAAGGGGGGTTAGCTTGCCTGGTTGCCCTGGCAAGAAGGAGGGGTCGTCGTCGACGCAGTCGATCACAGTGGCACCGTTAGCGGTCTCAGTCCCGATGTATATCGGAGATAAGAGGGGGAAGAAACAACAAATATAAAGAAAACATCGCACCACAAAGCATAACATGGCAATACCCGGTGCTACGTGTGACCTAACGCGGTAGGAGGTGTTACCGACGAAGGGGGCAAACATCTGGGAAAGTATTCCCGGTGTTTGACGCTTTCGGGCAGCTGAAACGGTGGTGGAATGTTGCATGTTCGCTATGCTAGGGACACGTGGTGCATGAACGGACTACGTATTCGAATTCGTCTCGTCGTTCTGAGCAACTTTCATATATAAATTATTTTCATCCGAGTTACGGATTATTTTATATTAAATTACAAAGTTTTAAATCATTTTTTGGAATTATTATTAATTCGAAAATTAAATAGGTAAAAGCTTTTGTCACGTAGTGTGTTGTCAGCCACGGTCAATGACATGTGGGGCCAAGTCAAAGTCAACAGCACAGTCAACAGCACAGTCAACTATTGACTGAGTCAACCGGTGAATAGTGCAGGGGTCCCGCGTGTCATAGGCCTAAGCTTTATAATTTATCTGATCATTTTAACTTATAGTAGGGGCCACATGGCATAGGGCCTAGACTAACAAAACATGATTAATTAGTTAACTAAGTGATTAGGTTAATTAAACTGATTTAATTAAGTTAATTAACTACTTAATTATTATTATTATTAATATTATTTTAAATATTTTTTAAACGTTCCAGGCCGGGGCCCCACTGTCATTTGCAAGGGGATTAGCGGGCACTGGGTGCGGGCGTAGCCCGAACGGCGCGGGGCGCACGCGACGCACACTGGCGCCGGCGGCTGGACCCGGGCGAGGCCAGTAGGCGCACAGGCGGCCGGTGTTGGCCGCGGGGCACGCGCGGCCAACTATTAGCGGCGACGCCAGGAGAGGGGCGACGGCTAGCGTGCGCGGATGGGCGCCGGCGTAGCGCTGGCAAGGCCACGGCGGCGTGGGGCCGTGGCGAAGCGGGCAGCCGTCGGAGGGGGACGGCGCGGCCGTGGAGGGTGCGGTCGGACCACCGCGGGGCGGGAGCGGGATGACGGCGCCGGGCGTCGAGGCGATAGCAGCGGCTGCGAGCGTGTTGGAGGCGCAGGCGTGCAAGACTTGGTGCGGCGGCCATATGCGCGGGCAGGCATGGGACCAGCGGTTGCGGGCGAGGGTGAGCACGGACGGGGTTGGTCGGGAAGAGGTTGGCTAGGAGGTCGGGGGCGACAGCGACGGACGGCAGAGAGAGGGAGAAAGCGGAGATCGAGGGTGCGCTCACCCCCGTTGCAGGGGAACACCGGCGATGCGTGGGGGAGTCCGTCGTGGCAGGGGGTTGGCGGAGGCGTGCCCGGGCGTCGCGCGGAAGGAGCCGCTGGTGTTGGCCGACTTGCATCGGTGGACGACAAGGCGGAGGCCGCAGGTGACAAGGTGGACGTGCGGCTCAGGCGAGCACACACGCGCGCCGGCAGGCAACGGCCACGGTCGGGCGCTGAGGTCCAGGCGGTGACGCGTGGACAGCGGGAGGAGCCGCGGGACGGCACGGGCGGGTGAGCATGAAGGGGGGATCCAAGTACGAGCGCGAGCGCTTCCCTCTGTGGGTGGCGGCGCGAGGAGTAAAGAGGCAAGGAGCGAGGGGATCGGGAGATATGAGGATCGACCAAGAGGCCGGGCTCACGATCGGCTAGGGTTAAGGGAGATTTAGATGGGCTTTGGGCCGGCCATGGTGGCTTGTTGGGTCGGCTGGTCCAATTGGACCAGGGGTGGGGGTTTTATCTTTTTCGGTTTTGTTTTTCTTCTATTTTTTCAATTCCTTTTAAGTTTATTTAAAATTTCAAATTGTTTTAGTTTTGTAAAACATATAGTTAGCACCTAAATCAGTAATAGCAGTTATACCACTGCCAAATTATGTTCGTAGTTATAAAAAGTAGTTTTAAATAATGTACTCATTTAAGAGATGTTTAAATAATTGTTTCAGCTACAGTTTTGCTTATCTTAGAGCATTTAATTATTTCAAAAAAAATGTGGTTTCTCCACCATAATTACTTATGATTTATTTTTCACATTTAGAACATTTTAATTTTAATGTTTGAAAACTTTATTTGTTTGCCTTGATTTTAAATTTGAAATTGAATGGGATTTGAATTAGAGTGAGTTTGGTAACAACAACAGTGGTGACGTGGCATCTTTAGTAGAGGGTCACTGTAGCTTAACTATCCGAGCGTCACAATTCTCCTCCACTACAAGAAATCTCGTCCCGAGATTTAAGCGGTGGAGTAAGGGGAAAGTGCTGGTAGCAAAAACCTAGCGAGTCTTCTCGGTCTTGGCTGCCCTTTCGAAAAGGTTGATCCCTTTCATTGATGTCTTCATTTCTCTGCTTCAAGTCATCATGATCATGTCGTCATCCTTTCTTCGGGATCTCTACCGTCCTACGAACGCGACCAGGGGGAAAACTCCGAAAGAACGCAACTCCACAAAGCTGGGTATCTGACGATGAAGTCAATGGGAAATACACGAGGTACCCCACGAGTTGTATTTCAGTGAATTCGTTGAGTGCAATATACGATGGTATCAAAGTTTCAAATGGGTAGGCAATCATTCGATGCCTAGACAGAAACTGGAATGGGGGCTAGAATAACGGGAATAACATGGCGTTTGATCCCAGGATGAATAATGGTATAGCATTTAGCTCATGAATCACATACGAAGCCAGGTGCAAGGGATACATTAGAATTCGGGTTGTAAAGAAGAGTCAGTTTTCGATCAAGTGGACCTATGGGTTATGGGCCCACCATGTGGGTTGAAATAGGAAGGGTGGTGACATCTTGCACAATCTCGTAAGAAAGGTATATCAGAGGATAGCATGCCAGTTACATCGGCAACAACATCGGTACCAAGGGCGAGGGACGGAGAGAACCATTTTCTTGCTCGTTGAACGAGGCGGACCACTAGGCAAATTTCTCGTCCATCGGTGGTTACTGGAATGTCATCAACAATAGTAACAGGGTCTTATTGACAGAGTTGTACACCAAGGTGTTTACATAAGCAGAAAATTATTACTGCTTAGATTATATGTAGATCAAAGAAAGGTTAAACAAACAAACGGAAAGGAAAATTATGATTACACACAATTAATAGGAGTATATCCTTCCCATTGACAAGAAGAACATGGCATACAGGGTAAGACAGCAAGTACCCAACCATTTAGATAAAGAGGCAAGGATTAATCAAGATGTTTCCCATACAATGGTGTTTGGATAACTGACCAAGAAACATTTAGCATCGCCCCACAATGTTCTTGTTGATGAGGAGGGTATCATAGTCATGCTTTGAGGTAGCAATGATATGGTGTTTCAATCAAGGTCAAACTTTGGATACACAAATGATCCATCAGGAGCAACTTATAAAATAAGTCATGCAATTTCCTCCTGGAAGAATGATTATCCTTGCAAAAGAAATTATAATGATAGGTCCTCCTTCCAGGGGTGCTAGGCATGACATAAGATTACTGGGTCATCAAAGGACCAACATTATAACTACTGGAAAGTTGTCCCAACCATCATATCTGACCGATATTCAGATCCGATTGGTGTCATGATACCTCAGACTCAGGATGTTCGAGAAGAAATGGTGCATCACAAATCGACGAAATGACATTGCAAGATTCTCGGGAAATGAACTATGGGAGCAGGTTCCCGAAACAATAGTTCATCATTAAACCAAGGGGAGGATGAGGAGGTGGCTGATGGGCTCAGCGAAAATTCATCAAGAATTTCCAAATGGATGGATATCCACAATAATGTGAACAAGAAGATGACACTTGTCAATTCAAATGATATAATGTTGTATGCTTGAGGAAAACATACACCATTAATCATTAGTTGAAAGGTGTGCCCGAAATATGACCTTAGGCAGCAAGATCGATGTTAGAGTGACGATTCGATAACCAACAGTCTAAGAACGAATTGTTGAACGTTAACTTCAAAGCAATAGGGTTGCTACAAGTACAGAACTCAAGCAGTATCGTTAGTATATTGGTATCCCGGTTAAAAACAACACGGGGACCAAGGAAGAATGGTGATGGTGAGAAGTATCATCATATCGAGAATTTCTAAGAGGTGGAGCAATCCCCACAACATTCTCGACATAAAAGACAGTAATACTTCAATGCAGAACATAACACTAGCTGGAGAGTAAGTTGTATTCATAATGTGGACACGTTCAAAATGAAAGGAAGTCAAGGGTGTTGTCGATGATAATAAAAATCATCGAGGGCAAGGAGGGTATTTCTCATTATGAACACAGTTGACATCTCAGAAGAAGTCAAAGTGTTGAAGGTGATCACGACACATTTGTCGGGAGTTTTCAAGAAAATTGCAATCAAACAGCGATGTCATCAAGCAAGGAATGACGACATGGAAGTCATAGGAACAACAGATAAGATGCAAGCTCGGAATCCAAGTTACGTTTTAGAACAAGCAACGTGAGGTTGAAAGCTCGATGTAAGTCATGCCCACATTCTGAAGAATTCGTGCACCAAAGAAGGACGAGGTAGCACAGTCAAAGATAGCAAGACAAGGGATGTATCCGATAGTCTAGGAATAACCAGATTGAGTTTAAAAATTTCCCAGTAACATCTACTAGGGGTGTTGAATTTTTAGAGCAGATTTGATTTACTAAATGGTGTCCTCGATTGATGGCAACCTAGAACCCGTAGAGTGATTACGACGAGGAAGTTATTACTTCAACAAAGTTAGTAAGATGAAGTTCAAAGGCATGACCTCTTCAAGATACCAGGGGGTAATACTCGAAGGTAGAACATAATAGAAGTAGAACCGGTTCATTGACCTATGACAGTAGATACTTCAACCTTGCCGAAATAGACGAGGCACTGGAATGAATTCCCATTAGATATATCAGATCAGGACAGCATGGTCAAAACCATAACTATAAGGAATCAATTCAAGAATACTGAAAGAATCATACAGCTGGATAATCATTTTGCAAGAAGCTTCCGAGACTGTCTACATCATTTTCATGGGCATGAACACAAGTTCAAGGTCGACTCCCACTTCTTTAATGCAATTTATTTCATTCACGTCTCGCTTTGATAAAACTGTAGTATTGGAATTTTATCTGGTAGAACAACGGAAGAGTATGACTTGTGAAAACTTTCGGGTTCTCACGGATTAGGGGAAGGCATAGGTTAAACCCATCGGGCATCTTAGTAACATATACCACAAGTTCCAACAGTAAATACTCAAGCTCGAAAGCAGAGCATGGTTGGCCAAGCAGAGGATACATTTTACCAAAGACATTATGTATCAGGGGAAGAACTCACAAGGTGATTGAATATGAAGGACACTGTCGGATAACAATCTAACAACGGATCAAGCGATCCACAACGGAGTTGATGTGAGTATCGGTACTCACTCAGAGGAAGAAAGAATGCAGAGGCATCAGATTCAAGAATCACTTGATTTGTTTGATGCTTAAATAGAAAGAAATTAAGGTTTTCAATTCGAAGGATCAGAAGCAAACACTCTGACAAGGATGTTTAAGTTGAAAACACTAAGTCAGACAATCAATAAAGGATTGAATTGCCGAGAACCAACTCATGTCTGGAATGATGTCTGAGTCGGAAAGATAATTCTATAAAGGATAACCCGATGATTGTGTGCATACGCACACATTGAATCAATAGGCTCAAAATGGCCAAGATAATGGATGTTAACGAAGACTACTAGTCATATGGAATTAACCATAATGCAAGCAGGCAATAACTTTAAGGGTACCAGGCTGCAGAGGATTTTCAAAAGATCGAAAAGTATTCCGAAGAATTTTGTGAGACACATGAACAATTGAGAAGAACGGGTCCTCGATAAATGTGAGGAAATAACAGTAAGGGTTTTCATGCGAAATAAAACTACAAAACGGTACACTCAAAGGATTCTCAAGACAACGGAGAATATTTCGAGGCATCTTGTAATAACAAGAGTGACGAGGATCGATCATGAGAATGGCAAATGCACACAGATATCCATAGGGATATATCGGTGGCAGTGATTTGCAAAGGCGATGAGCACAAGGGTCTCGGAAAAATATCGAGGTATATCCTCAAAATCTTCTGACGAAGCAGGTGATCTTCCGTAATGAGGGCTCTCCGGGAGAAATAGTTACGAGAACCTAGAGTCAGAGTTAATAAAATATTTTAACCCGAATAGACGAGAGATCAGAGTCCCAGAGTATAGACGAGGAATAGAAGATCCTAATACCACCCATTGGTGTTGTGGGCCCGTAAGCCACACAACAAGTTAGCAATTTTGTTTTTCAAAGACTAGACTCAACTTCGGCCAAGGAGTTGGAAAGGGGGATTCCTACAGGCAGTCGGCTCTGATATCAACTTGTGACGCCCCCGATTTGACCGTACACTAATCATGCACGCAAATGTGTACGACCAAGATCAGGGACTCACTGGAAGATATCACAACACAACTCTAGACACAAATTAAAATAATACAAGCTTTATATTACAAGCCATGGGCCACGAGGGCTCGAATACATAAGCTCGAATACACAAGAGTCAGCGGAAGCAATAATATCTGAGTACAGATAAGTTAAACAAGTTGTCGTAAGATGGCTAGCACAAAAGTAGCAACGATCGAAAAGGCAAGGCCTCCTGCCTGGGACCTCCTAACTACTCCTCGAAGCCGAACTTCACGTAGAAACATCCTCGGGATCCTCTGGCTCTTGAACTCCACCATCTGGTTGCGTTATCCGAGAAGAAGGGACAAAGGGGGAAAAGGGGGAGAAAATGCAACCGTGAGTACTCATCCAAAGTACTCGCAAGCAAGGATCTACACTACATATGCAATGGTATCCGTATAAAGGGGGGGGGTAATATCTGTGGGTTAAACTGCAGAATGCCAGAATAAGAGGGGGATAGCTAATCCAATCGAAGACTACACTTCTGGCCACCTCCATCTTGCAGCAGTAGATGAGAGTAGCTGGAAAGTAACAAGTATCCTCGCTTCTCGCAGCCTCCGTCTTGCAGCAGTAGAATAGAATAGATGGTAAGTTCACCAAGTAACATCGTATAGCATAAGCCTACCCGGCAATCCTCCTGCACATCACCCTGTGAGAGAGCAACCACCGAGTAGTATCTGGCACTGGTAAGGGTGTGTTTTATTAAGTATCCGGTTCTAGTTGTCATGAGGTCGGAATACAACTCCGGGTCGTCCTTTTATCGAGGGACACGGCTATTCGAATAGATTAACTTCCCTGCAGGGTGCACCACATAACCCAGCACGCTTGATCCAATTTGGCCGGACACACTTTCCAAGGTCATGCCCGGCCTCGGAAGATCAACACGTCGCAGCCCTACCTAAGCACAACAGAGAGGTCAGCACGCCGGTCTAAGTCCTAGGCGCGCAGGGGTCCGGGCCCATCGCCCAAGGAAGTTGCGTTACGCGGTCCAACCCGGCGCACGCCGCTCAGTCACTGACGTCAAGAACGCTTCGGCTGATACCACGATGTCGAGTGCCCATAACTATTCCCACATAGCTGGTTAGTGCGTATAGGCCAATGGCTAGACTCAGATCAAATATCCAAACTCGTTAAGCGTGTTATAATGAAATCACCACGGACAACGACCAGGGCCGGGCCACCTCTCCATTGGGTGTCTCAACCTGCCCTGTTGCTCCGCCATAAAGATCCACTTGGGGGGCCGTCGGGAACTCAGGCCCGTCACTACCTGGATGGAGCCACCTGTCCTTTCAGCCCCCACATCGAATCACTTGCGGGTACTCAATGAGCCGACCCGACTTTAGTCACATCATGTATCATGTAAAGTATGTATATAGCATATACCCGTGATCACCACCCGAGGTGATCACGGCCCAATAGTATAGCATGGTAGACGGACAAGGATGTGGGGCCCCTGATGGAGTACTAGCATCCTATACTAAGCATTAGGATAACAGGTAAGGGTATCAACAGTGATAGCAATAATGACAGGCTATGCAGCAGAATAGGAGTTATCGAATCATCAACAGTAGCAAATCTAATGCAAGAATAAGAGAGAAGAGAATGGGCGATATATGGTGATCAAGGGGGGTTGGCTTGCCTGGTTGCCCTGGCAAGAAGGAGGGGTCGTCGTCGACGCAGTCGATCACAGTGGCACCGTCAGCGGTCTCAGTCCCGGTGTCTATCGGAGATAAGAGGGGGAAGAAACAATAAATATAAAGCAAACATCGCACCACAAAGCATAACATGGCAATACGCGGTGCTACGTGTGACCTAACACGGTAGGAGGTGTTACCGATGAAGGGGGCAAACATCCGGGAAAGTATTCCCGGTGTTTGACGCTTTCGGGCAGATGAAACGGAGGTGGAATGTTGCATGTTCGCTATGCTAGGGACACGTGGTGGATGAACGGACTACGTATTCGAATTCGTCTCGTCGTTCTGAGCAACTTTCATATATAAATTATTTTCATCCGAGTTACGGATTATTTTATATTAAATTACAAAGTTTTAAATCATTTTTTTGGAATTATTATTAATTCAAAAATTAAATAGCTAAAAGCTTTTGTCACGTAGTGTGTTGTCAGCCAAAGTCAATGACATGTGGAGCCAAGTCAAAGTCAACAGCACAGTCAACACCACAGTCAACTATTGACTGAGTCAACCAGTGAATAGTGCAGGGGTCCCGCGTGTCATAGGCCTAAGCATTTTAATTTATCTGATCGTTTTAACTTACAGTGGGGGCCACATGTCATAGGGCCTAGACTAACTAAACATGATTAATTAGTTAACTAAGTGATTAGATTAATTAAATTGATTTAATTAAGTTAATTAACTACTTAATTATTATTAATATTAATATTATTTTAAATATATTTTTTAACGTTCCTGGGCGGGGCCCCACTGTCATTTGCAGGGGGGTTAGCGGGCACTGGGTGCGGGCGTAGCCCGAACAGGCGAGGGGCGCGTGCGACGCACAATGGCGCCGGCGGCTGGACCCGGGCGAGGCCAGTAGGCGCACGGGCGGCCGGTGTGGGCCGCAGGGCACACGCGGCCAACTACTAGCGGCGACGCCAGGAGAGGAGCGACGGCTAGCATGTGCGGATGGGCGCCAGCGCAGCGCCGGCAAGGCCACGGCGGCGTGGGGCCGTGGCGAGGCGGGCAGCCGTCGGAGGGGGACGGCGCGGTCGTGGAGGGTGCGGTCGGACCACCGTGGGGCGGGAGTGGGGTGACGGCGCCGGGCATCGAGGCGATAGCAGCGGTTGCGAGCGTGTTGGAGGCGCAGGCGTGCGCAACTTGGTGCGGCGGAAATATGCGCGGGCAGGCACGGGACCAGGGGTTGCGGGCGAGGGTGAGCACGGACGGGGTTGGTCGGGCAGAGGCCGGCTAGGAGGTCGCGGGCGACAGCGACGGACGGCAGAGAGAGGGAGAAAGCGGAGATCGAGGGTGCGCTCACCCCCATTGCAGGGGAACACCGGCGAGGCGTGGGGGAGTCCGTCGTGGCAGGGGGCCGGCGGAGGCGGGCCCGGGCGTCGCGCGGAAGGAGCCGCTGGTGTTGGCCGACTTGCATCGGTGGACGACGAGGCGGAGGCCGCCGGTGACGAGGTGGACGTGCGGCTCAGGCGAGCACAGGCGCGCGCCAGCAGGCAACGGCCACGGTCGGGTGCTGAGGTCCAGGCGGTGACGCGAGGACAGCGGGAGGAGCCGCGGGACGGCACGGGCGGGTGAGCATGAAGGGGGGGTCCAAGTACGAGCGCGAGCGCTTCCCTCTGTGGGTGGCGACGCAAGGATTAAAGAGGCAAGGAGCGAGGGGATCGGGAGATATGAGGATCGACCAAGAGGCCGGGCTCACGATCGGCTAGGGTTAAGGGAGATTTAGATGGGCTTTGGGCCGGCCATGGTGGCTTGTTGGGTCGGCTGGTCCAATTGGACCAGGGGTGGGGGTTTTATCCTTTTCGGTTTTGTTTTTCTTCTATTTTTTCAATTCATTTTCTGTTTATTTAATATTTCAAATTGTTTTAGTTTTGTAAAACATATAGTTAGCACCTAAATCAGTAATAGTAGTTATACCACTGCCAAATTATTTTCGTAGTTATAAAAAGTAGTTTTCAATAATGTACTCATTTAAGAGATGTTTAAATAATTGTTTCAGCTACAGTTTTGCTTATCTTAGAGCATTTAATTATTTCAAAAAAATGTGGTTTCTCCACCATAATTACTTATGATTTATTTTTCACATTTAGAACATTTTAATTTTAATGTTTGAAAACTTTATCTGTTTGCCTTGATTTTAAATTCGAAATTGAACGGGATTTGAATTAGAGTGAGTTTGGTAACAACAACAGTGGTGACGTGGCATCTTTAGTAGAGGGTCACTGTAGCTTAACTATCTGGGCGTCACATGAACTTATGAAATTATTTGCTACTAAGAGTGTTTCCTCTGATCCTAATGATATTCCTTTGTCCATGTTGGTTGAGAATGATAATGAATCTTTGGATGTGAATTTTGTTGGTAAGAATAATTTTGGTAACAATGCTTATAGAGGAAACTTTATGTCCAGGCCTTTTCCTAGTAATTCCTCTAATGATTATGGTAGTTCCTAGAATAACTCTTATGGAAATTTCAGTAAGATGCCCTCAGAATTTGAGACTAGTGTTAAAGATTTTATGAATTCGCAAAAGAATTTCAATGCTTTGCTTGAAGAAAAATTGCTTAAGGTTGACGAATTGGCTAGAAACATGGATAGAATTTATCTTGATGTTGATTCTTTGAGACTTAGATCTATTCCACCTAAGCATGATATCTATGAGTCTCTCAAAGCCATGAGAATTTCCATTGATGAATGCAAGGAAAGAACCACTAGGATGCGTGCTAAAAGAGATTTTTTTTATGAAAGCGTGTTCTTCTAGTTTTCATGACAACAAAGATGAAGATCTAAAAGTGATTGATGTGTCTACTATTAAATCCTTGTTTTCTAGTATGGATCTTGATAAATATGGGACTGGAGATGAGTCTACTTTAGTTAAAAGTTGTCCCAATGATTCAGAGTTTTTAGATCTTGATGCTAAAATTGTTAAAAGTGGGATTGAAGAGGTCAAGACGTTACATAGCAATGAACCCACTATCTTGGATTTCAAGGGATTTAATTATGGTAATTACTCTTTAATAGATTGTATTTCCTTGTTGCAATCTGTGCTATATTCTCTGCATGCTTATAGTCAAAATAAAGCTTTTACCAACCACATAGTTGATGCTTTAATGCCATCTTATGAAGAAAAACTTGAATTAGAAGTTTTCATCCCTAGAAAGCTTTATGATGAGTGGGAACCTACTATTAAAATTAAGATTAAAGATCATGAATGCTTTGCTTTGTGTGATTTGGGTGCAAGTGTTTCCACAATTCCAAAAGCTTTGTGTGATATGTTAGGTTTCCATGAACTTGATGATTGTTCTTTAAATTTGCATCTAGCGGATTCTACCATTAAGAAACCTATGGGAAGGATTAATGATGTTTTTATTGTCACAAATAGGAATTATGTTCTCGTAGATTTAATCGTTCTTGATATAGATTACAACCCTACATGTCCTATTATTCTTGGTAGACTTTTCCTTAGAACGATTGGTGCAATTATTGATATGAAGGAAGGAAATATTAGATTCCAATTTCCGTTAAGGAAAAGCATGGAATACTTTCCTAGAAAGAAAATAATATTACCTTATGAATCTATTATGAGAGCCACTTATGGATTGCCTACCAAAGATGGCAATACGTAGATCTATTCTTGTATCGTGCCTAGCTAGGGGCGTTAAATCATAGCGCTTGTTGGGAGGCAACCCAATTTTATTTTATTTGTTTTTGCTTATGTTTAGGAATAAATATTGCATCTAGCTTTTTTTTTAGGTGTGGTTTTGTGTTTTAATTAGTGTTTGTGCCAAGTAGAACCTTTGGGAAGACTTGTGTGAAGTTTATGCGATCTTGCTGTAAAAAACAGAAACTTTAGCACTCACGAGATTAGCTACAATTTTTTACTAAAGAGCAACTTCTAGTTGATTATTTTTGAATATGATTAATAGAGAAATTCCTCACGTCCACCAATTTATTTCAATTTTTTAGAGTGACAGAAGTATTCAAAAGTTACAGATTGCTACAGACTGTTTTGTTTTTGACAGATTAAGTTTTTCGTGTGTTGTTTGCTTATTTTGATGAATCTATGAGTATTATCGGGGGCTATGAATCATAGAGAAGTTGGAATACAGTAGGTTCAACACCAATATAAACAAAGAATGAGTTCATTACAGTAACTTTGAGTGGTGGTTTGTTTTCTTATACTAACGGAGCTCATGAGATTTTTGGCTAAGTTTTGTGTTGTGAAGTTTTCAAGTTTTGAGTAAGGATTTGATAGAATATGGAACAAAGAGTGGAAAGAGCCTAAGCTTGGGTATTAGCAAGGCACCACAAGGTAAAATTCAAGGACAACCAAAATCCTAAGCTTGGGGATGCCCCGGGAAGGCATCCCCGCTTTCGTCTTCATCTATCGGTAACTTTACTTGAGACTATATTTTTATTCACCACATGATATGTGTTTTTCTTGGAGCGTCATGTATGATTTGAGTCTTTGCTTTTTAATTGACCACAATCACCCTTTCTGGACATACCTTTTGAGAGAGATACAAATGAATTGGAATTTATTAGAATATTCTATGTGCTACACTTATATCTTTTGAGCTAGATAGTTTTGCTCTAGTGCTTAACTTATATCTTTTAGAGCACGGCGGTGGTTATATATTGTAGAAATTATTGATCTCTCATGCTTCACTTATATCTTTTTGAGACTCTCTTAGAACAGCATGGTAATGAGCTTTGGTTATAAAACTAGTCCTAATATGATAGGCATTCAAGATGGGTATAGTGAAAACTTTCACATAAAGTGCATTGAATATTATGAGAAGTTTGATACTTGATGATTGTTTTTAGATATGAGGATAATGATATTAGAGTCATGCTAATGGAGTAATTTTGAATTTGAGAAACACTTGTGTTAAAGTTTGTGATTCCCGTAGCATGCACGTATGGTGAACCGTTATGTGATGAAGTTGGAGCATGATTTATTTATTAAGTGTCATCCTTTGTGTGGAGGTAGGGAGCGCGTGATGGTTAACTCCTACCAACCCTTCCCCTAGGAGCATGCGTTGAACACTTTTTTTGATAACTCGTAGATTTTTGCAATAAGTATATGAGTTCTTTATGAATAATGTTGAGTCCATGGATTATACGCACTCTCACCCTTCCACCAGTGCTAGCCTCTCTTGTAACACGCAACTTTCGCCGGTACCATACACCCACCATATACCTTCCTCAAAACAGCCACCATACCTACCTATCATGGCATTTCCATAGCCATTCTGAGATATATTTCCATGCTACTTTCCACCGTTCTGTTCATATGACACGCTGCATCATTATCATTCACGTAGAGTCATATTTTGTTCCTTCGAGTTGTAAGTAAATAAAAGTGTGATAATCTTCATTTCTAGAGCATTGTCTCAGTGAGGAAAGGATGATGGAGACTATAATTCCCCCACAAGTCGGGATGAGACTCCGGACGAAAAAAAGAAAAAAAAGGGGAGGCCATAAAAAAGAGAAGAAATAAAAAAGAGAAAAGGCCCAAAGAAAAAAGGGAAAAGAAAAAATGAGAGAAAAAAGAGAGAAGGGACAATGTTACTATCCTTTTTCCACATTTGTGCTTCAAAGTAGCACCATGATCTTCATGATAGAGAGTCTCACTTTCATATACTAGTGGGAATTTTCATTATAGAACTTGTCTTGTATATTCCAACGACGGGCTTCTTCAAATGCCCCAGGTCTTCGTGAGCAAGCAAGTTGGATGCATACCCACTTAGTTTCTTTCGTTGAGATTTCATACACTTATAGCTCTAGTGCATCCGTTGCATGGCAATCCCTACTCACTCACATTGATATCTATTGATGGGCATCTCCATAGCCCATTGATACGCCTAGTTGATGTGAGACTATCTTCCTCTTTTGACCTCTCCACAACCACCACTTTATTCCACATAGTGTTATATTCATGGCTCACGCTCATTTATTGAGTGAAAGTTGAAAGGTTTGAAAAAATGAAGTGTGAAACAATTGCTTGGCTGAAACCGGGGTTGTGCATGATTTAAATATTTTGTGTGATGAAGACAGAGCATAGCCAGGATATATGACTTTGTAGGGATAACTTTCTTTGGCCCTACTATTTTGAGAAGGCATGATTGCTTTGTTAGTATGCTTGAAGTATTATTATTCTCATGTCAATATAGATTTTTGTCTTGAATCTTTCGGATCTGAACATTCATGCCACAATAAAGAAAATTACATTGAGAATTATATTGGTTAGCATTCCACATCAAAAAATCTTTTATTATCATTTACCTACTGTAACATCCCAAATTTTCAATTTGGAATGTTATACATAGATCATCATATGCATATCATATTTTGCTTGCATTTTGGTTTTTGATCCTAAAAATCCTAAGCAACTCAAGGACCGTCGGAGAGAGTTGGAGATTTTATTATTTGAAATTTTGAAATTTTCTCAAATATTGAAAAGAGGATCATTTGATTTTAATTATTTTCTCTCCGAAATATTTTAATATCAAAATATATGAGAGGAGATAATATGACCCCTCCAAAATAATAGAACTATTGGAGGTAAATGTTAAACTTGAATAATCAATTTCTATTGGGATTTTTATTGCTATTTTATTTGAATTAGAAAAAAATATGCATTTTTCAAAAATTGCATTTTAGGCCAAGAAAATGTTCACTTTGTTCTAAATATTCTATTTAGACGGTGAAATTTGTTTTGGCATTTTTAGAATTTTTTATATTTATTTAGGATTCTAGTCGTTCAGGCAAATTTTTTTTTTTTTAAAAAAACTTTTTCCCGCCCGAGAGGTCCGAAGGCCCAGCCGAGCAGGCCGACCGCCCGAGCCACCGCCTTCGCCGCCGTGAGCCGCCCGAACTCCGATGGTAGTCCGAAAACGCCCCGCCGCCGCCTTGCCCCTTCCCCAAGGCGAGCCCGACGCCCTGCCCCTATAAAAGCCACCCCCCTCGACCCACACCACCGCCGTCGCCGCTGCTGCACCGCCCGCGCCGCCGACGCCGTCGTCCACTGTCGCCGCCCGATCCGCTGGCTGCCGCCCGACCCGCCCAGCGAGTCAAACCGACCCGCGAGGTAAAAACCGTCGTTTTTTAGTTTAGATCGGTTTTTTAAAACCCTAGTTCGGTTTTTCTTAGATCGGTTCGGTTTTCTGTCGTTTTTCTTTGGTTTTATTATTTGACGAACATCCGCTGTTTAGTCACAGAAAACGAACATTCGCAAATTAGTCTTTTCTTTGTCTGTTTATTTTCGTTGAGGACTTATCCACGATGAAAATTTTACAGATCGGTCCCTGATCTTCAAACCCTCGTAACAATTTACTCGTTAGTCGAAATTTGACGAAACCGACGCCAATTTGTTCGACTTGATCTTATCTTTCCAGTGGTGCAGTTCAAAGTTGTTTTTGAAAGTTTTAGATTTGGAATTCAAACAGTTTTGTGTTTGAACTTTGTTTGACCATAATTTGAGTTTTGTAACTCCATTTGAGTTGATTATTTTTGCAAATCGAAGCTCTTGACATAAACTTTATGATAAGGCCAAATTCACTTAATTTTGGTACTGTTGGAAATTGTTTTCTGTTACAAGATTTATTCGATTTTTTTCGAAGTCTTTCGAATTCTGTTATTCGATTTTGTTGCATGATTGCTTATGTATGCTATTGCTTGATTGTGATAGAATTCCCGGAGTGCTAAGCGTGCTACTACGAGTCTTTAGGTTTCAGCGATGGTCAGCAAGGCAAGTTCATACTTTGATCATACTTTTCAATACCCAGTTTCCATTGCATTAGTATATCTTCAAACACTTGCATGAGTAGGGCTGGTTACATAATATGATGCTTTGTAGATCATGAGGTAGGAACCCAATGACTTGAGATCAACCAAGGGAATATACACTTGGTTACTTATTGCTTAGCCACGCTTGTAGACGTGGATTGGTATGAGTGATTTCATGAAAGTTGTGAGAGTAATAACAACTAAGGGTTTCTGTAAGGTGGAATTTAATACACATCTGGGTGGATTGCTTGCAGGGCACCTGGAGAATCCAGTGTTGTGCTAGGAAATCCCGAAGGAACCGTGTGATTATCCTATGGAATGCCACCCAGGCTCAAAGGGATCATATATCATTCATGCCTAGAAACTTCCGTGTGCAGCCACAATGCCATTATGGGTTCTGGCATAGTTGAGTATGTTGTGTGACCTCTTTCCGTGGTAGACTAGCAGATGTAGCGGATGTAGGTGGTACGGTCTACCTAGGGTTAAGAGTTAATGCTTCTGAAAGACTGTGTCTCGGTCATCCGTTTCTCAAACACCATGTAGTGCGAGAAATCAAGCGGAGGAGATCGAGTCGTGTGGGGAAAATTGACAAACCTCTGCAGAGTGTACAAACTATTCATGAGTAGTCGTATCCTCGGTTATGGACATCTTGAGTATCCTGGTATTTGAATTATGGACTGATCTCATCACTTTACTAATTGATTGGGTTAATAATGACTTTGGTTTGGGATTGAGATGGAGGAACCATACTCAATTGTTCATGATATAAATTTAACAAAGTAGTTAAATAAATGAATTCCTTTGTTGTACGGAAAAACTAGCTTTATGCAAAAATAAACCTTGCAGCCTCCACCAACCAAATATGCATGTATTTGTAGGCTTTGCTCTTTACCATTAGAGTGTGTTCTTGCCTGCATATTTAATGTGCTGACCTACATGGCTGCAACGTATCATGTTGCAGAGTTTTCAAACGAGGACTAAGGTGCGATAGGTCGTTGTCATGCACGCAATGTTTGTCGTGGAGTTGGATGGACTCAACTACTCTTCATAGCTTCCGCAGTTTATTATTCTAGATGGCCTTCAGCCATTATCGTGTAATGAATATTGCATCTTCGAGGATCTTTGATGTAATAAAGTGTGATTGAATCTCTGTTATAAATCCTCGAGTACTGTGTGTGTCAGCATACCGATACAGGGATGACACTGAGCATAGAGACTTCGGTCCATTGGAACCGTGGTCGCTACAAGATGGTATCAGAGCACACGTTGACTATAGGACGCGACCACTAGGATAAGCCATATGATGTTCTTCTCTTTCATTCTACTTCATCTCTACTCATTCTAATTCTTCTCTATTTCTTCTCTATAGATACGAAGAAGAAATTGACGTACTATTGGAGCATAATGAAGCACTGAAGAAGAAGATTGGAACTGGCATAGCGAAGCCAGAACTGGAGATAGGAATTACCATGGAGAACTACATACTCATAGACGACACCAACAGTGATGAATGTGACTATGAAGATGAAGCTGGAGCAGATATCATGGAGTTTTCAGATGACGGTGATTTGATGACCACCCTGTAATCATTAGTAGAAATCCGAGTAGTTAGAATCGTTCGCTAGCTTTGTAATAGGATCTTTGTTTGCTCTTCTTTGAAATTGAGTGATATGATATGAATTGTTTGTCTCATGGGCACTGGGTAATGATTTCCCCTAGACCTCATTCTATTCTAATCTCTCCCCTCTAAACCCCTCAGATGCCTCCGAGACATGAGCCCAGATTTGAGTTTCCCCCTAAGCTCACCCCTCACCCAGTTGATCCAGCAGCAGAACACTTTGATGCAACTTCCAGAACCTGAACCAGAACAACAACAGCAACAACAACAACAACAACAACAACAACAACAACAACAACAACAACAACAACAACAACAACAACAACAACAACAACAACAACAACAACAACAACAACAACAACAACAACAGCAACAACAGCAGCAACAACAACAACAACAACAACAACAACAACAACAACAACAACAACAACAACAACAACAACAACAACAACAACAACAACAACAACAACAACAACAACAACAACAACAACAACAACAACAACAACAACAACAACAACAACAACAACAACAACAACAACAACAACA
>LR738710.1:519455530-519506787 GCA_902687465.1 Secale cereale
AACAGCAACAGCAACAGCAACAGCAACAGCAACAGCAACAGCAACAGCAACAGCAACAACAGCAACAGCAACAGCAACAGCAACAGCAACAGCAACAACAACAACAACAACAACAACAACAACAACAACAACAACAACAACAACAACAACAACAACAACAACAACCCTCCTCCACCACCCCATGACAACTTGACCCGGTTCTTAAGGTTGAAACCACTGGTGTTCTCTAGTAGCACCGAGCCCATAGTCGCAGAGGACTAGCTCTGTAAGATGGATATAGAGCTAGAAAGTGCAGGATGCACTGATGCACAGAGAGTGCACTTTGCTGCACATCAGCTTGAGGGACCAGCAACCGCTTGGTGGGAGAACTACACAGCCACCTACCCACCTGCTTCAATCACTTGGGATTAGTTTTAGCAAGCTTTTCGTAGTGCACATGTCTCAGCAGGAGCCATGAGCCTAAAGAAGCATGAGTTTTGCAACTTGCGCCAAGGAAACCGTACTGTGGGGCAGTACATGGATGACTTTAGGCAGTTAGCTCGCTGTATCCACTAACGCCGCGAAGCGGGAGAAATTTTTAGAAGTACTCGATGAGTATGCAGCTGATGCTAGCAACCTACAACAATTATCAAGAGCTAGTGGACAAAGCTATTATGCTGGAAGGAAAGCAGCAACAGATTGACAATCACAAGAGAAAGTATGGAGCTGGGAAGTTCAACTCTGGAGCCCAGCAGAAACCTCGCTATACCCCATACTCAGGAGGACACAACCATCCCACCCATAACCATGGGGGCCATTCTAATAATGGAGGGAATGCACACAACCACAATGGTGCTAGGAATGGCAATGGGAATGGAGGAAGCTGTAGCGACCACGATCTGAATGGACCGAAATCTCTGTGTTCTGTGTCATCCCTAGATTGGTAATGCTGACACACACAATACTTGAAGGATTTATAACAGAGTGGCAATCACACACTTATTACATCGAATGTCTCAAAAGAGAACTTATTACAAAATATATGGCATAAGGCCATCTAACACGATAACAGCGGAAGGCTTGGAAGATAAAGTGAGTCCATCAACTCCAACGGCATAGCTGAGTGCACGACAAACGACCTAGCGCACCTTACTCTTCTTCTGAAAAGTCTGCAACATGATATGTTGCAGCCCGAAATGGGTCAGCAGATGGAATATGCTGGCAAGATAACACAGTAGAGCAAGTAACAGAATAATGCTGACACTACATGCATATATGGCTGGTGGAGGCTCTAAGGTTATAATGTTTTTGCATAAAGCCACCATTAAATTAACAATCTCACATCTTTCATGGATACTCTCAAACCCAATCCACGTCTACGAGCATAGCATGGCAACCTAACATAACGTAGAAGTAAGTCCCAGGGTTTGATAATAAAGCAGGTAATAGGTTCTACCTCAATCTACTTCCCAAACCCACATGTTAAAAGATCCTACTCATGCAATGTGTGAGGGTTGTAACTAATGCAAAAAAACTGGGTAATAAAGGGTATGATCAAAGTGTTACTTGCCTTGCCGACAATTCGCAAAACCTAGAAACTCGTAGTAGCATGCTTCGCACTCCGAGAATTCTATCGGAATCAAACAATAGCATACGTAAGAAACCAAGCAAAGATGCACGGATAAATCTCAAATAAGAAGATCTAACCATAAAGTTCAACTGAAGAACTCCGGTTTGCAAAAAGAATCAAATCAAACGGAGGAACGAAACTCAAACCACGAAAGAAACAAGATCCGTTTAAAGTACCGAAATCTTGTTCAAGTTGGTTAAACAGAAAGAGGTCTTCGAGACGAAGATCTAGGTGCTTGTTTCACCTGATTCCGACTAACGAGCGAAAAGTTATAGTAAAACGAAGATCAGGGCAGAAATCTCGATCAAAAATAATCGCGGAAAAATCCTGAAAAGAAAATGCGATGAATAGGCTAACGAACGAACGTTTGCTGTCTGTAACTAAAAGACGAAAAGCGTTCGTTAAAACGAATGAACGGGCGAACGTCCGCTAAATAACTAAACCGAAAAAATGAACCGATCTAATCTAAAAACTGATCTAGGCTTTTTAGAAAGAAAAAAACGGCGTTTTTTACCTAAAAATGAAAAAAAACGGCAGCTCTAGCGGATCAGAACGGCGACTGCTCTGGCGAGGCGGGGAGGCTTCGGGCGGCAGGACGAGGTGCAGGCGACGGGGGGAGGGGTGTCGTATATAAAGGCCGGGGGGCTCTTGGCTTGGCCGAGGGGCCAAGCGGCGGCGGCGGAGTCCCGGACTCCGGCAAGAGTCCGGCTAGGGCATGAGCGGGAAGGCGGCGTGTCGCGACGGGCCAGCTGGGCCTTCGGCCCAATGCGGTCCGAACCTCTTTTTTTCAAAAAAAAATATTTCGCCGAAAAAAATCCTAGAAAAATAAATAAATATCTAAAAATGCCAAAACAAATTTTCACCTTCTAAATAAAATATTTAGAACATGATGAACATTTTCTTGGCCCTAAAATGCAACTTTTAAAATATGCACATTTTTCTAATTCAAATAAAATAGCAGAAAAACCAAATAAAATAAAAATATTTGATTTTAATATTTTTCTTCCAATATTCCATTTAGTTTGGAGAATTCATATTATCTCCTTTCATATATTTTAATATGAAATATTTTTGGAGAGAAAAACAATTAAAACCAAAATGATCCTCGTTCCGATATTTGAGAAAATTCAAATATGAAAATGGTGAAATCCCCAACTCTCTCCATGGGTCCTTGAGTTGCTTAGAATCTCAAGGATCACAACACACAAATGCAAATAAAATATGATTTGCAAGATGACCTATGTATAACATTCCAAATTGAAAATTTGGGATGTTACAAACCTACCCCCTTAAGATGAATCTCGCCCTCGAGATTCAAGTTGGCTAGAAAATAGGTGTGGGTGGTCATTGCGTAGATCATCCTCTCGTTCCCAGGTGGCTTCACCCTTGGTATGGTGGCTCCACTGAACTTTGCAAAACTTGATAACCTTGCTGCGGGTGACTCTGCTTGCAAATTCGAGGATCTTGACCGGTTTCTCCTCGTAAGTTAGATCACTATCCAGCTGAATTGCTTCCAGGGGCACTGTATCTCTCAGAAGAATATCGGTCATCTCAGCATGGCACTTCTTTAGCTAGGAAAATTGAAACACATCATGAACTCCTGACAATCCTTCGGGTAACTCTAACTTGTAGGCAACCTCTCCCATGCGTTCCAAAACACGGTATGGTCCCCCAAATCTCTGGGCTAACTTTCCCTTAACTCCGAAAAGCTTAACACCTCTCAGAGGTGACACTCTCAGGTACGCTCGGTCTCCGATTTCATAGACTACATCCTTGCGTTTTGAGTCTGCATAACTCTTCTGTCTGGACTGAGCTACCTTTAGTCTGTCTCGAATCAGCTTAACCTTCTCTTCTGACTCTTTAATCAGATCCGGTCCAAATAACTAACGGTCTCCGACTTCATCCCACATCAACGGCGTTCGGCACCTCCTTCCATACAATGCTTCGGACGGCGCCATCTTTAAACTGCCCTAGTAACTGTTGTTGTACAAAAATTCTGCATAGGGAAAGTTGTCATCTCAACTAGATCCATAATCTAGCGCGCAAGCTCTCAACATGTCCTCCAGAATCTGGTTGACTCTCTCGGTTTGTCCACTAGTCTGCGGGTGAAAGGCTATACTCAACTCTAGCCTGGTACCTGATGACCCACAAATGTAGGGGATCTATCGTAGTCCCTTCGATAAGTAAGAGTGCCGAACCCAATGAGGAGTAGAAGTAAATGATAGGCAGTTTTCAGTAAAGTATTTTCTGCAAGTACTAAAATTATCGGTAACAGATAGTTTTGTGATAAGGTAATTGGTAGCAAGTAACAAATAGTAAAATTAAATAAGGTGCAGCAAGATGGCCCAATCCTTTTTGTAGCAAAGGACAAGCCTGGACTAACTCTTATATGAAGGAAAACGCTCCCGAGGACATATGGGAATTATCGTCAAGCTAGTTTTCATCACGATCATCTGGTTCGCGTTCGATACTTTGATAATGTGGTATGTGGGTGGTCCGGTGCTTGGGTGCTGTCCTTACTTGGACAAGCCTCCCACTTATGATTAACCTCTAATGCAAGCATCCGCAACTACAAAAGAAGTATTAAGGTAAACCTAACCATAGCATGAAACAAGTGGATCCAAATCAGCCCCTTACGAAGCAAAGCATAAACTAGGGTTTAAGCTTCTGTCACTCTAGCAACCCATCATCTACTTATTACTTACCAATGCCTTCCTCTAAGCCCAAATAATGGTGAAGTGTCATGTAGTCGATGTTCACATGACACCACTAGAGGAGAGACAACATACATCTCATCAAAATATCGAACGAATACCAAATTCACATGACTACTTATAGCAAGACTTCTCCCATGTCCTCGGGAACAAAAGTAACTACTCACAAGACATAATATTGTTCATAATCAGAGGGGTATTAATATGCATAATGGATCTGAACATACGATCTTCCACCAAGTAAACCAACTAGCATCAACTACAAGGAGTAATCAACACTACTAGCAACCCACAGGTACCAATCTGAGGTTTGGGTACAAAGATTGGATACAAGAGATGAACTAGGGTTTGAGAGGAGATGGTGCTGGTGAAGATGTTGATGAAGATAACCCTCCCAAAGATGGGATAGTTGTTGGTGATTACGGCGTTGACGATTTCCCCCTCCTAGAGGGAAGTATCCCGAGCAGAACAGCTCCTCCGGAGCCCTAGATTGGTTCCGCCAAGGTTCCGCCTCGAGACAGCGGCGTCTGGTCCCGAAATCCTCCTTATGATTTTTCCAGGTCAAAACACCCCATATAGGAGAAGATGGGCATCGGGGGGTCACCGGGTGGCCCACGAGGCAGGAGGGCGCGCCCAGAGGGGGGCGCCCCCCACCCTTGTGTACAGGTGGTGGCCCCCCTGGTGAATCTCTTTTGCCATATATTTTTTATATTTTCTGAAACGGTGTCTTGTGGAGTTTTCGGAGTTTTTTGAGTTGTGCAGAGTAGGTTTCTAATGTTTGCTCCTTTTCCAGCCCAGAATTCCAGCTGTCGGCATTCTCCCTCTTCATGTAAACCTTGTAAAATAAGACAGAAAAGGCATATGTATTGTGACATAACGTGTAATAATAACCCTTAGTGCAATAATTATCAACATAAAAGCATGATGCAAAATGGACGTATCAACTCCCCCAAGCTTAGACCTCGCTTGTCCTCAAGCGAAAGCCGATATCGAAAAATATGTCCACATGTTTAGAGATAGAGGTGTCGATAAAAATAAAATATGGACATGAGGGCATCATGATCATTCTTAAAACAGCAACACATACATATTGTCATATGATTCTTATGCTAAAGTAACAATTCATTCACAATGTCAAGTATGAATCAGAAACTTCATTGAAAACCAACAAACTATAATCTCAGTCATTGAAGCAATTGCAATTTATCGTAACATCGGAAAGAGTCATTATAAGAGCTTTTCAGCAAGTCCACATACTCAACTATCATATAGTCTTTCACAAATGCTCACACTCACGCAATACTTATGGGTATGGAGTTTTAATCGGACACAGAGAAAGATAGGGGCTTATAGTATTGCCTCCCAACCTTTTACCTCAAGGGTAATGTCAACAGTAATAGACCATGATAACTTACATCCAATTGGGTATATATGTCAGGATCTTTCCAACACAATGTGCTTGTCAAAGGATAAAATGTAAAAAGGAAAGGTGATTTTCACCTTGACTCTTATAAAGCAAGAATAATAGAAAGGCCCTTCGCAGAGGGAAGCAGAGGTTGTCATGTGCTTTTTATGGTTGGATGCACAAAGTCTTAGCGTAGAAGAACATCACTTTATATTTCCACTTGTGATAAGGACCTTTATTATGCAGTCCATCGCTTTTATTACTTCCATACCACAAGATCGTATAAAGCTTATTTCCTACACACTAATAAATCATACATATTTTAGAGAATTTGCAACAATGACAACTTACTTGAAGGATCTTACTAAATCCATAGGTAGGTATGGTGGACTCTCATGGCAAAACTGGGTTTAAGGATGTATGGAAGCACAAGTAGTATCTCTACTTGGTGCAAGGAGTTTTGGCTAGTATGAGCGGGAAAGGCAAGCTCAACATGTTGGATGATCCATGACAATATACTTTATTTCGAATATAAGAAAACATAACCCATTATGTTGTTTTCCTTGTCCAACATCAACTCTTTAGCATGTCATATTTTAATGAGTGCTCACAATCATAAAAGATGTCCAAGATAGTATATTTGTATGTGAAACCTCTCTTTCTTTATTGCTTCCTATTAATTGCAACGATGACCAAAACAATGTTTGTCAACTCTCAACAATTTTTATTCATCGTACTCTTTATATGTGAAGTCATTACTTCCCATAAGATCAATATGATCTCTTTGATACTTTTTATATTTTCTATTATTCTCTCATGACCAAAGTGAGGAAATCAAGCCCTTGACTCAACACTAATCTTTATTATATAGCTCATGGACTCGATTACAAAGGTAAAGATCATAAAGCAAAAGCTCACAACTAGATCATGCTAACTTTATTCTACTAGATCAAGATATTACCAAAAAGATCGAACTAAGAAAAACGGTAAAGATAGGAGTGTGATGGTGATACGATACCGGGGCACCTCCCCCCAAGCTTGGCAGTTGCCAAGGGGAGTGCCCATACCCGTATGACTATGTCTCCTTCTTCAAAGTTGTTGATAGATTAGGCTTGTTCCTTAACTTGCGTTTAAGGATAGAATTTTGCTCCCTTAGGTCATTGATCTCCTGCTGAAGGTTTAATGTCTTCTTGCATAGTTCCTGCTTGTTTTCCTGCAAAAGGCAAAAAGGGATAAACTCGATCTTAGGTTTCTTTGCTCTGTCAGGGAGGCTTGACTTTTTGAACTCCACATGCATGTCCCCAGGTTGAGGTAGTGGGGCTTCGTCTTCATCTGAGCTGGTCCAATCCTTTCCCTTAGGATCATGGTCTTCTTCTTCCTCCGTGGTCCAACCATAATGCTCCCAGTCCTCGTAGACCTTAGGGTCAGCCAGGAGATCGGCCACATAGGTTTCTCCCTCCGAATCCTGGGATGACATATTCCTCTATTCTGTGACACAAACAGCTCGAAAAAAACAGAGGATTTTTGCGTGATACGATGGTCAAAACCTTCGGGAGAATATATAATTAATTTTTACCAACCAAAAGGAGCAACGTACAAGAAAACGGAGTCCGGGAGGCACACGAGGTGCCCAGAGGCAGGGGGCAAGCCCAAGGGAAGGGGGCGCGCCCTCCACCCTCGTGGACGGCTCGTGTCTCTTCCAGACTACCTCTTATTTTCCTATTTTTCTAAATATCCCAAAACGGTGAAAAATTGCCACTAGAACTATTTTGGAGTCGTTTTACTTACCGTACCACATACATCTTCCTTTCAGGGGTCTGAATCGTTTTGGAAAGTGTCCCTTATGTATTCCTCCGGGGTTACGGTTTCAATAACATTGGTTTCAACATTTATAGGATTACCTAAGATATAATGTTTGATTCTTTGACCGTTCACCACCTTCGAAGTTGTTGATTTTTATGGCGCCAGAACGATAGACCTCCTCGATAACGTAACGACCTTCTCATTTAGAGAGAAGTTTTCCTTCAAAAAACCTTAAACGAGAGTTGTATAGCAAGACATAATCACCTACGTTAAACTCACGCTTTTGTATCCTTCTGTCATGCCATCTTTTAACCTTTTCTTTAAACAGCTTGGCATTCTCATAAGCTTGGGTTCTCCATTCATCAAGGGAGCTAATGTTGAACAACCTCTTCTCACCAGCAAGTTTGAAATCATAATTGAGCTCTTTAATAGCCCAATATGCCTTATGTTCTAGCTCGAGAGGTAAGTGACATGCTTTTCCACAAACCATCTTATATGGAGACATACCCATAGGATTTTTGTATGCAGTTCTATAAGCCCATAATGCATCATCAAGTTTCTTCGACCAATTCTTTCTAGACATATTAACTATCTGTTGCAAAATTAATTTCATCTCTCTATTACTTAATTCTACCTCGGATGCAATGCTATGGTTAACATCATACTTAGCAACCATTTTACGGAAAGCACCATGAATAAAGTGTGAACCACCATCAGTCATTAAGTATCTAGGGACTCCAAACCTCGGGAAAATAACTTCTTTAAGCATCTTAATAGAGGTGTTGTGATCAGCACTACTAGTTGGAATAGCTTCTACCCACTTAGTAACGTAATCAACAGCAACTAAAATATGTGTGTACCCATTAGAGGAAGGAACATGTCCCATATAATCAAAGCCCCGGACATCAAATGGTTCGATAACAAGTGAATAATTCATAGGAATTTCTTGACGTCTAATGATATTACCAATTCTTTGACATTCATCACAAGATAAGACAAACTTACAGGCATCCTTGAAGTGAGCAGGCAAATAAAAACCAGATTGCAATACCTTATGTGCAGTTCTATCTCTAGCATGGTGTCCTCCATCAGCTTCGGAGTGGCACTTGCGTAGGATCTGTTCTTGTTCATGCTAAGGTACACAACGTCTAATAATACCATCTACTCCTTTATAAAGGTGTGGGTCATCCGAGAAGTAATGTCTCAAATCATAGAAGAACTTTTTCTTTTGCTGGTATGTGAAGCTAGGAGGTTTAAACTTAGCAACAATGTAATTAGCATAATCAGCATACCATGGAGCAGTACAAGATGTATTTATGACAACTAATTGTTCATCAGGAAAGCTATCATCACTACAACAAACTCCCCCATAAGGCAACGCATACCTAGCAACGATAATATCATGTGTTGTTGATGGCTTCAACCTCCCACACCCCCACGAATGGCTTAACCTCCTCGTAGCCACCTCCACCTTATTAGTCGCGCCTCATCCGTCCACGAAGTCAAGTATATGTGGGAAAATAAGGCAATCTTTTTCTCTCTGCCATCTCCCCAACCACGACGCTGCCGGCCCTACCTCTCCCTTGATTCATCTCTCTCAGACCACAACACTGTTGCCGCCACCTTAGATCTTCGGCAGCTCCAGCCGCTCTGGCGCTCCCCCATGCCGCTGCTCACCGGCCAGACCCTCCCAAAGGGTTCTCCTCTAATCTGCTGTTGCGACATCCTCTGTACTCTTGCACGCGCCTCCCGCGACAACGCCACGGGTCGCCGGCGCGTCTCCCGCGTCTCCAGTTCGCCGCCCACCGCGCGGCTGCCAGCCTGGGCTTGATGGTGGTACTCTCCCTCGGCTACTTCGACCCCGACGTCGATGGTACTCTGCCTAGGGTTTCTGACGTATTTCTTCGTTGATTATGGGTGGAAAACAAGGTGATGCGGGTGATTTCTTTGGAAGCCCGGCCATTTTGTTCGGCAGGTATTTCATTTGTTTTTTTCATCTCTCATGTTCGTGTCTGGTTCTGGCAATGATTGATTATCTGTGATTCATCCCTCTGCCGATCTGTACTAATTCGAGATGAGCACTAATACACTATGTGCATACCCTGTATGTGTTAGGGGTTATATTTTCTTGTTCCTATCTAGATGGGTTGATGGTTAATAAAATAATTTTACATGTGGTGTTGATCATTAGATACTAGCATGTTTGGCAGTGCAACGACATGACCTGTTCAAGAGCAATGCAGTTTTTTCTCGTAAAAAAATCAACTTTGTTCAAATTGGAGTGATAGTATATCAGTGATATAGCAAATGCGATCATGTATGTCAGTATGTCTCTGAAGAACATTGGTACAAGGATCGGCAGGACAGTGCAATTATTGTACTAAATAAATAATTCAAGTGGCGTCACAGTACTAATAAACAATTCCCACTTGTATCCCTCTGTCCCAATACTTGTCCTCACTCTATAATCCTTTGTTCCATCTACATTCACAGGGCCCTGTACTTCAGTCAACATTCTTGTGATTATGCTATGCATTGCAATTAGGGGAAATCCTTGAATACGTAGAAGAAGCCATGAGAATAATTCAAGTCATTTCGTTTATAGCCTGCTGAAGGCCTTTTTGCTAGTTCATGTTACAATAATGTAAACTTAATTTCATACTTTAATCCATTTTTCTTGTTGATGTTATATTTGTTTCCCCACATAAAATTTAATATTTGTTTTAGCTTCTTACTCAGCAAAAGGGAGAAGACCATGATCTTGAACTTTATGCAAAAAACATAGATAAACAAATTCATTCGCTCATGTTATCCAATTTAAAATGTTGAATAATTGATAAAATTTGAAGACAATATACAAGAATATAATAAGTTCATAACCCATGATATTCGTGTCATATGTATATGAATAAATTTCGAAATGTCACCTCTGAATTGAGTTTGGTGCAGTTTGTTTTTTGAAATTCAGCCACTTATGTATTCCTGCAATTTATGTACTAATTTTATATTTTACGGAGAGGTGCAGATGCTTCTGAACACTAGAAGGATGCACGATTTGTCAGCACACAAATTCTTGTTCAGGTGCCTACATCTTATCTTGCTTGTAATTGTTCTCCTTAAATTATTAACCCAACAAATATGTACTTGCTTCATCCTAGAACGTAAACATCAAAAGTAATCCTCTTATGCACTTTCTCTCTCTGTTTTACTAATGCAAATATGGTGTGTGTGCTGCAGTTAAGGAAAATGATTTGGATTGGTATATGAGAGGATATATCATTATTTGGCTACACAAATGTGGTTCTACACAGATTTGCGAACTATTTCACAAGACCGATGCACTCATGACTTGGTTCAGAGAAATGAAACTTCAGACTTAGATATTTGGAGAAGTTAAACACATTACTATATACTCTGTTGTATAAATTGTACTTGGAGAACCTATATAAGTATGATGGTGTCAGTATTTTGTTTATTTTATCTTCCACGTTATATGTAAATATGTTGTACTGCCCAATTTATTTCAGGAAATAAAGATTAATCAATTTCATTATTACTGTGTATAAGTTATTTTTCATTACCTTATTTTGTAAGAATTTCATCCTTAAACGTGAGATAATTTGCATGGCTACAATACAGAGAAGTCAACAAAAAAAACATATCTGGAGAAAAAATGGAAAGTAAATTTTGTTTTGCAAATACCAACGCATAGGTATAACATAAGTTTATCTGTTGCGAGAATGCAACACATTTTTCTGCTTGTTACCGACGCACAAATATACGTTGCACTAGACCCTTGCAACGCCACAAAGGCAACACATAGTAAATCCGTTGGTGTTGACCATGGCAACGCTTATATGGGCCTACGACAACACATCCATGTGTTGCTAAAGGGGGGTTCATGTTGTAGTGCATCAATAGGTTGTGGGTCATCAAGAATATTCTCTAGCCTAGACAATTTGTCTGCAACGGGGTTCTCACCTCCCTTCTATCAATAATGTGCAAATCAAATTCTTGCAGCAAGAGAACCCATCTAATAAGTCTAGGTTTAGCATCTTTCTTTTCCATAAGGTATTTGATAGCCGCATGATCAGTGTGAATAGTTACTTTAGAATCAACAATATAAGGCCTAAACTTATCACAAGCAAATACAACTGCTAAAAATTCCTTCTCAGTAGTAGCATAATTTCTCTGGGCACTGTCTAGAGTTTTACTAGCATATTGGATAACATTCAAATTCTTATCAACTCTTTGTCCTAGAACAGCACCTACAGCATAATCACTAGCATCGCACATAATCTCAAAGGGTAAATTCCAGTCAGGAGGCTGGACAATAGGTGCAGAGATCAGTGCTTTCTTAAGTATTTCAAATGCTTCTTGACAATCATCATCAAAGACAAAAGGAACATCTTTTTGTAAGAGATCAGTCAGAGACCTGGAGATTTTGGAGAAGTCCTTAATTAACCTCCTATAAAACCCGGCATGACCAAGGAAACTTCATATACCTTTGATGTCCTTCGGACATGGCATCTGTTCAATAGAATCAACCTTAGCCTTGTCAACTTCAATACCTCTTTCAGAAATTTTATGTCCCAAGACAATGCCTTCATTAACCATAAAGTGGCACTTCTCCCAATTCAAGACAAGATTAGTGTCTTCACATCTATGCAAAACTCGATCAAGGTTGCTCAAGCAATCATCAAAAGAAGTTCCGTAAATGGAGAAATCATCCATGAAAATCTCAACAATCTTTTCACAAAAATCAGAGAATATAGCCATCATGCATCTTTGAAAGGTAGTAGGTGCATTACATAAACCAAAAGGCATGCGTCTATAAGCAAAGGTACCGAAAGGACAAGTAAAAGTGGTTTTTTCATGATCCCCTTTTGACACAGGTATTTGAGAGAAACCAGAATAGCCATCTAGAAAGCAAAAATGAGTATGTTTGGATAACCTTTCTAGCATTTGATCAATAAAAGGCAAAGGGTAATGATCTTTCTTAGTAGCTTAATTTAATTTGCTGAAATGAATTACCATCCTATAACCTGTAACAATTCTTTGTGGGATCAATTCATCTTTATCATTAGGAACAACAGTCATACCTCCCTTCTTAGGGACACAATGGACATGTTTTACCCACAAGCTATCAGCAAATGGATAGATAATACCTGCCTCTAGAAGCTTTAGTATTTCCTTCCTTACCACTTCTTTCAATTTAGGATTTAACCGTCGTTGATGATCAATAACCGGTTTAGCGTCCTCTTGCAATTTTATCTTGTGTTGGCATAAAGTGGGACTAATGCCCTTAAGCTCATCCAGAGTATATCCAATAGTAGCACGGTGCTTCTTCAGAGTTTTCAATAATTTTTCTTCTTCCTGCTCTGAAAGATTAGCACTAATAATAACATGATTTATCTTATTTTCATCAAGATAAACATACTTGAGATTATCAGGTAATGGTTTAAGTTCGAACACGGGATCACCCTTGGGTGGAGGAGGATCCCCTAGGATTTCAACAAGCAAGTTGTTTTTCAATACGGGTCCCTACTTAAAGAATATTTCATCTATTTCCCTTATCTAATTCATATACATATCGTTTTCATGGTCTAGCAGATATTGTTCTAAAGGATCGTTGGCAGGCACAGCAATAGAAGCAAGACCAATAATTTCATCCTTACTAGGTAATTCCTTATCATGGGGTTGTCTACGAAATTTAGCAAAGTTAAACTCAAGAGACATATCCCCTAAACCAACAGTAAAAATATCTTTTACACAATCTATCTTAGCATTAATGGTATTCAAGAAGGGTCTACCAAATATAATGGGACAAAAATCATCTTGTGGGGAACTAAGAATAAGAAAATCAGCAGGGTATTTAACTTTCCCACACAAGATTTCAACATCTCTAACAATCCCAACTGGTGAAATAGTGTCTATATTGGCAAGCTTAATAGTAACATCAATACCTTCTAACTAAACAGGTGCAATATCATGCATAATTTCTTTATATAAGGAATGAGGTATTATACCTGCACTAGCATCTACGTCACATAAACCATGATAGCAATGATCTCCTATTTTAATAGAAATAACAGGCATGCCTATAACAGGTCTATGTTTATTCCTAGCATCGGGTTTGGCTATTCTAGCAGCTTCCTCTTGGAGGTAAATAACATGTCCATCTAAATTTTCAACCAAGAGATCTTTAACCATAGCAATACTAGGTTCACCTTTAATTTGCTCAGAGGTTGTAGGTGTTCTAGTACTACTCTTACGAACCACAGTTGAAGCTTTAGCATGATCCTTTATTCTAACAGGGAAAGGTGGTTTCTCAATATAAGCAGTAGGAACAATAGGATCAACATTATAGGTAATAGTCTTTTCTTCAACTTTAACAGGTTCAACTACTTTTACTTCAATGGGAGGATGGTATTTAAACCACTTCTCCTTGGGGAGGTCAACATAAGTAGCAAATGATTCACAGAAAGAAGCTCCTATCTCAGGGTCAAGTCCATATTTAGTGCTAAACTAATGGAAAACATCGGTATCCATAAAAGCTTTAACACAATCAAACTTAGGGGTCATACCTGACTCCTTACCTTCATCGAGATCCCAATCTTCAGAGTTGTGTTTAATTATTTCCAATAAATCCCATTTGAATTCAATAGTATTCATCATAAAAGAACCAGAACAAGAATTATCGAGCATGGTGCGATTATTGAGAGAAAGTCGAGCGTAAAAAATTTGAATGATCATTTTTCTTGAGAGCTCATGATTGGGGCATGAATATAACATTGACTTAAGCCTCCCCCAAGCTTGGGCGATGCTTTCTCCTTCGCGAGGCCAAAAATTATAAATATAATTATGATCACGATGAACCTGATGCACAAGATAGAACTTTTGATGAAATTCCAACTTCACTCGATTATAGTTCCATGATCCAATATCATCGCATAGCCTAAACCATGTCAATGCATCTCCCTTAAAATATAAAGGGAAGACCTTCTTCTTGACAACATCCTGGGGCATACCCGCAAGCTTAAATAATCCACAAACTTCATCCACATAGATTAGATGCAAATCGGGATGCAGTGTTCCGTCTCCAGTAAAGGGATTATCTAGCAGGTTCTCAATCATACCCGAAGGAATTTCAAAGCAAAAAATTTCAGCAGGTTCAGTAGGTTGAGGAGCAACTCTTTGCTCTACTAGACGGGGTGAAGATACCCCGAACAAGCCCCTCAAAGGGTTATGAGCCATAGTAACAAGTGACAGTAAATTTCAGCACACTATATAAATTTTTCCTTACCAAAGGCGCTTCACTCCCCGGCAACGGCGCCAGAAAAGAGTCTTGATGACCCAAAAGTGTAGGGGATCTATCGTTTCAATAAGTAAGAGTGTCGAACACAACGAGGAGCGGAAGCTAATGATAGGCAATTTTCAGTAAGGTATTTTCTGCAAGTACTGAAATTATCGGTAATAGATAGTTTTGTGATAAGGTAATTGGTAGCAAGTAACAAATAGTAAAAGTAAATAAGGTGCAGCAAGATGGCCCAATCCTTTTTGTAGCAAAGGACAAGCCTGGACTAACTCTTATATGAAGGAAAATGCTCCCGAGGACACATGGGAATTATCGTCAAGCTAGTTTTCATCACGATCATCTGATTCATGTTCGGTACTTTGATAATTTGGTATGTGGGTGGACCGGTGCTTGGGTGCTGTCCTTACTTGGACAAGCCTCCCACTTATGATTAACCTTTAATGCAAGCATCCGCAACTACAAAAGAAGTATTAAGGTAAACCTAACCATAGCATGAAACCAGTGGATCCAAATCAGCCCCTTACGAAGCAACGCATAAACTAGGGTTTAAACTTCTGTCACTCTAGCAACCCATCATCTACTTGTTACTTCCCAATGCCTTCCTCTAGGCCAAAATAATGGGAAAGTGGCATGTAGTCGACGTTCACATGACACCACTAGAGGACAGACAACATACATCTCATCAAAATATCGAACGAATACCAAATTCACATGACTACTTATAGCAAGACTTCTCCCATGTCCTCAGGAACAAAAGTAACTACTCACAAGACATAATATTGTTCATGATCAGAGGGGTATTAATATTCATAATGGATCTGAACATATGATCTTCCAACAAGTAAACCAACTAGCATCGACGACAAGGAGTAATCAACACTACTAGCAACCCACAGATACCAATCTGAGGTTTGGGTACAAAGATTGATACAAGAGATGAACTAGGGTTTGAGAGGAGATGGTGCTGGTGAAGATGTTGATGAAGATAACCCTCCCCAAGATGGGAGAGTTGTTGGTGATGACGGCGGTGACAATTTCCCCCTCCTGGAGGGAAGTATCCCTGGCAGAACAGCTCCGCCGAAGCCCTAGATTAGTTCCGCCAAGGTTCCGCCTCGAGAGGGCGACGTCTGGTCCCGAAATCCTCCTTATGATTTTTTCCAGGTCAAAACACCCCATATAGGAGAAGATGGGCATCGGGGGGTCACCGGGTGGCCCACGAGGCAGGAGGGCGTGCCCCCCACCCTCGTGGACAGGTGGTGGCCTCCCTGCTGAATCTCTTTCGCTAGATATTATTTATATTTTCTGAAACGGTGTCTCGTGGAGTTTTTGGAGCCTTTTGAGTTGTTCAGAATAGGTTTCCAATGTTTGCTCCTTTTCCAGCCCAGAATTCCAGCTGCCGGCATTCTCCCTCTTCATGTAAACCTTGTAAAATATGAGAGAAAAGGCATAAGTATTGTGACATAACGTGTAATAACAGCCCATAGTGAAATAATTATCAACATAAAAGCATGATGCAAAATGGACGTATCAGTACCCAAAGTCTGGTGTAACTGATGCCAAAAATTTGAAGTAAATTGTGTTCCTCTATCTAATACGATGGTCCTCGAAACTCCGTGCAGACATACGATCCTAGTCATGTATATGTTCGCCAACTTCGCACTGGTATAGTTGGTTTTCACGGGGATAAAGTGGGCTACTTTGGTCAAGCGATCCACTACTACCCAGATAGAGTCATATCCCGATCGGGTCCTGGGTAATCCAGTGATAAAGTCCATGCCAAGCTTATCCCACTTCCATTCAGGTATCAGCATAGGCTGCAGTAATCCTGCTGGCTTTTGATGTTCTGCCTTCACTCTCTGACATACATCACATACGGCTACATAGTCGGCATTGTCCTTCATTCCCGTCCACCAGAAATATTCTTTCAAGTCCAAATACATCTTAGTGTTTCCGTGGTGTATCGAGTAAGGCGAATCATGTGCTTCATGTAGTATCAACTTCCTGATCTCGGCGTTGTTGGGCACATAGACCCGGTCCTCGAACCACAAGGTGTCGTGTTCGTCCTCACGAAAACCCTTGGCTTTTCCTTCACTCATCTTCTCCTTTATTTCTGCAATTTCTTTGTCATCCTTCTGAGCTTCTTGTATCTTTCCCAATAATGTTGATTGAACCTCCAAGGCTGCAACAAAACCTCTAGGGACTATCTCCAAACGAAGCTCCCTGAGATCTTCTGCTAACTCCGATGGCAATCCTCCGTTTACTAGGGTATTGACATAACTCTTCCGGCTGAAAGCGTCTGCTACGACATTGGCCTTGCCTGAATGATAGTGCAACTTCATATCATAATCCTTTATGAGTTCCAACCACCTACTCTGTCTGAGGTTCAGTTCCTTCTGAGTGAAAATGTACTTCAAACTCTTGTGATCTGTGCACACATCACAACGGTTTCCAATAAGGAAATGCCTCCAAGTTTTGAGCGCATGCACTACAGCTGCTAGCTCCAAATCGTGCGTAGCATAATTCAACTCGTGCGGTCGGAGTTGACGAGATGCATAAGAAACAACTCTTCCGTCCTGCATGAGTACTCCTCCAAGTCCTAAGCGAGAAGCGTCGCAATACACTTGGAAACCCTTGCGTATATCTGGAAATATCAGCATTGGGGCTGTCGTCAAACATTTCTTCAACTCCTGAAAACTTTCTTCGCACTCTTCAGTCCAATAAAATTTTGTGTCCTTCTTCAACAATGTCGTTATAGGCTTCGCAATCTTGGAGAAATTCTCTATGAATCTCCGGTAATGTCCCGCGAGTCCAAGAAAACTACAGATTTCTCCAACTGAGGTGGGTGCCAACCACTCAGTGACTGCCTGCACCTTGGTAGGGTCCACTGCTATACCTTCTCCTGATATAACATGCCCTAAGAACCAAACTTCCTTTAACCAAAACTCACATTTGCTGAACTTGGCATATAATTGGTGTTCTCTGAGCTTCTCAAGAACCAAACGCAAATGTTCCTCATGTTCCTCTTTGTTCTTCGAATACACAAATATATCATCGATGAATACCATGAAAAACTTATCCAAGAACTCCATGAACACCTTATTCGTCATACTCATGAAATAGGCAGGGACGTTAGTCAATCCAAATGACATGACTGTATACTCATATAGCCCATACCTTGTGGTGAAGGCTGTCTTGGGTATATCCTTTTCTCGGATCTACAACTGGTGGTATCCTGATCATAGATCAATTTTGGAGAATACCTTAGCTCCTTGAAGTTGGTCGAACAAATCATTGATCATCGGTCGGGGGTACTTATTCTTAATCGTCACTTCATTCAGTGCCCGATAGTCAACGACCATTCTTAAAGATACATCATTCTTCTCGACCAAGAGTACTGGGGCTCCCCAGGGTGATGAACTTCGTCGAATGAATCCTTTCTCTAATAACTCCATAATCTGCTTCTTGATCTCCTCCAGATCATTTGCTGGCATTCGGTATGGTCTCTTCGTTATTGGTCCGGTGCCTGGCAATAATTCTATCAAAAACTCAATGTCCCGATCTCGCTGCATACCTGGTAGCTCCTTTGGAAATACATCCGGGTAATCCTTCACTACTGGCACTTCCTCCTAAACAACTCCCGAGAGAGAATTTACTTGTGTCCTCCTAGCCGCATGCCTAGATACATACTTGATCCTTTTTACCACCGGGGTGGTAAGTAGTATCGACTTACTAGCACAATCGATGTTCCCTCCATACATCGATAGCCAATTCATACCTAGTATCACATCCAAACCTTGTGACTCCAAAATTATCAGGTCTGAGGGGAAAACATGGCGTCCAATGGTCAATGGCATCTGAAAACATCCTTGACTTGTGAAAGGATCGATATGGTTGACTAGAGGGGGGTGAATAGGCAACTAACAATTTTTAGCTTTTCTTAACCACTTTAAATTAAGCGTCAAAGTAAGTTGTCTAGATATGCTACTATGATGACAACTTATAGGAAGTAAAGATAACAACCTCACAAGCAAGCTATATAAGATAAACAAGTAAAGCTTGCATAAGTAAAGGGAAGAAATAACCACAAGTGGAACTGGTGAAGATGAGGATGTGTTATCGAAGTTCCTTCCCTTTGAGGGGAAGTACATCTCCGTTGGAGCGGTGTGGAGGCACAATGCTCCCCAAGAAGCCACTAGGGCCACTGTATTCTCCTCACGCCCTCACACAATGCAAGGTGCCGTGATTCCACTAGTGGTGCCCTTGAAGGAGGCAACCGAACCTTTAAAAACAAGGTTGGGGCTATCTCCACAACCGAATTGGAGGCTCCCAACGACACCACGAAGCTTCACCACATTGGAATAAGGCTCCGAGGTGACCTCAACCGTCTTGGGTGCTCAAACACCCAAGAGTAACAAGATCCGCAAGGATTAGTGGGGGCAATCAAATATCTCTTGGTGGAAGTGTAGATCGATGCCTTCTCAAGCAATCCCGAGGAAATCAACAAGTTTGATTGGATAGGGAGAGAGATCGGGCGGAAATGGAGCTTTGAGCAACAATGGAGCTTTGGGGAGGAAGAGGTGAGTCTTCTTGGAGAGGAAGACTCCCTATATATAGTGGGAGGTCAAATCCAACCGTTATCCCACATTTCTGCCTGCAGAGCGTGGTACTACCGCACGTAAGTTACGGTACTACCGCTTGGCCAGCAGTACTACCGCTCTGGGTGCGGTACTACCGCTGGAGCAGCGATACGTCCAAAATGCATCACTATTTTGTATCATAATTTATCCTTATTCATTGATATATTTCACGTTACGGTGATGTTATTATGTTGTTTTGGTCTATTTTACACAGTTTGCAAACTCTCCGATGCCGGAATAGCAGACGCAGGATTCAGCAGTAAAAAGTGGACGCTGAGTGGCTGAAGAAGAATACCTCCAAATTACCTGAAAATTGACGGGAGATATTTTTCCGATGAATCACGAAGACACGCAAAAGGGGAGCCAGAGGGGGGCCACAGGATTCCCAGGCGGCCTGGGGGCGCCCCCCACCCCCCTGGCCGCGCCGGGGGGGCGCCTGGAGCCCCTGGCCCACCTCCGGGTGCCCCCTTTTTCATATATACTCTCCGTTCTCCGAAAACCCTAAAAAGAAGACTTTTTACGGAGTTCCGCCGCCGCTCCGAGGCGGAAACCTACAGAGAAGAAAAGGGCATCTCCGACGGGCAGATTCCGCCGGGGATATCACCTCCCGGAAGGGGAGATCGTCGCCATCGTCATCATCATCGTCACGGGCATCATCGAGATCATCATCAACATCATCCCCAACACCAGCACCATCTCCATCTTCATCCAAATCTCATCTTACAATCGCAACTCTTGTTGTAACTCGTACTACCTATCCTCTCTACTCCATCGGTGTTGGTTACTACTTTGTGGTGAATGCTATTGAGTTTTGTTGGAGAAATATTATTATGTCCAGATTGTTTATCACATATTTATCCCTACTGATCATGATCTCTTTTATGTCTCGTGAGTAGTTACTTTAGTTCTTGAGGACATGGGGAAAGTCATGTTGTTAGTAGTCATATGCTGTTAAAGTAATATGTGTTGTTTGATACTTAAGTTGTGTTGTCATTCTACTAGTGGTGTTGTGTGAGTCGAACACCCAACACTTCGCCTTATTAAGGACCTAGGAGAATACATTGTGTATAAAGAATGCTTATGGTGGGTTGCCGGAGTGACAGAAACCTGAACCCCAGTTCGCACGCTTTTGCATAAGGGAATAATGGATCCTCGATCGTATTGCTATGGTTAGGCTTTTGCCTTAAATTCTATCTTGTATTTGCGGATGCTTGCAAGGTGTTTAATCATAAGAGTGCATTCATCTTAGTCTAGAGAGTGCACTAGCATAGATCCACCCACTCAACACTTATCAACACATAACATAGTATCGATACGGAATATGGTGAAAGCACATGACTACCTCTCCCGTGTGTCCTCAGGAACGCTTTAGTCTTTATAAGTTCAGTTGCTAGGCCTCTCCTTTGCTAAGAAAGGATTGGGCCACTTGTTACTCTCAGTACCTTTTACATTACTTGCTTTTACCTTCCTGTTGCTTATACCGAGAAAACCCCTAAAAGTTATCTTTCAGTGCTTGCAGTAATTTCTTGCTCAGAATCGCTTATCAATACCGTCTGCTCCTCGTTGGGTTCGACACTCTTACTAATCGAAAACGCTGCAATAGATCCCTTACGGTTGTGGGTCATCAAGTACCATTTTCTGGCGCCGTTGCCGGGGAGCGTAGCGCTATTGGTAAAGTGAAACTGGTAAGAAAGTTTTTTATAATTCTGTTTCTATTTTTGCTATTTGCTGCTCCTTGTCCTTATGGACAACCCTATTATTGGATCGTTGCTTGCGGGAAGACGCCCCACACCTGTGGTGGTTGGTCCTCCCCCTACTGAAGTTGTGCCTTATAAAATACCAGCTGGTATTATCGATTATGTTTTGGCTAATCGTTACGCAGGAGACAGACATCCCGGTGAACACTTGCTATATCTGTCACAATTATGTTCATTATTTAAGCTTGCATGTGTATCAAGGGAGTTTGTCATGATGAAATTGTTTGTCGTATCACTTATAGATAAAGCTTCAGATTGGTATGGGCTTCTCGATAACTCACACTTGCTGGACTGGCAGGAGCTTATGTCTCTCTTTTATACTAAGTTTTATCCTCTTCATGAAATTCATCAAGACAAGAATTATATCTATAACTTCAGGTCTCGTGACGGAGAAAGCATTGCTCAAGCTTGGGGGAGATTGAAGTCCCTAATGCTCAAATGCCCTATTCATAAGCTTCCCAAGGAAATTATACTTACAAATTTTTATGCCAGGCTTTCTCGTCAGGATAAGGAGATGCTGGATGCCTCCTCTAGTGGGGTGTTTCAGAAGAAGAGTGTTGAAGAAAGGTGGGATCTCCTTGAAAGAATCCAGAGGAATACCGAAGATTGGGAAATTGATAAAGGTATTGAACCCGCTATAAATTATGAACATGATTATATTGAGAGCTATGTGGAAACTGATTACTTCAATTCTTTTTGCTCTAAGATTGGTCTTGATTCCCATCTAGTGATTGATTTGTGTAAGAATTTTGCCTCTCACGTTGATTCTTTTAAAAAGAAGAGAGACCAGCACCATGAACCTTTTAAAGAACCACCTATTGATATTTATGTTGCTGACCCTATTTTGCCTGCAGTTATATATGAAAAGCCTCCTTTTCCCACGAGGATAAGGGAGCACTCTCTTGTGACAGGCATAATAAATAAAAGTGAGAGAAGAGTTGATGAGCCTGAGGACCAGATCAGGGTCGATCCTCAAGTTGCATTGATTAAAGACCTTGCTACTAATGATGTTTTGGATTCCAATATAAATTTTTGTGTTGTTTCCACTAACCTTGTCACGGCCAAGAATAAAGGCCCAATTTCAGGTACTCCAGTGGTATCTGTTAAAATAGGATATCACAATTATTATGGGCTATGCGATTTGGGATCGAGTGCAAGCGCTATCCCCTATTCACTTTATGAAGAAATCATCAGTGAGATCTCCCCTTGTGAACTCGAAGAAGTTGATGTTACTATTCATCTTGCAAATAGAACAACTATCTCCCCTATCGGAATTGTGAGGGACGTTGAAGTCCTATGTGGAAAGGTAAAATACCCTACCGACTTTCTAGTACTTGGTTCAGAGAGGGACAATTTTTGTCCAATTATTTTTGGTAGACCTTTTCTTAGAACTTGTGGAGCTATAATAGATTGCAAGAAAGGTAAAGTTTCTGTTGAATTCGATGGTGAGCCATATGAATTTAATTTTTCTAAGTTCTCTAAGCAGCCTCGTTGTACTGATTTACCTAGTGATGATAAAATTATTGAAAGTATTGCCTCTATTGCTATTCCCCCTAATGATCCTTTGCAGCAATACATGGAGGACCACGAGAATGATTTGCATATGCAGGAAAGAAATGAACTAGATGAAATATTCTTGAGACAGCCTGCTATCCTGAAGCACAACCTTCCGGTTGAACCTTTGGGAATTTTATCAAAACCGAAAGAAGACCCGGTGTTCGATCTTAAACCTCTTCCCGATACGCTCAAGTATGCTTATTTAGATGAAAAGAAAGTATATCATGTTATTATCAATTCTAACCTTTCAGGATATGAAGAGGAGCAATTATTGGGAGTACTTCATAAACACCGAGGCGCAATTGGCTATACCGTTGAGACCTTAAGGGGATTAGTCCATCTATCTGTGAACATACTATCAACCTTGAGCCTGATGCTAAACCAATTGTTGATCATCAACGACGGTTGAACCCGAAGATGATGGATGTCGTGAGAACTGAAATTCTCAAGCTTCTAGCCGCAGGTATTATCTATCCTATAGCTGATAGTAAGTGGGTAAGTCCGGTACATTGTGTTCCTAAGAAAGGAGGTACAACTGTGGTTCCTAATGATAAAAATGAATTAATACCTCAGAGAATTATTATTGGATATAGAATGTGTATTGATTACAGGAAGTTGAACAAGGCAACCAGGAAGGATCACTATCCGTTGCCGTTCATCAACCAAATGCTTGAAAGGTTATCCAAAAATACCCACTTTTGTTATCTCGATGGTTATTCTGGCTTCTCTCAAATTCATGTTAACACTGCCGATCAAGAGAAGACCACTTTTACTTGTCCCTTTGGTACTTATGCTTACAGGCGTATGCCTTTTGGTTTATGTAATGCCCCTGCTACTTTTCAAAGGTGTATGTCTGCTATCTTTCATGGTTTTTGCGGGGATATTATGGAAGTCTTCATGGACGATTTCTCCGTCTATGGAACTTCTTTTGACCATTGTCTTCACAACCTTAATAAAGTTTTGCAGAGATGCGAGGAGACAAATTTGGTACTCAACTGGGAAAAGTGCCACTTTATGGTTAATGAAGGAATTGTTCTTGGTCACAAGATTTCCGAAAGGGGAATTGAAGTGGACAAAGCCAAGATCGAAGCTATTGAAAGGATGCCCTATCCAAGGGACATCAAAGGTATTCGCAGTTTTCTCGGTCATGCAGGTTTTTATAGAAGATTTATTAAAGACTTTTCTAAAACCTCGAGACCCCTCACTAATCTTCTCCCGAAGGATGTTACTTTTGTATTTGATGAAAATTGTAAGGAAGCTTTTGAAGTCCTTAAGAAAGCTTTAATAACTGCTCCTATAGTACAACCACCTGACTGGAATTTACCTTTTGAGATTATGTGTGATGCAAGTGATTTTGCTGTTGGAGCTGTTTTAGGACAAAGAGTTGATAAGAAATTGAATGTTATACATTATGCTAGTAAAACCCTTGATAGTGCTCAAAGAAACTATGCTACTACTGAGAAGGAATTCTTAGCTGTAGTTTTTGCTTGTGATAAGTTTAGGCAGTATATTGTTGATTCCAAAGTTATTATTCATACTGATCATGCTGCCATTAAGTATCTTATGACAAAGAAGGATGCCAAGCCAAGGCTTATCAGATGGGTACTCCTTCTTCAAGAATTTGATTTGCAGATTGTTGATAGGAAAGGGGAAGACAATCCGGTGGCGGACAATCTTTCAAGGATGGAAGATATACCGCACGACCCCATCCCAGTTAACGATAGTTTTCCAGACGAGCAACTTGCCGTTGTAAAAGTACAATCTCTTTCCGATCCTTGGTATGCAGATTATGCTAATTTTATTGTTGCAAAGTATTTGCCTCTAGGTCTAACATTTCAGCAAAGGAAGAAGTTCTTTCATGATTTGAGGCACTACTTTTGGGATGACCCACATCTTTTCAAAGAAGGTCCCAACGGGATCCTGAGAAGATGCATTCCGGAACATGAGCAGAAGGACATTCTCAGACGGTGTCATTATAGTCCCTATGGAGGACATCATGCCGGTGAGAGGACTGCACATAAGGTAATTCAATCAGGTTTTTATTGGCCTACTCTCTTTAAAGATGCTAGAAATTATGTTTTAGCCTGTGATAAATGTCAGAGAGTTCGTAACATTAGTAGAAGGAATGAGATGCCTATGAATTACTCACTAGTAATTGAACCTTTCGATTGTTGGGGTTTTGACTTTATGGGTACTTTTCCTTCTTCGCACAAGTACACTCACATTTTAGTAGCTGTTGATTATGTGACCAAGTGGGTTGAAGCAATTCCCACTGAAAGTGCTGATCACAAGACATCTTTGAAAATGCTTAAAGATGTAATATTTCCCAGGTTTGGTGTACCAAGGTATCTCATGACTGATGGGGGATCACACTTCACGCACGGAGCTTTTAGAAAAGCTTTGGCCAAATACGATGTTAATCATAGAATTGCTTCACCATATCATCCTCAAACTAGTGGGCAAGTTGAGCTCACCAATAGAGAGATTAAGTTGATCTTGCAGAAAACAGTAAACGGAAATAGGAAGGATTGGTCAAACAAGTTAGGAGATGCTTTGTGGGCATATAGAACTGCTTACAAAAACCCCATGGGCATGTCTCCCTATAAGATGGTGTATGGCAAGGCTTGCCATTTGCCATTAGAGTTAGAGCACAAAGCTTTCTGGGCTGTTAGAGAGCTTAACGCTGACCCAAAACTATCTGGTGAGAAGCGTCTCATGAACTTGACTTCTCTAGATGAATGGAGAAGTGAAGCTTACGAGAGCGCTAAAATGTTCAAGGAAAGGGTAAAAAGTGGCATGATGGGAATATTCTGAAACGTGAATTTAATGTTGGTGATAAAGTTTTGTTGTTTAGATCCCGTTTCAGGTTTTCTCCAGGTAAACTACTTTCCAGGTGGGAAGGACCATTTCATATTGAAGAAGTTTATCGGTCTGGTGCAATTAAGATTAACAATTTTGAAGGCACCAAACCTCAAGTTGTGAATGGGCAAAGACTTAAACATTACATAGCAGGAGACCCTGTCAATGTTGATGTGAATATAATATACACAACAACTCACGAAGAACATGTTGCAGCCTTGTTTCAGACGCCAGCAGAAGCAGAATAAAGAAAAGGTATGTAGTACGGTAAGGAAACACCGCAAACCATCATAAAAGTTCCGTATTACGAGTTTTTGCAAAATTAGTAAAATTCCGAGTCTAAGTGGAGCCGGAGATGACCTCCAGGGAGTCCAGGCGCCCCCTCCCCCCCCCCCTGGGCCGCGCCGGCAGGCCGCCTGGACACCCGGGAGCCCGTCTCCGACCCCGCTTTGGTCCGTTACCTTCCTTTCTATACATAAATTTTTCCTATATATTTGCCCGGATTGTTCCGGCAACGTATCTTGCGATTTCGCGTGTTTTCTTTTCGACCTGTTTCTGCCAGGGAATCTTTCAGCTGAATTTAGGTGCCATGGCTTCTCCAAGTTCCCCCAAGGACAAGTTCGTCGTCAACGTCATCAACCCTTACCTCGCTGAGGTGAAGAAGCACCCTTAGGTTGTTCGGATGGAGGACGGTGTCCTTCATCAGGAAGATCTGAAGGGACCTATCAAGGAGGGGAGCATCCAGGCCAGGCTGGAAGAAGTGGAGCAGGAAGTCTTCGAGTACAAGAAGATGACCGAGCGTGGTGTCGAAGCTAACTTTGACATCACCAACGAGCTGAAGAACTACTTCCTGAAGGAGATAAAGGAGATGTGGGAAAGAATCGCCGCGTCTAAAGAGAGAATTATAGAGCTCCAAGGGCAAATTAATGATCTACATAACCAGAACTGTGAGTATGAACTAAGGTTTCTGCGCATGGGCTTGGGTGCTGAATGCAGGATTCAGGAGACGAGCTTCTCATATGAGACTGGAGAACCCCTTCCATGGAAGCGTTTCACCGAGGACTACTTGATCAACGCCAACAAGGATGATGAGTGAAATCTCCTGGGGTAATGGCATTCCCTTGGCTTGTTCCAAGCTTGGGGGAGTGCCCGGTATCTTTATCTTTACCTTTTGTCTTTTAGAGTCAAGTAGAGTCGTATCATGTCTAGGGAGGTTATTATATGAGATAGGTGTGTGCATTGAGGTCTATCACTCCTTCGGTGAAGAATTGTATCCGCGAGTGTGGAGTCGTTTATGATGGAATATTAATGAGAAGTTTATCGGTTCCTTTTGCTGCATTCGGTATTCTCTTCACGCAATCGACCTTATATGATGATTCTTATGGGGAGTATTGACCTTATGTCAGGTATGGCTATGAAACTTTATTTAATCTTGGCAAACATAGCTTTGGTCATAACAACAAGCATGATTTTCTTAAATTATCAACATAGCCAAAACTTCATGTTATTATGCTTGAAGTGTTATGCTGACAAGGAAGACAACTTGATGTGTTATGCTTATTTCAATGTCCATGCTTTGTATTGCTTTGCATCTTAGTCATCATCAATTGTCTGTTCTTTCAAAACCTTTGCTAGACTAACTCTGTACTAAGCGGTATTCTGCTTGTGCATCCATACCCTTAAGCCAATTCTCTCCATATGAGTCCACCATACCTACCTACTCGTGGTATTCCACTACCACCTCCTAAAAGTATATAATTTATGTGTTATCCTCAAATGTTCAAAATCTTTTATTTTGTGCCTCTGTTTTAGCTCATGAGGAAGTAATAGCTAATTCATAGTCTTTTTGAGTTGGACAAGCTTCACCCCGGGATTGCATGTATAATGTGCAAACCCATTATACGAGAAGGAGCTGGCATAGAGTGCGCCCGGCTTAAAAATAATATAACAAACAAACCCTCCTTCACGCTTTGTTCATGAGAAATCAGAAAACTTTGGCAGTGATAAACAAAGGAGAATAAGATGTTATCGTCCTCGTGCGGGAGCCGTTCCTCGAAACTTGTCCAGCTCAAAAAGCAATTGAGTTATCTATTAGCATTCGTTGACAAATCATGCACCCCTAAAAACTTGTTTTCATTCTGTTTGATTTGAGGATAGCACATGAATTTTCCCTACTACCCTAGAGCAGGGCCTATCTTTTAATTTTAAGTTGAGTCAGTTACTTCTACTTCCTTCTATTTCTCAAAGAAAGCAGACGTTTGATGTTGATAAGGATTCATTCATATAAAGCTGCATTAAGATTTGTCATATCATATCCTTGTTGACATTATCATTCGATAAGTAAGTTGTTTGTCATGCCCAGCTAAGGCAAACATCTTCCTTTGTGTTAACACTTTCACTTTTTTCCTATTAACATATTATTTTCAAAAAGCTTCAATTGATCTCATCAAATATAAGAGCAAAAGTTAAATCTATTGTTGTTCTTTGACCAAAGGACATGTTTGCCATGATATAATGAGTTTCCTTAGCCCTACTTTCGAATATAAGTGTTATCACTCTTTCATAAGGGCCTTATGAGTTGAAGATTGCTGTTGAGGATATTTGAGTTGGTAAAGAAACTATGATGCTTCTTGTCCGTATTCTATTTATCGACACTTCACTCTCTAAACTTGTGGACAGGTTTACGAAGTTCATATTCGCTTGGGGACAAGCGAGGTCTAAGCTTGGGGGTGTTGATACGTCCAAAATGCATCACTATTTTGTATCATAATTTATCCTTATTCATTGATATATTTCACGTTACGGTGATGTTCTTATGTTGTTTTGGTCTATTTTACACAGTTTGCAAACTCTCCGATGCCGGAACAGCAAACGCAGGATTCAGCAGTAAAAAGTGGACGCTGAGTGGCTGAAGAAGAATACCTACAAATTACCTGAAATTGACGGGAGATATTTTTCAGATGAATCACGAAGACACGCAAAAGGGGAGCCAGAGGGGGCCACAGGGTGCCCAGGCGGCCTGGGGGCACCCCCCCTCCCCCCTGGCCGCGCCGGGGGGGCGCCTGGAGCCCCTGGCCCACCTCCGGGTGCCCCCTTTTGCATATATACTCTCCGTTCTCCGAAAACCATAAAAAGAAGACTTTTTACGAAGTTCCGCCGCCGCTCCGAGGCGGAAACCTACAGAGAAGAAAAGGGCATCTCCGGCGGGCAGATTCCGCCGGGGAGATCACCTCCCGAAAGGGGAGATCGTCGCCATCGTCATCATCATCGTCACGGGCATCATCGAGATCATCATCAACATCATCCCCAACACCAGCACCATCGCCATCTTCATCCAAATCTCATCTTACAATCGCAACTCTTGTTGTAACTCGTACTACCTATCCTCTCTACTCCATCGGTGTTGGTTACTACTTTGTGGTGAATGCTATTGAGTTTTGTTGGAGAAATATTATTATGTCCAGATTGTTTATCACATATTTATCCCCACTGATGATGATCTCTTTTATGTCTCGTGAGTAGTTACCTTAGTTCATGAGGACATGGGGAAAGTCTTGTTGTTAGTAGTCATATGATGTTGAAGTAATATGTGTTGTTTGATACTTAAGTTGCGTTGTCATTCTACTAGTGGTGTTGTGTGAGTCGAACACCCAACACTTCGCCTTATTAAGGACCTAGGAGAATACATTGTGTATAAAGAATGCTTATGGTGGGTTGCCGGAGTGACAGAAACCTGAACCCCAGTTCGCACGCTTTTGCATAAGGGAATAATGGATCCTCGATCGTATTGCTATGGTTAGGCTTTTGCCTTAAATTCTATCTTGTATTTGCGGATGCTTGCAAGGTGTTTAATCATAAGAGTGCATTCATCTTAGTCTAGAGAGTGCACTAGCATAGATCCACCCACTCAACACTTATCAACACATAACATAGTATCGATACGGAATATGGTGAAAGCACATGACTACCTCTCCCGTGTGTCCTCAGGAACGCTTTAGTCTTTATAAGTTCAGTTGCTAGGCCTCTCCTTTGCTAAGAAAGGATTGGGCCACTTGTTACTCTCAGTACCTTTTACATTACTTGCTTTTACCTTCCTGTTGCTTATACCGAGAAAACCCCTAAAAGTTATCTTTCAGTGCTTGCAGTAATTTCTTGCTCGGAATCGCTTATCAATACCTTCTGCTCCTCGTTGGGTTCGACACTCTTACTTATCGAAAACGCTGCAATAGATCCCTTACGGTTGTGGGTCATCAAGCAGTACTAGCCTAGACTAAACTCTGTTGCGTTGACACACGGGCGGTAGTACTGCCTGAGCGGTACTACCGCTCGTCCCTGCGGTACTACCGCAAGGCAGAGATAAGCAGGCTGAGGACAAGCACGGATGAAATAAAATACATCCGTAGCTACATCCGTAGAAATACGGTAGTAGCAAAAACACGACACGGTACTACCGCTTGACCCAAGCGGTACTACCGCGTAGGATGCGGAAGTAAAAACTTACTTCCGCACCTACTATCGTACTAGGTACTGTGCCGGGCCAGCTACACGGTACTACCATACTCATGATGCGGTACTACCGCTTGGTGAGGTACTACCATGCCCTGAGGCGGTACTACCGTGTGGCTGTGCAGTACTACCGCTTACAATGAGCGGTACTACCGCCTGCCAGGCAGTTGCACTAGTAGGAAGCCATGGTTTGTACTTACAAGGAGAACAGCCGGAGCTCTAGAGAAGCAAAGGAAAGGTGGTGCGAGAGTATAGACGTGTACGTGTTGATTCCACCCAAACCTTTCCGAGGCGGACCCCCTCTTAATAGTACGGCTTTCCTATTACTCAAATCCACCAAAAAATAAGCAAAAGGAAACACCGTCTTCCATAGATTCCGAGGGGCACAAAATCTTCTTATGCCTAGGTGAGATATATTTAAAGAGCTTAGAGCACACGATTAGTCCGCAAATGCATTGTCATCAATCACCAAAACTACTTAGGGAGAAATATGCCCTTACAACTTGCCATATACTTCGCTCCTAGTGAGCTTACTAACATAGGTGTCTTAGTACTTGGGTGGGCAACTTATATCTATCCACGAATCCCCTTGAAATGTATGAATGCGATGCACCAGTATCAAAAAGAACTATTGCGGTAAATGACTTAACCAAAAACTTACCGACAACTGCATCAAGCTGCTGTTCAACCTCCACGTTCACGTGGTTCACTTGTCCCATGTTGAAAGGGTTGGGCTTCTTCCCAGAGCTTCCTTTGTTGTTCCCATTCTTTGCTTCGGGGCACTTCGTGGCGTAGTGTCCACTCTTCCCGCACTTGAAACAGGTAATGTGACCTAGATCTCTCTTGGCGGGTGTGGCTAGAGTGGAGCGGTTTTGATTATTGCTTGCTCCATTCGCATTACCATTCTTGGGGCCATTGTGGTTATGAGAACTCCCTCCATTATGGGTGTAGCCTCCATGGTTATGGGTGTATCCTCCCGAGTTCGGGGTGAAACGGGGCTTCTGCTGGGCTCCGGAATTGTTCTTTCCTTGTCCATACTTCCTCTTGCGGCTCTCAATCTGCTGTTGCTTCCCTTCAATCATAAGAGCCTTATCTACCAGCTCCTGGTAGTTGTTGAATGTTGCCACCATCAATTGTATGCTCATCTCATCATTCAGCCCTTCCATAAACTTCTCCTGCTTCGCGGCATCTGCGGCCACATCATCAGAGGCATAGCGAGATAGGGTACTGAACTCATCTACGTACTGAGCCACGGTACGATTTCCTTGGCGCAGGTTGCGAAACTCACGCTTCTTCATGCTCATAGCCCTAGTTGAGACATGGGCGGTGTGAAAAGCTTGATGAAATTGATCCTAAGTGACATTGGCTATAGGGAAAGTGGTTGTGTAATTCTCCCACCATGAGGTTGCGGGTCCATCCAATTGATGTGCGGCAAAACATACCTTCTCAGCATCTGTGCAACCTGCGGTGATCAACTCCCTTCCAATCTTGTGTAGCTAGTCATCAACAACTATTGGCTCGACGCTGCTGGAAAACACCGGTGGCTGTAACCTCAGAAAACGGGCTAGGTTGTCCACTGGTGGCGGCGGTGGAGGGTTGTTGTTGTTATTCTAATTGTTCTGGTTGTTCTGGTTCTAGACAAGAAGTTGCATCAAAGTGTTCTGCTGCTGGATCAACTGGGTGAGCTCAAGGGGAAACTCAAATCCGAGCTCACGTCTCGGAGGCATCTGATGGGTTTAGAGGGGAGAGATTAGAATAGAATGAGGTCTAGGGGGGAAATTCACTACCCATAAGCACATGAGACAACACAATCATATCACACCAATAAATTTCAAACAAGGGCACACAAAAGGTCTAGAACTAACGTTACAAAAGTGATCGGACTTCTACTATATGGGGGGAACTACTATTCATATGGTGGTCATCTAGAAATTTTGATCGGTGGAAGATTCCATGATATCTGCTCCAACTTCGTCTTCATAGTCATCATCACAATCATCAGGGTCTAAGTCGGTGTTGTCGATGATGATGTACTCCTCAGAACGAATCTCCTTGGGTTCGTCGTCTTCTCCTCCTGGCGCGGGGTCTCCCATGAATACTCCTAGCTTCCTTGTTAGATCGTTATTCTTCTCCACAAGTATTGCGATTTCCTCCTCATATCTGTCACGTGAAGTCTTGAGTTCCTCTTCCAGCTTCGTGTCCCTGGTTAACGCCTTCTTCAAGTCTATCATGCCTGCGCACATCGGATGCTCTTGTCGACGAATGTGCTGGTTTAACTCATGGATGAAAGCTGCAATAGACCTGTCCTTCCGGGTACTGATCATATCCCATTGCTCATCTCGGCTTCCACATATCTAGTAGATAGTGTCCCTCAGCTCCTGTTTGTAGACTTTTCCAATTCTTCCCATAGCAATGTGGGCGGCCATACTCTTACCTAGGCTCCAGGTTGGTGCATCAAAGGAAAACTATATGGACTCAGTGACTGGCATGATTGTCCTCCCGGGAATTTGAACTTGAATATTACATCGCTCCTCATCTGGTAAAGTGGCGGTGTAGGTCCCGGTGAAGCTTGGTATTCCGATGTTCAGGTACCTAGTGACTTCCTTCAAGTGTCGTCCAAAAGGTGTGTCTTCATCCGGTTAGGTGAACTTGTTCCTTGAGTCCACCATCCTAAAGAGTAGAAAATGGAGAGGAGTCAGAAATGATTAGAGAAGAGTGACCTAAGGCTTATCTTAGTGGTCGTGTCCTACATTCAGCGTGTGCTCTGATACCATCTTGTAGCGACCATGATCCGAATGGACCGAAGTCTCTGTGTTTAGTGTCATCCCTGGATCGGTAATGCTGACACACACAGTACTTGAAGGATTTATAACAGAGTGGCAATCACACACTTATTACATCGAATGTCTCAAAAGAGATCTTATTACAAAATATATGGCATAAGGCCATCTAACACGATAACAGCGGAAGACTTGGAAGATAAAGTGAGTCCATCAACTCCAACGGCATAGCTGAGTGCACGACAAACGACCTAGCGCACATTACTCTTCTTCTGAAAAGTATGCAACATGATATGTTGCAGCCCAAAACGGGTCAGCACATGGAATATGCTGGCAAGATAACACAGTAGAGCAAGTAACAGAATAATGCTAACATTACATGCATATAGTGCTGGTGGAGGCTCTAAGGTTATAATGTTTTTGCATAAAGCCAATTTTTTTCCTACAGCAAAGGAATAAATTTATTTTAACTATCATGGTAGTTGAAACATCATTGAGAAGGTTCCTCCAACTCAATCCCAATTAAAACAATATTTATTAACCCAACAAATTAGTTTTAGAGTGATGAGATCAATCCAATAATTCAAGTACCAGTTACTCAAGATGTCCATAACCGGGGACACGGCTAATCATGATTAGTTTGTACACTCTGCAGAGGTTTGTGCAATTTTCCACACAAAACTCGATCTCCCCCATTTGATTTCTCGCACTGCATGGTGTTTGAGAAACGGATGACTGAGACACAGTCTTTTAGAAGCATTCACTCTTTACCCCGGGTGGACCGGTACACCTACTTTCCCCTACATCTGCTAGACCACCACCGAAAGATCTCACACGACATACTCAACTATGCCAGAGCCCATAATGGCATTGTGGCTACACACGGAAGTTTCTAGCATGAATAGTCTTATGATCCCTTTGAGCCTGGGTGGCATTCCATAGGATAACACACGGGTCCTCCGGGATTTCCTCGGACAACACTAGATTCTCCAGGAGCCCTGCAACCAATCCACCTAGATGTGTATTAAAGTTGCCACCTTGAGTTGAACCATTAATTTAACAATCTCACATCTGTCATGGATACTCTCAAACCCAATCCACGTCTATGAGCATAGCATGGCAACCTAAGCATAACGTACAAGTAACTCCCAGGGTTTGATAATAAAGCAGGTAATAGGTTCTACCTCAATCTACTTCCCAGACCCACATGTTAAGAGATCCTACTCATGCAACGTGTGAGGATTGTAACTAATGCACAAAACCTGGGTAATAAAGGGTATGATCAAAGTGTTACTTGCCTTGATGACGATTCGCAAAACCTAGGGACTCGTAGTAGCACGCTTTGCACTCCGGGAATTCTATCATGATCAAACAATAGCATACATAAGCAACCAAGCAAAGATGCACAGGTAAATCTCAAATAAGAAGATCTAACCAGAAAGTTCAACTGAAGAACTCCGGTTTTCAAAAAGAATCAAATCAAACGGAGCAACGAAACTCAAACCACGAAAGAAACAAGATTTGTATTGTACTAAAGTCAAAATTTTAAAGTACCGAAATTTTGTTCAAGTTGGTTAAAGAGAAAGAGGTCTTCGAGACGAAGATCTAGGCGCTTGTTTCACCTGATTCCGACTAACGAGCGAAAATTTATACTAAAACGAAGATCAGGGCAGAAATCGCGATCGAAAATAATCGCGGAAAAACCCTGGAAAAAAAACGTGACGAACAGGCTAACGAACGAACGTTCGCTGTCTGTAACTAAAAGATGAAAAGCGTTCGTTAAAACGAACAAACGGACGAACGTCCGCTAAATAACTAAACCGAACAAAACGAACCGATCTAATCTAAAAAATCGATCTAGGGTTTTTAGAAAGAAAAAAACCGCGGTTTTTACCTAAAACAGAAAAAAAACGGCGGCTGCGGCGGATCAGAACGGCGACGGCTCCGGTGAGGCGGTGGCTTCGGCGAGGCGGGGTGGCTTCGGGCTGCGGGGCGAGGTGGAGGCGACGGGGGGAGGGGTGGCGTATATAAAGGCCGGGGGTGCTCTTGGCTTGGCCGAGGGGCCAAGCGGCGATGGCGGAGTTCCGGACTCTTGCGGGAGTCCGGCTCGGGCACGAGTGGGAAGGCGGCGCGGCGCGACGGGCCGGCTGGGCCTTCGGCCCTGTGCAGTCCGAACCTCTTTTTTTAAAACTGATTTCGCCGAAAACAAATCCTAGATAAATAAATAAAAATCTAAAAATGCCCAAACAAATTTTCACCGTCTAAATAAAATATTTAGAACATGATGAACCTTTTCCTCGCCCTAAAATGCAACTTTTAAAATAAGCACATTTTTCTAATTCAAATAAAATAGCAGAAAAACCACATAAAATAAAAATATTTGATTTTAATATTTTTCGTCCAATATTCCATTTAGTTTGGAGAAGTAATATTATCTCCTCTCATATATTTTAATATGAAATATTTTCGGAGAGAAAAAATAATTAAAACCAAAATGTTCCTCGTTCTGATATTTGAGAAAAATCAAATATGAAAATGGTGAAATCCCCAACTCTCTCCATGGGTCCTTGAGTTGCTTAAAATTTCAAGGATCACAATGCACAAATGAAAATAAAATATGATTTGCAAGATGACCTATGTGTAACATTCCAAATTGAAAATTTAGGATGTTACTGAAGCAACAATCAGAATCGTTCCACTCCCTCAACACCGTGAAGAAGGATCTGAGTCACATTACTTGTTTCAAGTGCGGGAAGACCGGACACTACGCTACCGAGTGCCCCGAGTCAAAGAATGGCAATGGCAATGGAAGCTCGGGAAAGAATCCCAACCCGTTCACCAGAGGACAAGTGAACCGTGTCAATGTGGAGGATATTGACAAGCAGCCCGACGCAGTAGTCGGTAAGTTTTTTATTAATGCATTTAATGCCCTTGTTCTTTTTTACACTGGTGCATCGCATTCATACATATCAAGGGGTTTTGTGGAAAAGTATAAGTTGCCCACCGTAGCCCTTAGGACACCCATGTTAGTAAGTTCCCTTGGAGCAGAGTATATGGTGAGCCATGGATGCTATCAAGTGCCATTGACCATTGGAAGACATGTATTTCCCATGGACCTCATTCTTTTGGAATCCCAAGGTTTGGATGTGATCATAGGAATGGATTGGCTATCCAAATTTGGAGGAAACATTGATTGCGCCAGCAAATCAATTCTTCTTACCACCCCGGAAGGAAAAAGGATCAAGTATATGTCGAGGCGCACACACACACCCAGGAAATCGCATGTGAATGCACTCACGGGAGTTGTTTAGGAGGAAGTGCCAGTTGTTAAGGATTACCTTGATGTATTCCCGGAGGAGTTACCTGGCATGCCACTAGATAGGGATATAGAGTTCTTAATTGAGCTATTACCCGGCACCGGACCCATATCTAAGAGACCATATCGGATGCCCGGTAATGATCTGGAGGAGAACAAGAAACAAATCAAGGAGTTAATGGATAAGGGTTACATACGACCAAGTTCATCGTCGTGGGGAGCCCGAGTGCTCTTTGTCTAGAAGAAGGATGGATCATTAAGAATGGTTGTTTACTATCGTGCACTGAACGCGGTTACCATCAAGAATAAGTACCCACTGCCGATGATCAACGATCTGTTTGACCAGCTGCAAGGAGCCAAGGTATTCTCTAAGATCGATTTGCGATCAAGATATCATCAGCTGAAGATCCGAGAACAGGATATACCTAAGACAGCTTTTACCACAAGGTACGGGCTTTATGAGTATACAGTTATGTCATTTGGTTGGACTAATGCTCCTGCCTATTTCATGAGTATGATGAACAAGGTATTCATGGAATTCTTGGATAAGTATGTGGTAGTATTCATTGATGACATATTGATATACTCCGAGAATGAAGAGGAGCACAAGGAACATTTGCGTTTAGTTCTCGAGAAGCTCTGAGAACATCAGTTATACGCCAAGTTTAGTAAGTGTGAGTTTTGGTTGAAGGAAGTTGGATTCCTTGGACAGGTCATATTAGTAGATGGTATATACGTAGACCCTGCCAAGGTTGAGGCAGTCACAGAATGGAAGGCACCCACCTCAGTTGGCGAAATTCGCGATTTTCTTGGACTCGCAGGATATTACCGGAGATTTATTGAAAATTTCTCGAAGATTGTGAAACAAATGACGGAGTTGTCGAAGAAGGAGACTAAGTATAAGTGGACCGAAGATTGTGAGGCCAGTTTTCAGGAGTTGAAGAAATGTTTGGTTACAACCCCAGTGTTGATTCTTCCGGATATACGCAAGGATTTTCAGGTGTATTGTGACGCTTCTCGTCAAGGACTTGGAGGTGTTCTCATGCAAGACAGAAGAGTGGTGTCGTATGCCTCACGACAGCTTCGACCACATGAGTTGAATTGTGCTACGCATGATTTGGAGTTAGCAGCCGTGGCGCATGTACTCAAAACATGGAGACATTTTCTTATTGGAAACCATTGTGATGTATACATGGATCTTAAGAGTTTGAAGTATATCTTCACACAGAAGGAGTTGAATCTCAGGCAAACGAGATGGCTGGAACTTATAAAAGATTATGACATGAGGTTGCATTATCATCCAGGAAAAACCAATGTCGGAGCAGATGACCAAAGCCGCAAGAGTTATGTTAACACAATCATTTCCGGAGGTTTACCCCAGGAGTTAGTCGATGATCTTAGGGATGTGCATATGGAAATAGTCCCTAGAGGTTATGTTGCCACATTGGAAATTCAGTCCACATTATTGGGAAGGATTCGAGAAGCCCAGAGGATGGACAAAGAGATCACGGAAATTAAGGAGAGATTGGTCGAAGGAAAGGCAGAAGGATTTTGTGAGGATGAATACGAGACACTTTGGTTTTAAAAGCATATCTATGTGCCCAACGACCCCGAGATTAGGAAGTTGATACTCCAGGAGGCACATGACTCACCGTATTCGATTCACCCAGACAACACTAAGATGTACTTGCATTTGAAGCAAAATTTCTGGTGGACCGGAATGAAGAAGGACATTGCCAAGTATGTAGCAGTGTGTGACATTTGTCAGAGAGTCAAGGCTGAACATCAGAAACCAGCAGGGTTATTACAACCGTTACCTATACCCGAATGGAAGTGGGATAAACTTGGAATAGATTTCATCACGGGACTACCCAGGACACGTTCAAGGTATGATTCTATCTGGGTGATAGTTGATCGTTTGACAAAAGTAGCTAACTTTATCCCCGTGAAGACCACTTACACAAGTGCTAAGTTGGCCAAGATATACATGACCAGGATCGTATGTCTGCATGTAATTCCGAGGACCATTGTATCAGATAGAGGAACACAGTTTACCTCAAAGTTTTGGAAGCAGTTGCACGAGACTTTAGGTACTAGGCTAGAGTTCAGTACAGCCTTTCATCCACAGACATATGGACAGACCGAGAGAGTCAATCAGATTATGGAGGACATGCTGAGATCTTGTGCGCTCGATTATAGTTCTACCTGGGATGATAACTTGCCGTACGCGGAGTTTTCATACAACAACAGTTATCAAACCATTTTGCAAATGGCCCCTTTCGAGGCTTTGTATGGAAGGAGATGCAGAACATCGTTAATGTGGGAAGAAGTTGGAGACCGTCAGTTATTTGGACCCGATTTGATCAAAGAGTCGGAAGAGAAGGTCAAGATGATTCGTGACAGACTTAAGGTAGCCCAGTCTAGGCAGAAGAGTTATGACGATACGAAACGCAAGGAAGTGACCTACGAAGTTGGAGATAGAGCGTATCTTCGAGTATCTCCGCTTCAAGGGGTTAAGTGTTTCGGAGTTAAGGGTAAATTGGCACCTAGATTTGTGGGACCGTATAAGGTTTTGGAGTGCAAAGGAGAAGTAGCTTACAAGCTAGAGTTGCCCGAGACTTTGTCCGGAGTTCATGATGTGCTTCACGTATCACAGTTGAAGAAGTGTCACGCAGAGATGGCCGAGATTCCGTTACGTGATACAGTGCCTTTGGAAGCAATTCAGTTAGAGAGTGACCTGACCTACGAGGAGAAGCCCGTTAGGATTCTCGAGTTTGCCGACAGAGTTACCCGCGGCAAAGTCATCAAGTTCTGCAAAGTACAGTGGAGCCATCACACAGAAGACGAAGCCACCTGGGAACTAGAGGATGATCTACGCCAGGACCACCCACACCTATTTTCTAGCCAACTCGAATCTCGAGGTCGAGATTCATCTTAAGGGGGGTAGGTTTGTAACATCCCAAATTTTCAATTTGGAATGTTATACATAGATCATCATATGCATATCATATTTTGCTTGCATTTTGGTTTCGATCCTAAAAATCCAAAGCAACTCAAGGACCCTCGGAGAGAGTTGGGGATTTTATTATTTTCATATTTGAAATTTTCTCAAATATTGAAAAGAGGATCATTTGATTTTAATTATTTTCTCTCTAAAATATTTCAATATCAAAATATATGAGAGGAGATCATATGACTTCTCCAAAATAAAAGAAATATTGGAGGAAAAATGTTAAAATTGAATAAACAATTTCTATTGGGATTTTTATTGCTATTTTATTTGAATTAGAAAAAATATGCATTTTAGGCCAAGAAAATGTTCACTTTGTTCTAAATATTCCATTTAGACGGTGAAAATTTGTTTTGGCATTTTTAGAATTTTATTAATATTTATTTAGGATTTTATTCGTTCGGGCGATTTTTTTAAGTTTCCCTCCCGACTAGGCCGAAGGCCCACCCGAGCAGGCCGGTCGCCCGAGCCACTGCCTTCGCCGTTGTGAGCCGCCCGGACTCCGGCGGGAGTCCGAAGCCGCCCCACCGCCGCCTTGCCCCTTCCCCAAGGCGAGCACGACCCCCTCCCCCTATAAAAGCCGCCCCCCTCGACCCACACCACTGCCGCTGCCGCACACCGCCGCCGCTGCTGCTGCACCATCGCACCGCCGCCCCACGCCGCCGCGCCGACGCCGATGCCGCCCGATCCGCCGTCCGCCGCCCGACCCGCCTCGCGAGTCAACACGACCCGCGATGTAAAAAACGCCATTTTTTTAGTTTAGATCGGGTTTTTAAACCCTAGTTCGGTTTTTCTTAGATCGGTTCGGTTTTATTTCGTTTTTCTTTCGTTTTATTATTTAACGGACGTCCGCTGTTTAGTCTCAGAAAACGAACGTTCGCAAATTAGTCTTTTCTTTTTCTGTTTATTTTCATCGAGGACTTATCTGCAATGAAAATTTTACAGATTGGTCCCTGATCTTCAAACCCTCATAACTTTTTACTCGTTAGTCGGAATTAGATGAAACCAACGCCAATTTCTTCGTCTCGATCTTATCTTTCCAGTAGTGCAGCTCAAAGTTGTTTTTGAAAGTTTTAGATTTGGAATTCAAATAGTTTTGTGTTTGAACTTCGTTTGATCGTAATTTGAGTTTCGTAACAACATTTGAGTTGATTCTTTTTGCAAATCGAAGCTCTTGACATAAACTTTCTGATAAGGCCAAATTCACTTAATTTTGGTACTATTGGAAATTTGTTTCTGTTACAAGAGTTATCCGGTTGTTTTCGAAGTCTTTCGAGTTCTGTTCTTCGATTCTGTTGCATGATTGCTTATGTATGCTATTGTTTGATTGCGATAGAATTCCCGGAGTGCGAAGCGTGCTACTACAAGTCTTTAGGTTTCAGCGATTGTCAGCAAGGCAAGTTCATACTTTGATCATACTTTTCAATACCCAGTTTTCATTGCATTAGTATATCTTCAAACACTTGCATGAGTAGGGCTGGTTACATAATATGATGCTTTGTAGTTCATGAGGTAGGAACCCAATGACTTGAGATCAACCAAGGGAATATACGCTTGGTTACTTATTGTTTAGACACGCTTGTAGACGTGGATTGGTATGAGTGATTTCATGAAAGTTGTGAGAGTAATAACAACTAAGGGTTTCTGTAAGGTGGAATTTAATACACATCTAGGTGGATTGGTTGCAGGGCACCTGGAGAATCCAGTGTTGTGCTAGGAAATCCCGGAGGAACCATGTGATTATCCTATGGAATGCCACCCAGCCTCAAAGGGATCATATATCATTCATGCCTAGAAACTTCCGTGTGCAGCCACAATGCCATTATGGGCTCTGGCATAGTTGAGTATGTTGTGTGACCTCTTTCCGTGGTAGACTAGCAGATGTAGCAGATGTAGGTGGTACAGTCTACCTAGGGTTAAGAGTTAATGCTTCTGAAACACTGTGTCTCGGTCATCCGTTTCTCAAACATCATGTAGTGCGAGAAATCAAGCGGAGGAGATCGAGTCGTGTGGGGAAAAGTGCACAAACCTTTGCAGAGTGTACAAACTATTCATGAGTAGCCATGTCCCCGGTTATGCACATCTTGAGTATCCTGGTATTTGAATTATGGACTGGTCTCATCACTCTACTAATTTATTGGGTTAATAATGACTTTGGTTTGGGATTGAGATGGAGGAACCATACTCAATTGTTCATGATATAAATTTAACAAAGTAGTTAAATAAATGCATTCCTTTGTTGTAGGGAAAAACTAGCTTTATGCAAAAATAAACCTTACAGCCTCCACCAGTCAATTATGCATGTAGTTGTAGGCTTTTCTCTTCCTCATTATAGTGTGTTCTTGCCAGCATATTCAATGTGCTGACCTACATGGCTGCAACGTATCACGTTGCAGAGTTTTGAGACGAGGATTAAGGTGCGATAGGTCGTTGTCATACACTTAATGTTTGACGTGGAGTTGGATGGACTCAACTACTCTTCATAGCTTCCGCGGTTTATTATTCTAGATGGCCTTCGGCCATTATCGTGTAATGAATATTGCCTCCTTAAGGATCTTCGATGTAATAAAGTGTGATTGAATCATTGTTATAAGTCCTCGGGTACTGTGTGTGTGTCAGCATACCGATCCAGGGATGACACTGAGCACAGAGACTTCGGTTCAATGGAACCGTGGTCGCTACACCTACTAGAGGACGAGCAGGAACTAAGCTTGGGGATGCTTGATACGTATCCAACGTATCTATAATTTTTTATTGTTCCATGCGATTATTTACTCTGTTCTGGATGTTTAATGGGCTTTATTATACACTTTTATATTATTTTTGGGACTAACCTACTAAACCAAGGCCCAGTGCAAATTGTTGTTTTTTACCTATTTCAGTGTTTCGCAGAAAAGGAATATCAAACGGAGTCCAAACGGAATGAAACCTTCGGGAGAGTTATTTTTGGAACAATATCAACACGAGAGACTTGGAGTATACACTAGGAAGCGAAGGAGGTGGCCACGAGGGTAGGAGCAAGCCCAGGGGGTAGACGCGCCCCCACCCTCATGGGCCACCTTTTGACCCCCTGACGTGCCTCTTCAGCCTATATATACTCTCATACCTTGAAAACATCGAGGAAATAGACGAAACCCTAATTCCACCGCCGCAACCTTCTGTTCCCATGAGATCCCAACTTGGGGCCTGTTCCGGAGCTCCGCCGGAGGGGGCATCGATCACGGAGGGCTTCTACATCAACACCATAGCCTGTCCAATGAATTGTGAGTAGTTTACCACAGACATTTGGGTCCATAGTTATTAGCTAGATGGCTTCTTCTCTCTCTTTGGATCTCAATACAAAGTTCTCCTCGGTCTTCGAGGAGATCTATTCGATGTAATCTTTTTGCGGTGTGTTTGTCGAGATCCGATGAATTGTGGGTTTATGATCAAGATTATCTTTGAACAATATTGGATTCTTTTCTGAAACCTTTTATGTATGATTATAATATCCTTGCCAGTCTCTTTGAATTTTTGGTTTGGTTTGGCCTTCTAGATCTATAGTTCTTGCAATGGGAGAAGTGCTTGGCTTTGGGTTCAATCTTGCGGTGTCCTTTCCCAGTGACAGCAGGGGCAACAAGGCACGTATAGTATTGTTGCCATCAAGGATAAAAATATGGGGTTTATATCATATTGCTTGGGTTTATCCCTCTACATCATGTCATCTTGCTTAAGGTGTTACTCTGTTCTTATGAACTTAATACTCTAGATGCATGATGGATAGCGGTAGATTTGTGGAGTAATAGTAGTACATGCAGAATCGTTTCAGTCTACTTGTCACGGATGTGATGCCTATATATAATAATCATGCCTAGATATTCTCATAACTATGCACTTTCCTATCAATTGCTCGACAGTAATTTGCTCACCCAATATAGAATTCTGCTATCATGAGAGAAGCCACTAGTGAAACCTATGGCCCCCGGGTCTATCTTTATCATATTACTTTCCCATTAACTTGCCAATTTTTGTCGCCGTTGTTTATTTGCTTTATTTACTTTCAATCTCTATACCAAAAATACCAAAAATATTATCTTATCATATCTATCAGATCTCACTCTCGTAAGTGACCGAGAAGGGATTGACAACCCCTTTTTCGCGTTGGCTTCGAGGTTCTTATTTGTTTGTGCGGGTGCGAGGGACTCACGCGTGGTCTCCTACTGGATTGATACCTTGGTTATCAAAAACTGAGGGAAATACTTACGCTAGTGTGCTGCTTCACCCTTTCCTCTTCGAGGGAATACAACGCAAGCTCGAGAAGTAGCAAGAACTCATGTGAAATCCCTTCTCCATCAAGAAAGGTATCCACATTTGTGTTCTTGAACTCCGTTCCATTGTCGCTGTGAACCTTCTTGATCTTCACTTCAAATTGATTTTGCGCCTTCCTAGCAATGTTTTTGAAGATCTTCTAGACCTGCGATTTATCATCAAGAAAGAACACCCGCGTAAATGTTGAAAAATCATCAACAATGACTAATCCCAAAAAGTTACCACCGAGGCTTTTGTAGGCATTGGGACCAAAAAGATCCATATGAAGTTGCTCAAGTGGTCTTATCGTAGTCATGATATTCTTCACGGGATGATTTCCTCCAACTTGTTTTCCTGCTTGACAAGCACTACAAAGTCTATCCTTGTCAAATATAACATCTTTAACACCAAGAATATGATCACCTTTAATAAGCTTATCAAGATTTCTCATGCCGACATGACCTAACCTTCTATGCCACAACCAACCTTTAGAAGATTTAGCAATAAAACAAGTGTGAGGTTGGGCTTTCTTAGTGAAGTCAACAATGTATAGGTCTCTACGAATGCCGATAAAGACCATATTATGATTATCTCTAGGAAAGCCTTGGCAATCAACATTAGTGAATAGCACATTTAAACCAAAATCAGCTAATCTAGACACGGAGAGAAGATTATATCCGAGAGATTCTACAAGCATGACATTCTTGATTGAGCTATCGTTGGATATGGCCATCTTATCAAGGCCAACAACTTTACCCTTAGAGTTGCCACCAAAGGTAACGTACTTTTGTGGACCATCATTTCTAGCAAGCTCATCAAACATGTCCTTATCTCTCGTCATGTGATCCATGCATCCACTATCCAGCACCCATTCCTTTCCTCCGGCTGCGTAACCACAAAGATTTGCCATAAGACCAAAATGTCTCATTTGTTCATCAAGATCATAGTCACTATCATCATCCTCATCATAGTATCCATGTTCAATATCGTCATGTGAGTGATCAACACCTAGAGAGAGTGATTCATTAGAAGTATGACTGTAACAATGTTCATCTCTATGAATTCTAGTGACTTCGGAAATGATATTGCTAATAATTCTAGCATCTCCTTTGGCACGCATGAGTTCACGAAGCTCAAATAGACTTATGGAGAATCTTATCTAGATTTTTCAAGGAATAATTTGGGAATCGTTCCTCTAAGAATCTCCATATGGTGTAAGCACAGTCTAGAGTAGGTAAGCTAGCAATCAAGTTTTTGGGCAATCCTCTAACAATAAGATTGATAGTTCTAAGATTGTGAATCAAGTCAAGATCCTCATCGGGTGTGGGATGCAAAGGATCAACAAGGCGAGCACAAGGAGTAGTAATGTACTTGTTCAAATGATATTCATTTATAATCTCAAGCATCTCATTTTTTTCATTCATGAAAGTACTCTCCATCAAGCATAAGCACTCTATGGCTAAGACTCCCCAATGTAGACTCATCCATCTTCCTCCAATGGTGATTAAACCAAAGCAATGGAGACCAAAGCTCTGATACCAATTGAAAGGATCGAGAAGAGGTGTCTAGAGGGGGGTGAATAGACTCTTAGCAAGAAAAGTGGTTGTTTTTAAATTACTTTAAGTTGATGTGAAGTTCTAGCACATGTTTAACATTCACAGTGCACATCAAGCAAGCATGACAAGAGTATATGGGTAGCGGAATGTAAAGAATGCAACTTTGACTACTTGACCAAATAAAAACTTAGCCTTTTCCCACTTTTAAGTCTTGGCAGATTTTAGCAATTAGGCACAAGTCAAGAAATCAACCTACACATGCAATTCTAAGAGTATAGCAGCGGAATGTAAAGCAATTGCACATGAAGGTAAAGGGAGGAGTTTGAGGGAGCAAATGCAATGTAGACACGGAGATTTTTTACGCGTGGTTCTGATAGGTGGTGCTATCGTACATCCACGTCGATGGAGACTTCAACCCACGAAGGGTAACGGCTGCACGAGTCCACACAGGGCTCCACCCACGAAGGGTCCACGAAGAAGCAACCTTGTCTATCCCACCATGGCCATCGCCCACGAAGGACTTGCCTCACTAGGGTAGATCTTCATGAAGTAGACAATCTCCTTGCCCGTACAAGCTCCTTGGTTCAACTCCACAATCTTGTCGGACGCTCCCAAGTGACACCTAACCAATCTAGAAGACACCACTCTCCAAAAGGTAAGAGACGGTGTGTTGATGATGAACTCCTTGCTCTTGTGCTTCAAATGATAGTCTCCCCAACACTCAACTCTCTCTCATAGATTTGGATTTGGTGGAAAGATGATTTGAGTGGAAAGCAATTTGCGGAAGGCTAGAGATCAAGATTCATATGGTAGGAATGGAATATCTTGGTCTCAACACATGAGTAGGTTGTTCTCTCTTAGAACAATGAGTAATGGAAGTGTAGGTTTGTTCTGATGGCTCTCTCCACGAATGAAGAGTGGGTGGAGGGGTATATATAGCCTCTACACAAAATCTAACCGTTACACACAATTTAACAACCTCAGTGGGACCGATTCAGAGAACTCGGTCAGACCGATTTAGTTCATAATGTGACCATTAGGCATTTTGATGGGACCGATATGATCAACTCGGTAGGACCGATTTCATTAGGGTTAGGGCATAACGTAATCTCGGTGAGACCGATTACACAAACTCGGTGGGACCGATTTTGGTAATAGACTAACCAGAGAGTTGGTCAGGCAAACTCGATGGGACCGATTTGCTCATTTCGGTGAGACTATAATGTTACGAAGAGGCAACACGGAGTTTGCAATGCTAACTCTGTGAGACCGATTCTCACATCTCGATTAGACCGAAATGTTTCAAATAGGAAACAGAGAGTTTACATTCCCATCTCGGTGAGACCGAGATCCCTATCGGTGAGACCGAAATGATTAGGGTTTCTGGCAGTGGCTGTGTCAACTGAACTCGGTGTCGTCGGATAGAATGTTTTGGTGGGGCCGAGTTTGAGTTTTGGTTTGGGACATATGTGGATGTGAGAAAGTGGTTGAGGGATTTGGAGCATATCACTAAGCATTTTGAGCAAGAAAGCCATTAAGCAACACATCATCCCCTTTTAATAGTATTGGCTTTCCTAAGGACTCAATGTGAGCTTGGATCACTGAAATAGAAAATGTAGAGTCATGAGCTTTGATCTTGAGCCAATCCTTTGTCCTTATCATCTTGAAGGGGTTCCACATCCTCTAGTCCATGCCACTCCATTTGTTGAACCCGCTTGAAATATACTAGATGAAAGCATTAGTCCAACAAGAGATATGTTGACATTAATTACCAAAATCACCCAGGGAGCACTTGTGCTTTGAACATGTTATACTGTAATGTGATAATGTGTGGCGTTTGTAACTCACAGCTAAATATCAAACAATCTAAACCACACTATTTATCGAACAATCTCACACCTTTTTTGAATATGTGATAATGTGTGGTGTTTGCAGCTCACAACTAAATATCGAACAATGTAAACCATACATTATGTGATATCGAACAATCTCACATTTTATTTGAATTCGTGATAATGTGTGGCGTTTGCAACACATAGCTAAATACTTGTAGGCGTAGGGGCGAGGCACCATACATTATGTGATAAACACATTATAGACATGATACATGGTTTATATTATGAAGATCTAGCTAGAGCTTGAAATGCACTGTGATAGAAATCAACATAAAGTGGATTCAAAAAATCGATTTCGTGTTCATATACTACACATAGCTCATATCTAACTCGACAGTAATCATATAGTACACATAGTTCATTTCTAACTCGATAGTAATCGAGTTCGAGTTCATATAGTACACATAGTTCATATCTAACTCAACAGTAATTAAGTTCGAGTTCATATAGTACACATAGTTCATATCTAACTCGACAGTAATCATAATGATTGTAGATCTTGTTAAAATAGAATAATGAATTAAAATGGTTTAATTTGACAAAAATTGTAAATGTAAATTATTATTCAAATAGAGAAATGAATTCAAATTTAGTTCATATTGTAGCCGGTAGTATACATCTAGAATGCCCTAAAATGTTCATTCGAGTAGGTGACATGCATTATACAAACATAACATGGATTCAAAGCATCGAATGGCAATGGTAGTAATTCATACAGCAAAACAGGACAAGACACTCTCTTGTGTTGTGCGAATTGATTTGGTAGCGTACCGTTCTCCTGAAAATTAACACACGCCTTGTTATCTCGAAATTTAAAGCTATCTCTTTGTCTCGTTATGCTCGGAAAACTCCTCCATCTCAACCCGCGCGTTGAAATTCCAAAATTACAACACGCGTGAAAACTCCAACCTCCTTGAAAATCCCGACAAGCAAAATTCCCGTGATACCCCATGAACCGAAAGAACCACCTAGTTCAAATTGCTAGGGGTATTTTCATAACTTACCCCACATTTTGGACAAGCACGTCCCTAAGCCATGGTTCCCCCCTCCCATCCCCTCCGCCGCCCGCATTCAAACACCGTGGCTGCGAAGCCCCACACCCTCCTTCGTCCACCGCAACACCTCGACCTCCCTCATCCACCGCAACGGATGAGGATCCATCATCGATCTCATCATCTCGCCGATTCAGCCACCCCGTCCTCCACCTCCAAGGAGCTGCCCCGATGTTCCCCTCGTCTTTCGCGCCACCTCCATTCCCATACTGTCGTCTTCACCAGCACCACCAGAAGTGCAGCATCATCACTAATTCCTCGGATGAAGTTGAGGCCTAATCGGCACCACCAAAGAGGATCTACAGTAATCGCTGCATTTTCTTCTTGTTTAGATCTCACGGTGCTACCGGCGCTCGGACCCGAGCCGCCATGGCACAGCTCTATCTACGGCGGCCGTGCCGGCCACTTCCTTTATGGTGTCGCCCCCTCGGTAGCGACTTCCACATCAGTTGGAGCTACTGCTGCTTTTGCTCTTCTTCACGCTGCTGCTCTGCTCTTACTCCCCGGTCACCTGCCTGGTCTGCTCTTGCTCTTGCTCTTGCTTGCGCTGCTTCTCTAGTCTTCCTCACGCTATTGTTGCACGAGCAGCAGATCCTGCTCTCGCTCGACAGATCGAGCCCCTGCAGCTGCTACCCGAGATGCTGTTACACGGCGAGCTGCCCCGGTTCTCGCACATGCTGCTGCTCCTGGCGCTGCTGCTGCTACTGCCTTTCTACTACTAGTGTGTTCAGTTTCGATAGTAAAATTTAGTTTCGACAGTAAAATTCAGTTTCGACAACAAAATTCAGTTTCGACAGTAAAATTCAGTTTCGCGGTTAAATTCAGTTTTGACAGTTAAGTTCTGAGATGAGCGGCTGATGTATTTTATATCTAGCATTTTGTGGTTATGTATTTTACATATTCTATTGGAGATTCTATTAGAATTCCACTCAGGTTAACATTGTCTCTCTTCTCCTGCTTCAGCCTCGCCATCGTAAAACTCACCAGAGCTGCTCCAACACCGAAACCCTCCATCACAGCCAAGCAGTACCCTTGGCTCCATATCCAGGCGCCTAAGATCTTCTTCCCCTCCTCTGACTGCCACATCAGCCGCATCATCCTCAGCGACCAACCCAGTGATGCTGAGATCGACATGGCTTCGCCAAAGAGTTGTACACTTCCTGCATCGTTTTTTTACTCTACATGTTACATATATTGTCCACTGAGCACACGTAGTAACGTGAAATACGATTAGTTTCTCCTATATAACAAGAAGTGAGGTACCAGGCAACCTAGCTATCCGTGGTGGACTCTCTTGAAAGCCATCATTATTTATTTCTGCGTGTTTGAGTTGTGCATTTCTAGATGGGCCTGGGAGTTGAGCTAGTAAGGCACTGGCCTGGGTCCAAAGTAGTAGAAGTAGCACAAAAACATTGTTGGAGTGTTGGCTTTTTCCTATTCAAGCCTGCCTACTAGAATCGCCAATGCTTGAAAGGAAAAATGAAGGAAAAACATATGAATTGGAAAGTTTCCTATGGTACTACTATTCATGCATTTGGTTCAAAGGAACAGAGCAAAGGAAAACTGTAGGATTTGTTCCATTAGTGTCTCCTTGATAGAAAAACCGTAGGAATGTTATTATCCACTTGGCCTCCTTTTTGAATTCCTATTCATTAAGCAGAAGACTATGAGATAGTAGCATAATAGCATTACAACTATACATTTTCTTGTGGTTTGACTTAATTTCACCATGCTTCTTTGCATTCATGTGATCTTCCAATTCTTGTGAACCAAACACACAGATTGACAGAAATCTTGTGTTTTAAAATTCTCTGTTTACATGTGCATTCCTATCCTATTCATGTGTATTTCCTATCCCGGCATTGTTAGGATCCTCCAATTCAGACAAGCCCTTGCAGATTAACTTCTGTTACAGATATGTGTCAAAGAAAACCTTGTGTCGTTTGTCTCGGCCCTGCTGCGCTGTGGTCCATCCCAGCTTAGCTGCTCCAACAACGGAAGGGTTCACCATAGCAGGGATCCACCCTCCAGACTATCTTGCGCCGCGTCGGATCTTCTTCCCCGTCGCCGGTAGCCATGACAACTGCATTACCATCATCAATTGAGCAGAGGACCTTGAGGACTACATGGGCCCGCAAGAGAGTGAAGGAAATATGCCCTAGAGACAATAATAAAGTTGTTATTTATATTTCCTTATATCATGATAAATGTTTATTATTCATGCCAAAATTGTATTAACCGGAAACTTAGTACATGTGTGAATACATAGACAAAACAGAGTGTCCCTAGTATGCCTCTACTAGACTAGCTCATTGATCAAAGATGGTTATGTTTCCTAGCCATGGACATGAGTTGTCATTTGATCAACGAGATCACATCATTAGAAGAATGATGTGATGGACAAGACCCATCCGTTAGCTTAGCACTATGATCATTTAGTTTTACTGCTATTGCTTTCTTCATGACTTTGTTCCTATGACTATGAGATTATGAAACTCCCTAATACTGGAGGAACACCTTGTGTTCTATCAAATGTCACAACATAACTGGGTGATTATAAAGATGCTCTACAGGTGTCTCCGAAGGTGTTCGTGGTGTTGGCAAAGATCAAGAATAGGATTTGTCACTCTGAGTGTCGGAGAGGTATCTCTGGGCCCTCTCGGTAATACACATCATAATAAGCCTTGCAAGCAAATGACTAATGAGTTAGTCACGAGATGATGTATTACGGAACGAGTAAAGAGACTTGCCGATAACGAGATTGAACTAGGTATAGAGATACCGACGATCGAATCTCGGGCAAATAACATACCGATGACAAAGGGAATGACGTATGTTGTTATGTGGTTTGACCGATAAGGATCTTCGTAGAATATGTAGGAGCCAATATGAGCATCCAGGTTCCGCTATTGGTTATTGACCAGAGATGAGTCTCAGTCATGTCTACATAGTTCTCGAACCCGTAGGGTCCGCACGCTTAACGTTTGATAACGATCGGTATTACGAGTTTATGAGTTTTGATGTACTGAAGGTAGTTCGGAGTCCCGGATGAGATCACGGACAAGACGAGGAGTCTTGGAATGTCCGAGACATAAAGATTAATATATTGGACGACTATATTCGGACACCGGAAGTGTTCCGGGTGTTATCGGGTAAAACCGGAGTGTCGGAGGGGGTTACCGGAACCCCCCCCCCC